>CM034150.1:298284086-299484086 GCA_019776745.2 Taxus chinensis | reverse complement strand
TTGGGCTTCCATTTTCTCAAAGCCCATTTTCTAATGAAATCAATATTAGGTCTAGAGCCAAGAAACTTACCAACGAGGGAGAGGTTTGTTTTGTTTAAAGCTCTATCAACAAAACCATCTGGGACCCTAAGACAGGTGGCACCCTCTTTGTCCATTTCCCATGTGAACTGTTCAGTGCTTTTCGGACCCACCTTGAGGTTAGGGCTTTGAAAAAGCTTATTCCAAGCCAAAGGTGTGGATCTCAGTATTTCCTCCTCCTTTTCTCTGCTAGCCGTCCGATTGCAGTCTGAGATCTGCTTTTCCTCAGCAAGTTTTGTCATATTGCGCAGACTTTCCGCAGCCAGAACTGCAGAGACCGCACTGGCAGTACCTCCCGCTTTTTCGACTTTCTTACCCGTGTCTTCAAACGCCCTACATGGGCTATAGCTCAGCCTTTCCTCAGCATTTTTAACCGTGGTTCGCAGACATTCTGCAGCCAAAGCTGCGGAAACTGCGGAAACCGTGTCCTCGAAGATCTCTCCATCGCTAGATCTCTCCATGACATACCAGTGAGTAGCAGTAGCTAGATCTCTATTTGGAAAACCTAATTACGTAGATATTAACCTCTGAATTGTGTAGATAATTTTTCCAGCTTTCTATTGATATAAAGAACGTGTAAATCTGAGCTCTGGATCGAAAGTTATGGTGATCTGAAGATTTCAGGGCAAAAAAAGGATTTTGAATTTTTCCCGCGCTCTGCCACCTGGATGACACGTGTCAGGCACTAATTGGCCATGTAATTCTCTCTCCTCCACCTTTCCGTGGGCTTTTCCTTTGAAATTTTGACTTTTTCATACTTTGGAAAAATTCTCATTTCCTCCCCGCGCCCCGCTACTTTGGGACCGTGGCATGCATTGGTTCGTCAACAGGGGTGCAGGGAAAACCTTTACCTTTTAGTTTTTTGGCCAAAACTTTGCTAAATTTTCTAAGTCCTCCTGAGCTCTGCACTTCCCTGCTCCATAGGACATGTGTCCTGTGTCTCTTAGCTCAGCCTGACCCTTCAAACCTCACCCTTTGAACTTTGGGACCCAAAAACACTTAGTCGAAATTTTTTATTGCGCCTCCCCTTGAGACACGCGTCACATTCTGATTCGTTGGCAGATTTTCCGGGTCTTCGCATCCCTCGCGTATTTTTGGCCTAGATGTCCCAAACCATCTGGGAAAACTTTCTCCAATTCGCCTGATTCGGGCTTCCCTATCCCTCTTTGAGGTGAAGACACGTGACACATTTCCATTCTCTCTTGGCTCTTTCAGCTCTCTGTGTCCCGTGCGTACTTTTGGCCCAGATGTCCCCAAACGAAAGTTCTCTATTTTCGGCCGAACTGGCTGGTTTGTGTCCTCCACGTAATCTTGTCCCAACTATCCTGGAATGCCTGGGACAAATTTCTCTGAACCGCCCGAAATGGACTGACTTGCGCCAAACCGGCCGATCCACGTCTTTCGCGTACTTTTGTCCCAACTATCCCAACTGTGCGAAACAAGACTTAGGCAATTTTTTCCCTTTTTCAGCTGAATCAACTTTTCACGTCTCGTGCGTACCTATAGCCCAGATGTCCCATTGCTACGTGGACCTCCTGGAGGGTTTTCAGCTGGTTCGCACCCTGACGTCCCAACTATCCCACGGACCACCTGGACTAGGACCCCCTTAGTGATTTTCATGATTTTTTCTACCCAAGCTTGTTTTTTGCAAATTTTCACCACTTTTTATGAATGCTCTTCTTCTTGGACATGAAGTTAGAAGGAAGTTGAGGGGGACCCCGAAACAGGTTTCTTTTTGCCTTGAATCAATATACTTCTGGGGACTAAAAATCTGATGCATGTATCAAAATTACCCTTAGGGGGAATTGGGAAACAGTTTGGTGACTCAGACGGGGTGATTGCCTACTAGATGAATGATCAGTAGCCTGAAGCAATCCATTGGGCATGGCACGTCACATGAGTAGTAGCCTCGAACTTTCTTAACCGTGTCTTCAAAACGCCCTACATGGGCTATAGCTCAGCCTTTCCTCAGCATTTTTAACCGTGGTTCGCAGACATTCTGCAGCCAAAGCTGCGGAAACTGCGGAAACCGTGTCCTCGAAGATCTCTCCATCGCTAGATCTCTCCATGACATACCAGTGAGTAGCAGTAGCTAGATCTCTATTTGGAAAACCTAATTACGTAGATATTAACCTCTGAATTGTGTAGATAATTTTTCCAGCTTTCTATTGATATAAAGAACGTGTAAATCTGAGCTCTGGATCGAAAGTTATGGTGATCTGAAGATTTCAGGGCAAAAAAGGATTTTGAATTTTTTCCCGCGCTCTGCCACCTGGATGACACGTGTCAGGCACTAATTGGCCATGTAATTCTCTCTCCTCCACCTTTCCGTGGGCTTTCCTTTGAAATTTTGACTTTTTCATACTTTGGAAAAATTCTCATTTTCCCCCCGCGCCCCGCTACTTGGGACACGTGGCATGCATTGGTTCGTCAACAGGGGTGCAGGGAAAACCTTTACCTTTTAGTTTTTTGGCCAAAACTTTTGCTAAATTTTCTAAGTCCTCCCTGAGCTCTGCACTCCCTGCTCCATAGGACATGTGTCCTGTGTCTCTTAGCTCAGCCTGACCCTTCAAACCTCACCCTTTGAACTTTTGGACCCAAAAACACTTAGTCGAAATTTTTTATTGCGCCTCCCCTTGAGACACGCGTCACATTCTGATTCGTTGGCAGATTTTCCGGGTCTTCGCATCCCTCGCGTATTTTTGGCCTAGATGTCCCAAACCATCTGGGAAAAATTTCTCCAATTCGCCTGATTCGGGCTTCCCTATCCCTCTTTGAGGTGAAGACACGTGACACATTTCCATTCGCTCTTGGCTCTTTCAGCTCTCTGTGTCCCGTGCGTACTTTTGGCCCAGATGTCCCAAACGAAAGTTCTCTATTTCGGCCGAACTGGCTGGTTTGTGTCCTCCACGTAATCTTGTCCCAACTATCCTGGAATGCCTGGGACAAATTTCTCTGAACCGCCCGAAATGGACTGACTTGCGCCAAACCGGCCGATCCACGTCTTTCGCATACTTTTGTCTCAACTATCCCAACTGTGCGAAACAAAGACTTAGGCAATTTTTTCCCTTTTTCGGCTGAATCAACTTTTCACGTCTCGTGCGTACCTATAGCCCAGATGTCCCAATTGCTACGTGGACCTCCTGGAGGGTTTTCAGCTGGTTCGCACCCCGACGTCCCAACTGTCCCAAGGACCGCCTGGACTAGGACTTAGCTGATTTTCATGATTTTTTCTACCCCAAGCTTGTTTTTTGCAAATTTTTCACCCTTTTTTAGAACTTGCTCTTTTCTTCTTGGACATGAGAGTTAGAAGGAAGTTGAGGGGACCCCAGAAACAGGATTTTTTGCCTTGAATCAATATACTTTCCTGGGACTAAATAATCTGATGCATGTTATCAAAATTACCCTAAGGGGGAATTTTGGATAACATTTTTGGTGACTCAGCGGGGTTATCTGCCTACTAGATGAATGATCAGTAGCCTGAAGCAATCCATTGGGCATGGAGTCATGAGTAGTAGCCTGAAAACTGATCTAAACTTTGAAAACCTCCTCTCTGAGCCACTTGGAAACCTACTGAACATGGAGTTGTTCTCACCAAAATGCCACTGGAATGAACTGTGCAAGAGAAAAACCAGCAATACAAAAACTATGTACAGAACTGAAAATCATACATGCTCCAAATGGAACATGTAGAATGTGCAGAAGCACTTCTTCTGTTGAAAGCAAACCTACCTACTCTATTCTAACTGGAAGCAAAGGCAAGCTAAACAAACTCTGCAATTGGTTGTGAGAAATAGCTTCCCTTTCTCAAAAGTGGCAGCCATGCAATTGATTTGGAGCTGATCATGGCTATTAGGATGAGTGGAAAATCAACAAGAAGCTGGTCTTCCACCCAAATCATCAAGGTATCAGCTGAAGGTAAATTCAATACCTCTTTTAGTTGCTCTGCATTTGGATTGAAGAGGTATGACAGCTGATCCTTGGTACTTTGTAGCTCACCCTCATGCTTAGAAGCAAGCATGACTGGTTGTGACTTCTCCTTTGGCTCCAATGAAGCCAAATACCTGATTGGGCAAGGTCTGATCCGTTTGATATGCCCATAGCTCTGATTTTCAACCCCAAAAATGGAGTCTTCTTGTAGACCCTCCTGAATGGATGGTGTGGAAGCAATGGTGGAATCCTTCTGTCCTTTCTCTTCCTCCAATGAAGAACATGAAAGATTAAAATCTTCCAATCTTGATTCCAAAGAGCTATTATAAGATGTAGGCTACTGCAAATGAATGTTCTCCTTCATGACAGCAGACTCAAGTGTATGGAATGTGGATGATGAAAGAGAGAATGGTGGAACCTCAACCGGCTCTTCTCCATCAAAACAGTCCTCCAAATCTGACAGATAAACTTCCTCATGGCTGTCCTACTACAAATGCTCCACTTTCTCCATGGTGTCTTCTTGATCTAAAACTTGACCACCATGGTTTCTTTCACCCTCCAATATTGAGTTTGAGAGATCAAACTCCTTTTCAGTACTAGAACTTGAGAGAGGTGAACTAGAAAGAAGAACTGAAGGTTCTCCAATAGCCTGCTTTGTGCTCAAAGCCCTTGGATTTCCAATTTTCTCCTCCACAACTAGAATGTTCTCCTCTTCTTTTGGATTTGGAGCAGCTCCTTCCTCCTCTAATACTTGAAGGCAATCTTGCTCTTGATTGAACTCTTCCTCCAACATGAAGTTTGTCAAGTCAAACTCTTCAATCTGCTGCTCTAGAGGACAAGCTGGGGCTGCAAGATCTTCTTCTGAGCTTTCTTCCTATATGGCTAATTGTACAACTTGAATTGAATCAGCATTCCCTTTAAACAGAGTGCCAACATGGACACTACTTTCTAAGCAAACTGACTGCTGATCTGCTTCTTCTTTTTGCTCTTCAAAATCAGTCTTGACCACCATTTGTTCTCCAACTCCAACCTCTTCTGTAGGCTTAACCATCAAGGGGATCTTTATCATCCCAAATTTAAGAGCCCAACTCTTCAGACTTTGAATTTCTTTATCTTTGTTTGGCTCTTCCTTCTGCTGTTGTTTTCCTTGACTGGCATTTTGATTTTCATCCTCCCAACATGGATTTGGGAATGTAAGAGGAGAAGTGGATTGTAACTCAAATGGCTTGGCAATTTCTTGTGGTGGTGGAGGTAGAAACTCTTGTTTCTTTGGAGGAGGGGGTATTTCTGTTAGCTCTTGTGGAGGGGATGACTGTTTGGAAGGAAAAAGGAAAGAAGAATTGAGATGAGGTGGAAGACTAGGGGGTGGAGAAATGGAATCAACATTTGGGATAGCAGATGGGTAGTTTAGAATTTACAATTCCAAATGAGATGGTGCTTCTTGAGGAATGGGAAGAGAAAAACCAAATGATGGTGTAGAACCTACCCATTGACAAGGTTGTTCAACAACAAGTGTATAGGCCTCTATTTCTGTTGTCCATTGTGCAAGTTGGGGCAGCATCTTCATCATGAAGTCCAGCTTCTCTTGAGGGCTGAAGTGTCTTGGAAAAGGGCCTCCCCATGGACAATGAGTCCTGCAACCAATTCTGAAAGCTCTCATTTGGGTTGTTGCTCTGGACTGCACCATCTTTACCTCAATCTTTTGGATTTTCTCCAACAGACCAGCATCTTGCATCTGATTGTCTTCATTATATGCATACTCTTGCTCTTGGAAAGCTCCATAGCCAAAATGATTGCGGCATTGCTGCTCATATGGGTATGCATGCTGATCTTGAATTTGTTCAAAATGCTTATTTGGAGGATTTAAAAAACATGTTAGAGGTGGGAAACATTGCTGCTGTTGTAAATGTGAGTTCCATGATCGAAATGAAGTCATGATTGCACAACTTCATGGAATGGAAAAAAATGAAAGGGATGGAAAGAAGGATGGATGAGAATGGATGAAAAATAGGTTTACAACTTCAGAAATGGGTTGCTGATCAGATGGAGTTGCCAGATGTGTTTGCAAGTACCTCTAAAGGCTGAAATCTTCACAGGAACACACCAACCTGTAAAAGATGAAGTGGAAGACCTATAAGGTCCCACCCGGCATTCCAAAACTATTAGTGCAAAATCACAGCACCCCTGGATGTTGATCTGATTTCTAGGTTGATCACTCTAGCATCCAGTGTGATTGCACAACATTGAAACCTTTCTCCAAGTGTGGGACTTGCAGAAATGAGAAAGGAATCTCCAGAGAAGGTTAGTTCCTGCTCCTAAACTACCTGCCACAAGCTATTCTAGTGCAAGAAAGCTAATCTAATCCTAATCTAACCATGCCAAGGAGACAGAGAGAGAGAGAGAGAAAAGGGAAAAACAAAAAAATCCTACACTAAAACGGTGATACACCAGAGAAGGAGAATGTTGAACATCTATCAAAACTACCATGGAACAAGAAGAGGTGAGCAATGGGAAGGATGGACAGATGCATCACAGACCCAAGGATAGATTTCACACAGAAAATGTCCCAAAACTCCATGAACACAGCTCCAAACCTGCAATGAACATTCAAATGTGAAAAAATACCTACAATGAAGAGAGGCAAGAAGAAAACAAGCAAGAAATGAGCAAGGATGGACAGATGCATCACAAAACACATTTTTGTTGCTTTAGAAGTTTGCACAGAACATCATTTCAATAGTAAAAGGAAAAAAATGCCATTACAGAGCAAGGGAGGAGGTTCGAACTCCATTTTCAACCCTAGAGAAGAAAAGAAGGGAGGGCAGAGCTTCAAAGATGAACAACTTGTAGTAATATCAAAAAGGAGCCAAATCTGGCCTTTACATTACATGGGTCGAGCCCAGGAGAGAGAAAACGTAGGAAAACGTGTAAGCAGCCCAACCATTGACCAAAACACATTCTTCCTTAAAATCGGTGGTTGAAACATCACTTCTGGCCATGATGGAGAAGAATGCGACCCATGTGCATTAAATCGGTTGTTGGAACATCACTTCTTCCGTGTTGAAGGAGAATGCGACCCATGTGCATTAAAACTGGTTGTTGAAATGTGAGTTCTGGCCATTACCATGCACCAGAGACATTTCATGATTTTTTCTCTCCAAACTAAACCAAAATGCAATATTGACCTTGGAATCATTCAGAGAATTTCACAAGCTTTCCATTGATATAAAGAACGTGAAAATCTGAGCTTTGGATCGAAAGTTATGGCGATCTGAAGATTTTAGGGTAAAAACAGGCAAAAACGGATTTTGAATTTTTTCCCGCACTCTGCCACTTGAATGACACGTGTCAGGCACTGATTGGCCATGTAATTCTCTCTTCTCCACCTTTCCATGGGATTTCCTTTGAAATTTTTACCTTTTTCATACTTTGGAAAACTTCTCATTTTCCCCCCGCGCCCCGCCACTTGGGACACGTGGCATGCATTGGTTTGTCGACAGGGGCGTGGGGGAAAACCTTTACCTTTTAGTTTTTTGGCCAAAAATTTTGCTAAATTTTCTAAGTCCTCCCTGATCTCCACACTCCCTACTCCATAGGACACGTGTCCTGTGTCTATTGGCTCGGGCCGACCCTTCAAACCTCGCCCTTTGAACTTTTGGACCCAAAAACACTTAGTCAAATTTTTTTATTGCGCCTCCCCTTGAGACACGCGTCACATTCTGATTCGTTGGCGGCTTTTCCGGGTCTTCGCATCCCTCAAGTATTTTTGGCCTGGATATCCCAAACCGTCTGGGAAAAATTTCTCCGATCTGCCCGGTTCGGGCTTCCCTGTCCCTCTTTGAGGCGAAGACACATGGCACATTTCCATTCGCTCTCGGCTCTTTCGGCTCTCCGCATCCCGCGCGTACTTTTGGCCCAGATGTCCCAAACAAAAGTTCTCTATTTCAGCTGAACTAGCCGGTTCACGTCCTCTGCGTACTCTTGTCCCAACTGTCCCAGACTGCCTGGGAAAAATTTCTCTGAACTGCCTGGAATCGACTGACTTGCACCAAACTGGCCGATCTGTGTCTTTCGCGTACTTTTGTCTCAACTGTCCCAACTGTGCGAAACAAAGACTTAGGCAATTTTTTTCCCTTTTTCGGCCGAATCAGCTTTTCACGTCCTGCGCGTACCTATGGCCCAGATGTCCCAATTGCTACGTGGACCACCTGGAGGCTTTTCGGCCGGTTCACGCCCCGGCGTCCCAACTGTCCCAAGGACCGTCTGGACTAGGACTTAGCCGATTTTCATGATTTTTTCTGCCCCAAGCTTGTTTTTTGCAACTTTTTCACCCTTTTTTAGAACTTTCTCTTTTCTTCTTGGATAGGAGAGTTAGAGGGAAGCCAAGGGGACCCCAAAAACAGGATTTTTTGCCTTGAATCAATATACTTGCCTGGGACTGAATAATCTGATGCATGTTATCAAAATTACCCTGGGGGGGAATTTTGGATAACAGGAATCCATTATACAAGATAACATCTGTTAGGCATTATTTATGATTTGTTAGGTACATAACATGTTTCTATTTTATAAGGGCTAGTGGCCGCCAACCATTATTTATGCTATGTTATATGGTCTCGGTGACGCTAGGTATTATTTATGAAATTTTATGTAAGGAACATGTTTATGATTTATACAGGATAGCAAACATATTCTCTTGTCCCTTAATGATTGCAAAAAAGGCCACAATGTGGTGTTAAATTTTACACCCATTTAGATGTCTTTTTATCATTTTTATACACGCTAGCAGACACTAGGCTAATGAATTTCAAGATATGTGAGACACTTCAAGGTTAATTTAATATGATGTGATTGAACCTCACTGTAACTACAACATGAATGAAGATATTATGAAGAAAATAGTAGAGGGCGTCAATCCAAACTATGAGAATATAATTAAATGTAATCCATCTTTGATGTGCATAGTAGTGGTGTGAACAACATTTTATTCATAAAAGACTCCATAGAAATATCTTCAACGATATTCTTTGTTCAGCCTAATGATATTCAGTGGTGGGAGAAGAAATATTAGATCACCCTCCTATTCAAGCTCCCAGTATCTCACTCGGTCTGATGCCATCACTATCATCCCTAGCTGAAGAAAAGGGCAAAGAAGTGAAATCCTCAAGTTTCCAAAGAAAATTTATAGATGGTTTGTAGACACTCAAATCATTAGTTATCAAAGTAAAACCCTAAAAATAAAAATAAGAATACTTATGCTCGCGTAAACTTCTTGTCAACGTTTTTGAGTTAATATTTTTTTAGGGTTTGACAGGTATGAGGTTTCCCTATTCTCTCTTCCATAAATATTAAGTAATGTTACAGTCCCATTGAATCTTTATACTTTATTTAGATTTAAGTGAATTTAAATAATAAATTACTATTACAATTAAAATTAAACAATTTTGTTTGTTAAATTGGATACCTTTTGAATGCAATCAATAGTGGATAATCTTGTTTAAGAGAGATGATGTATGACATTGCAGGGGCACTCAATCTCTGCATGTATTTTTGGAAAGGAATTCTTATGAGAACATGTTTCTTAAAAAAAATAAAGATACCAACTCAATTCCTTTATAGTGCATCTATGTATTTGCTGCAAAATTTCAATACAACTTAATTTTAAAAGCCAATTATTTTACTATAGCATCATTATTGTTAGGAAAACCATATTATAACTCATATAATAGGTAATTATACTTCCACTTCATAGTCCTTCAAGAATCAAGTATACAAAACCTACACTGCTAACCATAGAGAGAAAATCAAATAATAATTGACTTTACAATACTTGTTGTTTCCACATGATTTGATAACAAGCATGTTAGAGCCAAAGTGAGTTTTTATACATTGAATAATTATTGAACTAAATGTGAGATAAAATATTTATGTTAAGTGGAAATAAGTAAAAGAATCCATAGAAAGAAGGAGATATGCCTACTTTTAAGTCTTCATTGCTTCAATTTTACAAAAAAACAAAGTTTTCTTTAGAGTGGACGATTCCACTCAGAGAGTAAGTTTTTTTTTGAAATTTCATAAAATAAGGTTGAGGGGATCCTACCTCATACATAAAGAAGCTCCCAAATAGAGCAGATATTCAATAACAAACCATACAAAAATATAGTCTAGCCGAAAAAGAATCAAAACTAACATCTAGTACAGTAAACTAACAACCTAATAGTAACCACTACTTTTAATTTTCTCTAGTTGGCCTCTAGAGTGGTCCATTCCTTAGCCATTGATTCAATGTTAGTGCCTAGAGTCGTTACATCAGATTGAGATAATTCCATTTTCCTCTTCTTTGATGTCCCCTGCAATTAACATTTTCTATAGGCATTAGCCAGTTGTCTGAGAGTTTGAAGGTGTTGTAAAGTGCACTTGACAGTGAGAATAATACACCATGTTAATTGATAATTCAATATTTACTCCTTGCAATACCACATTGTCCCCCATCCATTTCTTGGTCAGATACCATGTCGATCTGAAATCCTTACTGAGTTTTTCGTTGTACCCCTCAAAAATATTTATGAAAGGGGACAATCCCATTTGGTCGAATACCTCCATAGCCTAATATTTAACATCATTGAGATCCCAGGGCTTAGTGTGAACTAAACCTTCCCCCATATTCCTATTAACAACCAGGATATCACAAAGAAAATCTCTTTGTTTAATGCTACACAGACGCGACTACACAACTACAATACAAATACACCAAGTATTACAAGAACATTAACATCCCCTTAATAGTTATAAACTCATATTCTAATAAAGGGATAAACCCAAATTACAAGAACATTAACATCCCCTTAATAGTTATAAATGTGCGACGTCATTCATCATTAACCCCCCGTGTCACCTTCAACCATCCTTACATACGTTAAAAGAAGGGACATGAAATCACTGTGGAAATTTTCCTCCCACACTTGATACTTTAAATGAAAATTAAAATTTTCCTACTCCCCTTGTCAAGAGGATATATTTTCATAATTAAATATAGATATGAAATAAATTAAAACTCCTCTTATAAAGGTATAATTATGGTAAATCATTTTAAGAAGAATTCGAATTTCATTGTAATATTATTCGTCATTCTGGAATCCCAAATTCATAGAATAATTCATTGCAAATTAAAATTGTTTTAAAAATATCTATGAACATATTGATTTTTGGAGTGCCTGAAATTTTTTTAATTCTTTATATACCTTAAACCAATGTGAACAATTTTTTCAGTAGACAGTTTGAAGTCGAGAGGATAATATTACTTTAAAAATAAAATTAAGAGAGTTAATACTTAACGTTCACTAGGTAATGTCAATGTAGCATATCAGGATAAATTAACATTAACCAAATAAGAATTCACTAGAAATAAATATGTTATGTACACTTTTTTTATATATTAAGAAATATTTTATCATTTAAATCCTTTAGTGTATTATAAATTTCCTAAAGATAATCACACATATTATACATATAAATATTATTAATATAGTCACATATATTATAAAAACCTTATTGTTAAATAAATTTGGGGAAAAATTACATAATTTTCATTTTTAGATAGTTAAATGGTTTTGATTAAAGCTATGAATTGGAGGGTTGATGGGTCCCCACCCTACAAGTATCCCACATTTTGATCGATGAAAGGTTATATACAAAAACTAAAAATGAGTATGAAATATAATGAGGCTAACATGTAACATGAATAACCAAGCCTGTAAAAACCATAGAGCCATGAATACAAAAAAAAAGTGGGAATGATAGATAAAACCTAGGGCTCCACCCTTCCAAGCATTGCAATAATCTTGAGAAAGGAAAAGGACGTGTCAAAAATAGAATTCAAGTACACTACGAAAATAAATAAGGGGAGGGGTAATTTTTGCAAATGTGAATGGGTCTATTGATGGCACACTGGAGATAGACACCCCATCAGATTGACAGATGCTTTGAATAGAGTCAGAAAATTGAAGTAGGAACCAAATATTCAATTCTAGGGCATCAAAAATCATGTTGTCAACCCAAAAAGGTGATATAAAATGATACAACTTTGCAAAGAGACAAGGCATACTTCTTCCATAGCTTTGACCAAACCCACATGATGTTCTGGGTAAATGAAATGGGACATGACCACCATGACCATTTCTCTATCTACACACAACACCAGGTAATCGAACATAAAGACACCTGTAATCTTAGAGTTTACACAAGCTCTCCCAGTGCTCTCGAGATAATCCACACCCAGGACATTCACAATCGTATTCATAAAATCTATGGAGTCTATGCAGAAGACATTGTGAAGATGGTTGTCAAACATAGTAGAGATGATGTCCATTTCCCTATTTTTGTTGCATAAGATAATGAATGGAATAGAGGTAGATGCCATGAGAAAGAAGGTGAAAATAAGAAACAAAAATGTGAGAAAATGAGTGAGGGCCAGAGAAAGCACAACCCAAATAAATAGTCCCTCGAATCATGTGAGGAAGGTCGACGTAATAAAAAATGCATGGTGTCATCAACATTTTCCCATGCATTGACTTTCTTATTTGATGAAAAGGATATTATATTATATTAAATGCAACACGATACAAGATTCTCTCAGCAAAATAAGTGGGTGGTATGAGAGAAATACCAAAATTCGTAAGAACACTAGGCCAAGCCTAGAAAAACAACAAAACAACAACTATAAGGGGGTCTGAGGAACAACAAAAATAAAGGCCTAGATTATGAATAAAGGATACCCCTAATTGATAAACACACATTATACAAAATCGCATTACTAAAGACAATCACACATATTATACATAAAGGTGTTATCAATTAAATATATGGACAAATTACATAATTGTAATTGGGTTATTGACTTAATGACATCGCATACATCTCCACATCGTCTTCAACATCCTTCAATAGTTGAATTATAGGTCACAATTCATCTATCAAGTACAATTGTAATATGCATTATAGGCCACAATTCTTCCTTCAATAGGTATATTTTTACAGTTGTAATATGCATTTCGCTTGTTGTAAATGGTGCTAAGTTTTTTGAGAAATATGTTTTGATTCTTGGATACTAATAAATGAAATGATTGATCATGATGCAATCTTCCACACAACAATAAACAAGAAATCTTTAAAATGACGATCTGCAAAACAATAAATAGAAAATGTTTTAGTTCTATACTTGCTTGTAGATGCTAGGATTTATTTTTTATTTAGAACAAGGTTTTATCATTTTCAAAATGTCATTAAGATTAACATATGAATATCTAGTAAAAATCATTTTATGATTTCAGGGAAACCTCCATGGATATGAAAATCAATAAGCATAACGTGTTTATGTTTTATACGGTCTAGCGACCGCTAGGATTAATTTTTGCTTGTGAATAAGATTCTTATCAATTTCAAAATGTCTTTAAGATTAAACCAAGAATAATTGGGGAAATTTTTTTTTAATTTCAGATAAGCCAACATCGATGTGTGAAATGATAAACATTATATGTTTCTATTTTTTACGTGCTAGTGGCCGTTAGGAATAATTTTTATTGGGAATAATGGGATTAATTTTGTTTAAGTTTAAACTATGTAGATCTGGGAAAAATCATTATTTTACTAGCCATGATCCATGATTATCTCTTCACCCAAGTTAGAAAAAAGAAATTGCCCAAAGAAGAATCGAAAAACATGATTGCACACTGTGAATCTTTAAGAACCTTAAGGTAGTTATTTTATTCTATAAAAATACACAATACATTGTTTTATTTGGAAGCAAAGTATATAAATCAAACACCAATGGTGTTTTTGAATGCTTTTAATGATCTACACATGTTCTTGTGTTCTCCTGCATGTTTCAACCATGTACATAATTCAGCGTAAATTTTTGAACCAGTCTTATACTTTCCATCAAATATCTAGTATGTTGGGGTTTTGAGAGTAATTTCTTATTTGACCTCGTGTGATACAAATCTCACGTCATTTATCAAAATTATATTATTTTCACCATATAATTACCATAAATGTCTACTATCTTTTGGCTTGTATTTTCTTTGAACTTACATTGTTGGCATCCCCAAGGACCTTCAACTCCAAAAACTAGTAATTTTTTAGGCTTCCCAATAGGATCTATAAAAATAACTCAGAATCAATGTAAGCCTCCTAAAGTGATTAAAAACGAGACATCAAAGTATTTAATCACAACTCAAAAAAAAACTTATAAAACTATAATATCATCTCAATCACATTGAGGATATAAATACTATCAAATTTTAAATTTGTAATGTCAACATATAAAATAAATATGGACCATATGACTGTACAAATGAATATCATTATAAATAAAAATTGAAATAATTAATAGTTATATATTTCTGTTTGCTATAATTTATGGATGCCCTTCGTAACACTCAACCCCTTACACAGTATATGTGTTATGTTTTTGTGCAAATTGGTCATCAACCACTTATCTTTGAAATAATTTTATTCATTGGATTTCTTCCCCACAAAAATAAAAATTGGAGGGTTTCCCTTTTGGCCCATTGTAATACACAATTTGTCTCTAAATTCAAAAATAATACCAAAGCTAATCTAAATCTTTTGGAGATCTTTAACCGCAATTTCATCTTCTACACAACTATGTTATTTACCCAAAATAATAAATGGTTTGAATTCAAACGCTATTTTTTTTCAAAGCCTTAATCAACTTTTCAACTTCGGCACAAGAAAGATAACTAGACCAAAATTTCACTTCATATTTTACTACCAGTGTCTTTAAAAATTCCTTGAGCCCACCTCGTAAGGTGAGAGTCTCCTTACCAAACTTGATTGTAAACTCTTTGTAGGATTGATTTTTGTCATAGAGAAAACCCTCCAAATATAAAATAATTAAATAATCCTTTTGACCAACTACACAAAAGTATTTTTTTCTCAATTATCTGTAATTTTATACTAACCAATTCAAATAATCAAAATTTCAGTATGTTAACACTTACTAATTGAGACTCCATCCTGGATTACCTCGTGCTCCCCCTTTGCAGGTTCTTGTGATGCTCGTTCTATTTTAAAAAATGGTAATCAATTCAAAATAAATTTTAAGTCGATGTAAAAAAATACAAGATACAACTTGCTTTTATACAATATTGTATAGATGTAGTTGTATATTAGCGACCAGTAGGTGTAAGTCATTAATTCCTGGACTATTTTTGGGTTGACAGTCTATGATGGGCTTAGCAACCGCTAATAGCCAACTGTATAGAAGTAATTTTTTTTCATTTGTTCACAGTTTAATATTAACCAATAAACCAAAAATTTACTCAATTCAAAAAAAAAACTCAAATTAAAAGATGTATGTTAACGACCACTAGGGTAATACATATTACAAATAAACTACTTCACTATACGCTCATTCAATTATGAGGGTCTTATAAATGGTTTTCTTTATAATTGTATATGACTATCATACAATTTTCTGTCTATGATTTCATGTGTGGCGTGCTAACAACCTCCCCATTTGGCATCAAATCTAAAAAAATTGAAGTTTTTATTAAAAATATGTAAATAATGACAATCAAAAACATCTTGTATCTATAAATTTATAAAACGAGTATTTCCCACTCACCTTTTATAGATTCATTGGATGGATGGTTAGAGACATATAGGACAACAAGTTGAATTGATTGCAACATAATAAGATCGACATCGTCTCCTTTGTTTGTTTGTGGAGAGGAAGAGACAATGTACTCCTCTATTGTTTGGTTTTCTGCATAAATATTGTATGTATAATTTCAAATGTGTTAAACTAATAGAATTGTTTAAAGTGATATTAATCAACGTACCTTTCTTCAAATGGTAACAGTAATGTTGTAAACACATTTCTTGATCATGCAATTCAAAAATAAAAACTACAGATAGACCTGAGTCAACCAAATCATGCATTGCAACACTACCATCGTACAATAATATAACTGGAGAATTATCGGAAGTGAGTATAGAGAACATATGAGACAAAAACCCATAAGATATCTTGTAAATAAAAGGATGTGTCTTTCTTCATAGGCCAGTTTCACTTGCACTCAAAATTTGTTATGGAAGTAGATCAATCCAGTCTATGGCGATTTTTGATATATCTCTATTGTCAACATCACAATTGTTCACATCAATTATTATGTACATAAGACACAAGCTCTTAAATTTTCCTTTGCTGTCATAAAATATGTAACAACCTTCTATAATTGATTCCTCGTTGTCTTTGAATTTTTGCATGTATTTTTTTACCATCTCCCTTAACATTTTCGAAGAAGTAACATGTACAAGCACAATAATTACACAATTAAGTAGACTAGATCCGACAACTAAAAGTAGGTCCATTATTGCATCAATAGTTAGTACACTAGATAAATTATAGAAATTTGTGATCACACATTTTGCATTGAATGGATTAGTTGACGGAATAGAATATATTGTTGACTGGAGCTGGAAGGGATATGCACATTGACAGGTAAAGTCTTCAGTGTCTTCCATCCTTGCTGGAATATTTTCTTCCATTGAAATCATGTAGTTGTCTATAATTGTTTGAGCTGCCGCTGGGAGAACCTCTGCCACTTAATCATTGATTTTTATTTTTACTAATTTTTCACTTCCTCCATAATCAACTTTTCTTTTTCCTTTATTCTATTTTCCCAAGAGTACACACAACTGGTGGTAGTGATAATCATGCAAACCAAATTTTCAACAATATTTTTTTCAGTGCATTCTGCCAATACACTATTACCTGGATATTTACTTTTCATATATTTTAGAAATTTTTCTCTCATCCTTCTGTCATCTTTTACTCTTTGGCAGTAAGTATCTAAAGTCTCTATTATGATGCCTTCTTCAATAAAGCGAGTTAGCCATACTTTCCCTACTTGCACTTTATCTAGTAGAATTGATATCTCCTCATCGGTCATTCCTCTTGTAGGCCTGAAGTAATTCACCATGAACCTTTCCAATGAATTTGGTTGAAATTTAGGTTAGTTATCCTTAGAAGGAGAAAAAGGCAGCCAACTTGATTTAAATAACTCAATGGTTGTTGTCAATTTTGTCCATATGTCCTTAGGTAAAAATAGAAATGTTATTTTGTCATAAAGGATCTCAGCCTTAGCCACTTTGAAAATAGAAAGACATTGCATCTCAAAACACTGCATTGAAAGAGGAAATAGTATATTTACTTTCTGCATATTACAAAATTAAATTTTAAGAACAAATGCGTTAAAATTAAGTTTTGTTACCTTCAAATCATCTAACTTTGATTTTCCCACTCCGAGCCTCTGAGGACATATTAGGGATCTCCAAATCATTCGAGCCTTGTAGAGTACATCAATAAAATTGGTATCAACCCAATTTTTGTTTACATCATTTTACTAGTGGAAAATTTTAACAATGACTCCACTAAGATCATGTGAAGACATAATGCAAGCCTTTCTAAACTGCATCTTAGTATATAATGACTTGTATTTACTTTCAGCCAAAAAAAAATCGACACAAATGGTATGTTGGCCGTCAAGAATATAGAATTGTACTACATCCCTTTTAAGGTCATTTGGATCCTTGAGTTTCACAAGTTCCTTTGTAGAAGGTAAAAAGGGAAAAAGAAGTACATCCCTCAGTGTAGGAATAACATTAATCAACATTGAATAGACAAGAAGGTCAACATTATCATCATGCATAGGACATAATTGATATTCTCGAGGTGCCAAATGGCACCTAGAAACTTCAATTGGAAAAACATCACCATTGAACAAAAACAATTTTAATTGTTCAGCATTTGAAGTTTTTGTTTGCTCAAATATATTAGTCGTCTTTCATCAATAACACAACAGATTTTTAATTCTTTTTAAGCCCTTACAAATTTTAATTAGATGTATCTATCTCTAATTTAAACAAATAATATCTCCTCTACATTGTAAATAGATTTGCATGTTTCAGTGGAGAAATAAAAAAAAATCTATTCAAATAATGACAAATAGAAAAGGTATACTCAGTTCTATACAATTTTTTGAATACCAAATTCATGTTATTATGAAATTAAAGGGAATTTTCACATCCTTTTTTGTCTGATTGTATGAACTTCCCCAAATTCCAACCATATTTAAAACAAGAGTCTCCCATATTTTTATAGAAGCCTTCATTTCCATTTTCTTGAAAAATGAAACTTTCAATCCATGTCAAGAATAAGGCACTTATTCATTATGACGTCAATGCGTTTAACCTGATATATGCAATGTTTTCTCATCAATAACTTTTGAATATAGTACCATACCAACTTTACTAACAACATCCTCATTAACAAAAAAAAATAACCACAAATCACCATGGTAATTTTCTGGGGAATGCATTTCTACAAACCAATCATCGTCTCTCTTTTTCCAATCCTCTGCTCCTTCAATCAAAGGAATTTGTATAAATGGAGTACACCCAATGGAAGACATATTACCCAAAAAAATGAATTAAACAAATTAATATTTTGTAAGTAATTGGAAAGGACACATATTGTTTCTCAACAGTGCAATAACAACAATATGTTGTATCTTGATGTCATTATATTCATAGATAAAAATTCAATAGGAATAAATATTTATATCATAGCGGTCGCTAGGCATACTTCAACCCTCATTTAGTTATAAAAAATAAGAAATCATTAATAAATAAAAAATTATGCTTTGCACTAAGCAATTTAAACAATTAGTCGCTATTAAATTTGACTTTTATTTTAAGTAGTGAATTTTTTGCTAGAAGTGAAGACTAGCAGCCGCTAGCATCTATATATTTCCATCACTGTAAAAAACATATTTGAGTTACACTACATCATTATGAAAACCTGGAATCCAACATGGGTGATAAGGGTTGAGAATTGAATATTTAATAATAACAAATCTTACATGTCATGATGTGTTTGGGTGTTGTAATTAGGTTCCTTTTATAGTTCTCATAAGATATATCATGTATATCACATAATTGAAATCAACTAGTATAAAGGAAAATTTGTAGCAGCCACTAAGTTCAATTAGTAATCGAAAGTAATAGTTTCCCGATATCAAGCCTTAATAGTTTCTTATTTTAAAATTAGTGATCAAATAACAAAAAAATCATGGAAACCCCTGGCATCTGATAGGATCCTTATGGCAGCTAATCTACCTAGTGGGTGCTAGGCTTAATATTATGTGTTTGACTACGTGTATTTTATTCTCTTAACTCTATGTTTTGAATCACGTTTATTAAGAAAAATCCATAAAAAAAAATCTTGTCTCATAGCATTTGTTGTCTTATCTTATCTTGGAACATCAAAGAAATGTAGTATGCATCCTCCCTAGTGGTCGTTAGTCTTGTAAAATTTAAATACAATAATGGAGCATAGTTATTTTTTAGTGGATTCATTACTACTTGTCCCATATAAAAGACAACAAATTTATCGTAGTGGCCACCAACATCAAGATAGTATGTTAGGCTAGGAATAACATGTAATAGACTTCGAATATTCTTGTATTAATTACATGTATTTAAAAAAGGGGTAAATTTTTAATTACATGTATTTAAAAAAGGGGTAAATATATTTCTTGTCTTTGAATATTAGTTGTCTTCTCTTGTCTTGGAACATCAAAGACAGGAAAATTCTTGGCGACCCCTAAGTTATCAATGAAAAATTCAGTGTCAACATTATCGACAAATATAAGTGTTAGAGAATAATAATAGAAGTACATATTGTAAACCTAAAGATGTATCATGTTCATCTTGGCCCTGCATATTTTCAGAAATTACCCGTTAAACAAAATAGTCCATAACAATTTACTAAACATCTAGGGTGAAGATGTACATGAACCTTGCTCAAGAATAAAGGATCAGAGGCCATGAAGAGAAATGTTTGTTTTATGTCTACCAATTATTTGTTGATGAGAAGGCTAACAACTTCTAGCCTCTACAATATCGGGGAATCCATTTTAACAATGCAAAAAACAATCTCAACAACTTTTTTGTCATTTTTGTAATTTTTTTATATTATCTAGACTATCCCTGCCAGAGCCAAATCGTTAAATACATACCTTCGATAATGATGACGCCTTGTGTAGTTTTCATTTGATATTTTGTGCATAAAACGTAATCCATATATTTTCATATAAACAAAAATTCTTTGGAACCGGTAAGGGTCATTAGCTAATTAAAGGTAAGTGTCGTTAGTTAAGGTTGGTAATAAAGATAGACACGTATTAAGCAAGGTTAGATCATAGTAGAGAAAATGAGCTAGTTATTATGAATCCTAATGTAATAGATTGCTAGATCCACTTAACAATAATAATTTTTTTTAGAAATATACCTTTTAATAAATCATGATTTTTTTAAAATGTAAATTTTCTTGTACACATTTAAATTATGTGGAGAACATATTTTAAAGGGATTTTAAATTAGTACTTTTGAATACAAAGGAATTTAAGGAAGCCCATTACCTGAGAATAAAATCACCTTTTATGGGTTGTCTATGTGTCACCATTTCATTGGATAATTTATTTATGAGACTAGATGTGACTTACTTTATTGGCTAGTTTATATTTAATTTTTAACTTGAATTCAAAAAACTAATGGTACTTTATTTCACATACCCACTCACGGGCATTGACCCATGCATAGTCATTGGCTCCTTTCCCCTAGCACAAGTAGATCATAGTAAAAGAAGTATCCTCGAAGCTTGTATGGCATGGTAGCCATGAAAAAATAATGGGTGACTAATGGCTAGAAATTTAGTTAAATATTAAGTGTATAAATCAATAAGTTTAAGCACTGGAACGTTATTTGTCCCTGGCTAATGAATCGAATAGTAATAAATTAATTATTAGAGGCGAATCCCATTTTTTTGCTAACATCATCATTAAAAATCAGATGTTGTAAGGGAAAATCAATCTTGTGTGATTAAAATTCCCTTTGTATGCTCTCATTAACTCCAGATTGGACCTTTAGTACTTATCTATTAAGATAGCTACTAAATAGGTAGGTGAAAAATCGAGGGATTTATGATAAGATTTGCAATAAATATGTTGATTAGCCAGACTCATCACCTTTTCCAATAAAGGTTGATGTTAAAGCCCCTGGAAAGCTTGTATTAATTTTAAGCATGCGATGGCTTATTCACTCTATATATTTATATATATACATATATATAATCACCCCCCCTTATTTTCACACCTTTCAGGTTTCTTTCACGATATTTCATTTATTTTTTCATGGCCAGAAAAAATGTTTCCTTTCATGTAATTTTCCGCGGCTATGCGTGAAATGGGATTTTATACCAAAATTTCACGTCGCCATTTGAAATACATTTTTTGGATTGAATCAGAGTAAGACCTAGTTACAATTGAGGGAGTTCTTGGACATGATTATCTTTCTCTGGAGGGATGTCTAAGGGTAAATGCAGAAGTTTCTTTGACATTCATTTGTCATCTTCTTATCATAGATTAGGTGAAGGATTGGAATTTGAAGATGAGTCGTCACTAGATCAAGCCAACGTATAGGGTTGGCATGGAAGTGGAAGTGGAAAAAACCTTGAGTGCATTATGGACCTTACTTTCTGATGCTCAATATAAATAAGAAGGTTTGATACATGCATACGTTTTTGTAGAGTTTTTCAAATGGTTTAATGTCCTAAATCATTTCTTGTATGAAGTGGAAAAATGGTGTGAGACACCAACAACGGATGGTAGGCATCTCCACTTACCTGACCTAGATGCTATATATGCTCTGTTGCAACAAGAACTAAAATTTTGGGATCTTCTTTGCTAGAAAGTTCATGAGGATTATGATTGGTTAAAGAGTTGGGCTATTGCTAGAAAATAACATCTTTTTTTAGAACCGCCAGCAAAAATCATTTTCAGGCCCGTTAAGGTAGAGATTAGGAATGTTCATGTGTTTCAGATAAAAGAGTGCTTCTAAAATCTATCAGGATGTATCTTTGTTTTGGCTATCGTATAACATTATCAGTTCTATTGTTATCAAATCATACTGTCTGGCTTACTGGTCTGGGGTCTTTTGTATTCCCAGCCACTTGTTTTCTTGGCATTGGCCATTGCATTTTTTCACCAAAGTAGTATTGTATAGTTTGGGTTTTTAGACTTATCCTCTCTTTGTATCTGTGATGTAAAGGGAAAGGGACCCTTCAACCCTCCTTTAATTATAAAATACAAGAAATCATTAGTAGAAGTTTATGTTATGTGTTGCACTAAGAAATTTAACTAGTTAATTGCTATTAAATTTGGTTTGTTTTAAGTTGTATATTTATTGGTAGATGTGAAGACTAGTGAACACTAGTGTCTATATATTCTAGGATATCTCTCCATCAATGTAAAAAAAAATCTGTATAGATTTAGGTTATAGGGGCTTGAATGCAAGACAAGAATAATCCTAGCGGTCACTAAAATATTAGGCGCAACGCCTGCTAGGCTGAATTTTCCACTTTAAAATATGTGTAAATAATAGTTTAAAGTAAATAATATTTCTTAGAACATCAAAGAAATAAATTAAATAATATTTGGTGCACGTGGAAATTTTTTCAGAGTTGTTCAAATGGTTTAATACCCTAAATAGTTTCTTATATGAAGTGGACAAATGGGGCGAAACACCGTTGACGGGAGGTAGGTTGATCCACTTGCATGACCTAGATGTAATGTTTTCTCCAGTGCAATATGAACCAAAAATTGGAATGTTCTTCACTGAAAAGGTTGTGAGGCATATGATTAGCGAAAGAGTTGGGCTACTGCTGGAAAAGAACATCTTTTTCCGGAACCACCGATGGAAACTATTTTCATGCCCATAAAGGTGGAGTTTACGGACGTGTCATCTGATTTAGATAAATAAGTGGTTCAAAAATATGTCAGGTTATATATTTGTTTTGGTTGTTATATAGCTTTGTCAATTCCATTGTTATCGAATCATCCTATTTGTCTTACTGGTCAGGGTTTTTTTTGTATTCCCAACCACTTGTGTTTTTGGCAAAGGCCCTTTCATTTTTTTCAATAAATTACTGTTGGATTGTTTGGGTGTTTAGATTGATCCTCTCATTGTATCTATAATGTAAAGGGAAAGGGACCCTTTAACCCTCCTTTAATTATAAAATATAAGAAATCAATAGTAGAAGTTTATGTTATGTGTTGCACTAAACAATTTAAACTGTTACTCGCTATTAAATTTGGTTTGTTTCAAGTTGTCAATTTGTTGGTAGAAGTGAATAATAGAAGCTGCTAGAGTCTATATATTCTAGGATTTCTTTCTGTCAATGTAAAAAAATAGTCTTTATAACTTTAGGTTAGATGGGCCTTAATGCAAGACAAGAATTATCCTAGCAGCCACTAATTTCAAGATTGTCTTATGTTAAACCAATGCCATGAAATAATCTATGACCTTAGTGCCCTCTATCCCTTGAATATCATGTGGTGGAATTTGAATAACATATTGAAATCAGTGGCTGCTACGCTGAAAATTTCTCTTTGGAATATATGTAATCACGGAATTTGTTAATTTTTTTATACTACATGAAGGGAGTATAATAAGCTTCGATCTTAGGGGCTACATGTACTCTGGAAAATCGTTAATATTTGTCCTTTCTTTGAATATTTTTTGTCTAGTCATGTATTTGAATATTCATCAAGGCATTACTAATTGTCATGTATGTAAGACAACAACTATCCTAGCGGTCACTAACCTCAAGCCTTTGTGATGTTGCAACAACACTAATTCAAATAACATATTGAACCTAGTGGCCGCTAGGCTTAAAATTTCATTTAGAATTCATGTGATAGACTTCAAATATTCTATTGAGCTTAACTATCGTTAGGAATACATTTTAATTTAGAATCATGAGTATTCAGGAAAGAAATGTAGTGAGCAACCACCCTAGCATTCGTCAGTCATTGAAAATAGTCTTTTAAAATTTAAATATAATTACAGGGAGCATATTTAGATTTTCAATCGAGTCGTTACAAATTATCTTGAATGCAAGACAACAAATATCCTAGCGGCCACTAACATCAAGTCTTTGTGATTTTCCTGTAGTGCTATGTAATTATTGTCGATTATAGTGGCCACTAGGAATATCATGTAATAAATTTTGAATAACATGTTGTACTCAGAGGCCACCTGGCCTAAACAATGGGTGTTCGAGTTTAGTTCACTTTTGAGTTTTTAGTCGGTTCGTTAATCAATATCTTGAATGTAAGACAATAATTATCCTATCGGCCACTAATCTTAAGTATTTATTATGTTACACCAACACAATGGAATAATCTATGACATTAGCAACTGCTAGGCTTCAAATATTACGTGATAGACTTTGAATAAAATATTGAACTCAGTGGCCAAAATGCATAAAATTTCATTTTGGAATATGTGTATTCTGGAAAATTGTTTAAATTAATCTTGTATTTGAATATTTTTTGTCTTGGAGTATCAAAGAAATAAAGTAAACATCCACCCTAGCAGTCTTTAGTCTTAGAAGGTAGTATTGTAACATCCAAATATAATAAAGGAGCTAGTTAGTTTTTCATTTGGGTTGTTACTAATTGTCCTGTATGCAAGGCAAAAAATATCCTAGCAGCCACTAATCTCAAGTCTTTGTTATGCTGCACCAATGCTATTTACTAATCTTAGACATTAGTGGCTGTTAGGCTTCAAATATCATGGTAGGATTCTAATAAATTAATATGGAAATCTAAATATAATAATGGTACTTCACTCAATTTTTAGGCGAGCCATGCTAGTTGTATCATATGTGAGTTAACCAAAATCTTAGCGGCTGTTAGTCTTCGTTCTTGTTTAAAAAATATATTTAGGAAACTCTTTAATATTTGTCTTGTCTTGGAATAGTTCTTGCCTTGTGTTGTCTTGTAATAGCTAGGCAATATTGTAAACATCGAGCTTAGTAGCCTCTAGTCTTGGAATATGTTATTTTAGAATTTAAAAATTGTTACTTTATATTGGCTCATTTATCAAGTAAGTCGTTACTAACTATAAATGAAATATATGTTTGTAAATAGAATGATTAACATTTATATTTAATAATATTTATGAGTACATATAATGTTCTTACCTTTTACTAAACATCAATTTTTTTGTAAAGACAATGTATTTAATTATTTCTACATGGGAAAAAAAATATTAAAAACTATATATATCAACGTGAAAATCAAGTGAGAATCGAATATTGAATAATTAGTCACGACTATTTCTTTCATATTAAAAAAATCATTAAAGGAAGTCAAAATGATTACCTAAACTATACAAAATAAAACCATTACGATTTATAAAAAAATAATATGTGAATTTTGTTTTGGTGCTAGAAATATATGTCATCGCTTATGGGGAAAAATAAATAGATGAAGAAGAACAAAAAAATAACAAAAAGAAAATCACAGAGACATATAGAAGGGCTGAAAAGGGAACCTGTTTAACAGACATGAATACTTAAGCTACAACTGAACATAAAAAATGGGTTTTTAGAAGGAATAAATATTTAAAAAGGGATTAAAAAATATTCATTCATGGGTGGAAAAAAAATTGGTTTCAGACAGAGAAACGTGTTTTGACAAGAAGATGGAATAGAACTACAAAGGCACTAAAGGGAAACACGGGGACGAATTGTGGTGTAAAACACAAGAACTAGGTGAATACAGAGTGGCTACAAGTGCTCGCCATCAACTATGGTACACATACAATAACATAGATGCTTTTGATAAATACATTTTTTAGTTGTATCTGATATTTTGACGTACTTGATAATGTCTGTTAAAGCTTTGTATTCTCTCTAAAACACAATATCAACGAGATTCTATCTGTAACCTATTTTTCTTGTCTCTTTTTGTCATCCTTTTTGGGCCTCCTGATCTACACTCGCACCTGTGATCTATCCACAATCACTATTTTTTGTCTTTTTTGTGCACCCCCAAACACGATTACGATCGTTGCCTCAACTTACCATTCAAAAAAAACTCAATTTATCGAGCACTCGAACCATAAAATTAGTGCATGCGCATGTTGTATTCTGATTTCAAGAGGTCCTTTTCTACAATTAAAAACTAAAAAATAAAACCTAATATATATTTCTTCAGTTTATTTAGTTTTTTCCAAATGCATTCAACAAAATAAATTCTGAAAAATGAAAAAAAGTGGGAATAGGAAATTTCAAAATTTGAATTTCCCCTTCTTAAAGAAAAAGTTCAGGATTTTGATATTTCAAATTTTGCATTTATGCAGGGGATTTCACATATCGTACTTTGAATTAACCCATCATTAATATTTTCATTTAATTTGGAGCATATCATGGGATAAGGGGAAATTAAATTGATTAGTTTTACCTACTTTAGAAACAAGTGGGACAATGAAAAAATTTTCTTTGTGAACACTCGGGAAAACCAAAAATATTAATTTAAGCATGATAAAAAACCATTTAGAAAATAGAAGTGAACATTAGGAAAAAAAAAAAAAAATTTAAGAGAATGATATACACCTCGTTAATTATTTTTTTTATCAAGTGTGACTTCAATATTTTTAAAATATAATTCGTGCTAATTCAGGGGATAGCGTGGGATTCAAGGAAATCAAATTTATTAAGTATACCTACTTTAGAAACAAGTGGGACATTGACTAAAATTTCTTTGTGGAATCGTGGGAAAATGACAATTATTAATTTCAGCATAATAAAAAACCATTTAGAAAACAAAAGTGAACATTAGGAAACAAAAAAATAAAAATTTAAGAGAGCGATGTATGCCTCATTAATTATTAATTTTTATCTAGTGTGAATTCAGTCGCGTTAGTTTGGGGAATAGTGTGGGATACGAGGAAATCAAAATTATTAATACTACCTACTTTAGAAACTGTTGAGACAGCATCAAAATTTTCTTTGTGAACTTGCAGGAAAATGAAAAATATTAATTTAATCATAATAAAAAACCATTTAGAAAATAGAAGTGAACGTTACGAAATAAAAAATTTAAATTTTAAGAGAGCGATATACGCCTCACTTATTATTAATTTTTATCAAGTGCAAATTGGATATTTTTTAGCTATTGCCCGCATTAATTATAAAAAAATCCAATAAAATATGTCACCTTGCAAGTTTGAACCAATTAATTACACAATTATATAATTGACACATTTATTAAGAAATTTTTAATTAGCGATAGAATTAACAAATATTTTTTACCTATAAAAATCCTCACTATTAAGTTGTATCTGTAATCCATTAAAATGTTGCCACGTGGCATGAAATTTCTAATATATCTTGTGATCGTCAATATTTTGGAGTTATTTGTACTTTACTCTAGAAAAAATAAAACATAATTTACGCTTTACTAGAATTTGAAATTACCTTATAGATAGAAAATAAAATAGCAACCGCTAAGCTCCATTACAATGATATTTTTGCAACACCAAATTCAAAATAATAAATACTTAGATTTTATAGGGGATCAGGGTATTCTCTTTAGCACACGTGTTCATGAACAAATATGGATGTCATATGTTGTCTGTACATTTTTTCAGTAGAATCCTAACGGTCGCTAGCCTATTCAACTCCTAGATTTCATTTCTAACAATGTACATAAATATCTTTACAGTTTTTAATCACTAATATTTTCATCAACTATAATCTTATCTTATTGATTATGCATTCCTTTCACAACCAAGTGTGGCACTTCATACCATTGAAAGATTTCTCAACTTCTATATTACTTATAAGTTCTTTTGTGTTTAACACATAATTTATATCGGTTCGTATCAAGTAAAATACTTATCAATGGCTAAGCTCCATTACTTGAACAAGATCAATCAAACAGTGGATGTGAAATAAAATGCTTAGCAGGTGCTAAGATTCAATACTTACCAAAAGGAATGATAATGCAAAAAATAGGCTAAACAATTTCTTGATAACATAGATTCTTTATGAATAAATCATAGTAATAGATATTAGTTGTCATTAGGAATTTTCCATAGTATATTTTGATGATAGATATGTGAGATATGGACAATTTTTATTGTCGAAATCTATGGAGGTCTTTGCATAGTCGGGAAGAAAGATGATTACTAAAAATGGTTTTAGGGTGCTCATATAACATCATAGGGATTGTTAGGCACACACCTTTGCATATTTTATTCTTTTACACATTGGTGTGAATTAATGAAAATTATTAGCGACCGCTAAGCTCTTCTACTTGTCAGGAGGAGTAGATTAGTGGCCACTAGGCTCAACTAATTTTTTATTTTCAATATATAGATCAAACAGTAGTTCATATTAAAGAAAATTCTTAGCAACTGCAAAGCTCGAATACTTATAGGAAGGAATGATTTTCCCAAAACTATACTAAACAATATATTATTTCGAACATAGCACTCTAATAATAGATCATAGTAATAAATATTATTGAGTGCTAGGAATTTTTCGTGAAATTTTTAGATGCAAAATATGTGAGATATAAAAATTGTTTACTTACGAAAGCTATGGAGGTCTTCTGAGAAAGTAATAGATTAGCAACCTCAATTCTAAACTATTTATAAATTTCAAAAATAGAGATAAATTTTTTTTGTATAAAATAAGTGTCTAGCGACCACTAAGCTTGAATACTTACATAACATAGTGCTCTACGCTTATTGTTTATTGTTAAATGAGAAAGGAATAGATTAGTGGCCTCTAGGCTAAACTATTTCTTAATTACAAAAATAGAGATAAAAAAGTTTGTATTACATAAAATTCTCAACAACCACTAAGCTACGATACTTAAAGAACATAGCACTCGGATAACAGATCATATGAATGGGTGAAATGGTGTCGCAAGGAATTTTTCATGTCTGTTCATATCAAAGAAAATGAATAGCGACCGCTAAGATACATTACTTACTAAAAGGAGTGACTTGGCGCTCACTTGGCTCTACTGTTTTTTTTTTAAAACAATATCAACCAAATAAAAATCGTTGTTTGTCTTTGCGATAAAGATAATAGTTAGAGAATAATAATAGAAGTACATATTTTAAACGTGAAGATGTATCTTGATCATCTTGGCCCTGCATATTTCTATAAATAACCCATTAAACAAAATAGTCCTAAACGTTTTACTAAAAATGGAGGGAAAATATCAACACGGGTTTTTCAAAAGAATGAATTATCTAAGACCGTGAAGAGCAATACATGTTTTATGTTTACCAATTATTCATTGATGAGAAGGCTATCGGCCGATATCCTCTATATTGTCGACGGATCTATTTTAACAAAGCAAAAAAACAATCTCAACAAGTTTGAGGTCATTATTTATAATTATATTATCTATGATGGACTATCCTTAGTAGAGCCAAGTCCTTGAATACAAACCTTTGAGAAGGATGACTAACAACTAGAATTTTTTCAATCGATAAGAGTCGTTAGTTAGTGAAAGGGAAGGCTTTGTTATTGCTATGATTGATAATTTCTTGTAATTAGCATAGCCATGTAGTATGGAAATGTTATATCGTCGTAACAGAGGTACATCATTTAAACTTGAAGACATGTTATGTTAGTCTTGGCCTTGCATATTTTCTTAAAATCATCCTTCAAAGAAAATATACCTAAAGGATCAACCACATACGTAGGGCGAAGGTGAACAAGATTCTCATGTAGTATTAAATGACGGAATTCTATTGCATTGATCAAATATTTATGATATAGTATGCCCAATGGTGTGTTTGATAAAATAAAAAAACTTTTGTAGGCATAGGAAAATCAAAAAACTGGGTCTAATTGCTATATGTGCATGTCAGACGCTCTCCAATCCTTGAAGCTAGTTTGGCAAGATAGCTGTGAAAAAAAAGGGTGGCCTTCTTCTATATGCTAATCACATAATTAATAACATGACTAACAACTAGATTTTTTTTTGGAATGTATTTTTTGGAGTCATAAAAGTTATTAATGTTGATTGATGTAAGAGAAGTGTGGTTGTGCAGATATGTAGTAAATTTTGAGAAGTCATTTTGCAAATGTGGATGGTGTTATTACAGAGAATGATGAAGAGGGTATTGAGAATATAATGTTAAAGCATGTTTTGTATAATGTTTGTAGAAGGAATTGTCTATAACCAACCTTATCGATACAATATTGTATCGATCAATTTTTTTCCAACATAGTGGTTTGTATTTCCTTGCTATATGATTTGTATCATAAAACAAGATGCAGTATGAAAGTTTTAAAATATTTTCATTAAATTTTAAGTAATGAATTTTTTGTTCAAGACCACACCAATATTTTTTATTTCTAAGGAAAGCAACAGAAGGGAATTGTCTATCCTCAAGAATTTTTTGGCTCTTGATGGTATGATCAAGATTCGCGCTCTGTTGGTCAATAATTCATAGTTGTGGCTTAACTTTTTTGCTTTTCTATCTTGTGATGTTTTGTAATCAGATGTACTCCTAGGATTTTTGTCTGCCTAGTTTGAATTCATGGCTTTGGGGCATGCTTTCGTACCACCCAAAGTTTTGGTGAATATTACTATATCATTTTACTTGTTAATATAATATAAGATGTTATTCATAAATAAAACACAACATCAATCCCAAATTAGTAAATTAAATTTATACGTAAAAATTATTGGGATTACTTGAAGGACCAAATATGGAATTTTTATATTTTTAATGATTATCAATAGTTTGAATATTAAATTGTGCAGTATCATGAAATTGATTACCGAGTTTGTCCCCAATTGTAGATTATAGACCCTATTCCCACCCAATGTAAATTAATAAATTTATGAATCATTAAATTAAAGTGTTGGAAAATTGTTGGTCCATTGTTATTGACTTGAACAGTAATGAATTAATTATTTGAGGTGATTCTCATATTATTGCTAACGCCACCATCAAAAAACTTGTGTGAATAAAATTCCTTTTTATGCTTTCACTAATTACAGATTGGACTTTAAATATTATATATTTTTAGGGTACTAAAAATGTATATTTTATAGAAAATCACGGGTCTGTCAGAGCGTTTTGTGATAAGATTGGAAAAAAAATATGTTGATTGCATGGACTCATCACCTTTTCCAAAAAATGTCGATATTAAATCCCCTAGAAATCTTGTATTAATTACAAGCATGTGATGGCATAGTCACTCCACATATTTATTGATCCGCTCTTCATTATTTTAACACCTTTCATGTTTATTTCACTGGATTTCGTCTATCATGGCCTTTCCAATGTTTCCTTTCATGCAATTTTCCACATCGGTGGATGAAATCACATTTTATACCAAAATTTCCCGTCGCCATTTAAAATCCATTTTTTGAATCAAAACATAACAAGACTTGGTTTCTATTGAGGGAGTTCTTAGAGATGATTATCTTTCTCTAGGGGGATGCCTGAGGGTAAATACATAAGTTTCTTTGACATTCGTTTGTCATCTTCTTATCATACACCCAACAAAGGATTGAGCTTTGGAGATGGTTCGTCACTGGATCAAGCCAACATATAGGGTTGGAATAGAAGCAAAAATGGACAAAACCACAAGTGTGTCATGGCCCTTGCTATATGAGGCTCATTATAAACATAAAGGTTTTGTGGAGGTGGCCATTTTTTAGAGTAGTACAAACAATTTGACATCCTATTGTGATTCATGTCTGGTGAGACACCAAGGGTGGGACATAGTTCATTCCCATTTCCTTACTTGGATGATATGTTTCCTCTATTGCAATAGGAAGTAGCACATTGGGATCTTCTTCGTCGGGAAGGTTGCGAGGCATACGATTGGTTAAAAAGTAGGGCTACTACTGGAAAAGAGCATCTTTTTCCTAAACCACCTGTGGAAACCATTTTCATCCCCATTAAAATGGAGGTTATGGAGGTGTCATCTGATTCAAATAAATAAGTGCTTTTAAAATCGATCATGTTGAAACTTTTTTTTGGTTTTTATATAGCCTTGTCAGCGGCATTATTACCAAATCATCTTGTCTGTCTTATGGTCTGGGGTTTTCTTTGTATTACCAACCACTTGTTTTCTAGCATAGGCCCTTAAGCATTTTTTCACCAAAGTATTTCTAGATCATTCAGGTTTTTTAGACTGATCCTCTCATTGTATCTGTAATGTTAAGGGAAAGGTACCCTTTAAACCTCCTCTAGTTATAAAAATCATCAAATCATTAATAAAAGTTTTTTTTGTGTGTTCCACTATGCAATTTCAACAATTAATCTCTATTAAATTTGGTTTGTTTGAATATGTCAACTCTTTGTTAGAAGATACTAGAGGCCACTACTATAAATATATTATAGAATATCTTTCCATCAATGTAAAAAACAATCTGCACAACTTTAGGATAGAGGAGCTAATAGTGGATTGATGACTATCTTCCCATCACTTTAAAAAAAATTGAGTTACACTACGTCATTTTGGAAACCTAGAGGTATTCACTTTTGAAAGATATGGAGGTCTTTGAGAAAGGAATAAATTTAAATCTCTTTCCCTAATAATAGAAGATATTGTAAATTACTCTTTTTCTTTTATGGAAACCTCTCTTACAACAATATGTCTGGCGAAATTCCTGTCATTAATTTATTTTTATGTTTTCCTCCATACAGTTGTAGATATAAACACAAATTTTCTCGGCATACCAATTCCATTTTGTTTCCTATGGTTTTTGAATATCACCAAATAACTGATGCAAGAAATAGTAGTTTTCTTTTAAATAGCTTGGGTTCCAGAGAGATTATTCTATTGTTATCAAAAATTTGGCAAACTTGGATATGTATGATGTTGACTTACAAAATTGTGGCCCAATGCAACAAACAACATCCATCTCAAAACTGATAGTTGTTTGCATCTATTAGGGTTCAATACTAATATAGTGCATAATTATAGCTTTATACCATTCAAATCATCTGAAGGTATTTACAAAAGGATCTACAAACAACATAGATCAAGGTGTTAAAACTAACATGGAAAGACATGATTTCCTTTTGTAGAGATTATTAGATGACAAATTAGAAACCAATATCATATTACAATTTCTTTATTGACACACCTATTTGTTATATTTAGGTTCTCCAAGGTTGCTCATATTGTACATGAACATGGCTATTTACATGTACAATGACATAATGACAATCAAAAAAAGTATTAAGGATAAATTTGTAGTTGGCTATGGTGCTACAAGAAATCTTTATAAATGTGATCTGAAAAATTCTAAGCCAATTGCTATAAAGAGAATGTGCAGTCGCTACCCACTAAGCTTGATTGATGTTGAAACATTTGGAAGCATCAAGTATCGAAATCTTGAGGGTCTACATGGATGTTCACTTTCTCCACTTGAAAACTTTATTTTTTATGATTACATGGTAAAAACAAGTATGTGAGACATCCTACATGGTGAGTAAAATGATTATGTTATTAAGAAACTTGAATTTGTATATTATAGATTCAATTTTTGAAATAGGAGTGTCCAATCAACCTCTAACCTTCAAAGTAAAATGGATATTTGGAAAATCAAGCAAGTGTTTTATTAAACTTTTATTTTTGTATAGAATCATCAAAGAAGATTAAGCTAGACTTGAATAATCAGATAAATATTGCTGATGGTGTTGAAGAATGGTAGTCATATCTTCATTATGACTCTAAGACACACATTGTTTACAAGGATGTGAAGACTTCTAACATTATTTTGGATTATAATTTCAATGCAAATTTGTCAAACTTTGGCATTGACAATTGCATTTCCTCATTCAAACACCACACCTCTACCTATGTTATGGGTACCATTTGTGACATTGACCTGGAATATGCAAGGAAATCAAGGTTGAATAAGAAATCTAATGTATACAGTTACGGGAAGGAAGTTATGGCCAATAACTCAAAGTTGGTAAGATTTATGTTTGTTAATTTTCATTTAGAGCTTGCATTGTACGTTGTTTAAGTATTTTTAAGGTTTAAGTATTTTTAAGGTTTAATATTAGGAGAAATCAAATGTGGATGGAATTTTCTTTTACATTGGAAAGTATTATATAGAAACTAGACCACAACACACTCATGGAAACTATTGATATAGAAGTTGTAGAAACTTGCAGGGATCTTGGGATTGTAAGAAAAAACTTCTAGTTGGCCTTGCTTTGTACCAAGAAAGGGCCCTCTATTCAACCCACCGTTCTTGAATTTACACGAGTTCTAAATTTGACAACGCAAGTGCCTACTCCTACTTAATTTCCTAGTATCTGAACGAACCAACTAAATTATAAGAGGTATTTGGATGGATATGCAAATGGTAAGCATAGGGATATTACAAGGAGCCAAAGATGTGCTTCTGAAAGGCATTTTTTGTGATATTTAGTGAGTTTATTTCACAAAATACTTTTTTACTAGAATAAGACTTGGACGATGTTGTAATGGGAAAAGAAAAATCCCCTTGAGTCCTCTCTTTCCTGGGTTCCACTTTTATCAATGGCTGAGCTGATTTTCAAGTAAACAATGACTAGTTTTACCTGTTATAGTCCATATTTTTTCCATAATAATTCAAACCACTCCGAACCCTTAAAACAAATAAAAGTGTGCCCAAATTTATTTTAGAAGGGGAAATATTGGGTTTTGGGAAAAATTTTCCTTTTCCACTTTCTGAATAGGATATTTTTCTTCATAGATAAATCAATCCAATTCTGATACTAGTAGTAGTAGACTCTTCTGTTGCTACATGCTCATAAATAATATTCTTTAATTTGATAGTGCCTCCACTACTACTTTACTCAACACTAATTGTATCCAAACTGACAGTCCCATTCTAGAGGAAGCAAATGTATTCATGTTTTTTGCAAATAAAATTATACACAAAAGGTGACAAATCCTCATATAAGATTTACAATTGTATATGTATGAATTTGTAACAAATTTTAAATGTACAGATAGAACCTTTTAATGTAAAGATGATGATAGATCAGTTTTTTTATTTCTTGACTCATAAAATATACAATTATGGCACAATGAGTGTTTTGATTGATGTAAACTATAAAATAATGGTTCAATGTATCTCTGAGGGTGTAAGACAATGTTTCTCACAAACATTTTTCTTGCATTGTGTTAAGTATTATTTCATTTTCTTTCTCACGGAAGTGAATCATTATTTATACAGAGAATGAAACAATTTACAAGCATAAATTCTAGTATCTTTCAGAGTAATAGAATTTTTGATATACATAAACTCCCAAATTTGTTGTTTGATTTTAATGATTACTCGGAGATATAGTTTATAATAATAAACACTAGTGAACTTTTACAATCTTAAAAAATAATACTCAAGTTGTTATAAGGTATATTTCAAGGTGAGAATGTAATTTTATTGTGATTTCCACTACAAGTCAAAATAACTCCACTAGTATTAAAGGCCAGTGTCAAATTTTAGGATATGTGCATACTAAACATTGAAAGTGTGTTCCTCACACTTTCAAATTTTGAGACTCACACTCTGAAAGTGTGAGTGTGAGACTTCGCACTTTCAAGGTGTGAATATCAAACTTTAAAAGTGTGGGGATCACACTTTCAGAGAATGAGGCTCACACTTTTAGAGTGCGAGGCTCATATTATTCAGAGTGTGAAACTGTGAGGATCTTGGACTTTAAAAGTGCAAACCCCACACTTTCAGAGTGTGAGGCTGGAACTTTTAGAGTGTGGGGCTCACACTTAAATACAATGGGATCATGACTTATAATATTTACCAGAATCTAACCTTACATCGCGACTTTTTCACTTTCATTTAATATGATGGGCTCATGACTTATAATAGTTATCAACCACTCACCTTAGATCGAGGCTCATGACTTATAAGAGTTAGTGGTAGTTCACCTTATATTGAGGCTCGTGACTTATAATAGTTAGTGACCTCTCACCTTAATACAATGGGCTCAACAAAGAATACTTATCGTCCACTCATGAATTTGAACTGGCTTTTACATGAATTTATTGTTATTTTTTTTAATTCAATGGGTTCATGCCTTATAATAGTTAGAAATTTATACCCTTACATACTTTCAACATTAAAAATATAACAAATGGCGAAATTGGAATCCAATAATAGCGATATTGGAATCCAATAATAGTGAAATTGGAACTAGAATAATTCCAAAAATGACAATATTGGAATCCAATATGTCTACTAATGGATTCCAATAATAGTAATAATGGAATCCAATATAGAGAAAATTGGAATTCAATATACGTAAAAATCGAGATGGTTTCTTCCAATACTTGAAATATTGGAGTCTAGATTCACTGGAATATGTCCAGATTTAGTGAAATAAGTGTTTTATCTATTAGGATCTTGATTATAACTCTGGATATGGAAGAATGTCTTATGGCTATCTAAACCACACTACGTGCGGGGGTAGGAGTAAGTATGGTGAAATATGGAAGACCTAGTGGTAGCAAGCCAAAGAGAGGAAAGACAACTTAATCTTAATGAATTGCACGTGAGGGAATTGGAAAAGTAACTGTTGATGTGAAATCACAGCACCCCTGGTACTCTGCAATGTGATGGGTTGAGACTCTCAGTATGATTGCATAACATGGAGCTTTTCCCAAGTGTGGGACCTTGCGAAAATGGAAAAGCTCTCCGGATGAAGGCCGGCTCCTATTCCTCTGTTCAGATGCACCAATAAAATGCAGAGGTTTACCCAAAAAACCTAAATCTAACTACCAAGGAGACAGGGAGAGAAAAATGCATAAAAATAAACCTAAGCTAAGGAGGTGAATGCACCGAGGAATGAAGAACACCTGTCTTGCCAATAAACACAGACCATTAAAATGCAATGCAAGATCATACACAGATAGCCAGATTCACAGTGAAAAGATCAAGGGGATGCAAAATGAATACAGAGAGGGTTGAGAATCATCCACAGACATGCATTAATTTGCTCCAAAGATTGATACAGCACACTGCAAAATGCCAAGAGGCAAGGTTGCATTACAGTTTTAGATAGGAGGTTTGAACTCCACAGATTCACCTGCCAAAGAGAAGAAGGGAGGGGCAAAACAAGAATGTCCAACCTTTAGAAAGAAGCCCCTCCTTACAATTTATAGGAATAATGAGAGAGAAAAGAGAGAGGAATTCGAACTCTGCCCCAGCCACCCCCAAAATGCACTTAACTCATCTCATAATGTTGGTAGGTGAGAACCCAGCGAACCCAAAAGTGGTGAACTGTATTTTTAATTTTTAAGAATTTTTTCTCATCCAATTAAAGATATCCAGTTGTAGTTAGGCAGAGGACCTTGTAGGATTTCCAAAAAGTCAAACCTTGCATGAATCTGAGCTCCCAGTCAAAAGTTATGGCCATTTGAATATCTGCGCCAAGGTCTGCTTCCTGTCAGCGCTCAAAATGTTGCGCCTCCTGAAGGTGCGCCATAGGTGCATCCATGTGTGTGTCGACATCCTCTTATGTGCACCAAGGGCGCATCCTTTACCCTTTCGACACTCTGTGTCGTGCGCCACTTCTGTGCACCTTGGGCGCACCATTTCCTCTGTCGACACTCATTGTCGTGCGCCACTTCTGTGCACCTTGGGCGCACCATTTCCTCTGTCGAAACTCATTGTCGTGCGCCACTTATGTGTGCCTTGGGTGCACCATTTCCTTTGTCGACACTCATTGTCGTGCACCACTTCTGTGTGCCTTGGGCACACCATTTCCTCTGTCGACACTCATTGTCGTGCGCCACTTCTGTGTGCCTTGGGTGCACCATTTCCTCTGTCGACACTCATTATCATGCACCACTTCTGTGTGCCTTGGGTGCACCATTTCCTTTGTTGACACTCATTTTCGTGCGCCACTTCTGTGTGCCTTGTGCGCATGTCAGGGATTTGAGCTTCTTTGATTTCTCCATTCTTCTACTTGTCTATATCTACCCGGGGAAAAGATATATACAACAATTTGGTGACTAAATGGGATCACCTGCCTGCTAGGTAGTAGATCAGTGGCCTTTTAGCAATCCATTGGGCATGGAGTCATAAGCAATAACCTGAAACCAACCTGATATCTGATCCCGAACCTGATGCCACAACTTCTTCGCTGACAGCATTCTGAATTGTAGAAATCAACCTAAGAGCAACAAAACCTGTGCCGAAGCACTTAGGGAAACAAAAACCTAACTACCACAAGACAATGTGCATACACACTTAAAGGAATTTAAATCTAGGCTAATATTTACAAGGGTGAACCTTTTCCTTTTAGTAGCAATGTTTAAGATAGATTCCGTTAACCGGAATCGAGATTTCTCCTCCATCCAAAGTAGACAATCGGAAGGCATTGCTATTCTTACATCCTGTGACCATGTACGGGCCACTCTAAATAGCATCAAACTTTGAATGCCTTCCTGGCTTTGCCCGATCTACATCCCATTTCAGAACTAGGTCTCCTTCCTGGAAGGTCCTTGCTCTCGCTTTCTTATCAAACCATCTTTTTACTAAGGCCTGATCCTTTTCAATCGCCTGAACTACATGTTCTCTTATTTCTTCTAATTCCATCAACTCTGCATACCTAGCCTCCATTGGTCCAACTGCTTCATGAGCTCCAATGCTGGCAATTCTAATGATATAGGAAACACTGCCTCTTTCCCATATACCAACTTGTAGGGAGAATTACCTGTAGATCTCTTTGGCGTTATCCTGTCAGCCCATAATGCTAATTTTAGCTTGGTATGCCATGTCCTTTGGTTTTCATCTAGAGTCCTTCTAATGATTCTTAAAAAATTCTTGTTCGTGGACTCTGCCTGTCCATTACCCTGCGGGTAATAATTTGAAGAGGTGCTCAAATAGATTCCATTCTTGACAGCCCATTCTGTAATCTTGGAACCTATGAATGCCAATGCATTATCTAATATGATAGTGGCCGGCACACCGAACCTGGTCACTATTCCTTCATAAAAGTCTAGTATGTTAGAATCATTTGCTTCCTTGAGCGCTACTGCTTCAGTCCACTTGGTGAAATAGTCCGTTGCCGTGAGAATCCACTTGTGGCCTTGGCTTGAGTTTGGATTGATGACCCCGATGAAGTCCAATCCCCATTGCATAAATGGTTGGTCAACCAGAATTGGGTGCAATGGAAGTGTTGCTTGTCTTTCTTTGCCTGTGAAGAGTGCACATTTCTTGCACTTTCTTATCGATGTATAGCAGTCACTGAAGACTGTCAGCCAATAATACCCTGCCTTCATTATCTTGAGAGCTGTTACTCGTGGGGAAAAATTTCCTCCAGAATCTCCATCGTGAAAATCTCGTAACACCCTCTCAATTTGACTTATCCCAATGCACCTCAATAGAACTCCATTGATGTCTTTCTTAAACAAAACACCATCAACAAGCATATATGGAATGGCTTGTAATCTGAAGTATCTCCTCTTTGCTTTGCTCATTTCTGGAGGGCATAGGCCTGTCTGTAGGAAGTGTATCATATTTTGAGTCCAACAAGGAGTAGGCACGTCATCATTTTCTTGTTCTTGATCATCTTGTAGTACCAAGGTAGTCTCCTTTTCATCACCAGCTTCAACTTGTTGACTCAAGGCTAGCTGCTCACATAGTCCCTTCCCACGTACTAGTTTGGTGACCTTGATCTCGATGTCATATTCCATGACACGAGTTATCCATCTTGCATGTTTCTCATTCAAATCCTTGTTTAGAAGGAAGTCCTTGACTCCCGCATGAGAGACTAATAATTGGATCTTGTTGTTTGAGACTAGGTGCTTGAATTTCTTTAAGCTTCTGATTACCGCAAGGACATGCTTTTCAATGAAAGAGTACCTAGTTTCGTATTCCTCCAAGCCTTGACTGAAGAAAGTAACTGGTTGTTCTAATCCTTCTTTGTTTTGTTGTACCAGGATTGCAGAAATCGTGTCCCCACCACCAAAGGCATATAGCACGAAGTCCTTCGAGAAGTCTGGATTGACGAGAGTTGGGGCTTGAGATATAGCCTCTTTTATTGCCTCAAAACTTGCCTTGCCTTCAGATGTCCACTTAAATGCCATGCTCTTCTTTAACATCAGCGTTATTGGTTTTACAAGAGCTGCAAAATTTGGAACAAACCTGTGGACGAAATTGATCCTTCCTAAGAAGCTTTGAAGAGCCTTCTTGTGATTTGGCAATGGAAATGCTTGAATTGCTTCAACTCTTTCTGGGTCAATTGTCAACCCCTCCTTTGAAACAATATGGCCTAGAATTTTTCCCTCGTGAGCCAAGAATATGCATTTTTGGGATTCAATGATACCCCAAATCTTCTACACCTCTGAAATACTTGCCTCAAATGATAGAGGTGATCCGCTGCATTTTTTGAGAATACAGTGATGTCGTCAAGATATACCAAAACTGTTTTATTGATTAACCCCTTGAATGCCATATCCATTGCCCTTTGGAAAGTGGCCCCAGCATTTGATAGCCCAAATGGCATCTTCTTGTAGGCATAGGTCCCCCATTTGGTGGTGAAAGCCGTCTTGAATTGGTCACCTTCTTTCACCATCACCTAATTATACCCTGAGTAGCCATCTAGGAGAGAGAATCTCTCTAAACCGGATACTACTTGCAATATTTGTTCCATTGAAGGAAGTGGGTAATGATCTTTGAGAGATGCCCTGTTGAGGTCTCGGAAATCTACACACAACCTGATTTCTCCACTCTTCTTCCTGACTGGAACCAAGTTTGCAACCCAGCTTGAGTGCTTGATCGGGAATATAATGCTTGCCTCTATCATCTTATTTAGCTCTTTCTTCATTAGAGGCTCCATGTGAGGGTTGACTGGTCTCTACTTCTGCCTAACGGGCTTAGCATCTGGATCCAATTCTATGGTATGTTGTGCCAAATTTGGATCGAATCCTCTTAAGTCTTCATAGCTCCAAGCGAAGACATCTGGAAATTCTTGGCAAAGTTGTACGAAATCTGATTTCTCCTGTTCAGTGGCCACTTTGCCAATTTGAAGTGTTTTGCCTTCCCCAACCGGAATTGGCTCTGAATCTTCTCTCTTAACCTGTATGTTTGCCTTTTCCTTACGAAACTGGTCGTTAGGGTTGAAGATAGACTCCAATGTTACTAAACCCTTAGGAAGCTTGTTTGTCCACAGCTGCACTACCTGATCCCCATACTGTTGCTCTAATCTATCCTGATTCCTAGCTGAGAATTCAGCCTCTTCTTGTAAGAAATTGACGATCTGTTGATCGTTCTCAAACACCTGCCATCTTGTGTTATTATCTGGAACTGCTGGCCTCACAATCACATGGATATGTGGCTGTGTTTTTTCCCTTCTGATGTTGTCAACCACATCAAACGTCGCTCCAACTGTTGCGAGCCTATCTGCGGCTTCATTTTTCTTCCTGGGTATGGACACAATGCTGAAAGCTTCGAAATCCTCAATGAGGTCCCATACCCTATTTTTGTAGCTCTTTAGCAGGTCATTCTTTGTGGCATGTTGTCCCCTAACTTGGTTAACGATTAGCTCACTATCTCCAAACACCTGCAAGTTCTTTATGCCCCTTTTCCTGGCCTAATGAATTCCATGAATCAATGCTTCGTATTCAGCCGTGTTGTTTGAACAGGAAAACTAGAAATGAAAAGATGAAAAATATTTGATGTCTTGTGGTGAAATCAACATTGCACCACCTCCAGCACCTTGTCTGCTTCTCGAACCATCGAAAAATAATTTCCAAACTTTGTTTTCATCCTTTTGTTTAGGCTGAATGATGTCAGGAATGGGTGAATTTTCTTCGTGTATACAATGCACGCCCAATTCAGATTCTTCAATTTCCTTGTATGGGTAAAATTCATGACTCTTGTTTGCCCATTCATCCAAAGTTAAATCAGGAATTCCCTTGACCTTAGTACCTGTTTCTAGATCACTTGAACACTCCTCCTGATAAAAAACTGAGCAATTTGCATTGATAGGATTTGGTACATGAGGCTCAATATGGAAAATGGGCAATTGGTTCTGACCTGATTGTTGCTTTGGCTCCATACCTTGTCCTAAAAATCATGTGTGACCAATCTGCAGATAAATATCCACCGATTTTTGCAGTGAAGTCTCTTGATAGACACAACGCAAAGAGTGGCAGGTCAATCACAGACACATCTTGCAAAACTGTAACATTAGGACACCAATGTAGAGTTAGGCTTAACCCCTTGATGACTCCAACAGTTCCTACTACCGTTCCATCTAGTTGTACTACTCCTTTCAGCACTGGCTCATATTTAAAACCCAGTTGATCTGCTATTTGCTTCGGCATCACTGAACTACTTGCCCTAGAATCAATCATGCAATTGTGTACTAATTTATCCTCGATGATTAATGAAATATAGAATGGAGGGGGTTTCAAAACTTTACCTTGTTGTCCTCCATGATTCCCTTCAGGCTGAGCAGCATTCGTGAGGACCTTCTCTTGCATATGGGCCTGCTGGTTCGAAGTTGACCAATTCTTCATGGCAGCTTGTAGAATATCTCTTTGTCCTAGGATGTATAAAGATTCCCACTTTAATATATTCACGTTCGTCTTCTTCATTTGATCAATGATGTTGAAAGGGGATGAATTGTCCTTTTGATGTCCCTTACTTGGTGCAAAACTTTTCTGGAGCTTGAGCATGTGTGCGTGTGTTGCTACAACAGGTACCTTGGGTTGATTTTGCACATTTGGAGCTGCGTTTGGTCTACTGACCCCTTGTTGTGTAAGAGTGGGTTGAGAAACAACTGGATTACATGATTGTCCCTCTCCTATATTTCTCTTCTTTGACCGTGTGTTGGCAACCACGCCTTGAAAAGGCTGTTGGTTAACTCCACAAAAGTCTTCCATTTGCCAATGTGGTTTCTATTGGAGGTCCTTCTTGTTGCGTTTGTTGCTGTTGATTCTCCTCCTGGCTTGGTTCTTGAGCAACACCAATGGTTTGCACCATCAAGACCTGATTCAGTGCACCATTGAAACATGCTGACTGATTGTGAGGTAGATTGCAAGGGTAACACCAGTCGTACTCCTGTGCCATGTTATTTTGTGTTGGAACCAAGGCTCTTGAGGACGTCGTTGCATTTGGATCATACGGTCAAAATGGCCTGGCAGCTTGAGGTTGTCCTTGGTTCTGGTTTTGATTTGCAACCTGAGGTGGTGGTCTATTTTGTTGGTATGGGGGCCTAGCTTGGTACTATGCTTGAGGCTGATACGGTCTAGCACTTTGAGCTTGTTGTATTTTGACAGTCACAAGCTCATTTCCAAGGTTCTGCAATTGTTTCATGACCTCCTGCAATTCCTTTGAAGTATTTGAAGAAGTCGATGCCTCATTATTGCTTTCATTTCTAGGAGTTGGAATGGGATTCAACTCTAGTGCTTGACTGGTTGTAGGATTTCCCATGTCTGGATAGAGAGGCATTGGTGGCCTTGGTGCAAGCTTGCCGGCTTGGATCAAACAGTTCTCTGCTCTGATCGCTGTGTCATAGGACCCTGGCAGCGTTGTCCCTCCCATTGATTGGATCATCATGGCTATGTCTGAATTTATAGCCTTTAAGAAATAAAGGAATGCTCCTTCGGCAGTTGGTCTAACAGCTATTGGGATCTTGTCCCATGTCCGTTGGAATCTAAAGTTGAAATCTTCCATTTGTTCATTAGGATCCCTTTTGATTGTTGTCAGTTGTTCCAATAAAGATAAATTGTCTGCCCTCTCCCCGAATTGGCTGCAAAGAGCAGAACAAAGTTGGTTCCAATTCGTAATAGAGCCTGTTGTAAGGCTCCTAACCCATTGTAAGGCCTTGCCTTTGAAAGATGAAGCCAAAAACTTGACTGCAACATCCATTTCATTTATTTCGTGGATTGCACACGCATTAGCAATATCCTGGATGTGATCAATAGGAGTAGTATGATTTTCTCCTGTAAAATAGGGTATATTCTTTAGTGCTGCAACTAGAATTTGATTCTGAGCATTTAGGGCAAGTGGACTACTACCCATGAAATTGACAAATGGATTCGGTGGTAGATGTGCCATTATGATTGGCCTAAGAACCCTGGTCGATGCGAGAAAAGGCCTACCAGGTGGAGGTGTAGACAAAGTCCTGTTAGGTGGAGATGGTGATCTTTGTGGTCTTCTTCCTCTCCTTCCTCCTCCTGGTGATAGTTGCAATTGGACAAATATCCCCTCTTCTCGAGTATTAGACCTGGTTCGAATTCTTCTCATATGCCTGGGCAACTTTTGCTGCTACACCGCTGAATTCTACCCCTTCGGAGTCACCAGATGTGTTAGAAGGTGAGCCTCAAAAGGCTAGATCCTGCCAAGTTACACACCAAACCTGACAATATTTAAAAATGGAAAATTGAAAGACCTGTATTTTTGATATTTTAGAGTTTGGAACTTGATTCTGGAATGACAGTCCTGAAAACCCAAAAATGCCAGACTTTTGAAAACCTGAAATCCGTAAATCAAAAAACCATGAAATTTTGAAAGTTAAAATCTCAAAAGTCTAAGAATACCCTTTTGAAGATTATCCCCCGATCTATCAACTGGTGAAATTTTGACTTGTTTCGAGCGAGTTAAGTCCTTAAAAATAGATTTTAAAATTCATCCTGGAAGGTGGAAAAAACTGAACTATAAAACTTGCAACTTTTTAAGTCCGAATTTCTTGAAAGTTCCTTCGAAACTGTGGAATGACCTCTTGGTCCCACCGGGTGTGCCAAAACTATTGATGTGAAATCACAGCACCCCTGGGACTCTGCAACGCGATGGGTTGAGACTCTCAGTATGATTGCATAACATGGAGCTTTTCCCAAGTGTGGGACCTTGCGAAAATGGAAAAGCTCTCCGGATGAAGACCGGCTCCTATTCCTCTGTTCAGATGCACCAATAAAATGTAGAGGTTTACCCAAAAAACCTAAATCTAACTACCAAGGAGACAGGGAGAGAAAAATGCATAAAAATAAACCTAAGCTAAGGAGGTGATGCACCGAGGAATGAAGAACACCTGTCTTGCCAATAAACACAGACCATTAAAATTCAATGCAAGATCATACACAGATAGCCAGATTCACAGTGAAAAGATCAAGGGGATGCAAAATGAATACAGAGAGGGTTGAGAATCATCCACAGACATGCATTAATTTGCTCCAAAGATTGATACAACACACTGCAAAATTCCAAGAGGCAAGGTTGCATTACAGTTTTAGATAGGAGGTTTGAACTCCACAGATTCACCTGCCAAAGAGAAGAAGGGAGGGGCAAAACAAGAATGTCCAACCTTTAGAAAGAATCCCCTCCTTACAATTTATAGGAAGAATGAGAGAGAAAAGAGAGAGGAATTTGAAGTCTGCCCCAACCACCCCCAAAATGCACTTAACTCATCTCATAATGATGGTAGGTGAGAACCCAGCGAACCCAAAAGTGGCGAACTGTATTTTTAATTTTTAAGAATTTGTTCTCATCCAATTAAAGATATCCAGTTGTAGTTAGGCAGAGGACCTCGTAGGCTTTCCAAAAAGTCAAACCTTGCATGAATCTGAGCTCCCAGTCAAAAGTTATGGCCATTTGAATATCTGCGCCAGGGTCTGCTTCCTGTCAGCGCTCAAAATGTTGCACCTCCTGAAGGTGCGCCATAGGCGCATCCATGTGTGTGTCGACATCCTCTTCTATGCGCCAAGGGTGCATCCTTTACCCTGTCGACACTCTGTGTCGTGTGCCACTTCTGTGCGCCTTGGGCGCACCATTTCCTCTGTCGACACTCATTGTCGTGCGCCACTTCTATGCACCTTGGGCGCACCATTTCCTCTATCGACACTCATTGTCGTGCGCCACTTATGTGTGCCTTGGGTGCACCATTTCCTCTGTCGACACTCATTGTCGTGCACCACTTCTGCGCACCCTGGGCGCACCATTTCCTCTTTCGACACTCATTGTCGTGTGCCACTTCTGTGCGCCTTGGGCGCACCATTTCCTCTGTCGACACTCATTGTCGTGTGCCACTTCTGTGCGCCTTGGGCGCACCATTTCCTCTGTCGACACTCATTGTTGTGCGCCACTTCTGTGTGCCTTGGGCGCACCATTTCCTCTGTCGACACTCATTGTCGTGTGCCACTTATGTGCGCCTTGGGCGCATGTCATGGATTTGAGCTTCTTTGATTTCTCCATTCTTCTACTTGTCTATATCTACCCGGGGAAAAGATAAATACAACAGTAACATGAAATTGTAAAACGAATGGTGTTATGGATAGAGATGGCTCATGAAGGATTTGGGGCTCATGTGGAAGATGTGGATCCTAAGCATCTAGAACTCCCCCATTTGTGTAAGCATGGAAAATAACCCTCTTTTGTTTCAAATGGGAGTGTGCTTAAGGAAAGACTAAGATCCACAGGTGCACATCTAATCCTACCTAGTGACCTATCCCTTGAGCTTGGTGTTCCAGTTCGTAACACACTTATTGAGAATTTGACTAGTGTAGGTGGTTCAGTAGCGACAAGTAGATTTAATTCTCACTTAAATTCAGGATTTAATCAAATAGAACATTCATCTATAGAGGCACAAAGGTCATATTTGTTATTTGTGGGTATATTTTTTGACATGTCATAAGTGTAGAATGTGGGTGCGAAGAATGTATGTGTCACGTCTTGTAGTAGTACAACTTCACAGACTGTGGGAGTTCATTTTTTCTACAACTATTAGGACACAAAGTAGCACATCCTGTATTCCATTACCTACTATGGGGGGAGGATCAAGAGGATCAAGTGGATCAGGATCTAGTGGATCTGGTGGCTTTGGAGGAGGAGGGAACATAGGAAGTAATATAGGTTCTGGATCTGGTGGGCATGATCTGCACCGACCCCAACAAGTTTATTAAGAAATGTCTCTTTTCCTATCGAAGTATAGGGAAATTGAAGATTCAGCTGAGCACATACATATGTGTGAGATACTATGGTGCACTAAGGGAATTACAGCTCCTAAGTGTAAGGTAGATCAGTTTGCTACCACTTTGCAAGGACATGTGCATATTTGGTACATGAATTATGACCCGAACTAGAATTTTGTAGATTATACCACATTGTTTGATTCTTTATTAGCTTAGTTCCATATACCTGAGTTTTAACATAAGAGCATCAACCCACTAAAGGATATCAAGTAGGGCATGGCTAAGAGCATAAGGGATTATGATGCATAGTTTAAAACTTTTTTGTCGAAGTTATTCTATAATATTCACCCTGACCAGCATACTCAATGGTTTGTTGGAGGTTTGATCACACCTTTCAGGAGGGCACTCTCATAGAAACCATTTATAGTTCCACACAATGAACTTGAAGTAGCTCTATATGATGAGACAGTTGGAAGTATAAACACTAGTGTGAGCCCATTTTTGGAAGCATAGATTGCATCTATAGAAAAATTGTTAGCTAATTCACCTCATGAGACATAAAATGGTATTTAGTGTACATATTGTGATGTGGAAGGACATACCAAAGATATTTTCCCTCGTAAATCAGTGTGTGCCATGTTCCTAGATTATGAAATCTTTCATTTAGATCATGATTCAAGTAGATACCCCTTGTTGCAGTTGTATGCATGAGTTAGATAGCTATGTAACTAGAATTGAAACTAACACCTAGTAGCTTCAATACAATGCTAAACTAAACATATGCATCATCATGCTAAGAGCTTAAGAAAATATAACCTATCAACATTTCTACATTAAACATTAAATGAACATTTCAAGCTAATATGCTAAATAAATTAACTTCTATCTCTTATTAAATGCTAAATGAGATGAGATTGAACCTATGTAGATCTCTAGCAATTAAATAGTTTATTATGTGCTTGAAAACCCAAGGTTTCTAAGAATGGATTCTTGTCAAAGTATGGCTGCAAGACCACTTGACATATCTCCATACGACTTCAAAAACTTAGTTGGATGAATGCAAGAAATGGAGAAGACTAGCTCTTCTAATGGAAGAATGCTTTAAAGATGATAAAATGGCTATAGTGTATGCTCTATGCTCATGTAGGAGTGTAGGTGTAAATAGAAAGGTAGGAGGAGGGCTCCTTATATAGCCCAAAGGATAGAAGAATCCCTACATCCCTATTCATGTGGGATAAATGGATAGGTTGGGTTAGTTGTGGATAAGGGAGGTTTAGGAAGGGTTGAGTCAACCTTGGGAGAGTTTAGTTTGTCCTTTAGTCACCCATGGGGTTTGAGGGGCTTTATTAATTAACCAAAGTGAATAATTAATAGGTGTGTAAGCTTATAGAAGATTTTTAGAGGGATAATTAGCATGATTTAGACTATGAGATGGATTTAATCAAATAAGTGATGATTTATTGATTAAATAGAAGAGAGAATTAATTCATTAAGAATAATTAATTAATCTAGATAGTAAGGGGAATTAATTAATTAGAAATAATTAATTAAACTACATAGAAAGGGGAGATGATTAATGGAATGTCGTTAATTGGCATCATTTTTGGATAGAAGAGTTAATTAACTAATGTAATGTAATTATTTAATGATGATAGTAGAGAAAATGTATGATATTGACGATATGTTATAAATTTGCATGAAAGGGTATAATTATCACAATTTAAGTATTTAAAATGCTCAAGGTAAATTATAAGTGTCTACATTTGCCCCTCTTTGAGGTGGCGTAAGTGACGCCACTTCAAAGATAGTAGAAAAATAAAATTTTAAAGATGTACAAGAAAAATTAGTAGAAGTGAGATATTCCCCCTCGAGTGTCGATGGGGTGATGAAAGAAGGCGATCGATGATCAAAACATGTGAGATAAATGGATTGAAGAATGGGCAGGGGTAGGATGCCCTAGGTGAATTAGAAGAATAATGATTATAAGAGGGTGATGTAGAAGAAATATGGAGAAGAAGAGAGAAGAACTAGCTTTCATCCCTTGCATTGGCAACAACCTTAGTGTCATCATATTGCCAAAGATCTATGTCATCGGTCCTTATTAAAAATATAAGCATATGAAAAAAGTAGGATGAAATGAAAATCCATAATATGAACAGTTGTTCATTGCTAAAAACACCAAATCCATGCAAGATACAAAGTGTAATGCAATACGAGAAAATAAAATATGCCTAAATCCTTGCAACATACATAATAAAATGCAATACGAGAAAGTAAACAAGCTAACATAACAGAGAAGTATAATACACTGTTTTTGTTATCAAGCTTTGATTTTGACCTATTTGAATTAACGAGAAGGGTTAAAATATGGTGCCCCAAGAAAGGATACATGAAAGGGGAATAGCGAAGGACATTTGGGTCCTATGAAAATCAATCATGCACTATGAAACAGTACCAAGCAACTCATTTCTCCCTAGAGTATAGACATAGTAAGAAAACTGAATTTCTGGATAGAGGTAGATCAAGATGATCCACGAGTCACACACAAGAATAGGTGAGAACCAAAGAGTGATATTTTATAGGATTATTTTTATTGTTTTTTATTTTTTAGAAACATATTTTAATGTTTTTAATGATTTTATATAAAAAAATTGGAAACTATGTACAGGAAGACAAAGAAATGTGGATGCCCCCAACGATAGATGGGATGTACAAGGAAACAATGCCACGCATATGAGAAAGTGTAGATGTGACATGCCCCAATGATTAGGTGGGAGTATTCAAAGATAAATTCTTCTTATGTAGAAGGGGGATCAAGGCCAATATAAAATAGGTTCAATCATGAGGGATCAAGGATGCCCCCAACATAAGCTGGCTAAGAAACACATGAGAGAAAGGAAGTGGGCGATTGATTTATTAAAGGGAGAAAAAGTTGTCCAAAAACATGGAAAAGAGGACACCTTATACACATGGATATTCTAAACAATTTCCAAAGAATAGTGGATGCTATGAAAATATTTAGATGGCGGTTGATGAAAAATTGATTAGCCCAAGGCACAAATCATGAGACAAGAAATGTGCTAAAGAAAGAGTTTGAACAAGGTCCAAATGGTAACACTTGATAACATACTTATCATGTTTACTCATCAAGATCTTGTTTGTGCATGTGGAAATTAATTACCTCTTGAAGGAAAGAGTTGATAGACAGTAAGTGAAGACACTAGCCAATGCGTAGGAATGATTTAGTTTGAAAGGTGATTTGTGAATGGATCATGGAAGGAGAGTCGTACATTACTCTGCTACTAGCCAAGCATCCATAGCCCTGAAAGAGATGTATTTGATTCTAATCACAACATTTCTCTACTACTATTTAGGAATTTATAGGCCTAGTAGAGATTGTTGGAAATACCCCAAGAGAGGGTTATTTATCAATTTTCTTTTTCTTTTAGCTTTTTCTTTTTCATTGATTGATTTTGAATCTTTTTCTTTCTAAAAACTTATTTCAGCTCTCTTGTTTGACAAAGGGTTAAGAACCATTGATGGCTTGCTGGAAGGATGTTGAAGTGATTTTGATGATACCATTGGATAGTGTAAACAAATACACAAAAACAATACTTCCCAACAAGTTTATTATATGCAAATAGTGATAGGATATCTAAGAGATCATTCATTCTTTAATTTACCAAGGTCAAACAAATACCACAGTGATAAATGTCGCAAAATGGTGCGAATAGGCTAACCACAATAACATCAAAGGGAAGTATATAGTGGATGACATGCAGAGGAATATGAAAGAAAGGGAAGAAAGAACATCCATGTGTATGTAATACATGATTTCAATATTTGATCTTTGTATTGTTGATGCTCAAAATTGTCTTGCCCCATTTGTGCCCTTGAAAATTTATTGATTTACAGCCTCTATCATTTTATCCTTCCCCATGTTGTGTTTGGCTAGTCTTTGTTGTCATTTTTTAGTCTGCCCTTGGGTTAAAGACCATGTATGGGTCCATATTTGTCTCCTAGTTTCTTTATTCCTCTGGAAAGGTCTGTATTTTGATTCCCCCCATGCTCTGTCCTTTCAAAAACTCACACTTTCCACAGTCAAGATCTACTTTCCCTATCATTTTCTCCCTAAATACTAAAGGAGAATTGAATTGCTGTCTCCCCGAGGAATGTATTTGAGTCTTACAAAATTTCAAAAATCTCTGTCCTTGAAGAAAATTTCACTTTCAGGCTCAAATGGTCATTTCTCTGTGTTTTACGGTTTGACAAGCATTTCTCCAAGTCAAATTTACATCATTCAGTCGACAGGGAAACGTGGCACCTCCTGGTTGGATGCGAATCATCTTAATACTTCAGAAATTCCATGAAAAGCCTCATTTTTAAAATGTGTCCACTAGGAGGAACGACGCTCATTTGAAAACTTACTTTTGGGATTTGCCTTGGAGTAGCGTCGGGAGGACATGTGGAGGCTTTCGCTACTTGGCCCGGACTTAGACAAATTTTATGAAAATGGATACAATTTGGTGGAATATGACACGTGGAAAGCTCATTCTCATTCAGGGTCTCTGCTTTGGGTGTCATCTTGAAGTTGCGCCATAGAGACACGTGGAGGAACCACGCATGTTCGGGGACCAGCCCTTGAATTTCATTATAAATAAGTTTCATGATGACACATGGAGGCCTCCACTCACTTTGAATTTTACTTAGAATTTTCAATGGCCAAAAGGAGACTGCCTCAGAGTATGACATATGGTGCCTTCCATTGAGATTCAAGTATTCAGAAAAATCTCACTAGAATAGGACATGCGGCGGGCCTGCGCTTGTTCGAGGTATCAAATTTTTGGGACCGCCTCAAGGTGTGTTGTTGTGACATGTGGCAGTTTGAAAAGTCAAAGAGGCGGGGAGGCATACCATCGGGGGAAAAGTAGAAAGTTTTCCTCTTGTATTTAAATGACTCAAAGTATCAAAAAAGCTCGAGGGCCTGAGGGAAATAGTCAATGTTTTTCCTCAGTCAACGATGGAGGTGCGGGCTGTCAGAGGAAATGTTAAAAATTTTCCTTCATGAAATATGATTAAAATATGAAATGAGAGTGCTTCCCCTCAGCCAATCATATGAGGACACATGTCCTGTGGGACAACGGAGCCGCGGAGGAAAAATGAAACTTTTTCCTTTTTTCAGAAAGATGCAAAATGTGTAAAACTGAGCCGCGATTCCATATCTAGTCATATTGCGCCATGCGTCAGACCCAAATCTCAAAGGTGTAGTGGTGGAGGAAATCAATAAATTGTGTAAATTTTCCAATAGTAAAAAGGTAAAAATATTTCCTGAGGCTTATTTTTACCTAGATTTGCCACGTGGAGAGCTCAAATTTGAAGTTAAGGAACATATTGACGGTAGCTTTCCATTTCACCAATTTGGCCGCCATTTGAGCTCCAGGAAGTTTGGAGATGCATTTTTTGCATCAATATTCATCAAATTTTTTGCCAATTCATGTCGTTTTGGCTTACAGGGTCCGAATTAATAAATTTGGGGGTTCAATTTGTGAATCCAAGGTATTTTTCAAATGAATTTTTACTCTGGTTCATGAAAAATGTGAATTACTAGATCCAAAGTTGTAGAGTAAAATTTGGGAAGGAAAAAGTTGAAATGATGAAATGAAAGGGATCTACATGCATGGGAAATAAAAAGCGTGCTTCCACTTTGAAGAATGATGAAAGTTTTGTGATGATTCACCTTTTGAAAGAACAACTGAAAACCTTTTGCAAGTTTGTTAAATGTCGTTTTCAGAAATATTGCAAAGCAAAGGTGCTTCAAATATTCCACTTTTGGAGGGAAGATTTGAGGGGCAAAGTGATTGAGTGAGTAAAATTTATATATTACATGAATTTTTCATGCAAATGGTCAAAGAAACTTAGAATTTTCACGAGAAAATATGGGAAGAAGCCCATTCTCTGAGAAACCACCTAAGAACCATTTTAATTCCTTTTTACATCAAATTTGTATCATGTTAGGTTGGTTGCAAATGTATAGCCACTAACGAGCTCTAAGATTGTTCTTATAACATCCCCTACTGATAAATTTGGTCATTCTGGATTATTTTGTGTTGTCTCTTGGTAAAATTTGCATTTACTTATGTTTAAGAATGTTTTCAATATGTGTTTCTTGCTCCTGTTGCAATCTGGTGTTTGGAATTTCCTTTTGATCATGCAGATCTAATTCTGGTAACAACTTAGTGGCATTTCCAATTCTAGAAATTAGAAGAGCTTTCGTCTGATGAAGTGATAAACAAATTTAAACTCGCTCTACTTTCCTCTATATAGATTTGAACGTAAACCTTTGGGGGTACCTTAGGTCTGATAGAATAGAAATTTCTAAATGCTTTTTTGATTCATTTAACCCAAGATTTTGTGATAAAATCATCAGAGATTGTGTGGAAGAGTGCAGATCTAGGCTCCCAATTGATGCACATATCCTTGTTGAAGGAACACCTTAACCTCTTTGAAGCATTTCTGTTGTCTGAGTCTTTCAAGTTTTTTAAAGGTCCTCACATAAGTTGGAAAATTCCAGTTAGTCTTGTTTGAATATCTCCCACCCCAAAATTATTTTCGAATTAACTCATCCTACCTATAATACCCTTGCATTTTATTGTGTGTCAACAAAAGAATACAATCCATTTACAAAAATGCACAAAGCAAATCAGGATCATACCATGTATTTAGTAGCCTTATCCTTGTCTTGAAAGCATTTCCATCATTTAGTAGTGACAACTCTGTTGAGTTTGAATAATGGGAAATTGATCATGTTTTCTCAAGGCCATCTCCATATAATCTACACAATACAAGGATATTTTCACCTCCTTCACAAAACAGAGGCTACAATATAGGTTCTCTTACCTTGGTTGATAGGCACAACCTAAAATAGTGAGGATTAGATCAAATCCTTCCATGTTGTTACCCACTTATTCAAATCCTTAGTGCTAAAAAGTTAGATAAATTGATTTCCCAGCTATAAAATGACATATAAACCATTTATTTGCCTCTGAGTGTGTTGTAATATCCATGATGCAGCTCAAGTTGTGAAGGAGATTAAATCTGGGTACCAACACCCAAATGTCGCCATTGCCTAGGATGAAGAATGCAATATCCAGACTAATTTGTTAATATGCTTCTAGTTCATATTCTTTTGAGCTTGTCAACACTCGAATGGTGCCGTTGTCGAGGACATTTTTTAGTTTTTCAATTTTTCAAAATCTGTGGTAATACTTCTCACGTATTTTATGTGCAACTACATTGCTAAGCATCAGCATCTGATCAAATTTATACTGAGGAATGAGAGTAGAATTTTGAGTTTTATATGTTCAAGTGTCTCCAATTTGTTGTTTCAAACTTTGCACAATATTTGATAAATTGGGTGAAAGAAAATCATATCTATTCAAGCTTTGCATAGTGCTAATATTTTTAGTCATTTGATAGATCTTCATAGTGCATTTGCTCAAACTAGGGTGAAAGTACTTAGTGGCGACTCCTGGCTATTATATTTTGATAAATACCAGAACCTTATCATACATTAAGTGAAGTGTGTCAAATAAATCTGCAAACCTGGAAGGAAGAAGATCTCTCTTTAGGAGGGACCCAAGTAGAAAATTATTTCAAGAATTTGGAAAGATAGTTTTAGAGGAGAGAAAAGTTTGGAAGGTTGTTGAAGGTTAGACATCAAGAAAAGGTATATCCATTGGTGAGAGAGATCAGCCTTTAATAGAGGATTTTCACTCTTCTTCCATTGATTCTGATTCAAGCAATCTTCTCATAAACTTGTTTACTTCAACTAGTGAAGGTCCTTTTGTTGTACCTGGTGAGTTCCTTCTTCAATCTACATCTGTGTGTTTCAATTCTAGTAAAAATTTCCAAGAAAATCAGCACCTAGAGAATACCAATCTTGTGAACCACATTCTTGAGCCCCAAAGACCTCACACTCCTCATCAGCTTTTGTCACCCCCAAGATCACCTCCACCAGACAACATGGCTCAGCCTCCACCTAGGCCTCTATTTGTGGTAAATACCTTTAGCCCAATAAATTTTAGGGGAATGGTTGGTTATCCTAATGTTGTGCCTCAGGATGTTAGAAGTAGATTGCCAAAGTTCTAAGGGAACAATGCCATAACAGATGATTAGCATTTGAAACTCTTTATTAATATGATGGAGAATTTTGAAATTGGATTTGAGGATGTGTACTTTAAATTGTTTGTCCACACTTTAGAGGAGGATGCTAGGGATTGGTACAACGCCTAGCCAAATAATTCTATTGATTTATTTGCTGAAATGAAAAATTCATTCAAGCTACAATATGGTGACAAGACTGATCCCAGGTTCCTCTTGTCATAGTTTGAGAATATCAAGAAAAACAAAATGAAACGGTCCATGAATTCAACAAAAGGTTCAATAAAACTTTGAGGAGATTTCTGATAAATTTAAGACCATGTGATGAATCTTGTTTGATAAAATATTCTAATGCATTTGAAAAGAAGGATGCATGTTACTTGAGGGACAAAAATCCTAGCAATTTAAAGCAGGCCTTCACCATGGCACTTCAAATTGAGAACAATATCAAGGTTGTTGGGAAACCTCGTAAGAGAGATGGATTTAAATTGGTAAACCCTGACAAGCCTCAAGAAAAAAAGAGTGTAGACTTGGAGGAAGTGGTGAAAACTTTGGTAGGGGCTATCAAAGAGATTTCCTACAAGTTGGCAAGAGCTGAGAAGGGAATTGGAAAAACTTCACAAGGTTAGCCTCGACAGCAAGCACATGATAGATTCAGAAATCACCATAGGAATGAGCAAATATTTGATGACAAAGGTAAAGGGCCTATTGGATTTGGAAATAGGAAATCTCAAGCTAAGGAAAGTAAGGTAGTGCCTGATCCATTAAATGCTAATGTGGATTTTGTTGATGATGCAAATCACATTGACTGGTGTAATAGATGTTTCTTACCCCATCCGCCATGTGAAACAGATTAGAAAATTGAAGAGGAAGTTGATGATTATAATACGGATGATGATGGTTGTATGGTGGAATGCCCTACACACTCATGTTAAGGAGAAACATCTACTAAAGTGATAAGTACATGGACTGTTGCTAGCTTTTGGGACTGCATCCAATGGATACATCTTCATCCTCCTTCTCATGTTTTAGAAATTGATAATGTAAAATCCTTTGAGCTGCCCAATAATGATTTTGAGTACTTGAGGGAATTGATGATCAAGAAGTATGATGGAGGTATACCCTCAGAAGTAGATAGGCAGCTACTTATGAATGTTGTGGTTTCCCAAGAGAAGGAGTATAACAAAAGAAGTAAGGCTATCAAGGGAGCTGGGCCTCAGGCCAAAAATAAAACCCCATTGCTTTCTAATATCCCAAAAGAAGTTCCTAATAAAGAAACATTTGTTAAGATCCCTACTGTCCCAAGTAAAAGTTATGCTTCACCCTATGCTCAAAATGTTAAAAACCTTGTGCCATCTGATGAAATTTCCAGCCCTCCTTCCACTGTTGTTTTTCCTAAATGTATTCCCTATGACATCACTCAAGTTTTGAGTCAAATCAAGGTCAGTGTTCCAATTTTTGAGCTGCTTAGAATTCCTGAGCACTTGAGTATTTGGGATTGAAAGAGGAGAATGCTGTCGTGAAGAGAAATGTGAATGTTGTTGAAGCTCCACTTGCTATTGCAAAAGTAGGAAAGACATCAGCATTGGAAGAATTTGGTGTACCATCGGAGGTCTATTTGGGAACATCCTTGGTTGAATCTCAGCTGATTGTTCACCCTTTCTTCACAACTTTGATTATCAAGGACCAGTCGCTACATAATTATATGTTTGACTCCGGAGCATCATGCAATGTGATGCCTTTGGAATTTATGAATGAGTTAGATATAAAAGTAACAACAACGTATGGCAAGTGTACTTCCATGGATTCCAGGGAAGTGCCAGTTGTTCGGTGTGTCAAAGGTTTGGTGGTGTAACTTGCAGCCTATCCGGGTAAAAATTTGAAACTTGATGTTGTAATTGTTGATTGCCCTACCAAATGGGGTATGTTATTATCAAGAAAGTGGGATACAAGTGTCGGAGGGAGTGTCCAAATGGATATGTCTTTTGCCACCATTCCCATTGAAGGAAGCCTTGTAAAATTATATGGAGAGAAGAAGATGTTGCATCTAATTGAGGATCCAAACAATGTTTCTTATGAAGTATTATTTGTTCATGTTAATGTTGATAATTTTATTGGGTTTGCTGATAGTAAGGATCACAAGATGGATCAGTCTAAGTGTCTTGAAGAGGTAGGCTCACCATGGACCTTACTATTTTATGGAGCTTTCTCCAAATTTGGTAATGGTGCTGGTGTTGTTTTGATCTCTCCAAGAAAATAGGAATTTGTTTTTTCCTTCAAACTTAACTTTGAATGCACCAATAACATAGTTGAGTATGAGGCATTACTGTTAGGGTTGGGAATTGCTTGGAAGTATGGCATAAAATATGTTGTTATAAAGGGATATTCTCAGTTGGTTGTCAATAAGTTAGAAAACTATATGCAACAAAAAATTAGTGGATAAAACAATACAAACATGTAGTTTGGGATCTGATTGAGATGTTTGATTCCTTCAACATTCTTCATCATGACAGAAGTTTAAATATGATTGCTAATAAGCTAGCAGTGTTGGGGTCTAGATTTTACAATTATACCATTTCTCCATATTGTGAATATGATGTTGACATACTCACTAGGCTTGCATTCCCGGATAACATCATGCATTGGGAAGTGTTTGATGATGACACTCAAGTTCAGAGGTTTTTTCAAAAACAAGGTGATTTTGTGCATCAGCATATTGATTTGGAACCATTGGTGTGTAATGTTGATGAAAAAGAAACCTTGTTTGGGAAAGATATCATTCAATTGAAGACTAACACCATCCCAAGAGGGTTGGTTGCTCTTGAATCAAATTTTAACAATGTTGATTGTGTAATCAATAGAAACATGTTTGCATCTAGAAATAGAGAGGATTAAAATTGTCTTTACTACTCCATCGGGAACATATGTTTTTGTCAGGATGCCCTTTGGTTTAATGAATGTTGGAGCTACTTTTCAAAGGGCCATGGATGTTTATTTTGTTGGTTATATCAATTATTTTATTGTTGTTTATCAAGATGATATTACTATTTTTTCTATCAAGAGAATTGACCACTTGCAACATTTGGAAAGAATGTTGATTATATGTAGAGAATATGGCATTTCACTCAATCCAAAGAAGTTTCATTTTAGAGTGTAAAGAGAAAAACTACTTGGTCACATTGTGTCTAAAGATGGAGTTATGATTGATCCACAAAGGATAGAAGCTATCAGCAAGATCTGGTTCCAAAAACTAAGAAAGGAATCCAATCCTTCTTTGGTCAAATCAATTTCATTAGAAGGTTTGCATCAAATTTTGCTGAGTTGAATCTCCCATTCACTTCCATGTTGAAGAAGGACTGGAATATCAAGTGGGAAGAGGCTACCCTTAAATATTTTGATGGAATCAAGGAAGAATTGAAGCATGCTTCTGTTCTAGCCGCCCCAAATTACAATAAACCTTTCCAAATCTTCTCCTTTGTTTTTGAGAACACTATTGCATCTGTTTTATTCCAAAAGGATGATGATGGAGCTGAAAGACCTATTACCTTCTTTAGTAAGGAATTACAAGTAGCTGAGTTAAAATACACAATCATAGAGAAGTAGGCCTTTGCATTGGTGAAAGCAACTAAGGTTTTTAGACCTTATATTTTGAGTTCCAAAGTTGTTGCTTATGTTCCTCACACAAGGGTAAAAGATGTCTTATCAGAGATGGATATTTCAAACAAAATATGTAGGTGGGTTAAAAAATTGTAGGAGTATGATATGGACATTCAGAACACAAAGCTAGTAAGAGGTTTGGCTCTTGCCAAGCTCATGGATCAAAGAAATTTGTAGAATGCTGAAGTAAATGAAGTAGAAGAAGAGAGGGTAGATATTCTTGAAAATTTGTTAAAATCTGAGTGGTACAAGGATGCAATCTATTATCTCAGACACCTATGTTTCCCTAGACATTTGAATAAAAATCAAAAAAGATATCTCAAGATGGCTTATCAAAAATATATCATTACAAACTTTGGGTTGGCTTGGAAGAACCTGGAGGGAATACTCTTGAGATGTGTGACTGAAGATGAAGCTCCCAAAATAATTGCTAATTTCCATGGGGGAGTTTGTGGAGTAAATTTTTCTAGGAGGGTTATTACACACAAGATTTTGAGGGCTGGTTATTGGTGGGAAACTCTTTTTAAAGATGAAACTCAGTTGGTTAGAATATGTGAGAGTTGTTAGTGTTTCTCTGGAAGAATGAAAACTTCAGGCTCCCTTCCTTTGTATCTTGTATCAATTGAAGCTCCTTTCAAACAATGGGGGCTGGACTTCATTGGTGAAGTATCTTATTCATCAAGTGCTAGACACAAATGGATTTTGGTAGCTACTAATTTCTTCACAAAATGTGTGGAAGCAATCCCCACTAGGGAGGCAATGTACCAAGTTGTAATGGACTTCATATTGATTCATATCATCTATAGATTTGGAGTGCCAGTCAAGATTGTTACTGATAATTCCATGGGTTTCAGAGTTGGACATTTAGTGGAAATGTGCAAATAATATGGAATAAAGTTTACATATGCTTCTAACTACAATCTGCAAGGAAATGGATAGGCTGATTCTAGAAATAAAAACTTGTTGAAGATTATTAAAAGGAATTTGGAATTAAACAACAATAAGTGGGGTGAACAACTAAAGTTTGATGTTTGGGCTGATAGGATCACTGCCAAAAGAGCTACTGGTAAAATCCCATTTGAATTGGTCTATGGAACACAAGCTCTGCTTCCATTGCATCTACATTTGTCTTCATTTTAGTTTGTTCAACAACTTGAAGATCAATAAAACAATTCATATGAAGCAAGGATTAATCATATTGTTGAACTTGATGAAGTAAGAAGAGCATCCCATCAGAGGCATGTCAAATTCAGAGAGAGAATGAAGAATTTGTTTGATAATAAGGTAACCCCAAGAGCTTTCAGTATTTGAGATCTTGTGCTATTGTGGGATAGTAGGCATGACGATAAGGGAAAGCATGGTAAATTTGATGTTTTTTAGATGGGCCCATATTCAATTGACATAAGAATTGGAGAGAATACCTTTTTCCTTAAGGACCTAGATGGAGAATTGCTTGAGCTGCTTGTTAATGACAGACATTTGAAGAATTATTTGGATTGATCCCCAAAACAAAGGTTTACATATCACTTGTACAATGCATAGTTTTTGTTTCTACTATGTTTTTTGTTGTTTTGGTCATTTTTTGGTTTTCCTTTGTGTGTGGCTGCCCTTTTTGTTGGTTTATCAGCTGATTTTTGGGTGTTTTGGCTCATGACTCTATTTTCCCAATGGATATTTTGGCACTTGGTCTACTTTTGTTCTTGTGGCACTTGCTAGGAGATACCATCCTCAAGTCGGAGCTTGTGTTGGTGCTCAAAATTGTCTCGCCACGTTTGTCCCCTTGAAAATTTATTGATTTACGGCCTTTGTCATTTTATCCTTCCCCATGTTGTGCTTGGCTGGTCTTTGTTACAATTTTTTAGTCTTCCCCTGGGTCAAAGATCATGTATGGGTCCATATTTTTCTCCTATTTTCTTTATTCCTCTAGAAAGGTCTATATTTTGATTCCCCCTGTGCTTTGTCCTTTCAAAAACTCATGTTTTCCCGTTTCCTCCATTTTCCACAGTCAAGATTTGTTGTCCCTACCATTTTTTCCCTAAATACTCAAGGATAAATGAATTGATGTCTCCCCGAGGAATGTATTTGAGTCTTAAAAAATTTCAAAAATCTTTGTCCTTGAAGAAAATTTCACTTTCATGCTCAAATGGTCGTTTCTCTGTGTTTTATGGTTTCATGGGTGTTTCTCCTAGTCAAATTTACATCATTCATTTGATAGGGAAATGTGGCACCTCTTGGTTAGATGCGAATCAGCTTAGTACTGTAGAAATTCCATGAAAAGCCTCATTTTTAAAATGTGTCAATGTGGAGGAACATCGCTCATTTAAAGACATAATTTTGGGCTTTGCCTTGGAGTAGCGTCAGGAGGACATGTGGAGGCTTCTGCTGCTTAGCTTGGACTTAGAAAATTTTTATGCAAATGCATACAGTTTGGTGGAACAGAACATGTGGCAAGATCATGCTCATTCAGGGTCTCTATTTTGGGCACCATCTTGAATTTGTGCCATGGAGACAGGTAGAGGAACCGTGCATGTTTAAGGACTGGCCCTTGAGTTTCATTCTAAAGAAGTGCCAGGCTGACACATGGAGGCCTCCACTCACTTTACATTTTACTTAGACTTTTCAATGGCCAAAAGGAAACTACCTTGGAGTATGACATGTGGTGCCTTCCCCTAAGCTTTAAGCATTCAAAGAAATCTCGTAAGATCAGGAAATGTGGCGAGCCCGCACTCGTTCAAGGTATAAAATTTTTAGGACCACCTCAAGGTTCACCGTGGTGACACGTGGCAGTTTGAAAAGTCAAATATGTAGGGAGGTGGACCATTGAGGGTAACGAAAAGTTTTCCTCTTGTATTCAAATGACTCAAAGTATCAAAAAATCTCAAAGGCCTGAAGGAAATAGTCAATGTTTTGCCCCGGTCAATGGCGGAGATGTGGGCTATTGAAGGAAATGTTAAAAAAATTCCTTCAAAAAATATGATTAAAATATGAAATGAGAGTGCTACCCCTCAGCCAATCATATGAGGACATGTGTCCTAAGGGAGGGCAGAGTCGTGGAGGAAAAATGAAATTTTTTCCTTTTTTCAGAAAGATGAAAATTGTGTAAAATTGAGCCGTGATTCCATATCTAGTCATATTGCGCCATGTGTCAAACCCAAATTGTAAAGGTTGAGCAGCGGAGGAAATCAATAAATTGTAAAAAAATTCCAAAAGTAGTAAAAAGGTAAAAAGATGTCCCAGGGCTTGTTTTTACCCAGATCTGCCATGTGGAGAGCTCAAATTTGAAGTTGAGGAACATATCGATGGTAGCTTTGCATTTCACCAATTTGGCCACCATTTGAGCTCCAATAAGTTTGGAGATGCATTTTTTGCATCAATATTCATCGATTTTTTTGCCAATTTGTGTCATTTTGGCTTGCAAGGTCTGAATTAATCAATTTGGGGGTTCAATTTGTGAATCCAAGGTATTTTTCAAATGAATTTTTACTCTAGTTCATGAAAAATGTGAATTACCAGATCCAAAGTTACAGAGTAAAAATTGGGAAGGGAAAAGTTGAAATGATGAAATGAAAGGGATCTACATACATGGGAAATGAAAAACATGCTTCCACTTTGAAGAATGATGAAAGTTTTGCGATGATTCAACTTTTGAAAGAACAACTGGCAAATTTTTACAAGTTTGTTAAATGTCATTTTCAGAAATATTGTAAAGCAAAGGTGCTTCAAATATTCTACTTTTTGAGGGAATATTTGAAGGGCAAAGTGAGTGAGTGAGTAAAAGTTATATATTGCATGAATTTTTCATGCAAATGGTTGGAGAAACTTAGAATTTTCATTGGAAAATATGGGAAGAAGCCCATTCTTTGAGAAACCACCTGAGAACCATTTTAATTCCTTTTTGCATCAAATTTGTATCATGTTAGGTTGGTTGCAGATGTATAGCCACTAACGAGCTCTGAGATTGTTCTTATAACATCCCCTGATGATAAATTTGGTCATTCTAGATTATTTTGTGTTGTCTCTTGGTAAAATTTGCATTTACTTATGTTTAAGAATGTTTTCAATTTGTGTTTCTTGCTCCTGTAGCAATCTGGTGTTTGGATTTTCCTTTTGATCATGCAGATCTAATTCTGGTAAAATCTTAGTGACATTTCCAATTCTAGAAATCAAAAGAGATTTTGTTTGATGAAGGGATAAAAAAATTTAAACTCGCTCTACTTTCCTTGATATAGATTTGATTGTAAACCTTTGGGGGTACCTTAGGTCTGATAGAATAGAAATTTCTAAATGCTTTTTTGATTCATTTAACTCAAGATTTTGTGATGAAATCTTCAGAGATTGTGTGGAAGAGTGCAGATCTAGGCTCCCATTTGATGCACATATCCTGGTTGAAGGAACACCTTAACCTCTTTGAAGAATTTCTGTTGTCTGAGTCTTTCAATTTTTTAAAAGGTCCTCAAATAAGTTGGTAAATTTTGGTTAGTCTTGTCTGAATATCTCCCACCCCAAAATTCATTTCAAATTAACTCATCCTACCTATAATACCCCTGCATTGTATTGTGTGTCAACAAAAGAATACAATCCATTTATAAAAATGCACAAAGAAAATCAAGATTTAGTAGCCTTAACATTGTCTTGAAAGCATTTCCATGATTTAGCAGTGACAGCTCTATTGAGTTTGAATAATGGGAAATATATCATGTTTTCTCAAGGCCATCTCCATACAATCTACACAGTACAAGCATATTTTCACCGACTTCAAAAAACAGATGCCACAATATAGTTTCTCTTACCTTGGTTGATAGGCACAACCTAAAATAGTGAGGATTAGATCAAATCCTTCCAAGGTGCTACCCACTTCTTTAGCTAGATAAATTTCTTCTTCGGCTACAAAATGACATATAAACCATTTATCTACCTTTGAGTGCCTTGTAAAATCCATGATGCAGCTCAAGTTGTGAAGGAGATTAAATTTGAGTACCAATATGTACCTTTGATTTTTTTTTGTAATGTTTTAATGTTTTCTCATTTTTTTGTATTTTTGAACTGTTTTATGATTTAATTTTTATTTTTGAAGTGTTATATGATTTTTGTTGATTTTTTGAAATTTGGGACCAACAATGTCAATCTACATGATAAGATCCAACAACGATGTGTATAACTTCCTTGATAAGGGAGACTAAGCACGTTTCTTTATCAAGAGTGATATTATCCCCGATCTCGATGATTGTGGTGAGTTCACACTCAACAAATGACTATGATTTGTTTTGAAACATGGGTTTTGTATATGGGAGCTTGAGTTCCCTATCCATAGGTTTCTGCACTTTGCGCTATATTTGATGGTTACATTGGTGTGCATTATGGAATCACGTTTGATTTTCAATTGTATAATTTTTTGAGCTTTTGGGAGCTTTGGATCTCTTTGTAGTTTGATCTTAGCTTTATATAGAACATGTCTGGATTTCTTATAAGCTAATACTTGACTTGTCTAATCTTGATAAGTGAGAGAAGAACGTGGATGTTTAGAATTGATGAGAGTAATGGTGGTGGGCTTGCCACAATCTTTGGTAGAATAATAATGTGATGGATGAAAAGGATATGGTCCAAGGATTGAATAAGATGGGATACCGAGAGGTGAACCAAAGGATATGGTCCAAGGATTGAATAAGATGGGATACCGAGAGGTGAACCATAGATAGAAGATGAAGGGTTACTAGGATGTGGCCAAAGAATTGAAGAAGAGGGGCTACTAGGACGTGACCCATAGATGTAAGATGATGGTCTACTAGGATGTGGTATAAGAATAGAAGATGATGGAATACCCGAGGGTGATCCATACATAGAAGACAAGGGGCTAGTTGGACATGCCCCAAGAATAGAAGATAGTTGACTACTCAAAAATGTCCCACAAATAGCAGAGGGAGGGCTACTAGAAGGTGACCCACACCTAGACGAAGATGAAGGGCTACTTGGCAGCGACCCCATAAGATATTATGATTAAGTAATTATGATAGACAAAGAGTTATTAAGTGATGAGAAGATAGGCCATGGATCATTGCAAGATGAAGGAGTTTCATGACATAATGAAGAATGTGAAGATGAAAGAATAAGAGGAGGATCAAGTTGCATGAATCAAGGATCTTTCTATATTTCTTGATAAAAAGAATCAACATTTTCCTCATAATATGTGGATGCATCGAAGTCTAAAGAGAATCCTTGCTCATAATCTGCTAGAGGAATATCTTCACGTGCCCCTATAAATGCCTTGATTGTTTATTCATTCTGAAAGAGATCAATTGGTATGATTTGTTGATTGACCACTAGGGGTTGATTGGAAGAAAGAGGTTCATTTGGTGTATAAGCCTTGGAAGATGTTTGTTGATTATTGATAGAAGAAGATGACGTGGGGGACGAAGAAGATGTGAAGCTAGATGTCTCAGGAGTAGGAGAAGATGGTGTGGAGCTACCTATATGATGGTATATCATCTGTAAACTAGTAGGATTTAGTCCAAAGTCTGTAGATTGTGATGCATGGGTTAATTCAGATGTTTTACTAGAAGGACTTTGAGTCACATGAATCTTCAAAGAAGGAATACTCCATGGGGGTGATTGATAAAGAAAGTCCTGTGAAGAAGGGGAGGACCGTGATTCAAGAATCACATTGGATGAATAATAACAAGGGTCATGTGAAGAAAGAGAGGATTGTGATTTAAGAATTGTATTAGATGTTTGATTTGAGGGATTTGGAGTCATACGTATCTTCACATGAAGAAGACATCGTTGAGGTGGCTAATAAAATGTGTTCTACAAAGAAAGGGAGGACCACAACATAGGAATCATATTAGATGAATGATGAATATAATTTGCGGTGACATAAATCTTTAGAGGAGAGAACATTGTTTAGGTGACTTATTATGGAGGTCCTGTGAAGAATGGGAGGATCGTGACTTAGGAGTCGAAGTAGATAAATCCAAATAGTATTTTTATGTGAATCATCACAGTAATCAGAGGAAATATTTGGATTGGAATCTTCAAAAGTAGAGGAAATGTTTGGATTAGAATCAGAAGAATCATAGGAAATATTTGGATTGGAATCCTCAGAAGAAGAGGAATATTTAGATTAGAATCCTTAGAAGAGTGGGGGGAACCCAAATAATAATTTGGATCAAAAGTGTCCAAACCATACCACTGACTATGAGATGAAGGTGGGGAATGGGTTACCTAGATGGGTTCTCTAGCATGAAGAACCAATCGAGCTTTGGTCATGATAGGCGTCTTTTGATGTGAACACGAAAACTTTGTTCCTTATTGTCATATGTATAAGTGACCTTGCAATAATCAGTCATTGTTGTCACGTGTTGGGTTCAAAGGCCTACACCTAGATTATATGATCAAATTTCTTCAAAGTGAAGAAGGTTTCATATTGATTTGGGCAACATAACGACAACCAATTAGAGACATTTTGTAAAGATGGGGATGCTTGTGTGATTTTCAAAAAGGGAAGCTAAAGAAAACATACATCATAATGACTGAAGATTGATAATCCAACAAGGTTTGGACAACAAGTCTGGAGGCGTAAATGTCAACAGAATGATCAAAATTTTAGCAACATAAAGGATACAACAAAAATATTTCCAATGTTCAATTGATGTAAAATTTGCTTGATAGGAAATTTTTATGCTAAGGTTTGAAAGATATGTTCAAAAATGACCATGAACTTAAGCAAAAACAAGAAGATCAAGAGGATCAAAGATCCAAAGGATTGTCCTAGAAATGAGTTTATGAGATGGATAAACACAAGGAACAATCACGCAATATCAAAACACAATGCCAAATTAATGACCAAATAATAATGAATGATATTTAGAATCAATGGATCAAAGTGATTGTCTAAAATGGATAAGTCAATGTGACAAATGAGACACATTCACACAAAGTTTGTTTAAAACCAATCAATCATTGAATTACTTCCTAATTCTGTTTTCAAAAAGGTAGTTGGTGTTGTAATATGATTAACAAAATGTCCCTACTTATGTCGAGTTTAAAGAAATAAACAAGCCATAAGTAATAACAAGAAGTTAACGTGACCTCCAAACAAAGTATACTAGAAGCAATCCCACATTCAATCAAGACCTATATTCCAATAAGTGTCAATTATGATTGTGAGTGACATGTTAACGTGACCTCCAAATGAAGTATACTAGAAGCAATCCCACATTCAATCAAGACCTATATTCCAATAAGTGTCAATTATGATTGTGAGTGACATAATAATATCACCAAGATATGCTAACCAAAATTTTTGATAAAGTAAGGTATTGATATCAAGATGATATTGATATAACACGCACAAGTGGTAACAATAACCCTTTTCGAAATCAAGGTAATAATTGGAATCAAATAAAAGATAGAGTATACTTAGGAATTGTTAAAGTGTATATAGCGTAACATCACAATATTTATATTTAGGTCAAGTTTACAAGAAACAAAACGTAAATACCAAAATTGTAGCGACGCGATATAAAAAAAGATAATTGTTCAAAGGAGAATCAAATTGATGAACCAATCCTCACTACAATGATGATCTTGACTTGGGTATCAAGATAAAAAAAGGCTACCAATGATATAAAAATGTTTCCACAAACTTTAGACATTTAACAACTCAACCACAAACATGGATGAGTGTAAACAGACACAAAAGTGGAGAATACAATCAATTACCAACACAAGGTAGTCACTCTTATTCTGATCAACAAAGTGTCAAAAGAAAGTGAAGGAAGTAGATCAATTGGTTTTGAAAAACATTAGCCTCACTTCAGAAAAGTTTCTTGTCGCCTTAGGGCAAATGAAAAACTAAGCAAAAGTAACGTTTCACATGTTTTGTGATGAATGATAGCTTTCAACTTAAATCAATTTTGATATGGTCTAAGTTGGCTCCTAGTCAAAGATGGCTTCCTAAGTGGTTCACTCAACTAGGTGTCACAAGCTATCTAAGAGTGAGCTCGATTTACCAAGAAAATTCACATTGACTAATTCTTGGAGTATCTCGGCTTTACTTTACCCCCTTCAAGCACAGTCGGCAATAAATGCGTCCATCATGTACTCTCATTGGGGCTGTAATATAGATAACTTTGAGGCTAAATCTCACAAATGGTAAAAACTAGTCAAGTAGGTTGTGCAGAGTACTTTCCGTTTCATCCACAAGGTTTCCTTTTGCGTGGACTACTTTGGGGTTCCTAGGACCACCCCCATTGTTGTAGCTTAAGGCTTATGCCAAAGGGTTTATGTCTTAGTTTTAAGTAGACGAGACGTACCCTTATCCGAACCTACAAATCAAGTGTTTTAAATGTGGTGTGTTTTTTTTATCTTTTATACTTAATGTGGTTTAGTCATTTTCATCATTTGGCAATCTGCAACACACATTTAGTTAGAAAATTTTGTTTCGAACTCATTTCTTTGACAAGCGTTTTTAGGTCTGCACTCAAGTATTAGTAGTTCTCCAAGCAAATCACATTTTTAAAAAAGAGGATTAAGAGTTTCTTTTGATTCTCAAGATCATCCAAGGATGCAAGAGAAGAGCACACACAAAAAATAATCCGAATAAAAAGTAAAGGAAAACTTTGTAATTAAAATGAACCATAAAAAAACTTGATAAATGTTCATTCTCTTAAACCAAAAATGAAAGATGAAGTTTCCAATTTACCAAATGTTATAAAATGAAGAATAAAGTTCCTTTTGATTCTCAAGATCACCCTAAGGTGCAAGATAAGAGAATACATAAAATTTATCCCAACTATATAGAAATGGAAAACTTCAAATCAAAGGACCATTGAAAAATGCTTTGTAAAAGGTTCATTCCCTTAAGCAAAATGAATAATCAAATTTCCAAGTTTAATCCCAATGTTAAAATGATAGATATCAAAGTTGTTTTTTATTATAAAGATCACAAAAAGGTGCAAGAGAAGAGCATACACATGCTCTGATCTAAATCAATTAAAGCATGGAACTACAACATTCATCAAAACATTAGACATGTTAGAAAATGACCATTTTTAAAATAAATGGAAAACTTGCAATTTATGTGAGTATAAATCCAGAATTTATGTATTCATTTCATAGTTAACTTCAATACCTTTCTAATGCAAAGAAAACTAGAGTCATTTCAATTTTGTGAGAAAATGTTATGGCCTTCGGAATATGGGTTACACATATGCTCTTATGCTCACGGGTATTCACTTGACATGCACTCAAAAAATGTACAAAAAAACGTCCCTTAATCTACAAAATGGTCAAATGTTTCCAACCAAGATTCAATTTTGACAACCCATCACATTAATATATGAATAGAAGACTCAACGCTATTAAACATTAACATACATGCTCAAGAATTTAAGATTTTCAAGGAATTGGCAAAACTAGCATGTAGAATGATGAAAAAGTAAGCTCTAAAAATAAAAACATGATGAAATCTTGAAATTTTCTCACCAAGATTCAATTTTGACAGTAACCCACCACATTAATATGTAAATAGAAGACTCAACACTATCAAACACTAACCTACATGCTCAAGAATTTAAGATTTTCAAGAAATTGACAAAACTAACATGTAGAATGTTGAAAAAAGCAAGATCTAAAAATGAAAACATGGAGAAATATTGAAATTTTCCCATCAATTCCAATTTTGACAGCATTTCACCTCCTTTATACCTACAAGGAAGACTCAACACATTCAAACTCAACAAAATAAGTTAAGAAAAAAAGTTATGTCAATATATGCAAAAAGAGGGTTAGTAACCAAAATTGAAACTTAACTACGAAAAACTTGAAATTAAGTGCAAAGGACAATAGAGTAAGTCCCACCGGGTGTGCCAAATGTATGCACGAGTTAGTTAGCTATGTAAGTAGAATTAAAACTAACACCTAGTAGCTTCAATACAATGCTAAACTAAACCTATGCATCATCATGCTAAGAGCTTAAGCAAAGCTAACCTATCAACATTTCTTCATTCAACATGAAATGAACATTTCAAGCTAATATGCTAAAAAAATTAACTTCTATCTCTTATTGAATGCTAAATGAGATAAGATTGAACATATGTAGATCTCTAGCAATCAAATAGTTGATTATGTGCTTGAAATCCCAAAGTTTCTAAGAATGGAGTCTTGTCAAATCATGGCTACAATACCACTTGTCATATCTCCATATGACTTCAAAAACTTGGGTGGATGAATGCAAGAAATGGAGAAGACTAGATCTTCTAATAGAAGAATGCTCCAAGATGATAAAATGGCTATAGTGAATGCTCTATGTTCATTTTGGAGTGTAGGTGTAAATAGAAAGGGAGGAGGAGGGCTCCTTATATAGCCCTATGGATATAATAATCTCTACATATCTCTTCATGTGAGATAAATGAAGAAGTTGGGTTAGTTCTGGATAAAGAAGGTTTAGAAAAGGTTAAGTCAACCTTAGGAGAGTTTATTTTGTCCTTTAGTGACTCATGGGTTTTGAGGGGATTTATTAACTAGCCAAAATGATTAATTAATAGGTTTGCAAGCTTATATAAGATTTTTAGAGGAATAGTTAGTATGATTTATGACTGTGAGAGGGATTTTAATCAAATAAATGATGATTTATTGATTAAATAGAAGAGAGAATTAATTAGTTAAGAGTAATTAATTAATCTAGATAGAAATGAGTAGCTTAATTAATTAGAAATAATTAATTAATCTAGATAGAAAGGGGAGCTGATTAATGAAATGCCGTTAATTGGTGTCATTATTGGATAAAAGAGTTAATTAACTAACATAATGTAATTAATCAACGATGATAGCACAGAAAATGTGTGATATTGACGATATGTGGTCAATGTGTGAGAAAGGGTATAATTAGTGAAATTAATTATTTAAAATGCTTGAGCTAAATTATAGGTGTCTATAACAGCACGTGATAAGGAAGAACATGTCATGTTATCATAAAATTTGTAATTCTACCACTCATGACAAAGATAATTACAGATTGATTGATCAGATTCATAACGTCTTTAAAACTAGTGTACGTCAAACCAGTGTTGTAAACAATTCTAAGTAATAAGGTGAGCATCACAACCACAATCATAACAAATGGCACTCTGATGGATGTGGTAGAGGTAGAGGTTACTGTGGAGGATTCAGAGGTTGATTTCACAATGGTGGAAGAAGTGAATTTCCCTATGGAACATGTTATACATGCGGATCCCTTGATCATTACAAGTGAGAATGCCCTCATAAAATTATTTTCTCTAGGTATAGTAAGGGGCACAAGTTTGACTAATTCCCAGATTTGTATGAGCATATGAGCAAGCAGAACTAGAAGGATAAGGGCATGGGGATGGTTAAAGTACAATGCATTGTGGAAGATTAGTGGATGCCAAAGATAGAAACCTGTTATTACAAAATAGGAGGTATTACATGTAAAGTATTCAGAACCTACTTATCAAAAGGAATTTTATCAAGAAACAAAGGAGGTTATTAGAAATTTGTAAGGTGAGATAAAATGCTTGAAAGAGCATTCGTGGAAGTTGGAGCAGGAAAAAGAAGTTAAGCTTCCCCATAAATATGTTGATGACTTTAAGGAAGTTTGTAAGATATTTTTCCAAGATAAAATCATTCCTTTTTTATGGTAATGGTTAAGGGATGCGATACTACATGCTGGAGTTGAGCGCAAGAGACAGATATTGTATGTAAACTTACCTCCTCACAGTATTGATTATGATAAAAAGATCACTTTGAATGTAGTTGTTGATGGATGGCTACTGATTAATATACTAATTGACATAGGAATGGAAGTAAATTTACTCACTCTAGTTGCATGGAATCAAATGGGGAGACCACCATTACAACCAACATCAAATGTGTTGTTTATAGAAAACAGGACTAACGTCATGCCCATTGGGGTACTGAAAGATGTCACTATTATTATTCAAGGGGAAAATTCGTGTCTCACGACCCCTTGTGACCCGCATCCCATTTCGCAACCTAACCTCATTACCTAAACTTTACACAATTATTTATTAATTACCTTGTAATTGATAAATCCACATCACCTTACCCGCCACCTCACTTTGCCACCTCATCATGACCTAGCCCTAACCCTAAACTAACCTAATTAAGACCCATGACTTGGTCTAGACTCACATCCATAACTAATGCCTCCTTACTCGCACCCAAAGCCGACCTTCTAGCCACTTGACCAAGCCCGCAACTGATCCCTCGGGAGAAAAACAGGGAAGGTGGGCTATTTTACTAAAAATAGCCTACTTTTTCCTAACCGATGCCGGTTCCTACTCGACCGCCGTCGGTTACGCAACCGCCATCGGTTCCCTGTAAATGGGCTCCCCAAACCAAAACAACGGATCGGAATTTCATTTTGGAGATCAGTCGAAGGATTTCTGGATCAACAGAGAGCATTGCGAGCGAGGAACAGAGTCCAGAACTTCACTTGACCAAGCAGAGACGAGTGAAGAAACCAGAAGAGTTGGCAGCCAAGGAGATCAACTTGCACCTTCATCAAAAACCAGTAAGTTACATCTTGCATGTCCTCCATTATAACATTTCTTATGCTTCTTGGATCTCAGTGCTCCTAAATCCATTTCTGAATCCATTATCCAACGTACCATTGCCTCTAACTGTCATTCTTTTGCTTCTAACCATCCCATTTCCTAATACTATCCAAAAACCAGCCATTACAAACACCACAACCAGCCCAGAAGATCCTAGAACCCACCGGTATCGGTTATCAGTAACCGCCATCGGTTATAGGTAACCGGCATCGGTTCCTTTGATCAAAACCAGGAAAAACAGCCTTTCCCCTACCCAGTTCAGCCAAGCAATTTAATTGATATTTTACAGTCTTTTGTGTTAATTCACGTTAGCAGGGAAACTGACCACCTTCGAAAGGAAGTTTTACATTTCCTGGGCCCAAGGCAGTTTCCTCATTTATTGTTTAATCAAATCTTGTGGTCTTGTGTTCTTATTTGCAGGTAGTCCTTCCCAGACAAAAAGGAGTTCTCCGCAGTCAACCTGATCTTTCTCTACGGTACGCGCACATCATCTCGACATTCTACAGGTATTCCTCCTAACCCTAACCTTATCTGTTTCTAAAAGGAACGAAGCATTTTCCTAGTGAAACATTTTGGCACGCCCGGTGGGACCCATTTTGGGTTTATCTTTATTTCTTGCTTGCTTTCATATAGGGAGCATACTTGCTGTTTTCTTCTTCTAGAGATATTCACAAGGTATTTTATTATTCTGGTAAAAGAACTTGCTTTGTTTTTGCATCTTGCATTAGTAAAAGTCATCTCTTTTGCTTCATCGAATATCACTTTCGATTTGGGTTTTAAAACACATGCATTGCATTCCTGCCTGTTGTTTTTCAATTCTAGTGAACATAGATTAAGTAACAGGTCGTACACGTGGGGGTGATATCCACGGTATTGACAGGAAATTAATCTTACATTCACTGCACAACACATACCGAATCACTTCACAATTAACACAACAGCTCAAACATCCCCCCTTTTTCCGCGGTATTCCTCCGCCCGATTGAGGTAACCTTATAAGCCAAAACAACTTGACATTTCCCCTAAGTCTCTTGTTTAGGATTCTGACATCATTCTACGTCTAAAGGCATAAGCCCACAATAATTAAAATTAACCCTAAGGTTAATCTCTGGATTTGCGTGTGCATCTTGCTTGTTTGCTGTTCTGTTTTCTCTGTCATACTCTGTCTTTTGTGATCAATAAGTTGATAAATATACTCAACGTTGCTAAAAATCAAATTAGCAGCCCTTTGTATCTTCTTATCCTAGATTTTTGACACCGGCATCGGTTAAGGGACCGACGTCGTTTCCCTGTGACCGACAGCGGTTAGTAAACCGATATCGGTTACTGTCTCCATCAGCCCCTGACAAACCAGCAACTTGCCAAATTCATCATTCTGGGTTGTTTTTGTTCTTGATAGATTGAAACTTTACCGTGAACTGCTGTCCATGGTTGTTATCACTCGAAAACAAGCCGCCGCCATGGTTTCACACGCTTGCTCTGTTTCTTTGCCTGAATCACCCCCTTCACCTTCTATGGGGAATCCTACTGATACCAGTGAGGTTCCTAAAATTCCTGTGGGAGATAAGGACTTTGCCAAGTTTCTGGATGCTAATTCCAGCGCTGTACAATACTATTTGTCTCATACCCCTGACCGTACACCTGATGGTCAGCTCCTTGTAGGTATGCCTATCAGTATAGCTGCTCATTTAGCTCCCACTCCTCCTGATAATACCGCCTTGCTTCCTGCATCTCTAGCCCCGTCTCCCAATCTGACAGCTGCAGAGGTTCATACGACCCCGATTAGCTTTCCTTTTGTTAATCTTGGACCCCACGTATCGTTACCACCAACTGCCCCTACCTCATCTCTTTTGCAGACTGCTCCATTCATGACTTGCTCTCTGCCACCTATCCACACGAGCTTTCCTTCTCAAGCTCCGCCTACCTTTTCATTCCCATACACGTATCCAGTAACCTCAACACCTTATATGGGACATCCCTATTCTGGTGCACCATCATCTCATCCAACCACTGATTTCATCAAACAAATGATGGACAAAATGCAAAATTTGGAGGCTTCGGTTTCGGGAAGTCGTAGCGCCTTGACATACGAACAAGTTTGTCGGGAGCCCATTCACCCTTCTGTCCCCCTTCATTCATATCCTCCTCAATGGGAGTTGCCGAAATTTACTCGTTTTAATAGTAAAGAGGATCCTCAACAACACTTGCGATCATTTAGACATGCTTGTTATTTGATTGCCCATAATGACGCCTTGTTACTCCGCACCTTCCCTATGTCCTTATCAGGACCCGCCCTGGAGTGGTACAGTGCTTTAACCCAGCACTCGATCTTCTCTTTTAACCAACTAGCCCAATCTTTCTTGGATCATTTCTCCATTAACATTGCTAAGAAAGTATCTATCACCGACCTTTATGCCATCCGACAATTTGAGGACGAATCTATCGCAGATTTCGTTGGACGATGGCGGGGCCTTATCAACCAACTTACGTATGCCTTGCCTCAAACCGAACTTATCGAACTCTTTACGCGGGCCTGCGCTAAGCACATCTCCCCTACCCTCCAAATCCAAACTTTCCGTACATTCGACGAGGCCTTTACTATGGCTCGAAAATTAGAAATTCGAGCCTTAGAGGAAGAGAAATTGCGGTTGCGCAACAAGAACTCCACTTTCAGAACTCCTGATTCTACCAATAAACCAAATACCACCACTCCTCACGCGTCCACCTCTTCTAAATCAAAAGGAGCTGTCCACGCGGTGATGGTCAAATCCCAACCACCGTCCAATACTCCACCAAAAACCACTTATAAATACAAAGCCGAGCCCATCAACTACACTCCCTTGGGAGAAACCTATGGTGTGATATTGGAGAAATTGCTCAAAGCTGGGGCTATCACCTTGCCCCCTGTTAAACCTCACTCTGGGTTTGACTCCACCCGCGCAATACCTTCCTGGTACAAAGAAAATGACTTTTGTAACTTTCACCGCATAAAAGGACATAGTCATGAAAACTGCAAGATGTTGAAAAACATAGTGCAGGAAATGGTTGACGCAGGGGATATAACACTCGATAATCCTAACGCCCCTGCTAACCGAAATCTGAAAATTTTCAACAAGCCATTCCCGAATCACTCGTCCAGCAGCAACGTGAACCAAGATATCTTAGCTGAGGAGAGTGTTCATGAGATCCATGCAGTCTTCGATTCCCAGCCAAAAGCCTCTATTGAAAAAAATTTTTAAATCAAGCCTCTCCACCAACACAGGAGTTTGAATCTCCTTCACCACCATCAAGCCAAAGTGAAATTATTCCTTTACCCATAGAAGAGTTAACTGCCCGGACTTCTCTTCTCATCAACGAGTCTTCTTACACCACATCCCTACGAGACTGTGAGCGGATGTTATCTAATCTATCCATTTCCCAGACGTCTCCTTCTACCACTCTTGCTACACAAGGGGAAAGCTCACCACTCCTTTTGACATCCTTAGACGAGAAATCTCTTACACTAACATCACCACATTCTTTAAACGTGACAGATCCCCTCGAACACGCCCTCCTACCTATCAGTCCCTCATCGCCTAAATCTTTTCAACGACCGGTTGACCTCTTAACATCTATTGATACAGTGCCTCCTCTACCTCCTGTATCACTCCCACAGTGGACTGGAATTACAACCCACCTTTCTTCCGTACCAAAATTACAAATCACACCTGGAGACTGTCATTCCACAGAAGATAGACAGGCCCTATGGGAACGTTTGAGTACCCCTTTTTCTACTCAAATGCAAATGACTGATCCTGATGTCTCCACCATCTACCCGAAGTGCTTACAGAAGCTTAAAATGCCCCTGTTCTCGCCTTCACCCCCCTCACCTCTACCAAATGCCCCGTCCACTTCTATCAACTTAACCAGATCTTCCCCTACGCTTGGGACCTCACCAATGCCCAGTCTAACACACCCGCCTAAGCGACTCGATCTATCCAAAAATAAATCCGTTCCGCCACCTAAGAGACGAACGCAATCCGGGCCTCTATCACAATTAAAACCCTCATCGTCACACCCACCTTCCATATTGGGACCTCATCCCTCCACATTACACCAATATATCATACCTCCTTTGTTTTCTGCAAAACGACCTACGCCTTCTACACCTATACAGAGATCAAAGGGTATCACAACATCGTTACCCCGCGTATCCGGTCCACCTATCAACCCTAAACCAATCCCATCATCAAAGGATTTATTTTCTGTCACTCCCCTTTCTCCGTGGTTGTTTCCCGCTACCACGCCATCTGTAGCCTCATCATCTAACCAGCTGAACGTAACTTCTGTGTCCAAGAAACCACGTTTAGTGAAAAACATGTGTCAGCACCCCTCGGCTAAACCACCACCTGTACGAACCAACCACGCCCAAACATTACCAAAACCCACACAACCAATACCCTCATCCGATTTTTACCCCCTCAAAGGATCTTACGCCAAAATCCTTGCTATGTTGGTGGAGAATGCGACCATTTCCCTACCTCCACTTAGACCTTATGACCCGTCTAAACCCCGACCTATGGGTTACGATGAGTCTAAAATCTGCGCTTATCACCGCACACCTGGACATGATGTGGAGGGATGCAAAGCTCTAAAAACCATCCTTCGTCAGTCACCTCTCCCGGATAGAAAGATTAAGAAAGACAACTTACGAAGGGAGAGACCTCTAGCGTCAATTCCCTCTACTATACCATCTATCCCCGCCTCACCAAGATCTATCATTATTACAACCCCACCTCTTGAAGACCATGAATTATCCCAACCATCTTCCTCATCTCAGATCTACGAGATTAATATGATTAGTGTTGCTACTCGAGGACAGAAAAACAATGGGAAAGCGAAAGAAAACACACCTGCGGCATCTCTTTCTCCTTCAACCATCCCGATTACACCACCACCTAAAGTGGTTATTCGCGGACCCGCCTATCCCGTCTCTAATGGAGTTGCCCACCGAACCATGATCAAACAGCTTCATCAATCGCCCGTAAAAATGACACTATATGATCTCATTCAGACTTCTGAATCTCATCGACAAGCTCTCGTTGAGATCCTTCAAGGGATAGAGGTTTTACCCAACGAAACCCTGCCCGTTGCCTCCATTCTAACACCCAATCACGTTGCCTCTCTCACCAAACAATCCATCTCCCCCACCACTTCTGTCTCAAAACAACAAGCCGCTGCAGTTAGTTTCTCGGAAGATGAAATTATCGACTTTGGTGCAGAAGACCCTGACCCTGCCCTTTTCATTTCCGCTTACGTCCGAGACATTCGAGTACGTCGGGTTATGATTGACGGGGGCGCTAGCCTAAACATCATCTCTTCAAAAGCCTTCCAACAAATGAACATCCCTTCTAGTTGCATGTGTGCCAACCCCATCATGTTACGGTCATTCAATGACGCTATTACTTCTACCTTAGGCACCGTGATCCTCAACATTCGCGTAGGCCCACGTACTTTACCCGAACTCTTCTATGTCCTTGAAGGAGAGTTCCAATATAATATATTGCTGGGTCGTCCTTGGATTCGAGCCATGGGATGCGTTCCCTCAACATTACATCGATGCATAAAATTTGAGTACGAGGGGAAGTCCTACACTGTAAAAGCTGATCCTCCCCCCTTCAAAACTTGCAATATGTTATACCGCCCAAACGATGTGCTTATACCAATTAAGACACCCATACATTCAACCCAACCATCCTCTTCAAATGTACCTCAACCATCCACCTCAACTGCACCTACGCCTTCAACTGATGAAACCACCGTCGCACAAACCACTTCTCTTCCCGCAGCTAACATCCCAACCTCCGACCCCTTAGTAGATGTTTTTCATCGCCTCACGCTGGGGGAGTACCGCCTATATAACGTTAGTTCTTTCCCTACCCCGCAGGAGTACGGACAATTACATGCGCATCCCACCTACGACCGTCGCGTGGGGGAGGTAATCTCTTACGGACCACCCCATTGCCGCACTAACCTAACGTATGGGGGTGTTGACGCATCCTCCATTACCCCTGAACCTCCTCTTGGTGTGGTTCCCTTCCAATCCGATTTTCAATACTTGACAAATCGTCGTTTCGCCCTCACCTTCTTGACTCGCTGTGCGTGGAAAGGCTTTGGTTTTGGCCTTTACGAACAAGGCCGACATACACTCATTCCCGTGACCACACGCAAACATAATGATCGAAGTGGTCTCGGTTTTTCCGAAACACCTACACAGGAGACACCTCCTGTCAGCTGTATCCTGGAAGAGGAAGACGTTGCCCCTACCGAACCATCATCACCCACTTTGCCATCATCACCCACAGAATCGATGGACCCTGAATCTATCCCTCCTAACTTTTTTTTTTCATAAATGCTATCTTCATAGGTCCTCTCACTTATCAACGCGATAATGAGGACCCATCTTCTCTTCCCCTTCTGTATCCAGACATGATCGAAGAGGATTCGCCTTTGATTAATGTTGTTGAATGCCAGGATGACGACTCCATCCTCACTTACCTGGGCGCGGATGATTCTTATATTCAACGCGCCCTACCATCTGAAACCCAAACTATGCTGAACGAATCTACTATAGAAATCAACATCCACACGGAGGAAGATCCTCACATAGTGAAGATTGGACAATCCCTTAACACATCAGAACAAGCCGCCTTTTCTACCTTTCTCCGTGCTCGCAACCAAGCTTTCGCATGGTCTTACGCTGACATGCCAGGAATTGATCCTACCATTGCCGTCCATAACATCACCCTAAACCCCGATTCCAAACCAGTCAAACAGAAATTGAGAAAAATGCATCCACGCATTGCTCTCTTGGTCAAAGAGGAGCTCCAACGACTCCTTTCTGTTTCCTTCATCTTGCCTATTGACTATCCTCAATGGATTTCTAACATCGTACCTGTCACTAAAGCGACAGGGGGACTTCGGATATGCACAGATTTCCGGGATCTTAACCTTGCTTGCCCCAAGGATGACTTCCCCCTCCCAAGTATTGATCAACTTGTTGATCTCACTGCGGGCCATGAAATGCTTTCTCTCATGGATGGCTTTTCAGGATACAACCAAATTTTGGTTGCCCCTGCCGATCAACACAAAACTGCCTTCATAACTCCTTGGGGAACCTTCTGTTATCGTGTCATGCCATTTGGCCTTAAGAATGCTGGTGCTACCTATCAGCGGGCTATGACCTACATTTTTCATGACATTATGCACACTATCCTTGAAGACTATGTCGACGATCTTCTCGGCAAGTCTAAACATCGTAGTGAACATCTCGATGTTTTAACCATTATTTTTGATCGCCTGTTACAATATTCTGTCCGCCTTCAACCGAAGAAATGTGTCTTTGGTGTTCTTTCGGGAAAACTTCTTGGCTTTATCGTCTCTTTGCGTGGCATTGAGGTCGATCCATCTAAAGTAAAAGCTATCCTAGAAATGCCCCCACCCAAAAACCTCAAACAATTGCGTAGTTTGCAGGGTAAACTTCAATCCATCCGGCGTTTCATCTCCCAACTCTCGGATCGATGTCACCCTTTTCATCACCTTCTAAAAAAGGACGTTGCCTTTCAATGGAGTGAGGAGTGTCACCAAGCCTTCGAAGCTCTCAAAACGTATCTCTTGCAGCCACCCGTGCTTATCCCACCCCAGGACGACCGCCCTTTCTACCTTTATCTTTCCACCACTGACCATGCTATAGGAGCTATGCTCGCACATCGAGACTCGGCACGCCGAGAGCAGGCCGTTTATTATATAAGTCGTACCCTCGTGGATTACGAGACTAGGTATACACATGTAGAAAAATTGTGCCTGGCCCTATCATTCGTCGCCACCAAACTCCGACATTACCTCCTGAATCACAAAACTTTCGTCATCACCAACACAGACCCCATTCATTATATGTACGCCAAACCACACCTAAACCAACGCATCGCTCGATGGCTCATGCTCCTCGCCGACCTTGACCTTGAGTTTATACAACAGAAATCAATCAAAGGACAAACTCTTGCAGACCAACTTGCGGAGGCCCCTCTACCTGGGGAACAATTTACCAATTTTACCTTCCCCGACGAACTCATCGCCACTCTTTCGCTCGGAGAAGAGTCGTATCAAATGACCCTCTTCTTCGATGGATCTAAGTGCCAGCGCGGCGGAGGAGCCGGCGTTGTTCTCATCCCTCTTGACGCTGAACCTATGCCTCTTTCATTCCGGCTTGATTTCCCCTGCACTAATAATACAGCGGAATACGAGGCCCTTGTTCTGGGTCTCCAAGTTGCGATACACTTAGGCATTAAATCTATCCATATCTTTGGTGACTCTCAATTGGTAGTCAATCAAGTTATGGGCATCTACCAATGTAAAAACGAGGAACTTCAGAAATACAAACACCACGTGGAATCACTTCTAGCCTTATTTACTCACTATTCTATCCAAACCATTCCCCGCTCCACTAACAAATTTGCGGATACTATGGCTTGCTTAGCCTCGCAGATTCCCGCCGCACCAACTGACTCTGAATTATTCGTTGTGGTCCAGCAACTTTTTGCACCATCCTATTCAACCCCGGTAGTTTGCATGATAAATACTGTGTCTACTAATTCGCAGGATACCTGGTACCACCAATTTCACGACTACCTTACAATCTCGGTTCTCCCACCTGACCTTACTAGTAACGGAAAACGTGCTTTTCTTAAAAGTGTTTCGCGTTATGTTGTCATGGGAGGACTCCTCTATAAACGTGGCTTTGATGGCATCCTCCTTCGCTGTCTGACCAACGCTGAGGCCACTCATACCATCCAACAAGTACACGATGGGATTTGTGGTGGACATTTTAGTGGCCTTGCCGTGGCTAAACGAATCCTTCGCCTAGGTTATTATTGGCCTACTCTCAATAACGACTGCTACGAATATGTTAAGCGCTGTGTCATGTGTCAACAACATGCCAATCTTCAACATACTCCTAGCCACCCGCTACAAGTCGCTCGTGATCTTTGGCCTTTCTCACAATGGGGTTTAGACCTTATTGGTGAGATTCACCCGACCTCTTCACAACGTCACCGTTGGATAATCACAGCGACCGAATATTACACAAAATGGGTGGAGGCCATCCCACTCATTTCAATCAAAAAAGAAAAAATTGTCGAATTCATTAACCATCACATTATCTGTCGTTTTGGTATTCCTCATCGCCTAATAACAGATAATGGTAAATCTTTCAAAAACAAGTTGTTACAAGACCTTTGTGACAACTTTGGTATCAAACTTAGTTTCTCATCACCTTACTATCCGCAGGCCAATGGTCAGGCTGAATCTTCTAATAAAACTCTAACCAAAATCCTCATGAAAGTTGTCAATGAATCTGGAAGAAATTGGCACGATCACATTCCCTTTGCCCTTTGGGCTTATCGTACTAGCATTCGTACCTCTACTAATGCCACACCTTTTTCTTTGGTATACGGTACCGAGGCTGTTTTGCCTCTCGAAATACAAATACCCTCCCTTAGAATATCTCTTCAGGATATTCTCACCAACGATGATTTCCGCCAAGAGCGGTTAGCCCAATTGGAGCTTCTTGACGAACGACGTCTTACAGCTCTCGATCACCTTCAAATCTATCAAAAACGCATCAAGCGTGCTTATGATAAGCGACTTCATGAGCGTACCTTTAAGGTTGGTGATCTTGTCCTCAAAGAGAATCAACATGTCACCAAACTAGAAAAGAGCAAACGTGGAAAATTTGCTCCCAATTGGATTGGGCCTTATATAATCACTCACACCTATGGATCAGGCACTTATCGTTTAGCTTCGCTTAATGGTAAACCTGAGCCTGAACCCCTTAATGCCTTACATCTTCGCCCATTCTACTGTTGAATCTAGTGTTATATCACTTCTTATCTACCTACTGCTCGTCCCTTGAGCTCATTTACCGCTACATACACTTTGTTTTCTATATCTCTAAATAAAATCGAAATCACTTCGCACCTCCCCTTGATAATACCTTCCCCTTTTTTAGTCTAGTCCATGACTTCAAAGTATTAAAATAAGCCGTATTCTTAAGGGTTTTTCTTGAGTCAAACTTCCTACTAAACTAGATGCTTCACGCCAAAAGAACATCTAGTCATCTAAAATTAAATATAGACTGCTCCCTCGAAGGACAGCTATATGCCAAACTATTGCTGCTACTATAAATAGACTGCTCCCCTGAAGGACAGCTATGCACTAAAATCATCTCTGCTACTATAAATAGACTGCTCCCCCGAAGGACAGCTATACACAGTCAGCCTTTATCAGAAGCTTCTCGCATTGATCAGCTTCGTGAAGACCTCAAGAATAAAACAATCAATATCCCTTGTAGACTTCCCGCATCGATCAGTCTACATTCAATAAAATAAAAGCCTCATTCAAAAGAACTTTTTGGGTCATGGACTTGTCTATTTAGGGTAGGTTCTCTTTCGTTGTAACAAGTTCTTTGTACCTCAGCTATATCATCCACATCACCTCACCATTTGTTTCAACTCAAGGGACGTAACGTACACCTGATATATTGTGATCATACAACTCTTTTCAACTATGGACTTCTCGTCTATGCACGGCACTTAGGGCTTCAGGCTCGTTCTACGTTGTGTGGTTTGTTTAGCTCTTTTCACCTACGGAGCACTCTTTCCGCTTTGCCTCGCATCTAGAATTGTGTGTTGATCTTAATCAGGACACTATTCCCTACTACTTGGGTATGCTAACCTTTGCTTTACCTATACCTACACCAACAACATTATCCTACCAGCACCAACAACATTACCCTACCAACATCAAATTTTTACCAAACGACAAATTGCCTAAACCATACCAAATTGCCTAAATTCACCCCTCCCTGATCCTAAGGGAGAACTACATCGGTCTGAGGCCCCTCCTTGCTTTGTGCAATGGGCTATGTAGGCAGCACTTCGGAGACATGGGGTCTCCCAAGGTTAGCTCGACCATCCCCTACCATAACCTATCATGTGTGGTAAATATAAATATTTTTGTGTATTTCTATTTAGTCACATTCCTCTTTGATCCTTTTTCAAAACACCGAAAGTCAAAACGCAAACATTCTTATTATTATCGTAACTAAAATCAACATACATATTCAGTCTTATCTAGATGTTAAACAAATACATCTTCTCTATCATCGACACGCAGGTCGGCATCCTTATTTATTCTTATACCTTGCTAACATTTATTTAGACCCTCACGCCTCATCCCGAACTAGGTGATGATCGTGATCGTCGACCCCTCTCGCCAGGCCTCTCTGTCCTCAAAGGTACCACGGCTATTGGTACCGCCCACTGATCTTCCAATCTCTCCTGTAACATATGAATACGCCCTCTCGCATGGAGGACTCCAGCCTCTAGTCTCTCCGCCCGTGACTCATGCAACCACTCCGCAACTGTCTCATTCAACTCAACGCTGGCCCGATCCCTCTCAACTCTCTCCGCCAATCAAATAGCTACACCTCACTCAATAAACCTCCCAATCAACTCTCCAACCAACCATTTGGTTTGCACCCTAAAGTGACAATGACAGGCCCAATTTTTCATTTGGTTTTTCGATCTTAACCGATGTCGGTTTAATTTTGCCCTAAGAAACTGGTATTGGTCCCTTAACCGATATCGGCCTGCAGAATCCATCGGCCCGACCCAAGGCCTCCATTCTTTACCCTTATTTACTCCTTGGCCTTTTTTTCACCAATATCGCCTCTGTCCACCTGCACAACATTTGTATTTGGCCCGACCCAAGGCCTCAACCTAACCTATTTGGCCCGACCCAAGGCCTCCCTACCTATTTGGCCCGACCCAAGGCCTCAACCTACCATTTGGCCCGACCCAAGGCCTCAATCCCTAACCTATTTGGCCCGATCCAAGGCCTCAACCTACCTATTTGGCCCGACCCAAGGCCTCAACCTACCATTTGGCCCGACCTAAGGCCTCACCTAACCTATTTGGCCCGACCCAAGGCCTCAACCCTACCTATTTGGCCCGAACCCAAGGCCTCAACCTACTTTGGCCCGACCCAAGGCCTCAACCTACCCTATTTGGCCCGACCCAAGGCCTCAACCTACCTATTTGGCCCGACCCAAGGCCTCAACCTACCATTTGGCCCGACCTAAGGCCTCAACCTACCTATTTGGCCCGACCCAAGGCCTCGCCCTACCTATTTGGCCCGACCCAAGGCCTCAACCTACCATTTGGCCCGACCCAAGGCCTCAACCTACCATTTGGCCCGACCCAAGGCCTCAACCTACCCTATTTGGCCCGACCCAAGGCCTCAACCTACCTATTTGGCCCGACCCAAGGCCTCAACCTACCTATTTGGCCCGACCCAAGGCCTCAACCTACCATTTGGCCCGACCCAAGGCCTCAACCTACCTATTTGGCCCGACCCAAGGCCTCGCCCTAACCTATTTGGCCCGACCCAAGGCCTCAACCTACCTATTTGGCCCGACCCAAGGCCTCGCCCTAACAATTTGGCCTCAACCTACCCACCTAACCTGACCCAGGGCCACCGCCCAACCACTTGGCCTGACCCAAGGCCGTATCACTTCAATACCATACCCACAATCAACGTTTTATTTTATCCATCCATCATGTACCTTGTGTTCAATCGAGCTCACCTGTTCGTGTTTTAGCATGATTAGGGTCCTTGACTTGATCTGTCGACCAACTTTGCCTAGACCTAGACCGTGACGTTTATCTCAACCAAACCAACCATTTGGTACTGCCGAACATGCCTAAACGTTCCTGTACCTTACCTGTTATATACCCTGGAGCTACTTCCTATGCCTTGGATACCAGGATTATATCACCCTTGTTTGGATAAACTATCGACCTTTGCCTACACATTGCTGGTTTGCTTGTCAAATCATGTACCCTCGTCGTACTATTGCATTTCAACATGCGTCTGCTTCCTTGGACCTACCCCACCACCTTACCATCCTCTCTACAACATGTACCCTTTATCAACCCTATCCCTGATTTCCCGTTCACTCAATCTGTGATAGATTTGAGGGGGATTACCTATATCCTTAACATGAGAAACCACTTCATATTATTGTCCGCGCAGCTTTACAGAACAAGCTACACGACAATAAGGGGCTAATGTAGACACCAAATTCGTGTCTTACGACCCCTTGTGACCCGCATCCCATTTCGCAACCTAACCTCATTACCTAAACTTTACACAATTATTTATTAATTACCTTGTAATTGATAAATCCACATCACCTTACCCGCCACCTCACTTTGCCACCTCATCATGACCTAGCCCTAACCCTAAACTAACCTAATTAAGACCCATGACTTGGTCTAGACTCACATCCATAACTAATGCCTCCTTACTCGCACCCAAAGCCGACCTTCTAGCCACTTGACCAAGCCCGCAACTGATCCCTCGGGAGAAAAACAGGGAAGGTGGGCTATTTTACTAAAAATAGCCTACTTTTTCCTAACCGATGCCGGTTCCTACTCGACCGCCGTCGGTTACGCAACCGCCATCGGTTCCCTGTAAATGGGCTCCCCAAACCAAAACAACGGATCGGAATTTCATTTTGGAGATCAGTCGAAGGATTTCTGGATCAACAGAGAGCATTGCGAGCGAGGAACAGAGTCCAGAACTTCACTTGACCAAGCAGAGACGAGTGAAGAAACCAGAAGAGTTGGCAGCCAAGGAGATCAACTTGCACCTTCATCAAAAACCAGTAAGTTACATCTTGCATGTCCTCCATTATAACATTTCTTATGCTTTTGGAATTACAGTCCTCCCAAATCCGTTTCTGAATCCATTATCCAACGTACCATTGCCTCTAACTGTCATTCTTTTGCTTCTAACCATCCCATTTCCTAATACTATCCAAAAACCAGCCATTACAAACACCACAACCAGCCCAGAAGATCCTAGAACCCACCGGTATCGGTTATCAGTAACCGGCATCGGTTATAGGTAACCGGCATCGGTTCCTTTGATCAAAAACCAGGAAAAACAGCCTTTCCCCTACCCAGTTCAGCCAAGCAATTTAATTGATATTTTACAGTCTTTTGTGTTAATTCACGTTAGCAGGGAAACTGACCACCTTCGAAAGGAAGTTTTACATTTCCTGGGCCCAAGGCAGTTTCCTCATTTATTGTTTAATCAAATCTTGTGGTCTTGTGTTCTTATTTGCAGGTAGTCCTTCCCAGACAAAAAGGAGTTCTCCGCAGTCAACCTGATCTTTCTCTACGGTACGCGCACATCATCTCGACATTCTACAGGTATTCCTCCTAACCCTAACCTTATCTGTTTCTAAAAGGAACGAAGCATTTTCCTATGAAATAATACCCTGTACGAATGTCTACCAAGTGACTTCACTGAACTGACAGCATATAGAATAGAGCATGTAGAGATCTGCAATGCAGTGGTAATTTCCCTCTCAAAAAGATTTCATGAAGTTAGAGAAGAAGTAGGATACACAGACATGTGGTACTGTCCATAGGCACAGGATGTCGAAGAGCATGCAGTACCATAAGCCTCACAAGTTTGAGAGAGCATTGGAAAGTAGGCTCAGGCTCAATGACTGTACCACCTATCAATGTCAGTGGGTACATAGAGCAACATCTGCAAGTGGACTAGGAGCATGGATATGGTTGTCCACAATATGCATGGTGATGTTGTAGGCTAGCAAGTTTGTTCTGCAGGGAGTGTATTATTGTATCCTTATCGTGAATGAACTGATTGTAAAAGAATAATTCATGCTTCTTGAGCGATCTATTTTCTTCCACAAATTTTACAATATCCTCTTGAAGTCCACATAGTTCAGAGAATTAGCATATCATTCTCAGAATCCATGATAGGTACAAACTGCAAGATAGTGAAAAGTTTGAGGATGCTCCAGCTTAGCCGAAATTACTTCCACAATTGAGTTACAACACTCCTCCATATTTAGCACTTTGAATCATTAAGAGATAGCATGAGTCTCAACCTAAATATTTCCTGGTTGGAAAGAGCATGAAAGGGAAACAAGCACTTTTGCAAAAAATGGTGACTCAGGAACCGGAGAATACCGGATCAAAAGTCATAAGTTTTTTTTATAGTGTGAGGTCTAAGTTATTATATTTTAGTTAGGCACTGAAGCAAAATAAATTGTTATTGCCTATCACCACACAAATAAAATTAAACATTGGGCTCAGAGTTAAGCACCTACTAGTAGGCCATCATTGATGATTATTAAGCCCTCATATGACCATACCATATGACCATACAAACCGTGACAAATTGGGAAAGTTGCGACTAGCACATTGCAGCACTTAGGAAACTCGAGGATATCTATAAAGTGGAAAGGAGAAGATAACTCTTTGAGTGAGATGGAGGAGACAGAGGTTGAAGGTAGAGGTGCGCACCCAGGATAAGAGGATTTGAGGATATCAAATGTACAATTTATAGATTTTGATAACATAATCTTATTTGAGTCAGAGGGCCCTTATATATATATATATATATGATATATGATAGTATGATTTTGTCTACGGATTATTATGTTAACCCATTATAGGATGTGATGAATTATGGATTTATGATGTGATGGTGATGATTGTCAATAAAGCATGGTATTTATATTTTATTTCAGTTTAGTATGTATGATGAAATAGTTAATTCTACATGTGTAACGATGATATGGTTACTTGTATATGTGTTGGTCACTGAAGAAATCGTGCTAAGGCATTGCATGCGCCAGGGAAGTCCCAAATCAGAAGCCTATTATTAAAAAAGAGGAGGTATCTACATGCAAATTATCATCAAACCCTGACTCATCAGAATGAAGTTTATCAAGAAACTATGGAAGTTATTAGATAACTTGCAGGGAGAAATGGGGAATGCTTAAAAAACATAGTCTCAAAAGCCTTTTGAGCATTGAAAAACGTGCAGTATGAGCTTCCTCAGAAGTGATGTTATTTTCCAACATTTTTAAGAATTCCTACATAATTTTTTACAGGTTTACTTGGGGAATCGGACTCTATATGGGCCGGTAAAAGATCACTCTGATAACTTGAGAATTATGTTTGAGAGGTGCAGGAAATTAAGAATCTCCTTGAACATTAAGAAATATATCTTCGCCACACCCTTTGGCACATTTTTAGGGCATATCATACGCAAGGAATTTCTATTGGTGGATCTAGCCAAGGTTGCAGTTATCTTGGGTTTGGAGGAACCTACCAATAAGGGTGAGGTGCGTGGATTTTTGGGCTATACAGGTTATTACAGAAAGTTTATTAAGGGTTATTCTAGGATCCTTGCTCCCTTGGAGGAATTATTGAAGAGTAAAGGAAATTTTTATTGGAATGAGGTGAACCAGACAACATTTGATACATTGAAGGAAAGACTTACTTTTGCACCCAATCTACGTTTTCCTTCTTTAGATAAGACATTTCATATGCATGTTGATGCCTTTTGCATGGCCATTGGTGTAGTATTAGCATAGCCTGGTGAGGGGATTTTTTATCATCCCATTTGTTCTGCAAGAAATAAATTGACCCCGGCTAAATAGAATTATACAACTACAGAGCGCGAGGCCTTGTCCATGATTTACGCACTGTAAATTTTTAGACAATACTTGTTGGCTACCCCTTTTATATTCTATACAGATCACATGGAACTGAAGTACTTGGTTAACACGCCCATTTTACAGATGCACATATGTCGTTGGATTCTATTGTTTCAAGAATTTTACTTTACAGTGATGGTTAAGCCAAGAAAGTGAAATTCTAGACCAGATCATTTATCAAGGATTAATTCAGGGGAAGACAGTCAAATCATTAAGGATACAATGCTATATGCACAACTTTTTAGATTGAACCAAGAACACTCTAACTTATAAAATATTACAGTCTTCTTGTGTACTGGTGTGGTTCTTGAAGGGATGAAGAGTTTAGAGAGGAAGCAACTTACCATACGTGTCGTGCCTTACATGTTGATTAGTGTAGATTTATAAAAAATAGTTCAGGATGAAGTTTTACGTCGGCGTGTGCTTGAGAATGAGCATGAAGATATTATGGAGGAATCTCATGGTGGGATTGCACATGGACATTATGTAGGAGATACTACCACGCGTAATATTTTATTGGCTATCCTATAGTGGGAAACAATATTCAAGGACTGTAAAGAAAATGCCAAGGCATGTGATCATTTCCAGTTCTTTGAGTAGCCTTCTCATAGAGATGAAATGGCTTTGAGTCCCATTTCAAGTGCAAAACCTTTTGAAATATAGTCAATTAACTTTATGGGTCCTATTTCCCCACCCACACGTAGGAGTGAATTGCGCTACATTATAACTTATACAAATTATCTTACAAGCTAGGAAGAAGTGGTGCCTACAAAGGATTACATAACAACTATAGAAGCCAGGTTGTTATGGGATAATATAATCAGTAGGTATGGATTCCTATTGAGTTTGACAAGTTATAAGGATACTCATTTTCTTAATGAGATTATCAAGATACTATTGGCTGAGTTTATGGTGGTGCATCACAAATCAACACCCTATCACCCACAGGCTAATGGAACTACTATGGCTTTAACAAAATGTTGGTACATACATTGAATAATATTTGTGATGTTGGAAGAAAGGATTGGGATAATAAAGTATATGTTATACTTTGGGCATACAAAATAACTTATAAAAGGTTGAACAAAGCCACACCATTTCAGTTGGTGTTTGGCACGAAGGCTATTTTACCAGTGTAATTTATGTTACCTTCTCTACGTATTGCGTGTGTAGGAGGTCTGGCTGATGAACAAACACTTTAAGAGTGCATTGATCAACTAATTCAGTTAGATGAAAGGTGTGTCATTGCTCATTGGAGTCAAAAGATAGAAAAGGCCAGGTAGAAGGCATGGCATGATAGGCATATTAAGGATAAAAATTGAAGTTGGATAAATGGTTCTTATTTATTATTCAAAGTTTTTATGCCACCCTGAAAATTTCCAAGTGCATTGGTTGGGACCATATGTTGTGACTTACAAACATGATTCAGGTGCTTTCTAGTTATAGTTGTTGGATGGGACACGGTTTACCAGTTACTTCAATAGGAGTATGGTGAAGCTCTACTATAAATAAGTCTTCTTAATATTTGTAACAAGTATTTCCATTAGATTATATTTATTTTCATGCATTCCTTCTATATTTGTTTCCTTTCATAATTGTTATGCTTTGTAAATTTAGTTCAGTGTTTTGTGTAATAAGCGCACTTGCACACCAAAAGATGATTACATTCTATGTAATTTCATGTGCATAGGATTGCTCATACTTCAAGTGTGGTGTGGATTGAGAATAATTAATTGGTTCCTTGTTATAGATTGAATGGGTATTGAAAAGTTATAGGATCTTAGGGTGAAGATGGCTTTGTAGAAGAAAAATTTCAAGAACATTTCTCAGATTGAAGACCATGCGTAGAGGAAGTGATGTTTAGTATAACATGAGGTAGGTTGCAGCATTGGAAACTAATTGGGATGAGGCACATTTTATAGGTACTACGGCGGCCAAAAAGTAGGGGGGAATGTCAGAAGGTTATGATTGAGGTGTAAAATAATTAGGCATATGAGGACATGGTGCAATGTGTAGAAGAAATACAAGGTGGATTTAATGTCATGTAGGGTGTTGGTTGAGGATAAATAAATGCGGGGAATTTTGAATTGAACTATAAATTCCGAAAGTGTAATGTTGCCACTACCTTGCATATTTTGAGCTATTGAGTTGTAAAGTGCGACGAAGAGCAATGAAGTGCTTAGTGCAAAGAACGAACTATTGACCAATGAACCAGGTGAACTCATGGCATGTAGTGACAAGAATCCACAGATGTGTTTGAGTTGTCATGGGTGTGAGGAAGAAGGTTTCACCCACTTAGGGTATCGTGGAGGGAGAGTTGCAGCTAGGGTTTCACAAAATCAAAGGTTTTAGTTTGAATTCAAGGTGTGCAAGTAAAGGGAGTGATAGCATTGAAGTTATAGAGTGTACTTATAAACTAAGAAGAATAATGACACTTATGAGAGCCCTAGTTGTTGAAAAGGAGGCCAAAAAAGTGGTGGAAGAATGGTTGGTAGAGGTGCAATATCCTGAGGGAGTGATTGAAGGGAGACCATGGACATCAAAGATAACATAGTGTAAAATCATTTATTTCAATCATAGGACCAAGAAAACCAATAAGGATATCATCGTAAAGACTGTTCAGATGACAAAAAGGAGGATGAAAGATGGAAATAGGTCTTGGATGATTCGGTGAGGAAACTATTGGAGAGTTTTGGGGTCATGTAACTCTTTGAGTTGCAATATTTTGGAAAGCCCTACAAGTTGTACCAGTGGTTGATGTCACGTGTACATGAAGAAATATTCTACTTCATGGGAAGGAGGATGTAGATTACTGCCAAATTGATTAACAAGGTCATAGTCGTACATGACTAGAGTTTAGAGATTACGGTTGATTTTTCTAATGATGAAGGAGTCGAGGAGATACCAAAATCATTTCAGTATAAAAAGGGTGGAAGATCGTTTAATGTTACACGTATTTTTTATCTAGCTACAAGGGTTGTAGTAAGGCTGGAAGGTTGTAAATTAGGTGCCTCAGAGATATGGATGGAGGTAAATAAGCATTGGCTACATATCACACATGAAATGGTGACCCGAACATACTATAACATTATAAGTTATATTGCAGAGAGCCTAATAGTAGAGGCACAAACCCAAGATGATAAAGTTGACAAGATATCCTAGGGAGCTATCTTACTCTTGATAGTATTTAGTGAAATAGGTGTGTTGGATGGACCAAGGGAAAAATTATGGGAATATCCCATGGAGAAAAAGTCACTGGAGAATAAGTTTGCTAAGTACACCTGCCCTAGTTCAATTTCAAACACCTATAATGAGCGCCAAGATAAATGGTTTAGAAGGATGCATCAGGAATTCAAGGGAGAGTGGAACATACCATGCAAACTTCTTACAGTACTAGATGGAAAAAAAGAGTTTACAGTATACCAATAATTCAGCTTGGGGAGGTTTTTCATGAATACGAGTGAAAATATCTCTTGGTGTAAGTTACCCTTTTCTTTCATCGCGTGTTATTTTAAATATTTAGTAAAAAAATTACACAATGCACAGAAGCTCAAGTTTGATTCTTACAAAGTAGATATAGATATACATATTCTATGCAAGACTTATGTATGGCCAAACAAGGAGGCGTATATGGAGATGATGGATATGGATAACATTGACATAACTCTAAAGACTTTGACCATAAGGAAAATTGAGCCTGCATGCACATATGTGTATTTGAGGACGTGTTTCAAGGATGGGAAGGTTTTTGTAGGAGAGGGCTTATCTTTTTCAGGTCCTCCAAAAGGGGAGCAGATGGTAGGCACAAGGAAGCCATTAGAATAAACACCCCCTAAGGAGTAAGAACCATTACTTGAAGGCTTACAAAATGTCTTGGAGCAATAAGAAGAGGAACAACAAGACAACGTTGGCCTGGATCATAGGAAAAGAGTGTTGCACAGAATTCCTATGGGTGTAGATGTTAGCACTAGCCCATCACATCCAGTAAGGATATCACCATGAGTAAAACCAGTGAATAATATGGAGGAAGAAAGAAAGAAGCACTAGAAGTATGTTCCTGTTAAGGATAGTGATGATGAGAATTATTCACATAAAAAATGTGCAGGATGATGTTGCCACACCTATTCTAGTGGCACATGAGGTTGAGGAGATAGGTGGTAAGTATCCTATGTTCAATGAGGATGCTCCTAGTACAAGCATGCTGAGACCTGAAGGTGAGAGCTTCGTGGGTGGAGATATGGAGATAATAGAGAATGTTGTGTGTACAAACAGGGAACCTAAAGGAGAAGAAGAAGTATAATAGGACATCGGTGTCATAACATAGGTGTATAGAGATAAGCGTATTAGTGATCCCTAAGAAGAAGACATGGTAAGAATGAAAAACCTTGGTTATATTTATGACCATACAAAAATAATCCACACTAAGTTCCATAGTATAGTTGCAAGGGAACATTTGTATGGATGGGAAATGTTGGACCCCAATATGGCAGAAACATGCACTCAGAAGAATATATCATGGAGCATGTAGAATTACATGGAGGAGCCTTATTTTTATGTGTGGTAACAATTATGTGCCTCTCAGATGATGAAGATGCCCCCAAATTTGTGCCATGTAACTATCAAGGTCACTCAGATGTCGGATGAACAAGTAAATAATGCTTCGACAAATTTGTCTACAGAAGTTGCATAAAGAAACATACATAAGGAAGAAACTATTCAAACTCTGTTAGAGGATAGAAAGGATAAAGACATAGAAATTAAGTGCTTGACAAAGGAGAAAGAGAGAGTTGAGGCAAAGGTGCGGAAAGTTCTTGAAATGGCATAATAGATTGGGGATGAGATCTTAAAGGCTAGACCACAATATTAGGAAAAGGTGGTTATAGAGTTCCCCTCTACTTTACATTATTTATGAACATTATTTCATTTGGTGTTGGATGAGGTTCCAGTATGGATGTCAAAACCAAAAGATGTTTTAGCATGTGTAGAGAAGGAAAAGGAAACAATAGTGCACAAAATTACTAGTTAGGAGTCATTACTATAGACCTTGAAGGAAGAAATGAATAAGGTTGACTTGGCATTTAACATGTTCACAAATCTTGAAAACATAATTAAGACAAGGACTCTGGAAGAGGAGGGTGAGGTCCTTAGGGTGATGAATAATGAGACACTTGGGCACAAGGAGAGGCCAACTTTGGTAGCAGAGAAGTGTGATGCACTCACAGCAGCCCGTGATCCTCATAAATATATAATCAAAGAGATGGGGAAACTCATAGCACGGAGAATGGATATGATGGATGGGATGGTCTGAAGTATGGAAAACATCCTTAGGAACCTATAGAATTAGGTCCAAAATTTGACTATAGATGAAATGGAAGTAGTTCTTGTAGACGTCCTTGACAAAACAAATAAGGTAGTTGCTTCTTGGAACAAGTTAGAGGAACATATCAAAAATGAGTATCCATAATTGATTCTACCTTCAGAAGGGTAGTGTGTCAAGGCATTCTTTCATTCTTTATGTACATTTATTCATGTGTTCCTTACTCTTTATTTATGGAGGGTGAGGTGTGATTACCCATTGTCAGGGGTAGAAATGAAATTAGTGTGGGGTAATGTTGAGATGAAAAAATATGGCTAAGTATTAGAAGTGTGGGAGAACATAGCATGCAAGAATCAGACGCACATGCAATTTTAGTAGGAAAGGGGCATACCAGGTAAAATCAAAGTGATAAGACTTAGCTATTTTGTATAAGGCTAATTGGAGACATGGAGTGAATAGAACACAACAGTGAGAAGACTTAGAAGTCACTTAAGGTTATTTTGGTGAAAAGGAATATCAAACGACATGCATAGTTTTGAGCTAATAAAAGGATGTGAACTAGAGATATCTATAGAAGGTCTATTATTAGAAGTACTTGCATGTTATTATATTTATCTTTTATCAGCGCATGGCTATTCTTAGCATGTAGCTTATTTTGGATAATGTATGAGTAGTGAAGGGAAATTATGCACTACCTATAAATATGTACTAATTTTCACACTTTGAGAGAGACGTGTTTTATAAGGGTATGCTACTGGTTTATGAGTGCGCATGACCAGTGATGACATTACTATGTATGTATTCATCTATTGTTTGTTGATTAATTAATACAATGGATCTATGGGGTTGGATATTTGTTGTTGACATATTTGTGACTAGTTCTTGTATGGTAAACCTAATCTTGATTCTTGTATAAGTTATTCTTGCATATGGTTATGATCTATATTTTTTATGGTTTATCATTGCATGGTTATTATGGATCTGGAATATATCTATATTTGTTTTTATCATGTTAAACCCTTGACAAAGCTTCCATAAATGAGGGACCTAGTAGTCCTTGTGTGATTCGAGTGAGCTCTTAATTATGGTTGAGTGATGTGCCAGTGTGCCTTGGGCTGTTTGGTAAAATAAAAGACTACAACAACAAAAAATCACAAAATTGTTTTTTATTATCTAGATTAATTTAGAAGAAATGTGAAATGTGTAAAACAGATGATAAGGTCCTAGGAAATGGTAGTATATGGATGGTTTTAGGAATTTTTAAGGTTGGAGTCCTCAATATACATGAAGGTACATGAGGCAAAAATATATGTTGGTGCCAGTACGGGGCCTAGCCCCTCACTTCACATTCATGCAGTGATAAGGGATTCGGGTGCTTAGCCAATATAACAACAACCAATAGTTTATACTTAGTCAAAATGCCGAGTTAGTTTCTTTATTGGGTGATCAAATCCCAATATTTATCACCCAAGAATGATTGTTTGATGCAAATTTGATGTTGTGTGTGGTTTAGATGTGTGTGAGGGAATATTTAAGTGAATGCAATAAATTAATCCTTGAATTAATCTATGTGATCAAGAAGGATACATGATTCATTTTAGGCCCATAAGAATAATTTATTTTGATTAGAACAAATAGCAAAATGCAATGCTTGAAAAACAAAAAGAAAAGGAGAAAAAACACCTAAAAACACTTATTTTTAAAATTTTGTATATTTTTTTAGCAATGCAATAAGCAATAAAAAAAGATCCAAAGAAAAAACCTGTAAAAGGTGTAGGAAGAGGATAAAAAACAAAAAATAAATGGTGTTAAAGGCTAAGTGACTGAGTAATCAGAAGCAATCATAGAGATTATTGGTGATTGACAGGAATTGTTGGTGATTCACACAATCAGTGGCAATTTGACTGGATCAATGGCAATTACTGAGTAGACGGCCAAAAATTGAATTAAATTAATTTGAATGAAATTGAAAAAGGGACTAAGGTCCCACTTGGCGTGCTATAATGTTCAGAGATTATTTTACTTTCCTACTTTAAATTAATTAAGTGAAATAATAAAAACAAAACCAACCTCAGAAGATAGAGGGGTTTAGCGATATCTATGGAGATGGATGTTGAAGCTGATTTTTGATTGATTTTTTTTACGTCTGAATGAATGTACAAGTCCTCTTGTCTTGTTAAAAAACCTACGCTCAAAGACACTACACAGAAAGGATTAGATAAATGGATAAATGAGTTTCTTAGCAAAGGATGATTCTAGGAATCCAAAAGGACTTCCTTGGAGGATGTTAGCTTTCTTTGTAATAATTAAGTGAATTGATAATGATATAGATAAACAAAAATATATGTGATCAAAATGGATATGTGGATAGCAAATGAGAATCTCTAGAACTCAAAGTTGAAGGGTAAGTCCTGAGTGGCTTCAAAGGTGGCCCAAGTGAGGGTGGATTCCATTTGTATGCATTCAAAGTAGTCGTACCAGAAATCCTTAGTATCTTTATCAATATTGTGAAGGACTTCAAACTAATGTTCAATATCCTCTTTATCAATAGAAAATTGGATTTCTCAAAGTGTAATCTCATGCAAGATATTGTATTGTTCCCAATAGAAAGGGTGTTAGACTATAGGAAGATTGTAAATGTTGGCAATTTGATGTGAACATCCAAGAAATACCATCTAATAAAGATCCATACTTAGAAACAACATGTTAAATGTAAAGAGTTTGATAAAAGATGATATAAATATGATAAAAATATAAATTGAGAGGAATCATTGACAATTTAGACCAATCTCTGGCGATTAGGGTGAATCATTAGCGCTTTCCATGATTTTGACAGTTTTGATAAGAATGAGAGTTTAAAGCTCAAAATTAATGTTTTTTACCGATTTCAAATCTTATGATGACTTCAAAATGAAAAAGGGAGACATAGGAATACCTTTGGATGGATGAAGAATTAAAATATGCCTCAAATATTCAATGGGAAGGATCTGAGTTGATATTTTGTCTAGTCATATTCCTGGGAAGTTAGGTGATGAAAACGCCCACAAAAATGCTTGAAAATGATTAATGTTGATGCCTAAAGATGTCTTAGACTTTGTGATGTTGAGGGACAAAGTTTTGGTTCAAAAGGGAGGTCTCAAATCATAGACTAAAGCTTGGAAATTGAATATCTCTGTGAGAGAGCAAAAATGTGCTATTTATAATCGCTGGCAATTCACATTTTATGGGGAAAAAGCTACAAAAGTGGTCAAAACCACTTCTAATTAGGGTTTTTTGGTTTGAGATGTGGCTAAATGACTAAGAGAAGGTTTGGGATGAGGTGTAGAGGTTAGGAAGGTTATGGTATGGTTAAGAGATTGTTGATTTGGTTTTTGTCTTATTTAATTTTAGTCTTCAAGTGGTTTTTAGTGGTTTTTAGAGAGGTAAAATGATATTTTATACCTATGAAATGACATTTACGGGGTGTGGAAGAATATTTACATGGAGTAAATATTGCGGAGATTTTAGACTTAGCATAAAGGATGTATGAATTAAATAATGTGTTTAGATGATATGATTGCAAATACGGTGTATGTAGTGAAGGAAATTAGCAGTGCAAATTTTGAGTGCCTACAATAAGATTTTGGTAACCCTTTTGCATCTAAATTCTCAGTCTATATCCCCAACACTTTCCTAATGCATATGTTTCCAGCCACTCATACAATTATACTGGAAAGAAGCTGAAGAACGTCTCATAGAGCTTATGATAAATATTATCTTCTACCCAATGATATGCATTAAAATCAGGTCCAGTGTTATATCTATGCATAAACTAATCCTGACGATCCTCCACAAAAATTTCAATGATCTCTAGATTCAATCGATATGCCATCTGTAAGCAACGTCCTAGAAAACAACTTGAAATGAGGTCCCAACAACATAACCAAAATGTAGTCTCTTATTTCACCTAACTGTTATGCGTGTTAGAACCTCATTCACACAGATCTAAACATTCACCCAAAGTGGACGAATCTACCGGGTCCCTCCTTTGTGATGTGTTTCAATATGTTAGCATGCAAATACATGTTGATAAATAACCAAACACTCATTCAATCATACTAACCATTGCATGTATTTAATTGTAAATACACATAATAAGAAAACATATTGATCAGATAACAATTAAGATCAATTTTATCACATAGTCACCATATTCAAACACATCAATTACTAGAATCCATCCTCCATAATCCTTTATAGAAAAGTATCACATAACAAAAGTTGAATACATCATCATAACTAGGCATTGGAACATGCACAACATCAAACCCTAAGCCATAAATACTCTCAACACTCATACATGAACAATAGTATGTGGTCTTGAAACAAATACATACAATAGATACTTATAGATGTGGGGACTTTCCCTTCACCATCTATGTACTCTTAAAATAGACTACATCCTCAAAATAGCCATGTGTTCATTACATATGCTCTTTACAAGACTACTAATAATAAACATTCCTATAAATAATTCTTGTTTTTAACCTATTAATATCTCTATCCATGCATGACCTTTCATCTATGATTTATCCCAAAAATATCCCTTGTTTGGTCTCCAACTCATCCCACTTTTTTATTTTGTGTAATTCGTACTCCAACGTGCTTTTTCTATTTTTAGCCCATGGCTAAAAAATCAGCTAAGTCCTCAATCCTATCTTCCTGGGTGTGTGCCAATTTAACTATAACTTCATGCACACAAATGTGTCCCATGCACCTCACTCCTTTGATTTCTCCCCACACTTATCCATTTTTATCAGTCTAACAATATTTACAATGTGAGAAAGAATCTCATGCCTATAACTCTTTCCTTCTTAACTCAGCTCCTCCTCTCTGAAATATTTTCCAATAATCCAGAATAACATAACTATTCAAGAATAATTTCTTTTTTCAATTGAGCCACACTATATCCTCACTTGAAATCACATTCATGACAATAAAACAGACATAGTGGAGAGTAATTTCCATTTTCTCCATAACTCACAAAAATAGTAGAGAAAAAACAAAACAATGAAATGAACAATGAGAATGAAATGTGAATTTCTTTAGATTTTGATTCTCAAGGAAGCTAACCATTCCCAAGGACTTAGGGCATGCAATAAATAGTCTTAAAATCAAAACCTTTCCCATATTCCTTACCTATCATGTACTCCATTCAACTTCCTCATAAACCATCAAAGATTCATATGATATTTCCCACCTTAGTTCATATGATATATTTTCTTATCCCTTGGCTATTTTTCACAATGTCCCATGAAATATTCCATACAAACATTAAGATATATGCCTCATTTAAATAAACATTTAGATATATGCTACCAAATTATATACAACGTAGATCAAACAAACATTTTTGTGTGTGTGTGTGTGTGTGTGTGTGTGTGTGTGTGTGTGTGTGTGATATAATCCAAGTAAGTAATTCACCAACCAAACAGCCAGAATAACAAAGTTACAACATATATGATCCCAATTACAAAGAACTTCTAGCTCATTCTAGTTAGTTTAATTATGTTATACTTACCACACACAAAGTTAACACAATATCTATGTTACAAGTTTATACGAAACACTTTTGCATTCCACCCATATTATATGGGAAAATGGTTTTAAAAAATGTAGTGAAAGCCAAAAAATTACATTATAACTCATAATATACATATTCTCCATAGTACCAAGAAATCGAATAAACAAATCAAAGGAAGAGTCTAATCAAGAAAGTAATCTCAAATAAAATTATCACCTTTTGAATACTTATCATTATCCAACCTTTATTATCTAACTTATAATATGTTATATATATATATATATATCAGAAATTTTGGTGCAAGCTAAGACTCCCAATTAATAACCTTGATTAAACCAGTTGACGGTATGTTATTGTCTATATGATTATCAATTTTAGGACTAAGAAGGGAAGGATGTTACATATTTCCCCTTGAAAGAGTCATCATCTCAATGACATAATTCATGTATTTAAGAAGTATAAACATTTCACCAATACATCAAGCGATAATTTTAGAAAATTCGATGACTATGGTTTAAATTTTTCAAAAAAAAATCACTTCTATAACTTCTTCAAACTATAATAATTTTTTTTTATAAAAAGAGTAATTTATAACTTAATAATTATTCATGACTCATATGGTCATTAATACAATCAAATCAAAATAAAATAAAAATAATAGAAGTATTTTTCTCTTTTTATATTTGTTCAAATAGAAAAAGAAAAGTAGTCTGCATGCCCTCCATATTTTTCCAAGTTACACTTTCTTTAGAGTATTGGACCAATTGGTCCCTGCATTGTGAAATCTCATGATTTATAAGTTGCAACTTGCATGTTTCCAAGATTCTTATAGGTTCAATTTTGATGATCCTGGGATCTTGCACATGTAATGAATCCCAATTTAATATATGGGTTAGATCAGCAACATACTTTTTCAGCAAGGATGCATGGAAGACATCATGCATTTTGGACAATGTAGGAGGTAGAGTTAGCCTATAAGCTATAGGACCAATAAATTTTAAAATTTCAAATGGTCTCATAAATTAATTGATAACTTGGCATAATTTCCAAAAATAATGCAACTCTTTTTGGTTTTCACTCTCAGAAAGACTTTATTACCCACATTAAAATTCCTTTCAACTCCTTTTAGGTCAGTATAGCTCTTTTTTCTCTCGATTTCTTCCTTTAACTACTCACGGATAAGTTTCATTTGTCCCTCCAATTTAATTAGCATTCCAGGTCCTCCAAATTCACTTTCTTCAATGTTATCCCAGCTGATAGGTGTCTTTCACCTTCTTCCATACAATGATTTAACAGAATCCATTTTCATTAATGAGTGATATGTATTATTGTATGCAAACTCAACTAGTGGAAGATATTATTCCCACTTGTGTTGTTGATCCATGCAATACATCCTTATCATATCCTCTAAGACTTGATTTATCCTTTCAGTCTATCCATCAATTTCTAAGTGGTAACATGAACTAAAATTCAAATTTTTCATAATGTCACATTAAATTTCTTCCAAAATCTAGAAGTCATCCCGGGATCTCTATCTCATATGATCAGCTCCAGTATTCCATGCAATCTAAAGATTTCTTTAATAAATATTTTTTCCAATACCAGTGAATCATATTTCAAATTCCCTAGTATAAAATGTGCCACTTTCATAAGATTATCCACTACAATCAGAATTACATCATGTTTGTTTTATACATGGGCATTCCTTGGAAAAATTCTATACTATTTAATTACCACTTGTATTATTATTGTTTGTGTTGATCATCGAGGTATATTATTAGTTTTCTTAGGGAATCTATGGATGTTTACTACTGAGACAACTAGTTCATACCTATGTCAACATCATAGGTCCTTAAAAAAAAATGTTTAGTTCTGTAGTGAATTCAGGAAGTTCTAAGGTTGCTTCAAATAGACGTTGTGTAAATTTATGGAAAAAAATATTTCCATATTTAACACTCCACGAATTTTCCATGTATCCAACCTTTCTAGAAGATTTGGAAGCTAACTTAGAAGAAACAAAACATTCAGTTGTTCCAGTATTAAACAAAATAGTTACAAGTAAGCCAAAAAAAATACCCTTGCCTTCTATTAGAGTGGCCTATTTCTCTACCTCATAATTTCCTACAGTAGTATGCATCTTCTTCTGAAATGGTTCTTTGGTCCCAAAGTTGTTTTTCAACTACTTATTATCCCCTTGGTTACTTTGGGAATAATTGCTAGTATAATGATCACCTTGACATTTAAAATATCCCCCAACATGTCCCTTCCTCTCAAATTTGTTCAGAAAACTAGAACTATTTTTCTTTCCTTTTTATTATTCATAGCAAATTTTTCTATAGTATTTTTGTTTTCACATTTTCCCATTTTTTCAAATCTCTTTCACCATGTCTTTTTTATAAAAGAAGGTGAGGATTTATTACTTATTGTTTTACATTTTTCCTCTCCTAAAGTAAAGATACCACATATTTTTTGTTCCTATTTTATATCTTTTTCAAAAACTACCTCCATAGTGGATGTTCTATGCACATCCACTTCACCCTTATGTTAGGATTCAAGCCCAAAAGTAAATTACAAATCTGAAACTTCTCATCTTTTTGATATTGGTAAACATATTTTATAAGTCTAGTGAAATGTTCCCAATACTCATTTAATGACAGTTTCCCTTAAGTTAAACTCTAAAATTTTGTCATTTTCTAGTCAAAATACAACTGGGTAAGCCAACATTGACGAAATTATCCTTTGAGTTGTTCCCAAGTTATAGTTGAAGTCTCAATTCCTAGTTCTATTTTACGATTGTCCCACCAAGTGGAAACTTTGTGAGAGATTTGCTATCACTGAATCACAGCACCCTCTGATTTCCACAAGTGTGTGTGCTTGAGCTCACGATGTGGCTAGATAACATGGGTTCTATCTCCAAGTTGTGGGACTTGCTACTTGAGATAGACCTCCAAAGAAATTTGGCTCTTCTTCCTAATCCTAGTGCAAAATAACTCTACTAAAATGAAGCTACTAACTATCTCTATCCTACAATTTCCAAGGGTCCAGGAAGAGAGAGATAAAGTGCAAATGAAAGAAAAATACACTACAGAGGTGATGCACCAAAATAAGGGAATGAGAACAATCCCCAATGTGTGAAAATGGAGGTAAAATGCAGATTAGAGAGGATGATGATAGTTATGCATAGTCTAACAAAAGCATTCACAACACATTTCCATCCATACACAATAATAATAGACCCTTTCAAGAGCATGGAATAAACACAATATATCTAGAATGAGGTTGAAAAGGCAAGGTGAATGCAAACAAACACAACAAAGGAAGATACATTGACAAACTTGCATCTATTGCTTCATTGATATGCACAGTTTAAGCTATTACAAATAGAAAGTTTGGATCACCATGCAAGGAGTCCACTATAAATTTCAACAACACATTAGCTTCACAAAACCAAAATGATAGATCTTTTCTACTCAAACTATCCTCCCTTTACAATGAGCCCAACACTCCAATTTATATAATTCTAGAAGAGAGAGAGAGAGAGAGAGAGAGATGAGATGCAATTCCTAAAATCCACTTTCCCACTAATTACAAGTCATGATAAATAAGTGTGGTTAGTGGTTTTGGACCTACATAAGAAATCTCAAGGTTCCCCATAACTTGTTGCAGAGAAGAATGATTGTTTGTGCTCATTAAATGCTTCTCTAACCACTTTTCAATAACCAAACAAAAATGGATTTGTTTTCCTTAAGAATTACCCTAAAAAATTCATCAATTTATCCATTTATTGACTACTTTGCGTTGGGATCAAAACCCTAATTCCAAGGAGACCAATTTTGTGATTTTTTTTTGAAAATTTCTCAAGTTATGACCCTCTGAGTGTGAGTAGATATTTTGAGTTTGTCAAGGATTTCTTGCATTTTACAGGACTGAACATTTAAATTTTTGGAGCTGTATATGTTTATTTTATTTTCATCCACCTACCATTACTAAAAATAATAAATCCATTTTTTTGGCATAGAGGATGTTGAGAGCTTTAAGAAAAGTCCACCTTTGTCAAAATCTATGCCCATTTGAAGTTCAGGATCGGGTTGTTCCACGCAGGCTCTCATAATCCGCAATACTATATTTTTTACCCCCCTTCACTTTGATGTGGGTAGAACTCATGACACTAGGGTACAAGGGCCGCTTAGGTCTCCAAACTCAGCTTCATCCACGATGCACTCTATCTCCTTGATGTGTGACAATTTCACCTTCGCAGGGAACTCGTGTCCCTGCAGAACCTGGACCACTCAGGCCACGAAATTCTACCTTTCCATAATAAATTGGACCCACTTCAATTCCTTTGAAAATCAGATAAATTGGATTTTTGGGGAACTTGTGACCCAATGGAACCTTGACCACCTAGTCCACGGACTTTCTCCTTTTCCAAAATACATTGGACCCAATTCAATTCCTTTGCAAATTGAGTAAATCAACTTTTTGGGGAACTTGTGGCCTGATGGATCCTGGACTGCCCAAGATGTGAACTTCCACCTTTTCCGCAGTACATTGGACCCACTTCAATTCCTTTTCAAATTGGGTAAATCGGGATTTCGGGGAACTCATGGCCCGATGGAACTCGTGTCACCTGGGCCATCGAGATTTGATTTATCCACAAATCATTGTTTTCTTATCATTTCAGACCCGAGTCGAGGATGAGGAACCCTAGTTCCATCCATCATTGTTCCACCCATAGCCCCTAGACCCACAATACATTAAAATATTCCTTTTCCCCATTTCTCTAAAATTTTAGCATATTTTCTCTAACTCTTTAGATTTTTATTGAATAGGGAAGTTAGATAAAAGAAAAGGGGTGCCTCCAAAATCCAATTTTTTTAATTTTCATCATTTCTTCCTATTCAAGTTTAAATAAATTATGCAAGTTATCGAAATTCACATTGAGATAAATTTCGGACAACAAGAGCTGAAAAGCAACCCACACTGCCTTAGTATCCTCATAGAAGTATCTAGCTTCAAAATATTTTTCCATTTCACTTACCAATTTTTTGCACCATACCCTAAGATAGTCCAATCAAACTTTAGTGGACTGATTCTTTTGATATCCTTGGTCAGTTTAGCAGTCATGTGAGCTTTCTTATTATCTCATTGATTTTCATTATCATGTTGCCTAGGATGTTCTTCCTCTTGTTCCTCCTCATGTTCCTCTCCATCTTCCTCCACATGGTCCTCATTTTTACCTCCATCCTGCTATTCTAAGGCAACATTATAGTTATGAATATCTTGGAGAACATAAAGTATATCATCTAGTTTTTCATTTTTTATTCCTTCATGGTTTGTTGAACTGGTTGCAATAACATTGTTCATTCTTCTTACCATGATATCATGTTAATTTGGGAATAACTTAATATTTTCATAAAAAACCAATTAAGTTCAAGAGATAGAACCTTCAACTCTTATACCAAATTATAACACCTTGATTGTTTCCCTTGCAAAACTAATGATTTTTTAAAAAATAGTCTTCATGTTTAATCACAAGTATGAAACCGAGTTAATTCAGAACAAACTAGTTAAATATTTTTAACAACTAGATATTTGTAGGTTTGATTGATTTGATAAATATTCTGTGTTTAAACCATGTGCAACTGATAGGGGTTTATTTTTTCTCCCTTTATTTCACTCTACGTGAGTAATCATACAATCTTTCGTATGTTCTAGTTTACCTTTTTCAAGGTTGAGAGAGCTATGTTTTCATACTTAAATGACTACCAAAAAAATCAATCTTCGTATTTTTGTATCTGGAATATATAATATAAGGATAAGGTGAACATATAATGTAATAAACTACTTGCATTACTTTGGCCTAAGTTTCCAGCCATGTATAAACATTGTATCCTGAGACTGCACAAAATCCTAGAGATATAGTCTTCCATCACAAAACAATTATCTCAACACAACTATCTAGATCTTTTTGTTTATGAAGGTGAAAATGTTAAGAAAGAGGAAGTGTGTTCTTTACAGGACCATCTTCGTAAAATAAAACAACCACAACTTACTCTGGTTTCTTACGAACTAAGGAGATACCATGTAATGGAACTACTTCCATGAGGTCCTCTTTCCCTCTTCCATAACTACTCCTAGTTAGAACTATGTCAAGGTAGTTATATGATGAAGTGATATTACATCTAATATATGTTGTACTTGAGGTTTACTACCGTAATCGTATTTTGTCTTATGACTATTTCTTCGAAACTTAGGATACTTCTTGTTTACTTAAGTCATATTCTTGAAGTAATTTTTTTTATTGGTAAATAGTTTTGAAGGGACTATACCCTGTTTACATAGAGGGCCTATAAGCTAGATAAAACATGAGGAAATTCCATAAAAAGGGATCAACATCTAGAATAGGTGTTAAAGCCAATAGTAACCGAAAGAGAATTACTAAAGAAAAGCAAAATAGAGCATGCGCTGCAACAAAGAAGCCAAAGAATAGCAAAAAACAGCATAAAGAATGAAGAAAATTAGCATCTGCAACGAAGACCTCCTTTACTTCTTGGAAGCTCTGTTAATTCTAGACTTAATAGATTACAGTGAGGTGAAAAGAGCCACTGTTGTCATGTGTGTGGGGTCCTTAGCATCTAAATTTTTTATGATTTGACTGCTTTCCTTGTCTGTTCCCCAAAGAGTGTCCGGGATCTCACTAAACACAGAAACACTACGAACATGTTGTTCAAGGAAATCACTGATTGCATTAAAAATTGCCATGTTATGATCATGGTGATCCTTTTCTCTCCCCAAATGATTGTCCAAGGAGTTTAGCTTTTTGTAGATGTCCTCAACTTGCTTATTGCCAAGGTCAGTATCCTTATCCATCTTCCTTTTTCCTTTTTGATTGGCCAAATGTTTCACTTCTTCTTTCAGTTGCATCATTTCATTTTCCAAAGCTTCCAGCCTTTGGGAAGTACTTTTTCCCTCTTTTTTTAAGGTCTCTTCTTAGCCTACACTGTTGATGTGCAATAAGTTTTGGACATCTTCTAAATCCTAATTGATGCAAAGAACTTTGTCTAAAACAAGGGTGTTCAATTTGGGATTCTTATGGTTCTTAGTTTTAGGTTTGGTTGTGGTGGTAGGAAAAAGTGGAATGGTGCTGGGGGATGATGGGAGACTAGAGTGTTTGGAAACACAGAGCTTGTGCAGCAAAAGGATAAGGCCTTGATGAAGGGGAATATCCTAGGAATGCTTCTAGAAATCCAAGATGGATCGTTCGAGGGAGTTCAAAAGATAATGTGGGAAGCATACAGTGATTTTCCTGTGGAAATGGTTTAAGAACACCAGGTGCTTAATAGGAACTATAACATATCTCCCTTCCAAGGAGATATACCAGACCATCATATGAGTGATTTCATCAAAGGGTGAGGAGATAGAACTTACCCTCAATCTCGCAGTAACAAAAACTGGCTCCTCGTTATCAATGGAAAACTTCTTCTCCTCAGCATTTTTTCGATCCTCTTATTGAAGAAACAGAATCCATCCATCTCCAAGCCTATAGCTTCAACTATTAGCTCTTCATTAACATTCATTTTATGTCCTCCATACTCCACTTTTCGATCTTTCTAATCCATGGCGAACTGGACTGAAATGCTCTGATCATGTCCCTAAATTCGATCAATAAAGTTTTTGATTCCGCCCTTCTTGAGGAGGTTCCACATTTCCTTGTTGCTCTTCCATTCTAGGTCACTGTTGGGTTCCAACTAGCACGGGGCTCCTCCCATTTTTTCCTCTCTGAAATTACTACAAATGTTGTCCTCAAAACCCTTGTTTGAACTGCTATTTGAAATGCAGTTATCTTTCTACCCGTCCTGGATTTTGAGAGTTCCACCCACGTGTTGGGAGTAATGAAAGTTAATGTGGCCATTACTTACATGATATTTCCCGCAATTGTGATCTTTTATCCCCTCTAAATACCACTTCAAATTATCATTATCCTTACTCCATAATTGAGTTCCCATAAGTATCTACTTTAATGCTACTTTGTACCTTCTTAGGGATGTGATTAACCTTATCCCAAATAATTAGATTAATATTTATGCCATGATTAGCCAATGCATCAGAAACCTTATTTCCCTCCCGGTATGTATGCTTGATTCAGATATTTTTGAAGGTTTGACAAATGCTTATAGATTCCATGATGAAATCCTTGATATTCCAGCTAGGAGGAGAAGACCGATTTAGATGATTAATGATGTTTAGTGAGTATCCTTCTAGAATAATATTATGAATGTTATGTGTCTGAGAAATTCTAAGCCCCCATAGAGCAACCAAGGCTTCAACATAATGGTTAGTTTGTATCCCCATTTTTCTAGCATAGGTAGCAATCAGATTGCCTCTATAGTCTCGAATCACTCCTCCCCTTGCAGTAATCCCAAGATTACCCTTAGAAGCCCCATCAAAGTTCAGCTTGTGCCAGTTGAGATCAGGAGGGTTCCAATGTATCAAAGACCTGTCAATGTTGGAAATGATGCTATTCTGAATATTATCGACTCTAATCTTCCAGTTGGAAAAAATATACTCTTCATTTTTAGGATAATTCTTGTTCTTGGGAGGTTTGAATCTTTTGATGTTCTTTTTGACAGCATTAGTAATCTTAACAAAGCTGAGCTTGCAATGTTGTTTAAGATTTCTAAAAATGATGTCATTTATATCTTTCCATATCCTCCAAATAATATGGTGCATTGCCAGTTTACAGAGTCTTCTCACAACATAGTGTTTAAAAGGATGTTTCAATTGGGTCCAAAACTAGATGAAATCCTTTGGCATAGCTTAGTAAACTTTGAATTTAGAAAAGGCAAAACTCCAAATTTTAGTGGCATACTCACAATGGACTAACATGTGTCTGATATCCTCATATTCTTTTTTACAAAGGTGACATCTATTTGGCATTATGAAACCTTTTCTTATCAGGTTTTCATTGGTGAGAATTCTGCCTCTGAGAGCAAGCCAAAAGAAAAAATTGATTTTAGGTGTAAACTCAGCCATCCAAATCCTGCTTCAGTTGAACTCGCTATGAACAGTTTCAAAGAAAGAATTATATCCAGATTTAACAGAGTACTCTCCATCAATAGAGTAAAATATTATTCATGACTTCCCAAAACATTTGATTATGTTTTGGGAAATATTCTTGAAGTATTATTCATGACTTCCCAAAACATTTGATTATGTTTTCCAAAATTTCATAATTTATTTGTGTTATGGAGTAAAATATTAATTATTCTCTTGTAAGGTCATTTTATTGAAGTTATAAATTACCTAGCCAAAGATAGGTTTGGTTTACTAACTACTCTCTTATTTTATAAAATTATAATATCATTTACCTACAAAATTTAACTTGATATTTCATAAGGAAATAATTATTTATGAATATTCAGTTCACGTTAATCATACCCATTTAATCTCAACTAGGATTGTATCATCCATGTTCATTATCATAATATTTTCATATTATGAAATAAAGATAATGTCATTACCATTGGAAATCAATATATATTTACTTATTAAAGTGATAATGATCTTTAATATTATTTCCATAATAATCAATTGGATCAATAACTTGTTTACTTCTATTTTTATTATGATAATAATTGAGTCAAGGAAATTATAATAAGTAATAACTTAATATTTCATCAAAGGGTCTTTTGACGACATATTATATTACTAATTCAACATCAAATTAAACAAGATACAATCATTAAATAAAGATGTAGATATTATCTACTCATATAAATCATGATCAATTAAATAAGTTATACATTATTTTACTAATAAAAACTCTCACAAATTTGTAAAATCAATTCTCTTTGTTACAAGTTAACAAAAATCCATGATTTAGGATCGTACATCAGGGCCATATGTTTGTTCTTGCAATTAGGAATTCTTCGTGAAATCATTTCAAACAAACAAGACACTTATTAAAATATATTTCTTCTACATTTCGCCACAAGGTCGTAAACAATAAAAATAATTTAATCAATCCATATTTTAACTTCAAATATTCTCCTATTTAATTGTACATCAATTAGGAGAGATAATATACATAGGAAAATTTGAAAGAACTGGCATGAGACAACTTGTTCATTTCCTACACCATAAGCATTATACAATGATAATAGCATTCTAGGTTTTACTCTAAACTAAATCAATTCATTTATCACATGAAATAAATAATTAAGTCAACAAATCTAATATCATTATTTTTACAACCTATAATAAATCATCTATATTGAATTTAGTTGTATTTAATAAAAAATCAATATCAATCACTGAATAATCCTCTTTATCTTCTAACACAACCATTAGATTTATCTAAACTTATACATTCAGTCCTAGTCAAGAATTCATTATGAAGAACACATTATTATGCATAAGCCAAAATCAATTTCTTATAATAATACTTTTTAAATATTTGGTAACTACAACTAGGAGAGATAATACAACTTCTTATTGTATATCTTGTAGATATTCTAAATCTAAGGAACAAATAACATTACTAATATCGTGCATGAACTTGGAGAAGAATAGAGAAAACAAATACCAACAAACTTTTATTCTATATACTCACATATCCATACAAGAGAGAAAAGCATGGTTGGTTATGTTAACTAAAAACACACATACTTGTAGGAAACAACCCCTTAATACATAAATCCATTAAAATTATATTTAACTAGTCTGGTAAATCTTATATCTAAACATACAATAATCTTCAACACGCGGGCCCTTTATGCGTATATGTAAATTAAAATACTGCATATGAATCATTCAAATCAAAAGATCAAATATTATAATATCTAACCAAGGATTTAAGATCAAGAGAGAAAATAATAATGTATTTCCTCAAAATGCACTCCAACTGGTATATTTAAGCTTGTGTGTTAAAAGACTAATTACTCAAATATTAAACTAGGTCCTAACAGAAATGTTTCCCTTCAATCTTCCTAAAACAAAACTTAGGCAAGAACGCAGACCCGTAAGGTTATTTATTATTGCTATGAATAGTTAAAAATTTGTAATCCTAGACCTAAGAATAAATTATAAAGTCGTCCTACATGCAAGGTGTATAAACCCAATATAAAAATGTAGTTCATATGTCCTTAAATTCTAAACTCATTTACTTCACACAATAGAGCATACACATATATTAGTTTTTTATAAAATATGCATACTGAGAATATGTTTTATCCTTCAACACACAAATTTGTATATCATTTCCATATGTTATACAATAAACAATTTGAATTCTTATAACATTCATTCCTACAAACTATATGTTATTTCTCATTTACATGTAAGTTGTATATCTTTCAATATGAAATCCAAATGATCATATCGAACTCAACATGCCCAGAATGTTATTATTAAATAAATTTAATAAGATTTAGGAAGTGAGAAAGAAGGTCATTCTTTTCAAACTCTTTAATTTTCTCAACTCAACTCCTCTTCTCTGAAATATTTTTCCAAAAATCTACAATAACAAACCTATTCAAGAAGGATTTATTTTTAAAACTGAGTGACATTATATCCTCATTTAAAATCAAATTCCTAGCTGCAAAACAGGGACAATGGAGATGAAGCTCAATTTTCTCCATAACCCATGCAAAAATATATTAAAAAAACAATACAATGAACAAAGAGAATGAAAAGTGAATGCCTTTAGAGTTGGCTTCTCGGAGAAGATAATCATTCCTGAGATTCAGTCCATGCAATAAATGGCCTTAAATCCAAAACCTTTCCCGTAGTCCTTACCTTCCATGTAATCCATTCAACTTCCTCATAAGCCACTAAAGCTTCCTATAATATTTCCCAACTTGGCTAATATGATATATGTGCTTAGCCCTTGGCTAATGTTCACAATGTCCCATGAAATATGCCATATAAAAAATTAAGATATATGCCACCAATTAATATGCAACGTAGATCAAAGAAACATCGGTGTGTGTGTGTGTGTGTGTGTGTGTGCGCGCGCGCGCGCCATGTAAGCCAAGTAGGTTTGCAACCATTCAAACAACCAAAATAACAAATTCATAGAATATATGATCCCAATGACCAAGAACTTCCAACTAATTCAAGTTATCCAAATCATGCTATACTTACCACACACAAAGTTAAAAATATATATATGCTAAAAATTTATATGAAACACTTTTAGATGTTGTTCATATTCTATGCGGAAATGGTTTAAATAAAACAATATGTAATGAAATCCAGCAAATTACATTATAACTGATAATATACATATTTTCCATAGTACTAATAAATCTAAAAAAACTCAAAGGAAGAGTCTAAAAAAGAAAGCAATCTCAAATAAAATTATCTCCTTCTGTAGAATTATCATTATCCAACCTTTATGATCTAATATATATATATATATATATATATAATAGATATTTTGATGCGAGGTAAGACTCCCCGTTAATAAATTTTCTTAAACCAGCTGACGGTATATTAACCATCCATATTATTATCAATTTCAGGACTAAAAAAGGGTGGGATGTTACATATAGAACCCTATATAAGAAATTCAATTGCACTTCATAACTCGCCAAGCATTCTCATCATATCTCATTGATAATGTCAATAGTAAAACACTCAAGACCATCCAAAATCTCTTTAAAGTAGTTTCACATATTTTAGAGTATCCACCATGTAGGTTTGTGATTAAGCTAAATATGGAAATATATTCCTAATATGATTTTTATTCTAGCAATAAATGAATAATCAGTTAAATATAGAAATTAACCCAAGAAAACTAAGCCAAAATATATGAAACCCTAAGTGTAAAGAAGAGATAAAATGACTTAGTTGATTCACAATTATTCCTATACTATGTCAAATTTTTGATCAGATGAGAAAAGAGGTAGAAGCATCACATAGAACCTTAGAAAAGTGTGTGAGCTGACGATCTTCCTAGACCGGGGCATCTAGAGAGGGATAGGAACACCGACGTGCACTCTAGACCTGTTATTAGGTGCCTATGTCTGCATAATTTCTCAATAAACATCTTATGAGTGGTCACAAGGTATTCAATATTGTTTTCCTTTGGTCTCTATGAGGTCACACAATGATCGTTGAAGTTGTTGAAAACCTTCAATGAAATAATGACTTGTAAAAACCTCAAAGAGACATCACATCCTAAAAAATAAAGATGTAGAATGGGGAGTTAGATTGTCCTCAATTGTAACAGTGGTGATCTTTCGACTGAGCATTGCACTATATCTCACACTCAATGTAGTTCTGTGTGTGTGCAGAATCATGCCCTAGGTGGATCTTGTGCGTGTCGTACTTTATAGTGACTAAGTAGCTAGATATACATAAATGTAATAGATGTGTGCATAGAATAGAATGAACTTACCTCCTACGAAGTGTATTTAGAATAACCATCCCTTATGTCTCTTAGATGGTGATAGATGTATGCAATGGATCACTTAGATGCTTGATGGATGCAGCCTTAGGTGGTGATAGGTAATGCTTAGTACTTGGTCCTTTACTATGATCACATAAATTTATATTTATATGATTCCCTTGCTTGAATTTCATAAGTAACCCCAAAAATGTTGAATACCAAAAAGATAAGATGCTCAAATGGCTAGAAAGGACCCAAAAAGTGTGAACAAAGTATACTGAGGTGAGGGGTGCCCAGAGGAAATGAGGGCACCTGGCGTTGACATCCTGACTGGGCACTTGTGTCTAAGATGATAAATGTCAAGGTATAAAAAGGCAGACTAAGCAAGTAAGGGTGTAAGGAAATAGAAATCAAAGAAAGGTTTCCAAATACATGGTTTAATTAGTACTTTTCTTACTTAGGAATCATATGAATAATATTATGCAATACGGACTAAACAGTTACCCAAAGTGCATGATTTTGTGTCCACATTTTCCCCCACTTTATGTTGTTGAGAGAAATATTGATAACATAAAGTAGATAAGATATGAGTACCTGATAAACATGTAGATGGATGATGAAGGTGTGCCGAGGGACAAGACAAAGCGTGGAGTGATAAAAAAAATTGAAGCATGGATGTTAAGGAGGAAAACTAGCAAAAAGTGATGATGAAAGTGACCCTAAGGAAAACATTTATGTGTGGATGTCACAATGTCCCTGTTGTGAATGTCAATGTTGATGTTGTGGTGTGAAATGACTACCACTTACCATAAATATGGACCAATAAAAGAGAAGAATGAATAATTAGTCAAATACACATGTATATGATAAAAAAATGTGTTAAAATTATGTAAAGAAAATATGTAAAATAAAAAAAAATGAAAAAGGAACATGTGTACCTGATCCGTGATGAGTAAAATGGCATAGAAATGATCCTGAAGATGTTGTAGAAGAATTAGATTTTTGGGCGATCTCACGCGAGTTGCATCAACCGTAAGTTTTTGGGGTGATCTTATGCCATGTCATGGAAGAAGTGTAGGGATAAAATTTCATTTTTATCCTCCAAATTTTTAACTACTTCCAACAATCTAGAACACCACTATAGATGGTGTGTAAAAATTTGAACAATTTGATTCAACACAAAACTAAAAAAATTTGTATTTCATGCATATTGAGTGTTAAGGAATGTGTTCCTTGTAAAAACCACTGTGTGGAGTTTTGTAGACTGTGCTGAACTACTAAATGTTGTGTAATTGCCCCCTAGTCATAGGCATCAGGGAAGAGTCAGGGGCTCCCAGGCACTATTTTCATGGTCTAGGTGCTAGTGTTTGTGTTGTGCTAAGGACCCAAGTTTGATTCTTATCCATGTTTGATACTAACAAATTTGTTGTATTGGTACTATGTTATGTTGTGTGATGAATTTATAACATTTTATGGGGTGATTGATTCACCCAAATGATGCCTCCCCTCATTAGGTGTGCATGCAATGTCATTGAAGGAGTATGTGGCCTAAAGGGGGACTAACCGTTGTGCTAAAATTGTTCCCTGTAGGGTGAAGGGAATGTCTTGGTAGAAACCAAGGCACACAAAAAAAAATCACTAGGAGATAAGTGTTAGTACAAGAAAACATGCATGTAAAATGTAAGCTAGCAAACAAAAAGATAATGTGTAATATAAGACACAAGAAGACAATTTAGACATCACTCACAATGTTTCAAGACAATCAAGAATGACTAATCCAAAAGAAAACAAGTGTGCACACAAGACAAATGGAAAAGCTCGCAAACAATGGAAAACACTAACAATCAATGTAAAAGACAACCATGGAAGAAAATAGACCTACAAGAAAAATATTGCACATGAAGCACCCATTAGCATCTTATAAAGATAAAAAGTATGTCAAACATGTATAATCTGATAAAGTAATGTGCTATGAAAAATGAAACAATAGCACTTGTAGTGTACGAAAGTGGATGCCCCCAAGAGCCAATGTGGTACTAGTAATAGGTATTGTTCCAAACATCAATGGTGCACACAATAGATTTGTATAATATGTAATCATAACTAGAAATTAAATTAAATTTGCATGTGTTTATGATAATGATAATGACATAAAATATATCTATCTACTATGTGTAAAAAGTGTGCATGTAAAATCATAAGTATGCAAAAGTAAATTCAACCAAGATATGCAGTATTTTTTAGATGAGACAGAATGGAATGAAGTGTGGATAATATGATCCATGTGACCCCCAAGTAGATGTGTATGCATGAAGTGAGGTTCATTTGTATATGCCCCCTCAACAGTTAATAATGAACAATAAATGAGAGTTTGTCATGGGGAAATGGGTAGTATGTGTGTACAAAAAAGATGTGGTCATCAAATCATAAAGTGTAGAGTGTAATCACGTGAATAAATGAGTGATTGATTAAACATGTGAGTGTGGTAAGGTCCATTTGAGATGTAACCCCTTAGCAGTTGAGTATGAGCCATGGAATTAGAGTGCATCATGGGGCAATGAGTGCAGTGTATAGAGATAGATGAGTAATATGCATAATGCGTGGAGTGTGTGGCAGATTCTTGTGGTAAGAGGATGTCAAATGTGTACAATGCTTTTTGTGGAAGGTGTGTAATGTGTTATGTGAACATTAGAGAAGTATGTCATAAATATGCCATTATTGGTAAAGTTATGTTGAATATTGTTGATAGAAATTAGTTATAGGCACATTGAGTGTGCAATGATGTGTGTTGAGAAAGATGTGTTGTGGATATGTAGATTATGTAATTTGTGTGTGTCGATTGCACGCAAGAAATATGTGTCATGTTATGTAAGAGAGGTATGTTTTGAAATCATTGATCATGTAGTATGTACATTGTGTTGAGTATGCACAAAGAGTATGTGTCGTTATGGTGTAGAGGTTGTATTGATAGATAGGCATGAGAAGAGTGTATTGTAAGTGTGAATGTGTCACTAGTGTGTTGGTTTTATAGTATGTGTGAAAAGTATATATCGTGAATGTGTAGAGTAGATGCTATGTAGAGATGAATGCATGCAATGTGAAGTGTGTAGTGTGTATTGAATAATACGTAAGGTGTACTATGTAGGATAGTATGTAGTGTGTGGTGTGTGAAGTTCATGTGTATTGTATGCCCTTAGCAATCAAGTGTAAACCAAATCATGAGAGTGCGTCATCAAGAAATGACGATGAAAATTTATCAAGATGTGTATATGGTGTTTGAGAGATTAGATGTAAGAAAATAAGATGTGTATCGTGGTTAGAGACGGGAGAAAAAGTGTGATGCGCCCCAAATGTGTGAAAAGGAGAATGATCAAGTGTTATTGTCTAGAAGATTATTATTGTTGTGATAAAATCCAATGGGAGATACGTTTGAGACTTGATAAGAAATAGTGTAAGGTGGATCATATAAATATCCATTATAACATAGGGTATATACGGTCATTGCATATTCTTCATCGGTGAAAGGTGTTGGTGGACACCCATGTGTGTATGAATGAGTGAGATTTTGGGAATAGCTAGGAGATGAATCATTACCAATAAAAATATGACCAAACAACATAGGAAAGGTGATATAAGTGTGAGTGGAGTCTAAAGCACCCCCAATATAATCAATCCAAGATTTCCTAAGTGTTAATGGAGAATTATGAGGGGCACATGTAACAAATACTGCTAAATGGAACACATGAAGAGCATAGACAGCTATAATGTGAAAATACCCATGATACATATGGGGTGAGTGTGGCAGTGGTAGGATATCATTTAGCGTTAAGCCAAGCCTAGTTAAGCCATCATGAGTGAAAATTGTATCATAACAAGTACAATCTAATAGAATATAATACCAATAAGAATTATTGATGAAAAGCAAGCATGTGAAAGGAGTTTTCATGGACGCAAATTCCCCCTAAGAAGGTGAAATGACATCTAGTGCATGGATAGACCCATGATAAAATACCGACGCATTAGTATATGGAGGGGTTTTGAATTTGTATTCACCAGGACCATTAGTAATGAAGGTATCATTGAAATAAGATTCATCGATATCAATAGGAGTGAAATTAATATTGTACAATTTTTCATCAGTAAATTCAACAGTGTCGAATTTGTCATCAAAATCATTTGTATTAACAGTGTCATGTTGTATAGTTATGCCAAGTATGTTGGTAGGTGGCGCACAAGATGTACGAGTGGGAAGATCCTCAACGGGTGGAGTAGTAGTGTGTATAGGAGAATACATTGTGGGTGAAATGATGGCAATAGTATGAGTACAAATAACTGGAGTGCTTGGAGCAATGGCATAATATTATAAATCATTGGATTGACCAATTTCATACATATCAATACTATTATATGGAATAGATTGTGATGGGGGAATAAGAATTGCAGTAATAGGGTCTATGCAATAGAATTTGAATGGTTCAAAGTCTGTCATAATGTTATGTTCATATCCATCATGTAGGAATTTAACATGTTGATGAACAGTGGATGTAACTGCTTGCATTGCATGAATCCAAGATCTTCCTAGTAAAATATTGAATTGAAAGAAAGTATCGATAACAAAAAATTATTTAGGGATAGTCTTAAGCCCAAATTTGATGTGTAATGTGATTTTTCCTAAGCATGTGCGGGTGGTTGAGTCATAGCCACGAATAAGGTTATAATTCTTAGAAATTAGATTGTCTTTAATACCAAGTTTTTTTATAAGAGAATGATCACATAAGTTAATTGTAGATCCATTCTTAATGAGTACCCATTTAATACAATTAGTGTCAATAACAATTGTGATAAGAAAAGGTGCACATAGATTTTCAAGAGAAAGTGGTGATATGTCCTCATTATTAAATGATATAGCACATGGAAAATATTTAAGAGACTTGATAAGGTGTGTGAATGACACCGAAGAGTTATCACTTTGAACTTGTATAGAATGAAGGGAGGCTTCTAATGTATGACAAAAATTAGGTGCATTGCGTAATAAGTCATAGAGAGATATTTAGGCCAGTGTATTCTTAATTTGTTCAATGATATCATATCCCTTAGAAGTAGAAGGAGGATCTATGAAAGTAATAGGTGGCAGGATAGAAATGGGTTGAGTGGTAGGAGGACTAGTTACGACATTGATAGAAGGATCATCCATAAGTGTAGCAGAATAAGGAGGATGTTAAGTACGCACTTACATGAAATCAACAGGAGTAGTGACTATGCCAGAAACCCTAGTGGGAGTGAAAGTATGATAAGGAAATTGATCCATAACTCGATAAGGGGAAGTCTTACTCATAAACAAAGGTTTAAATGTTCAAGTTCACCAAAATGATTAAGATAAATATGGAAATATATTTCTAATCTCATTTTTATTGTAACAACAAATGAATAATCAATTAAATACAAAAATTAACCCAAGCAAACTAATCCAAAATATATGAAACCCTAAGTGCAAAGAAGAGGTAAAATGACTTATCTATTTCACAATTATTCCTAGACGGTTCCAAATTTTTTACTGGATGAAAAAAAGAGGGAGAAGCATCACATAGAGCCTCAAAAAAGTGTGTGAGATGACAATCTACCTAGACTGGGGAACCTAGAGAGGGATAAGGGCACCTTTGGTTGCCCTAGACATGTTTCTGGGCACCTATGGCTATGGAAGTGCTCAGGAAACCTCCTCTGAGTGGTTTCTAGGTATTCATTGTTCTTCACCTTTTGTCACTATGATGTCGCACCATGATCGCCGAAGTTGCTGAAAACCTGTAATGAAATAATGACCTATAAAACCCTCAAACAGACATCGAATCCTAAAAAATAAAGATGTAAAATGAGAGGTCGGAATGTCCTCGTTTGTCAAAATGGTGATCTTACAACTGATTGTTGCACTACATCTCAAACCCAATGTAGTTATATGTGTGTGCATAATCATGCCCTAGGTGGATCTTGTGTGTTTTACACTTGATACCGAGAAAGTAGCTAGATGTACAAAAATGTAATAAATGTGTGTATTGAATAAAATGAATTTACTCCATACGAAGTCTATGCAGAATAACCATCCCTTGTGTCCCTTGGATGGTGTTATTATGATGTAATGGAGCTCTTATATGCTTGATGGATGCAATCTTAGGTGGTGATAGCTAATGCTTAGTGCTTAGTCCTTTATTATGATCACATAACTTTATATTTATATGATTATCTTCCTTGAAATTTGTAATTAACCCTAAAAATGTTAACTACCCAAAAGTAATATGCTCAAATGGCTAGAAAAGATGTGAAAAGTGTGAATAAATTATACTGAAGTTAGGGGCGCCTAGAGGGGACGAGGGTGCCTAATGTTGGCATCCTAGCTGGGTGTTGGTGTCCTGGATGATGAATGCTGAGGTATAAAAAGGTAGACTGAGAAATTAAGGGTGTAAGGAAACAGAAATCAAAGAAAGGTGGCAAAAGACATGGGTTGATTAGTATGTTTCTTACTTAGGAATCATATGAATAGTAGTATACAATCAAGACTAAATAATTACCGAAAGTGCGTGATTTTGTGTCTATAGTTTGAATCACTCAAATAAGGTTCAAGATTACATCTTCCTCCATTTCTCAACACTCAAAGGTCCTAAAGTCATGTCTTAGCAATATAATATCACTATAAGCACTTCTAAATGTCTTCAAGGGATGAAATGGATAGTTTAAACATTTGAAGTATGCCCCATCACACTATATTGCATTCGGTGCTTTATCTACTCTATAGTTAGCCCATTATATTTGTGTAAAAAGATAAGATGACACTGATAGGGGTTGACTTAGAGATGCATGTATAATTGCACCTACTATAGAGTACTACAGGGAGGCTTTCTCCCACTTGAGTGGATGTAGTGCTTTACTTGTATTGGTTTAGAAAGGGTTGATGTCCAAGGGTAGTCTAACCTTACCCACACATTAATTTAGCCTTTTGGCTATCTAATGCTTTCATAAAATTTTTACAAGTATCCAAGATTTCTATTTTTTGCAAGTTATTATAGGTGATGTTGAATTTGTGTGATTCCTAGCAACATATAGAAACAAACATTTCTAGGAAAGAAAAGGGTAGGTGAAGTTACAAAACCCAATTGTGCACAATTCCAAGATCGTAGATAATCATTCAATACCATACATTAATGGTGCAATCCTACACAGGAATAATTTCAAGTTTGGTATTCAAAGATGGAGCATTTATAGATCTAGAACAACTATTTTACTTAATTTTCCACCTAGATCAACCATTTACCACTTTACACAACTATATTTGTATCCCTTTGTGTGTTTTAAGAATTTTTTATACTGTGTTAGTATAGTTGCAAGTATTGATGTTTTATTCTGAATTTTCATGGTTAAGGTTTGTCAATTTATTTAGAATAATTTTCCTATAACACTCTCTAATTTTCTCCTCGTTCACTACTTCTCACTTAAATAATTAGAAAATGGTTAAAACAAGATCAAACACATGTAGGATTTAGTATATCCCTAAAAATTTCAATTATACATAATTAGAATTTTTAATTACCTTAATAGAGTTTTTTTGTAGTGATATTGAGTTTTCATGGGTTTTTTTAAATTTTAGCACACTAGGTATACAATAATTTATCAATGATTTCTACTTTCATTTCTCTATTTTATTGATATTGTTAGTTTTTGGATGGTATTATTATATTGTTAATTTTTATCCGGTACTATTAAATTATTAAATGTGAATTTGTAGTTATAATATTTATGGTTTCAAGTAATTTCATGTGGGTAATATAAATAGTTATGAAGGGCATAAATGAGGAGGGAGACCTCAAAATAATATTCTTCAAGAGATTGTACATAACTCAATTGAGTAGCCTTGACAATTAGCTAATAGTCGATTGATTCTTAAACCATGTAATTTTTTTATTAAATAATTTTTATTGAGAAATTCTAGCCATGCTAATTTTCCCATCTCATATATTTTTGTTTCAAAAAAATAATTCATGAGAAAGATGATTCCTTGAAAGGTTGTAACAACCTTCCCTTTTTAGTCCCAAAATTGATGATCTTTTAAATGGTCAATATACCGTCAACAAATTTGAACAAATTTATTAACTGGGAGTCTTAGCTCGCACCGATATTTCTGTTAAATACATGATATCACATGTTAGACAATGATAAAAAGGCTGATTGATCACTTACTAAATCATTCGGTCTATAATAGTGTTAATGGAAGTTCATGATATATATATATATACGAATGTTATTTAACTATAGAATATACTCTAATTTTATAATGTATAAACAATGAAACCTTGTGAACCTGAAACTAGGAAAGTATTATGTGAGTTAGGCTCGGGTAATGTTATACGAGAAAAGGTAAGTTAATGTGATTTTTTTGGATACATGGCAAGGTAAGTAATTGACATGTGGGTAAGTGCAGCAAGTTGGTGGACCAAAAAGGGGTCATAAGTGGACGTCATATTGTAAAAAATAGTGAAATCTCAATTTGTAGGGATTATTAGCAATACGCGCACTCAAAATTAGAAACATTTATGTAAATATGAATCGTAGCATCTGGAATCTAGTTTCTAAACTACTAAAGTTTTTTAAAAACAAACAAGTTTAACTATATTAAACACTCAAAATTATATGACTTGGTTTTTTTTTTTAAACCTATAAGATTGTAGTCTGTTTGCCCACGATTTGGATGACCAAATATTGTTAATTTTTTTTCCTTCAATGAAAATTTAGATGTCGTAGTCTATCTTGGGATGGATTTTATTTTGTAATTGTTCAAGCAATATTTTTTTATGATTTTTTCCATGAAAGTGGTATGAAAAAATTTAAAAAATAGAGCACTTTTTGTTTTCCCACCATAACTATATCAAAAATATCGAAATCAATTTTTTTAAATGTGTATAGAATTTCACCATGTTTGGGATGGTATAGGTTTTATTACATTTTGACAAGTGAAACGAAAGTTGCAGTCTTAAACGTAGACATGAACATTCATGGGAAAAATGTCTTAAAGACCTACTATTAGTACAAAATTATAAAATGATATTTATCTTATTCTATTCACTTTAAAATCAATAATTCTATGAAGCTAACAGTCTCCCCTAAGTGATGGTACCATTTTTGTGATATGTTTTCAATTTTTCAGCATGGTTCAAGCCCGTAGAAGAGAAAATTTGATGTTTTTGACATTTTACACGCCATAATGACATCCCATAACTTTGGTTAGGGAAAAAAAAATTCCTGATCCTTGAGTTTGGATTTGATGATATAGATAGAACCGTGATCGTAATGTTTAATATTAGAACCGCAATCACGCTTTATAATCTGTGAAGTGTGATCACGGTTATCAAATCATATTTACATGCATCCAAATGTTTGAATTACCATGTGATTTTTACTGTTTGACCTTACTGTATGAATTACTCTGAAATTTTGTCACTTTCTGCACGTTTTTCTTATCACCAAAAGAAAAACATCATGGGAGACAAGAAACGAAGCCAAAAAAAGAAGTCCATAAGTAAAAAAACACCAGAAAAATTAGAGGTAAAAAGATTTTAAAATGTTGAGCGAATGTAGAATCTTCATGAATCAAGAAGAGGTTCATCTTCAACCCCTACTATTATAAGCAATGAGAAACCAGGTAATGTTTCTATTGTCAATGTTGAAGATGAATTAAATACTCGTGATGAAGATGTTTTTACTGTCAATGTTGAAGAAGAATTAAATATTCATGATGTAGCTGATGTTGAAATTGAAGGAGACAATGAAAATGTTAATTAGGAAATTCAGGTTGAAACTGTAGAGAAGAAAACTTTAACAAAAACACCTCCTAATATTTTACATAAGAAACCTAGTTATTTTATTGAAATTGATGAGAACATTTTGAAACCAATGTCTGACAAGCTTTCTGAATAGAATATTAGAAGAAAAGCCATTGAAATTTGGGATAATCATTTTGAAATTTTAAATGATTCCCAAAGATGTCATTTGTTGGTTAATTTTATGAAAATGATTAAAATGAGACCTACATTAAACACCTTAGGATTGACAACATCTAATATACATGGTCAAACCTCTACAATTGTTGAAAAACTTCATGATGCATATCACATTGTTGGTGTCAAGAGACACACAAGGGATAGTAATATTGTATGTCATTTATTTGCTACTAGTGTTGTAAGTGAATCAACAAAAAAAACATTTGATTATGCAAATAATTTGAATGTTGAAAGTTAATTGAAAAACTATTATGAAAGCAATTATAAGACATAATATCCTCCAATCACTTAATAACACTAATTTTTGGGCATTTTCTGCTAGAGCACCACGTAAGGACAAAGATATATCTGATGCTATAAGATAAGTTGTTATTCAATTTTTTCATGATAACACTAGAGTTTCACCTTATACAAGAGATGTTGTAAAACGTAGAGTTGGATCTACTAATGTGAACCACATCCAAAGCATTTCTTAGATATGATTCAAACTCAATTTTTTTGTAAGTTTGAACAAGAGCATCTAGAAATTAAAATTAGTAAACATTTTTTTTGAAATGTTGAAACCATTCTATGTGAAAATCAATCACACTTGCACCACTTGTTGTTGTAGGAAACATGTTCAATCTGTGATGCATTATGCTAAATTTTTACATATTCGTTCTAATTTTCATTCTGAAACTGTGTTATCAGAATGCGGTGTTCAATTTCCACCAATATCTTCCAGGGATTTCATTCCTATGATATTTTGTGAAAGATAAATTGGACAATTGTTTTATAGCTAGGATTTTTTAGATGGAAGTTGTGGTACGTGTGACGGATTACCTAAATTGGAAAGTTACATCCATGAGAAAATTGGAGGTGCAATAGGACATAATTTAGTTGATTTTGGTAAATATAAATTAGTACCATACCAATTTAAAGATGGAAATGATTCTAAACAATGTGATATAGTTACAGAACATATGCCTATTTTTCAATTTATGAGAAAATTTAATGATGAAATTGTTTATGAGTATGATAGGAATACACACAGAGCTTGATGGTTAGATGAACAGTTCAATATATGCAAGGACACATTTCCTATTGGTACTATTGTTTCAATGGTTGATTTTGTAGAGAATTACACATTGAAACCACAAATGGAGGTTCAATTACAATATTAAAACTGAGTACAAGTTGCCATTTTTGTGCATATAGCATTTATACATTATCTTGATAGTATAGAGAATGGTCAAATTCTTTTAAGAGAGTACCACTTTTATATCAATGATGATCGTACTCATTCTAATAAATTTGTGCAAGGGTGTTTCCAATTATTTTATGGAAACTTGTCTGATAGGGACATCCACTTCAATCAACATTATTTATGGTCAGATAATTGCACATCTCAGTTTAAGAATGCACGAATGTTTTATTGTATCATAAGGATGCACGTCAAGATGGGTGTGCAACATATTTAGAGTTTTACTGAGGCTAGACATGGAAAAGGAGAGCATGAAGGTGTAGGGGCATGTGTGAAAAGAGCTCTTGCAAGAGAAGAGTTGAAGTAAAAATATGGTGCTAAATTGAAATATGCAAAGAGCATAGTGGAATGGTGTATTGACCTCATGGCCTGAGGTTCTCAAGAAAATTCCACAGTTCGCAGATATTTTTGGTTGATAGAGGAACAATAAATTGCTAACTATGAGGATTGTATGACATTCATGGGGTATAGTGATATGCACTCATTTTGTACCTCATACACTACTTCGTGGGCCACATGGACAAGAAATTTGGCATGTTTTTGTGCATCTTGTATCAAATTTTTCACTGTTTAATGTGATTCACAAGAATGGGTGGATGGATGGATTTGTAGGCCTCTAACTCCACTTCCCATTTATCAACCTCCACAGACAATATGACTTGTTTCTCCAGATGAAGTTGCAACATCCAAGGACTTTGATGAAATTTTGATTTTGGTGCAACAAGGTAAATGGTTATTTACAATTTTTGTATTGAGTTATGTCCATTCAATTAATATGTAATTTAAATTTGAGTTGAAACCTTTATTTTTTGTAGGACATGTGTTTGTAGTTATTGTGATAGAAGACTATGAAGAAGGAACATATTGTTGGGAATTTGGGACTGCATAATATTGTTATGATTCAATAACAAACAAAATCATGCATAAGGGATCTAAACAATTCCCCAAAATCTACAGCAGTGGAAGTATAAACTAGAATAATCCAAATCAAGACAAAGTACACACACATAACACAACATGTACCATGGTTCACCCAATGTGGGCTACGTCCACCAAAGATAGAGATCTCATATATATAATACAACAAGAGTACAAACCAAATCTTCAATACAAGAGTACAATGCATCTCTCCAAGAGTATCTCCTCTCCTCCAGATCTCTAAACGGATCTCCATGAGTGCACTACAACCATGCCTCCAAACACCACCAGCAGATCTCACATAACTAGAAACTACTGCATCTCTGAACTGCTACCAAGTTCTCTATGGATCTGTAACAAGACCTCTCACATGGGTCTACCATATGTGCAACCATAACTGTGCACCAAGAAGTAAGTTTGTCTCTCCATCACTGCATAACATGTGCAAACATGAAGACAACCTCCTCTACAATATCTAGATCTACATGGATCAATAATATGATATGATCTCATGGATCTACAATACAAGACTAGATCTAAATGGATCTATAATACAATATCTCACCAACATGTGGATCTACAAGAAGAAACTCTATGTGCTTTGCATACTATGCAAGCCATTATAATGAGACAATAACTATATAAAGGAAATACAGTAGAAGATGTTACCCTCTTCTCACCATTCAGATGTACCTGTTATTTCCTTCTGTCTAACTCCTTTCCATGGAGACTTTGTCTTCATGTAACTTGTTCTTTCTTTCTCTTCTTCTTCTTCATCCTCTCAATCTAGGAGAATCAAGGATCTAATTCAACCTTTCTCTTAATTCTACTTCTAAACCCTAGATTTCATGCTTATATAGGCATATACAAACTTAGGGCACAATAGACATGAATTTACAACCTTTATAACAAATTTAGACCTAATTCCCATGAGTTAAATATAAAATTTCACGCATAGGTAACCGGCGACGGTTACTGCTTGACTGTCACCGGTCACTTCCTGACCTAGACTGATTGATGTCAGTTACACCCTGATCGACACCGGTTACTGTGTAGAACCAGTAACAGGTGTAAAAGTAAGTTATCTTGTGAAGCAATTCAAGCTCCATTCCTAACAATCTCCCGCTTGGAGATAAATTGCTGAATATTTTTACCTATACTTGTACATCATTGTCCTCTACACACTGTGAAGACCATCTATTCTTTCCTTCATCAATTCTCTCAAAAATAAATAAAACCAGGAAGATCAAGCCATCTTCTCAATCCAATAAGATAACAACATGACTTACCAAACCACCACAAAGCTACAACTGATCCGTGATAACCGAGTTATCCATACATCAAGCTCCCACTGAATCATAACACCAAGCCTCTCATGCAACCAAGCCATCATGACTAACACACCTACAAGAGCTCCCACTCAAACTAAAGTACTGAGATTCAACTGCAACCATAGCCATACCTGTAAAACCAACCATGTTCTCCATCCATCTATCCATGTCTTCATGCAACCACCAATGCAATTGTCCAAAGACAAGTCAAAATGGAATATGTGAAAGAAAAACAAGATCCCAGGTAAAACCAGCCCTAAATGAGTTCTACATGCAATTGTGGGTGATCAATCCACAAACACATACATAACTTAAAGAAATCTAAACACTGCAATCTACAAATCCAACCATGTATAAACAACTAGCATGTCCAAGACATTCATCTATAGATAACATACCTATCAAGGAGTAACATAGTAATCAAGAGGAAATAAAAACATCCCCTACTCATGCTCAAGGCAACTGAACCGTGTTCATAGGCATCCATGTGCAAATCAAACATATGCATCATCATAGACTCACAAAACTGAATCTATCCACATGTATAACTAACCTATACATCCATCCATATCATTAGGCTCACCAACTAACTCCAAAGTGATATATGAATCATGTTCTCATCAATGTTAATAACAAACAACCATGTTAAACCATTTAACTAATACCAAATGTAAATACCAGTAAACATGTCATCAACATACTGCACAAACCAACCAAGATGAAAGCAAAACAAGGGCACCATCTAAAAATGGTAAATAAACATTGCTGTCAAACCTATGACAAAACCAACCATGGTTTCCCCTAACCGACACCAGTCACTTCCTGACTGACCATAGTTACCATATGACCGACCACGGTTAATCCTAACCAACACCGATCTCTGTAACTAGCATATTTTCTCCTTTAACCCTTGAAAATTTGAAAAAAAAATTTATCATCTTAACCCATTTGAATCTAACCATCAACTATAATCCCTAAGGAATATCCAAGAACCATAAAATAAACCATAAGTGACATCAGAAATCAATAAACTCAATATACCTAGAAATCCGTGACTTCCCTCCAAAAGCAACTAGTGCCTTTGTCACTCTGAATAGTAGCAATCTCCTCTCACTCTGCATGTGCATCATGTATCCAATCTTGCAATGCCAACAACCATGGCTTGCTCCCACTGAACAAAAAATTCCCTGCACTACCTCTAACACCAAGCTCAAAAGCTAATATGTCAGTGAGAAATAAAACCAGATGAAAGAAAATATAAAATGATTCCCTTCTTATCAAAAGAATACTCCTACATCACAGAAGTTTAGACTTCTTGTGAAGTAGGTGAATCAACTTCTTTTCATCCCGTGTACTCAACATCTTTCATTACCTACAACTATGTATAACCATGACTTTTCATTGAGGATCTCATCCTTAGACTAGATATCCTTGTCCTCAAGATTCCACACAACCAAGAAATAAAAGTCAAATAACACCAAAAACATGGTGTACTTTTTTGCACACTATCCAAACATAATATCAGTTTCTCCAAAAGAAAGAAATAAAACATGAACCATATAGAGATACCTGACCCAAAGTCTCACTAGACTAACCAAGCCAACTCCGTCCTCTTTCTGATCCAAACATTGAAGTGATCTGCATTGTTTCTGCATGTACACATTGTGCAAGAAACCCGATCCTCCAAAATAGGACACTGAACCATTCATGTCCTCTTCTACTGTAAGAAACCCTGTGCAAACTCGTTGTCATATAGACCAACTATGGTTCGCTAACCAGTACCGGTTACCCTCTGTGATCGATGTCGGTTCCCTGACCAACGTCGGTGTTGCTGGAACTAACACAACGCCAAAAATTGGCATAGGTCACCAAACCAGGTGCCTACTCTGACCAAAGCCGATAGTTGTGTTGAGCCAGTCATTTCAAGAAGCACCCAAATCTTGCACAAAAAACTTAACAGCAATAATACATGCAATAAAACTACACCAAGATGAAATACATCACCTTACCAACACCAAGATACTCAACCACATCTTCAACTGAAGAACATGCTTCTCTGATGGAAACCCTGTCTTCATTCTGTGCTACTATATTCAGCTTCTCTAACAAAGCCCATGCATCTAACTACACCAAAGGATGCATAACTGCTCCTCTATCTCATTCTCAGATCTAGATCTGCAATCCCAAACATGCATGTGCAACCAAAATAATATAAGCACTGCAATACCAAGATAAAACCATACCTCAATAACCAGATCTGCAATCTGACCAACATGATTATGCCTCCAAGAACCAGGGACACCTTAGCAACCAAGATACATTCCATGCATCTTCTTAATTCTTCATATATGTGATTTTATGTTTAAAACTAGGCTTCCCAGTAACCAACCACGGTCACCAACCCACAGTTACCCTGTAACTGACCAAGGTCACCCTACCAACGTTGGTTGCCACTTAACCGAATGCCAGTCACTATAATTTCTAGCAACCTTACTCTTCCAGCTCCCACTTGAGATTAAATCTCTTCCTGTGATCTTCACATCAGGAAAAACAAACCCTGCTCTCATACACCTGTTAGTAAACCACTAACAATATACTGAAGCAAAACCTTTCTCTGAAATAACCAAGCTCTGATACCAATTTGTTGGAATTCGGGACTGCAGAATATTGCTATGATTCAATAACAAACAAAATCATGCATATGGGATCTAAACAATTCCCCAAAATCTACAGCAGTGGAAGTATAAACTAGAATAATCCAAATCAAGACAAAGTACACACACATAACACAACATGTACCATGGTTCACCTAATGTGGGCTACGTCCACCAAAGATAGAGATCTCATATATATAATACAACAAGAGTACAAACCAACTCTTCAATACAAGAGTACAATGCATCTCTCCAAGAGTATCTCCTCTCCTCCAGATCTCTAAACAAATCTCCATGAGTGCACTACAATTGTGCCTCCAAACACCACCAACAGATCTCACATAACTAGGAACTACTGCATCTCTGAACTGCTACCAAGTTCTCTGTGGATCTGCAACAAGACCTCTCACATGAGTCTACCATATGTGCAACCATGACTGTGCACCAAGAAGTATGTCTCTCCATCATTACATGCATAACCTGTGTAAACATGAAGACAACCTCCTCTACAATATCTAGATCTACATGGATCAACAATACAATATGATCTCATGGATCTACAATACAAGACTAGATCTACATGGATCTATAATACAAGATCTCACCAACATGTGGATCTACAAGAAGAAACTCTATGTGCTTTGCATACTATGCAAGCCATTACAATGAGACAATAACTATACAAAGGAAATATAGTAGAAGATGTTACCCTCTTCTCACCATTCAGATGTACCTGTTATTTCCTTTTGTCTAGCTCCTTTCCATGGAGACTCTTGTCTTCATGTAACATGTTCTTTCTTTCTCTTCTTCTTCATCATCCTCTCAATCTAGGAGAATCAAGAATCTAATTTAATCCTTCTCTTAATTCTACTTCTAAACCCTAGCTTTCATGCTTATATAGGCATATAAAAACTTAGGGCACAATAGCCATGAATTTATAACCTTTAGATCAACTTTAATGCTAACAAAGTTAGACCTAATTCCCTGATGAGTTAAATATAAAACACTCACGCACAGGTAACCGGCGACGGTTACTCCTGACCCTGACCGATCACTTCCTGACATAGACTTGACCAATGTCAGTTACACCTATGACTGACACGATTACTGTCAGAAACCAGTAACTGTAAAAGCAAGTTGACCTGTGAAGTGATTAAGCTCCACCTCAACACATAATATGATTTGATGTATGGTCACTTGTAAACCAGCAAGGTGTAAAAAATTGCTACTTCTGAACAATTTATAGATGGTCCAAATTGAATACCCCATCAGTGGTAGATAAATTTCTTGAACTTGGATTCGATACATGTACCTTACAACATCTCCTCTACACACCGTGAAGAGACACACACATATTCTTTCCTTCAACAATTCTCTCAAAAAATAAAACCAGGAAGATCAAATCCATCTTCTAGAAATCCAAGAAGATATAAACATGACTTACCAAACCACCATGAAGCTACAACTTGATCCGTGATAACCGATGTCTATCCATACATCAAGCTCCCACTGAATCATTACACCAAGCCTTCATCCAAGCATGCTAACACATCTGCCATCATGAAATATTGAGAACACAACTGCCAACCTATAGCTCAACACTTAATTTATCTGTCTTTATGCAAGTACTAATTCAACTGTCCAAAGACAAGTCATAGCCATACCTAAAGTAAAACCAATCCATGTTCTCCAACCATCTAATGTATTCATGCAACCACAATGCAATTGTTTAATGACAAATCAAACTTGGAATATGAAAAAGCAAAACAAGATCCTGGGTAAATTTTATTAAACAACCCTGAATGAGTTCTACATGCAACAGTGGGTGATCAATCCACAAACATTTGCATAACTCAAAGAAATCCAAACACTACAATCTAAAAATCCAACCCTGCAAAAAGCAACTAGCATGTCCAAGACATTCATCTATGTAGATAACATACCTATCAAGGAATAACATAGTAATCAAGAGGAAATACAAACATCCCCTACTCATGCTCAAGGCATCTAAACCATGCTCATAGGCATCCATGTGCAAATCAAACATCTGCATCATCATAGACTCACAAAACTGAATCTATCCACATGTATAAACTCACCTATACATCCATCCATATCATCAGGCTCTCCAGAAGCGCCAAGTCTCTCACCGACTAACTTCAAAGCAATGTTAATAATCATCCATGCTTAAACATTGAACTGTCAAATACTAAACTCATGTCATCAACCATGCTGCACAACCAATAAGTGAAACTAATACCAAAATACATGTCATCAACATACTACACAAACTAACCAAGGCAAATCAAACAAGGGCTCCATCTAAAAATGGTAAATAAACATTGTTGTCAAACCTGTGACAAACCAACCACGGTTTCCCCTAACCGACCCCAGTCACTGCCTGACTGACCATAGGTTACCAAAAGACCGACCACATGATTAATCCTAACCACACCGTCTCTGTAACTAGCAGATTTTCTCCTTTTAACCCTTAAAACTCTGAAAAAATGCTCTATCATCTTCACCCAGCTGAATCTACCATCAACTGTAATCCCTAAGGAATATCCAGGCACCATAAAATAAACCAGAAGTGACATCACAAAGCAATAAACTCAATATACCTGCAAATCCGTGACTTCCCTCCAAAACCAACTAGTGCCTTTGCCACTCTGAATAGTAGCAATCTCCTCTCACTCTGCATGTGCATCATGTATCCAATCCTGCAATGCCAACAACCATGGCTTGCTCCCACTGAACACGAAATTCCCTGCACTGCCTCTAACACCAAGCTCAAAAGCTAATATGTCAGTGAGAAATAAAACCAGATGAAAGAAAATATAAACTGATTCCCTTCTTATCAAAGAATACTTCTACATCACAGAATTTTGGACTTCTTGTGAAGTAGGTGAATCAACTTCTTTTCATCCCGTGTACTCAACATCTTTCGTTACCTGCAACTGTGTCTAACCATGACTTTTCATTGAGGATCTCATCCTTAGACTAGATATCCTTGTCCTCAAGATTCAACACAACTGGGAAATAAAAGTCAAATAACACCAAAAACATGGTGTAAATTTGTGCACACTATCCAAACATAATATCAGTTGCTCCAAATGAAAGAAATAAAACATGAACCATATAGAGATACCTGACCCAAAGTCTCACTAGACTAACCAAGCCAACTTCGTCCTCTTTCTGATCCAAACATTGAAGTGATCTACATTGTTTCTGCCTGTACACACTGTGCCAGAAACCTGATCCTCCAAAATAGGACACTGAACCATCCATGCCCTCTTCTACTGTAAGAAACCATGTGCAAACTTGTTGTCATAGAGACCAACCATGGTTTGCTAACCAGTACCGGTTACCCTCTGTGACCGATGTCAGTTCCCTGACCAACGTCGGTGCTGCTGGAACTAACACAATGCCACAAATTGGCATAGGTCACCAAACCAGGTTCCTACTCCGACCAAAGCCGATAGTTGTGTTGAGCCAGTCATTTCAAGAAGCACCCAAATCTTGCACAAAAACTTAATAGCAATAATACATGCAATAAAACTGCACCAAGATGAAATACATCACCTTACCAGCACCAAGATACTCAACCGCATCTTCAACTGAAGAACATGCTTCTCTAATGGAAACCCCATCTTCATTCTGTGCTACTATATTCAGCTTCTCTAATGAATCCCATGCATCTAACTGCACCAAAGGATGCATAACTGCTCCTCTATCTCATTCTTGGATCAAGATCTGCAATCCCAAACATACATGTGCAACCAAAATAATATAAGCACTACAATACCAAGATAAAACCATACCTCAATAACCGGATCTGTAATCTGACCAACATGATTGTGCCTCCAAGAACCAGGGACACCTCAGCAACCAAGATACATTCCATGCATCTTCTTAATTCTTCATATCTGTGATTTTCTATTTAAAAATAGGTTACCCAGTCTCCAACCACAGTCACCCTGTAACCAACCATGGTCACCTTACCGACATTGGTTACCAATTAACCAATGTCAGTCACTGTAATTTCCATCAACCTTACTCTTCCAACTCCCACTTGAGATTGAATATCTTCCTATGATCTTCACATCAGGAAAAACAAACCCTGCTCTCATACACTTGTCAGTAAACCACTAACAATATACTGAAGCAAAACCTTTCTCTAAAATAACCAAGCTCTGATACCAGTTGTTGGGAATTCGGGACTGCAGAATATTGCTATGATTCAATAACAAACAAAATCATGCATACGGGATCTAAACAATTCCCCAAAATCTACAGCAGTGGAAGTATAAACTAGAATAATCCAAATCAAGACAAAGTACACACACATAACACAACATGTACCGTGGTTCACCCAATGTGGGCTACGTCCACCAAAGATAGAGATCTCATATATATAATACAACAAGAGTACAAACCAACTCTTCAATACAAGAGTACAATGCATCTCTCCAAGAGTATCTCCTCTCCTCCAGATCTCTAAACAGATCTCCATGAGTGCACTACAATTGTGCCTCTAAACACCACCAACAGATCTCACATAACTAGGAACTACTTCATCTCTGAACTGATACCAAGTTCTCTATGGATCTGCAACAAGACCTCTCACATGAGTCTATTATATGTGCAACTATAACTGTGCACCAAGAAGTAAGTTTGTCTCTCCATCATTGCATAACCTGTACAAACATGAAGACAACCTCCTCTACACTATCTAGATCTACATGGATCAAAAATACAATAGTATATAATGGATCTACAATACAAGACTATATCTACATGGATCTATAATACAAGATCTCACCAACATGTGGATCTACAAGAAGAAACTCTATGTGCTTTGCATACTATGCAAGCCATTACAATGAGACAATAACTATACAAAGGAAATATAGTAGAAGATGTTACCCTCTTCTCACCATTCAGATGTACCTAATATTTCCTTTTGTCTAGCTCCTTTCCATGGATACTCTTTCTTCATGTAACATGTTCTTTCTTTCTCTTCTTCTTCTTCATCCTCTTAATCTAGGAGAATCAAGGATCTGATTCAATCCTTCTCTTAATTCTACTTCTAAACCCTAGCTTTCATGCTTATATAGGCATATATACACTTAGGGCACAATAGCCATGAATTTATAACCTTTAGATCAACTTTATAACAAAGTTAGACCTAATTCCTATGAGTTAAATATAAATTTTCACGCACAGGTAACCGGCGACGGTTACTCCCTGACCCTCACCGATCACTTCCTGACATAGACTGACCAACGCCAGTTACACCTTGACTGACACTAGTTAATGTCAGAACCAGTAACATGTAAAAGCAAGTTTAATGTGAAGTGATTAAGCTCCATTCTCAACACATACTATTTATTATGTCATTGCATTGAGTAAAGAAATAAGTTGACTTCTCCTGTTATAGATGGTAAAGATATTGAATACCCTATAGGGTCAGTGGTAGTTTCTGGAACTTGGATTCGAAGGTATCCATTAAAAAATTCTTCTTTTTGGGTGCTTGAAGACTTTGAGACACACACAAAAATACTCTTATATTTGCATCTAGTTCTAGCAACAAATATTCAGCTGTATAGATATCAAGTAAGACCTAATAACAAGATTCTTTGGAAGGTTTGAGAGTCAGATTATGAAGCAATCATGTCTGCTATTCATAATAGATCAAATCCTGATGGTTCATTGGAATGAATTTACATGCTCACATCTGGTATATATAATTTCTTTGAAGTGTTTAAATATTTCAACCAGATCATTCAAGTTAATATATTTTATTAAATTTGTGTATTTTGTATATATCTAGTATACAAAATCCTAATGGTGAACATTAGAATGAATTTACATGAGCTCATCGGGTATATATAATTTCTTTGAATTGTTTAAATTTTTTAGTTCTAGATTCAAGTTCATATATTTTATTAAATTTGTGTATTTTGTATATATCTAGTATGGTTTTGATTCAACTTAAATTTCTTTGACTAATACTTTTATGCAAGTTAGTGGTGCTAGAAAATATTTCACCTTCACATGGTTGGCATTGTTATTAGATCATTTAATATTCTCGAAGCTAAGAGAAGATTTAATTGTTTTACAAGAAAAGAGAAGCAACTAACAACATTTTATGTACCTGTGGAGGGGGTTCTTGGCTCCAGAGGAGGTAGTCTGGAAGCACTGGGAGTGTAGGTAACTGAAATGACACCTACTTAAGTGTTTACAAGGCCATCCCTATGTGTTTCCACAGTTGGTTTGGTGCCATGACCCATCGTTTGCAAAATATATCATTTGATAGTCTTACACTAGTTCAAACTGCACTATTTCATGCATTTGCAAACAATAGGGAAGCGAGAGCACCGGTTGGAGATAGAAAAAACCAAGATAGGCTATTATAGAGGGTCCCTACTCTGAAGTTTAGGATCCAACAAGACATCTCTAGGTTCCATGGAGACCGAGTAATCACCCGTCGAATTTGAATGATTTTTTGGTCTCAGGGCTCTTAAGGGACTACGCCCAAACGAAGTACCTCGGAAGCAACGACATTGTCGTGCACCAAAATGAATCCTCCTCTAGTGTTTACCTAGACACATGGATATGTTGGCACTGTATTTTTGGTGTCATGACCCCCCATTTGTAAAATATAGTGTTTGACAACCTTACACTGGCTCAAACTACACTATTTCACATGTTTGCAAACAATAGGGCAGCAAGAGCACCGATTGGAGACAAAAAAAATTGATATTGGCTATTGTAGAGGGTCCCTACACTGAGGTGTAGGATCCAATGAGATGTCTGTAGGTGCCACAGAGACCGAATAATCACCCGTCAAAGTTGAACTTTTTTTTGGTCTCAAGGATCTTAAGGGACTACACCCGAATAAAGTAGTCTGGAAGAAACGATGTTATCAAACACCAAATCGATGCCTCCTCTAGTGTTTAACTAGCCACCCAGACATTTTGGCGTAGTTAGTTTGGTGCCACGACCCATTGTTTGCAAAATACAGCATTTGACAACCATATACTGGCTCAAACTGCACTATTTTGTGTGTTTACAAACAATAGGGCAGCAAGAGCACCGATTGGAGATGGAAAAAAAGAGGCATATTATTGTATAGGGTCCCTACGCCAAGGTGTAGGATCTAACGAGACATCTCTAGGTTCCACAGAGACTGAGCAATCACCCGTCAAAGTTGAATAGTTGTTTGGTCTCGGGGCTCTTAAGGGACTACGCCCAAACGAAGTAGCCTGGGAGCAATGACGTTGTCCCGCACCGAAATGATGCCTCCTCTAGTGTTCACCTGGCCACTCGGGCATGTTTTCATAGTTGGTTTGGTGCCACGATGTCCTGAGGCATGACTTCTCACTACTTGCCTCCATTCATTTCTAGGACTACCTAAAAAAGGTAGTTTGTAAACAATTATGCCACAAAGGCTCATGAAATGCCATGACCTTGAATTCTTGGGTACAACTAGAGAACTCCTTCACTCAATTTTTGGCTCAGGTGGTTCTTGGTTTGGATGACCGAGTGCCAAGTTGTGATCGTCATAAGTTTCTGTTGAAAAACGTGAATTGGGATTAATAGGGAAGGGGTTCTTGGTTCCGGATCAGGTGGTTTGACTCCAAACCGAGCCTCCCTAGAGCCTGTTATAGCACTTGAAGGCATATACCCTCTAATCATACGTGTTAGCGGTGACATTTTTCTCTCACGATGTCTCAGAGCTTGACTTCTCACTAATCGGCTCGCATCAATGAGATTACAACAAAACAAATTACCATGTAAATACTCTAATAATTTTTTTATCTCTTTTTAAAGCATGTTAATACACAATAGATTGTTTAGAGTATTTTTTTCATATCTTGTGCCAACTAAACTACAATGAAACTGTATTTTTTTAAACAAGTGAATTCAAATTAGGACCTTATTGTTACACACATCAATAACACTTAATTTGGACTAATACTTAACAAATAAATTGTAAGTACACTAAAAACATTTGAAATGACTTGTAATAAATCCCTCAAGACCATTTTTAATTGTGTACATTTTTTCCCACTTTGGAGTGTGTTAACCACATGCTTAAAATAAGAAAATTGATATAATTCCACACTTGAATCTCTTGAAAAAAATGATCTTGCACCCAAGAACCTTCAAAACCATTATGTAACAAAACATCATATATCATTTAACAATAACATAACATCACATATCATATGGATAATGGTCCATCAAATCAAATCAAACATAGAACTAATATGGTTATGAAAACATACATAGAAGGATATCATGTCCAATGAAATCAAATCAAACATAGAATTAATATCGTTATGAAAACCAAGATGGATATTATGTATCAAACTAAGTGTGCCACGTGTCTCTAAAAATATAAGTTCATAATGTATCAAACTAAGTGTGTCATACATATAGGACCACATGCAGTTGCATAATGCCATATACATGGACTATATGAAGAATCATGAACTAGGACCAGATGGCATATATATCTATACATCCATGTCCTATGAATATAATCGTGAAACATCTTCCCACTCTTCGCCCTACTAGAAGAAGCATGTCCACTACTTGTGGATGTAGTGGAGGGAGATGCCACTACCTATTTCATTCGTGTGTTCCTACGCATCTCTAAGCAGGCCTGCAACCTAGCCTACACATTCATAAACAACAAGATTTAAACACCCAAATTTTTAAAATACATTCAAAATTAGAAACTTAGAATTTATAATGCATTAGAAATCTTACCGCAATCTCATGAGCCCTATCAATTTTTCATCGACGCATTGCAGGGTCAATGGGAGACTCACGAGGGGTAGGCTGCATATAGATAAATAGTTCAAATTAAATATTTCATGTATAAAATTTCATATTATATATAAGTAATAAGAAAAAATTCCTCCAAAATTTAACAAAATTGTACCTGAGTTAGTGGATCTACAGACATTATGGCAACATCTACAACAACCTCCATAGTCTACATATAGGGAGGAATCTCTCTGGCAGTCATAAACTATACAAAAAACATGTACATATCAATATTAATCTACATGAAGTTGCCACATAACAGACCCAAAGCATAATCAACACGTAACAAACCAATGTATTAATTTGCTAGTAGAAACCAACCAATGCTCTTAATATCTTCTTCCCAAGTTTATTTTCCTTTTACGATTAATAGTACAATTTGTCTAAAAAAAGTGTCAGAAGTGAATGTGTTCCCAAGACTAGTGCAGTTCTCTTAATGCCTTTCTTATTACATATTATCATGAAGTAGAATTATATACCTTCCCAATTAATATAACATAGTATTTTGAAATCACCATAGGCTTGCAAAACCTTTTATACAAGTTGATCTTTTAAAAGAGACAATTTTACAACTTTGATTGGGTTGTCTAGTAAAATGCGGAGAAATTTTACATGCCAACAATGTCTAAGATTGGCAATGCAATAGATAAGGTTAAAAGGCATAAATAATGTTTGAGCTCGATGGAGGTCCACTAGTTGCTTATGAGCTTTATCATTGATCTTATCTTTCCCCAATCTATGAATTTTGTCTCATTACTGATGGTGGAAATGACCTAGATATTTAAGGCTTAAAACACCATATCACCTTATCTTCTTTTACTTAAATTACAAATGTGATGACATTAAAAATAACTTCATTGAAATCATACTTTTAGAGTATCTCATATACTTAGGATCTACCCTATTTGTAAAATTGGATCCATGACAAATAATTTCCTTTAAAGACTATTCTTAATGATTTTCTTAGTAAGTTAACACACCATTAATGCTCAAGTCATTGTAAACCTCACAAACATGGATTTTGAAGTAAGTATCTATAGATTCTTTGCTTAGCTATGCTAATGGAGTACATGAATCCTTTCTCACTTTCAAATAATTTGGTTCATAATTATTTATGCATGAAAATAATAAGTCTACACATTTAGTGAGATATGGAATTCAATCACCTTATTGAGACTATTTTTGGCCAAGTATTTGAAATTTTTGAATGTGTCTATTATGGTCAACTTGTCTTGAAAGATATCAATTTCAACATGTCTATTTTATAATTATTTAATCTACAAGAAGTTACTTTACAATGTGGAACATGGCTCAAAGCCATGATACTAAAACAACATTTATTTCAATAATGGAAATGATTGAACTTGTATCACTAACAAGTTGGGTACTTGAAATATATTGTTTAGGAAGCTATATTTTTGGGGGGGGGATTGTATATAAGTAGGAAAAGTAGTATACTTGAGTTCATGCATATTCTAAATGAACCACTTTTTTTTTATCTTTGGAGGACTTTTACAGTACGAGTTAGTGTATTAATAGGCTTCACAAATGACATGTCTATAGGAGGGATAGGTGTAAAGTGAATTGACTCTAGGTATCCCATTTTGAACAACTCATTAGCTTCATATTTTATGTCCTCTATGACCTATTAGAGATAAAAGTTTGTTATTTGTTGTAATGTCATTCTATAGAAGTATCAGTAATAAACATTAATCTTGTTAACACAATCTTCCCAATAATCCTCCATTTTAGGTTAATAATACTACTTATTGTCATATGTCCTCCTGGAAGAGTAGGAATCTAGGTTTAATGATCCTAGGGAAGCTTTGATGTTACTTAAAACTTCCACAATTAGAAACAAAGTGTAAAGAGAAACTAACCTGTGTAAAATTCACTTGAGGCATGCCAGTAGCCTCAATACCTAGAGTAGATGTTGACCTGCCAAGCTCCTGCATATAAAAGACAAACATATTAATATGTACATGTACACATGAAACATTATACACGAACATTAAAAATGTGTATTTAATCATAAAAGTGCAATCAAATGAAATTTGAAATGTAAGTAACTTGAAACTTACATCTGTAACATGCCAAGATGCATTAACTAGCATTTCGACTCTAGATGTGTCCTTCACTGGCTCTTGCTATTAAAAATTTTACATTAAAAATATTATTTTTTACATGTATGTACATGACATAATCAAATACATATATATTAAAATCTCAAATGAATTAAACTATTGTATATATATTAAATTTTTATTTGACATTTACCTGTGAAAGACCAAGATCATTTACACCAGTTCTAAAAACATCCGCCATCATCTCATCCAAAGAAAAGAAATTATGTGATCCAGCAAATGATGTCTCGCTCGCAGTGCATACGGCACCACATGATCCAAAGTGGTGTGGTGCACTAGAACTGGCACCTCCACCAACATCACCAAATGCAATCTAGTCACTATGCTAGGTCAAAGTGTCAGTGAGCTCCCTTAATGCATGAAGTTTGTAAATCTCCATAAACTCCTTCACTATAAGAGGGATAACAGAAGGCAATGGGGGTTTTGGGGCATGGGTTATCCTTGGTTGAACAATGCATGCACTAGGTCTACTCTGTATAGAGCCACCTTCTCGCCCATAAAACTTAGAAAATTCAAAATAATTTGGGACCTCATTAAGCACTAACTCACAATATAATTTCTTCAAAAAATAGAGAGGAACCTCATAGTTTTTGTATGGTGGATAATCAAAAACCATCCACCATCGGTCCCAAAAATTGTTCTTTGTTCGGTCAACGTGGCGACACCAATGGATTGGGAACCATTTACAAGTAGTTGCAGTGGCGCATTGGTTCTCGGGTCAGTAAATAATGCACAAATGTGGTCTTTTGCAATTTTTTTATCTTTTCCAGCCGCATGGGATAATTTATCTGCATACCACCACCTACAATCACCTCTAAAGGTATTCCATCTATCTATGTGGTTGGTTACAGAGTCAAATTCACCAATCAATGTTTGCAATGTGTTGGCTAAAGTCATGCAGGATGGATTTGTGGCATGATTTCATCTTATTGTCTGAATAAGCTTCTCAATGGCATTTTTATTTTGCTGGATTCTTCCAACGATATCAACTTGTGTTCCTGCTAGTTTTGTATGGACAGAAGGAGCCATATGAGGCAGGTCTACATTTGGAGGAGGGTTTTGAGGAATGTTTGGAGGGTTTTGAAAAATATTTGGATGGTTTTGAGGATTACGAACTTGCTGAACAACTGAAAAAAAAAACATAAAAATTATATACATAAACAAAAAATTGAAAAACCCATGAAAATCACAAAATTAACCTAAAATGCAAGAAGTTTGATCAAAATCGAGGGCTTACCTCTTTGTCTTGGCGGCATCGTTGAAAATTTCATGATCCAGAAGTCTGAAGAGCAATTTACAGGGAGTTTTCAAAGCTCAAGTGCCAACAATCGACGAGAAATCTTGGTTTGCAAGGGAAAATGGGGGAAAATGAGGGGTCTCGTGTCTGTTTTTTTGTCTCAGAGGACCACGATCACGATTTATAACCGCGGTCATGGTTTTAGGTTCATAAATCCCCAAGCCTATAGAAAATAGTCCGCGATCACAATACATGAATTTCAGGTTTTTATGTCCACTTATTTGTCCAACTTGCTTCACTTACCCATGTTTTATGATTTATGAGCATTTATTTGGAAAAACTTCTTGGGAATGGTTAGCTTCCCCAAGAAGCCAACCTAATCAGGTCACATCTCTCCTTTTCTCTCTCTCATTTTGATCATTATATTGTTTAGAAATCACTGTTATTTTTTAGTCATGGAGGTAATGGATCTTCTCCTCCACTGAGGTTATTTTTCAGCCCTGGGAATGATTGTAAGCATGGATATGGTGCAAATTCGTTACAAATAAAAATGTTTTATTATTATTATTTTTTATTTTTTATTTTGGAGAAGGTTACATGAGGAAGAAAATAAAGTTTAACAAAGGCATGCACATACCAGGCATGAGCTTCTTCCCTTATTTGCCATAACATGATAGTTATACTTTGATAATGTGAATTGGATGCTTTCTGGTATGTTTTCATGAAGAATATAGATATGCAGTTACAATATTCATTTTATTTAAGTAAACTTATTTGCATGTAAAACTAGGAAATGGGTATATGAATTTATGTCACTATGAATAGAAATGCTAACTGTGCAAAGAAATTTATGTGGGACTATGAATGAAATGTGAACTGGGTATAGCCATGTATGTGATTGTGAGCAAAAACATGAACTAGGTATGCATTATTATTTTTTAATATGTGATGGCTTGAACTGTATACCACTTGTATGTTGAATTGCATGCATATTTTGATGAGTGAAAGCTCAAATACAAACTGTTTAGTCATGATTTGTTTTGTTTGATCTTTTTTCTTGTGCATGAGGGAACTGTATCATGAATTAAGTATTGTAGATTGAGTTACAACTTGGGTATGAGTATTTTGTGAAAATATACAGTTACAGGTTTCAAAAATGATAATTTGTAGGGAAAATGAGTTAATATTTTTAGAAAACTCTCATTTTTGTTGTATTTTGATTTTCTTGATTTGAAAATAACGTGATTAAAGGTAAAGGAAGTGTCGTCATAATATGTGTATTTATTTGAGGCTGTAAAAAATGCAATATTTCAATTGACTTCATCTTAAGGAATTACATAATTCTTTCATTAGGATTTTAGATTCTTGGCAGATACCAAATAATATCAGCTTTTGAGTTAATGGTATACATGTGATATTACAATTTAATCAATACCCATATATGGGTCTGCATGTTACATGATATTGTAAAATTTGACATAGTATCGTCTATGTTTTTATCTCTGTATGGATATGTGAAGAAATAGATGAGGATGGTTAGTTATCTTCTTGTTCTTTTCTAGACTTAGTTCCGTCGCAAGGTGTAAGAAATATTATAGTGCTTTATTTTGGCTTGAAATGATTGTAGATAGTCAGTTAAATATTGGTCATTATCTTTTGAATGTTAATACCGTGTTGGTAAATTATTACATTTGGTAATGAGTTTAATGTTATCAATACATGGACTTGGTCTTGACTTATAATGCATATTATGTTGTCTGGTCTGAGTTTAAATTGACGAAATTATGGTAAATATGATTTGAGTATGTAAATTATAAATCAAGATCATTATGATGTAGTGACTGGGATTTTTTATTTCAAATTGATATAAAATGATGATGTTATGAATGTTTCTTTAAAGGGTTATTAAGTTGAAGGGTAGCATGATATAATGTAAGGTCAAAACTTGTATGTTATTATCGTTTTATAATGATTATGATATAAAATGAGGGATTTGTCTCATGCTAGTTCTTATGAATTGAAACATGTATATTATTTCATGTAATTGTTGTACAGGTAAATACCGAAGCTATGAAATGAATACCTAGATTGATTTTAATGTTTTTTATGAATATGACCATTTGGTCACCAATATAAAGAATATTTTCTTTTATAAGTCTCTAGTTTCTATTAATTGATTTCATGATGAAATCCTGAATGAAAAAATGGGCTTATGAACCTAATGTAAATTTATAATTATAAATTGTAATGACATTTGTTTTACAACTTCGATAAATTTTAGTGTTAATAAAGTTATGGATGTCCTATTTATCATAATATGTGTATAAGTAGACAATTTCTACATTTATACCTTATTGTTTATAACGTGTATGATCTACTGAACTAGTAAATGAACAATTGGTCACAAGACCCCTTTTATGAATTATTGAGTTATTATTTAATCTAAAACTCTTGACTTAACTAATACTTTACACTAGTTACAAATCAACAATAAACAAGTAAGTTGAACCGAAAAGGTTACATGAAATAACACCTGAGTTATTAATACGTTTATGAGGAAAATATACATTAATCACAAGTGGTAACAATATTATATTATAAATAATATGATGGTATTATGATAATGAGAATGGATAATAAAATCCTAATGGGGATTAAAAGGAGAATGGTTATCACGAGAAAATTATTCACAAGTCACTATTTCCTTCTGAAATATTAAATTCATCTTTATGAATAAACAGTGCCATTATTTCTAAAATAAGAGGGTAGTTAATAAATCAAATCATACTTTACTTGGTAATTTAAACCTTACTAAGATGACCTTACAAATGAATAATAAATAGTTACTCCATAACACAATTAAATTACAAAGTTGTGGGGAACACAATTGATTGACATAAGGAAGACATAACTAATCCTTCACGATTAAGACTTAAGTAAACTAGAAGTAGCCTAGGTCACGAAGAAATAGTCAAAAGATGTAAGATGGATATGGTAAAAAACCTTAAATACAACATAGTCTAGATGTAATTTCATGACATCATACAACTACCTACACATAGTGCTAGCTAAGGGTAGTTAAGAAATAAGGGAAGAGGATGTAATGGAACTAATTCCAATATGTGGGGTCTTTCCCTATTCCACGAGAACCCCGAGTAAGTTGTGTATATTTTCATATATGAAGATAGTCTTGTAAAGAACAATTCCTCCTTCTTAACATGTTCACCTTCTTAAACAAAAAGATCAATATAACTGTGTTGAGATAAATGTTTGGTCACAAATTATATCTTTAGGATTTTTTGCATGGTCTCGAGATACGTTGTTTATGTATAGAGAAAAAAATTGGCCAAAGTAATCCAAATAGCTTATTTCTTTTTTTGTTCACCTTATCCTTATTTATATATGTCAGATACCATAATATGAAGATTGAATTTCGTGGTATAAATTTAAGGATGGAAAACATAGTTTCTCAACATTGAAGAATGTAAACCTGAACATACTAAAGATTGAATGATCGTTCTTGTAGAGTAGACTAAAGGGAGAAAAGAATAAACCTTTCTCATCTGGACAAGTTTTATACACATAAGAGTTATCAGATGGATCAAACTAAACTAATAACTTGTTAATCAAGTTTATTAATTGATTTCTCTGAGTTAACTTTATTTCACCTTCGTGAATGGAACATGAAGATGTTTAAAAAAAATCATCATTATTTTTTGGAAAATAATTTGAGGCATTACAAAGGCAAGCCAACTCTTGAACATTGTATTCATGGAACTCTTCAAAAATCACCTTTATGGACCACTTCTGCCAAGGGTTGGAAACAATAATCTCTAGAGTTTCTTGATGTTCGTGGTAACCATTTGATCAATAAAATCCCAATTATATTGGTAACCTTATTAATTTAAACCAACTTGACCTCAACTATAATAACATTGATGGCAAAATTCCATCCTTTTTGTGTAAATGTAAATATTTAAAAAAAATTGATTCTTATCAAAAATATTTTCTCACGTAAGGTTCCACCAATGTGAAGAATTTGAGAGGCTAACATTGATTGATTTAAATTGTAACTTTCTTTCTTCTACCTTTTTGGGAAGATTTGGATGAGTACAATAGCTTCTCTATTAATCTCATCCTTAGTTGGAATGCATTTAACATAAAAAATCTCTATGGAATTGTACTTTTTGAAAATTTACTTTAAAAGGTTAAGAAAATATGTTCAAATAGATCACAACAATGGTTTGATTAAATGCTTTAGATTGTAATTATAATGGTGATGTGTTTTATAAATTTCCAGACTCTTTCAAAATTAAAAAACAACTAAAGATTAATAGTTTTTTTTAGTGTTTCACATTAATAATATATTTTTAATAACTATATTATAAAGTACCAAAAAAAGGATAAAGAGTAAGAGTAGATATATAATGATAAAGCCTTATTTTTAAAAAAAATCTAATTTCACTTAAGGTGAGCCATAAATTTTGATGTGCATTGACTATTTTTGTACTATCTATAAGAAGATTAACAAATTACAGTCAATTATGAATTTACTTAAAATTACGATGTTTTTATAAACTGTGCAATTGGTAGTATTAATCTAATTTAGAAGTTGGATGAGTAGAGTGTGGTTGAAATACCATCTAGCATGAAGGACATGTCTGTGAAACAACATTGTTATACAATTAAAAAGATAGTTGCCTATCAAAGAAAAAGGAGGAAAAGTGACTTGGATTAGAGATTATATAAGTTAAAATTCATAAATCGTAGTGTAAATGGAAAAGCATTTCTGTAATCATATATACTTGTTATACCTTTGCAAGGACGATTTTCTATGTTTTAGAATATTTCATGTTAGGCTTTAATTTATACAAAGTTTATAAGGGATGGTTAATTGGGGATTTATTCGCAATTTAGTTACAATCCAATCAAATTATTGAGATAATTACACAAGTCTTTGATTGGAAAGTAACATAAAATTTTATATAGCTGAGCATGTTTATTACAAAATATATAGAGTGTTACATAATATCCAGGAAATGGAATGCAGTGTCTGATGTTAGGAAATGGATAAGGAATGCAGATGCAAGAAAAGAAATGACATCACGTAGAGATATCGTCACAGGTGGTCGGAGTGAATGAGAGGGAATTCCTAGCGAGATCATAAAGTATATGAAAGTTCTGCTGCTGAATGTTCCCAAATATGGACAATCCCGACGACCCGGCCATCGCAAGGCAAATCAATCCACTCTGTTGGTCGCCATAGAAGGCATTCTCGTGAGGCAGATGATAATCAGCAGCACCCGCAAAATGAAAAGTAATGGCAGGAAGTTTGACAGTACTATGAGACGAAGATGGCAGGGCAAAGCAGAGATCCAGCCCGACGCTCGACCCATCCGCTTGTTGGAGCGTCATTTTATTTATTACACCTTTTTTCAAGGAATCATACGCCGCTTGCTCCAAATACGTAATGGTGGTTCCTGAGTCAATTATAAATCCTCCACTTCCATCCGGCTGAAGATCGAAAGTTCCAGCGGGAATATTGAGCGGAGATCCATCAACGGAGATTCCTTCCAGCTGAAGATAATAGAAAGAAGGATAATCTTGGTTGTGCACAAACGGGGTGGATTTGATCGGTGCACCGGTGATCATTAAATCAGCGGCGTTGCCGAAAAGCAAAGGGCTTGTTTTGGAAGGTGGGTCTTGAAAGGAAAGCAGGCAGTATGAGAATTTATTATTCACCCTCGACCCAAGCTGGGAAATGAAGGATAGGGCTCCTCGTCCCAGTCCGACTAAACCGCTTACTTGACTAAAACCGCTTCCTTCGTTGTCGTGGCCGCACCCAAACGCGACTTGGGGGATGAGGGAGGGAACAGTGAAGGTCTCGTAGGCCAGATCTCCGGCGGTGAAGGAATTGTCTCCATACTGGTACTGGTATTTGCAATCCGGACTGCAGGACGAGGAGGAAAGCGCTTTACAGAAAGAATCCGAACAGGGAAGCTTGGCGTATGTTTGCGAGTGGGAGGGGTCGAAGATTTGGCCTGGCTGACTAAAGCATTTGCTACATGGCTTGCACTGCGTCCATATCAGATCGCTGCCCGTGTCCACAATGGCATTGAATGTTACGGCCGGGGTTCCGATGCCTATTTCCATTATGAATTCCCCGTTTCCTGCATGGACTCGACTCGACACTTCCACTCCCTCTTCCTCTTTCGCATATTTCTTGCTGGTTTTGGCCACAAACATGCGCATTCTGCCGTCGCTCCGTTTAATAGCGTGGCGCAGCCGATCTGCTTTTGTAATGCCTGGGCTCTCTCGACGAACCAGCCCTATGCCAAAACCGGCGAGCTGGCTTCCGCTTTGTTTTGCATCGAAATCATCACAGTTGCTCAGAATTGAGAATAAGCAGAGAATTGCAGCAAGGAGAGAGAGATAGGAATAATAAGCCATTGTAAGCTCTACAAATTCTCCTTCTCCTTCTCCTCCTCATGCAGCTACCAATCTTATATAGGGGTTTGGAGTGGATAAGTATACTGAGCTGCCTACCCATTTTTGTGCGACTCCAGTCGTCGTGATTAGATAAACGCGTATACGACACATACCTATGACATTCTGGCCTTCCGTGAAGAATGAGAATAATATTAATAATAACACCATCTTTCGCGCTAAATAATAAAAAACTTGCACTTAAACGTTTGACCGCTCATGCACGCTTAACCTTAAATAAACAAACCTTTGTCCACCGTTTTAATATGAACACCCTATTTTGGTTAGCTTTATGAGGCCACGCCAAATACGTGCCGCCAAATTTTCGTTTTGGGTGAGGATATCACGCTCACCGGATTATTATCTGTTGCTCCTAGAATTGTAACACATTCCAGCATTATAATAGGGATGCGTAAATTAATGTGTGTATCTTCCCAAGGAATAAGTAAATGGAAGGGCGATCCATTGCTATAAATGGAAAATTCTATTACGATTAAAGATATTCGAGCCGTTGTTCCTAACCACTTACTTTTTTTTGTTATTATTTTATACATATATATCTTACCTACACTTTGTTTAGTATATTTGTCAATGAGTGAAAATTTAGCACTTTATCAAATGGTCGTTGGTCCAATGGTGAAGTTGCTTGGTTCAGAAAAAGCCCACCGGGGTTCAATTCTTGCTGAGTGCAAAGCCCTGGAGATACCGTAATAATTGTTGAGTGCAAAGGCTCAGAGATACTGTAATAAGGGATGAGGTCAAGATTGTGCCACAAGGTGAATTTGGCATAATGGAAACCCCTCAGTCCTTGACATCTAAGCCTAAGAATTTTGTGCACCTCACCCATGCAAAAATACAACTTCAAAAAAAAAAAAATTGGCACTTTGATATGTATATGTAGTCCAGTTTTGAACATGTCAATTAATTTGAAAGATGAAATTTTTGATGCACTGGATTTGAAACATTAAATCTCGACGTTTGTAGTTTGAAATTCTATAGATCTCATTTAAAAAAGATACCTAAAATAAATATATTTTTAAGTGCATCAAATGAAAATTTAAAGTCAAATGTAGTTTTTAATGAAAATGAGAATTATTCTTCAGTTAGTGAAAAAAATACACAATCAGAGTCAATAGGAGATGAAAACACACAAGAGAAGGAGAACACACAACAAGAGGAGAACAATGAAAATACTATTGTTCAACCCATCGTTAATGGACATTTCATTATTGATCCTGATCTTGCAAAATGGATAATAGACAACGATACAATAGAATATATAATTTTAAATACACCAAAACAAGATATGAATGTTGATTTTTCAAATTCAAAACGCCAATACTCAGATTGTTTTAGATATGTTTCTAAATATTTGTTTCAACGGAAACTTTTAAACAATGAACGAAAATTAAGAGAATGGTTACTTTACTTAGAGTCAAAAGGAGTTGTTTATTGCATTCCTTGTCGCCTTTTTCAAGAAAAATCAACCACATTTTCCAAAATTGGATTTAATGATTGGAAAAATGCATCGGATAGTTTAAGAGAGCATGAGGATTCCCCTGATCACAGGACTTCAATTCTTAATTTCATCACTCGAAGTAATGTTTTGGGAAGAGTTGATTCTACACTTACAAGTCAATGCCAAAATGAAGTAGAGTATTGGAGGAATGTTTTAAAGCGTATTGTTACAACTATGAAATTCCTTGCTACTAGAGGTATTGCCTTTCGTGGTGGTGACAATTTATTAGGATCTTCTAGAAATGGAATTTTTTTAGGGTGTTTAGAACTTATTGCAGAGTTTGACCCATTTTTGGAAAATCAAATTTCACAATATGGAAATGCAAGAAAAGTAGTTCTATCTTATTTATCTATGACAACATGTAATGAATTTATTGACCTTATGGCACAAAACGTTATAAACAAAATAGTTAAATAACTCCACAACGCAAAATATTTTTCAATTATTGTTGACTCAACACCTGATGTATCTCACACTGACCAGTTAGCATTTGTGGTAAGGTATGTTTCTCAAGAAGGTTTTCCAGTTGAACGATTTTTAAAATACATTCCTTCGGTTGGACACAAATCATGTGATTAGAAGCTTTTGTACTTACAACACTAGATGACTATGACATTAATATCAAATATTGTCAAGGGAAAGCATATGATAATGCAAATAACATGTCTGGAAAATACACAGGTCTACAAAATAGGATTCAAAAGCACAACTATATGGCAGAGTTTGTACCTTGTTTAGGGCATTCCTTAAATCTTGTTGGATCTTTAGCTACATAATGTTGTACAACAACTATATTTTTTTTTCAGGACTTCAACTTATTTACACTTTCCTAAGTGCCTCAACTTATCGGTGGGAAATTTTATTAAATTTTTTGGATGGAATTTGTCCCGTTGAAAAATCTCTTTCTGAAAAAGATGGTCAGCTAGACTTGATGCAGTTAAAGCACTTTTCTTGGGATATAGTAAAATTCAAGATGTTTTCCTAAATATAGCACAAGACAAAAATCAAACAACTACCACGTGACATGAAGCAAAATGTATTCAAGAAAAACTAGACAATTTAGAAAATTGTGTGATATGTTGTATTTGGCATAGTATTCTTGAAAGAATGGATGCAACTAGAAAATATCTACAAAAGGTATACATTGACTTAACCATGGTTGTGTCTCAGTATAATTCATTGATAGATTATATTTTAAATATTACAGAGAATTTCGATACATATGAGCAACATGCTAAGATCATTAGTGGAAAAGAAGAGTACGAAATTGATAATAAAAGAAAAGTTCACTTTGATGAAACGAGAGATATCAAAATTCCACAAACATGAAGTGATCGTATGAGGGTGGGGGTATTTTATGTTATTATAGACAACTTAATAAGGGAATTATCAAGAAGAAATGAAATATATAGTGTGTTAAATGATAGGTTTGGATTTTTGAACAATTTAAAAGATCTTGATAATGAGACAATATTGAAATGCTCTAATTCTTTAGTAAAAACATATAACACAGACTTGGAAACCTCCCTTGACATTGAATGCATCCATTTCCAAGCATTAGCAAGACATGAAAACTTGACAAGTATATCATCAATGTCAAAATATTTAAGAAAAAATTGACTAGACACCACATTCCCAAATCTAGATGTTGCAATACAAATGTTTCTTTGCATTCCTATTGGAAATTGCAGTTCTGAGAGAGCATTTTCCACTCTAACAAGATTAAAAATCAATTTAAGGTCAACAATGGGTGAAATTAGATTGAATAGCCTTTCTATTTTGACAATTGAACGTGACATCGCTACAACAATAAATTATGATGATGTCATTGATAGTTTTTCTATGGAAAAGGCATGAAAAAAATATTTATAGCTTTAATAAAATGTGTCAAGAGTTATACTAAGTCTATAATTGTTTAAAAAACACTCACATATAGGTGGGTCATTGGTCCCGGGTGGGAGGGGGGCGCACGCTCCGAGTACTGCCTAGGGCGCTTGAAAACCTAAATTCGGCCTTTTCTTGACCGTTCATCTTCTTTAGTTCATTAATATAAACCATGTTTATTTTTTAGACTATTATACATTTGAACGGAATAGTTGAAAATTAGTTTATGCTAAAATAATCAAACAATTCATCTTACCAATTCTTAAAAGAGTTTTGCTTTTCTAAATGAGGTGTTATTAAGCAGACATTTTTCTTTTACAATATATACATTCAAAAAAGAATAAAATATGCTCACTAGAACATAACAAAATAATAAAACTTTTAATCAACAAAATATATTTGAGAAACCAATATTATTGACAAACGATTTCGATTATAATTATTACAACCTAACTACTTAGCTTATAGATGGTTCTATGTGAATTTTTTTTAAATATTTATACCACTCTAAATATTGACCCAAGGGATTTTGAACCACCTATATTATTCAGGACTAAAAATATTAAATTTAATCTTGATGTGCTAATTATTTGAAAGAATTTCTATAAGTTAAAAAAGGATTTTACTTATTCATCGAAAAACTACAATAAAACAATTTATAATATAATACATTACAATATTAGTCATTTTAGTGTGTTAATACTTAACCATTTCATTCTATTAATACATCAACATAATTTATTATTGTATTAGTCATTCCAATTTTTCTTTACATTAGACACTAAGAACAAAAACCAATTTATTATACTATTAACCTATCCATTGTACTAATATGCTATTCATGATTGACTTGAATGTTATTAAATTCCATTTTACATTTAAATGTGAAAATAATTTTAAAACCACTCTATTATTTAAATGTTAAGGGTTTTATCTATAAACACATTTCAATATGAAAAAATATGATATTTAAATACTCTTAAGAAGATTTGAAAAATAGCAAATATTTCTCCCTACATTTTCATGGCTAACAAGGATAAGAGGTGTTTATCCATATATTTATTATCTGAGAAATGTTTGATTTTTCGTTAAAATTTCAAGTGTTGGCATTGCTCCATTCTCTAACTTTGACGTTTCTTCTAAAAATTCAAAATTAGAAATGTGAAAAAATTTCAATTTTGGTAACCCTTTTGATCTAGTAAACCCTTTGGAAAGTTCTTTGCTTATTTCATTTTTTTATTAATTAACTAGTGTAAATCATAAATTCATTTAGTAATGGGTACTTTGTACAATGAAAATATAAAAAGTATAAGATCATCATGTTTTTGAAAATCAATAGCAACGGCTCTAAGAGGATGCATTTCTTCAATGTTTGCTCTTTCAGTTTAGTCTTATTTTCTATATACACCTCATTTTTTACACTTGTTAACTATTTATTTTGTGCAGGGGTTGCTAATGCATCTTCATTTTGAGCAAGAAACTTAAGGGGCCTATCGAGATTGGGGTGTGATCAAACTTGGTCATATGGGCTAGACCATGACATTTGAGAGATGTCACTATTATGCCATAGTTACCATGTCATTGCCTCGTTTCTTCCATTTATTCATCCATTACACCCATCATGGCCACTTACCCATTATGTTTACTTATTCATGTTGGTTACATGTTATTATCCTTATATTTGCAGGTCACCAAGCCCCCTTCATTTTCCTCTATTTACCTTCTAGTCTCCATCTCACATACTTTCACCTTTTCACTTAGGGTTTCCCCCAAGACTGATACCATCGGCCATGGGTGATGGTGTAAACTTTATCTTTCCCATAGATGAACCCATCACCCATAGGCGATGGAGTTGGGTATATATGCCTTCTTTTTTATAAACCACCACTAGTCAATTACTTTTTTCGTACTTGAAGGTACTTATATTTTGAGTTTTCCACACATGTTTCTTGACTTGAAGTCTTGGATCTTCCTTTTGTGTATTTTGTGTCACCATAGTGAGTTCGAACTAGATATATTATTATTGATATTTCCCCTTCTCCACCCATTGTGATTCTCTCAGCGTTGTTGTCTCAGGGGAGGATTAGCATCAGTGGTCACACACATGCTACTTGTAAGTATTTTATCTTGCACATGTATGTTGTGTGTAAGGAACCTTCTTGGATATTTTCAATAGCAGATCGCATATATACTAAAATGAAAAAAAACAACAAAATAGTATATAATAGAATAGCTTATATCACTCATCCACTTCGATGGGGGAAACCTGCAAGACCTTACAATAAGATTATAATGCTCAAGATGATCCTCAAGTACTAATCCTACCTTCTATATATATATCCTACTTAGGAAATGGTTATTCCATATGCCAACCATACTATAATATGAAAGCACAAAAATATCTGACAAGACCAAGGAGATATTATGCTAGCTACATGTCAGCTAATCATATCCCATTATATAGAAAGTAGAGTAAGGGCATATCATGCTCCTCCCCTTGAAACCAATGTTATCCTCAATGTTGAATAAGCATGGATGCTTCTGAATGAATTCTTAATCCTCCTAAGTGACATCCTTATTTTGCAGGTTCTTATGCTTGATCAAATATTACTAGAGGATCTCGGTACGCAACTTTGTTGTACTCATTTGAAGGATTGATTCTAGTTCAATAATAATGTACTCTTTGTCATCCATCTCTTGTAATTATGTTCAGGTGGGCACCCATTGTCTAATGAACTTCTTCAAGCAACAGACATGAAAAACAAGATGTATTGTGGTTGAAGGGGGTAGGTCATATTTGTATGCCACAGTTCCAATCTTGTGTAAGACATGTTAAGGACCATAATACTTGGGACCCAATTTTTTATCCTTCCTTTGTTGTTTCAGTGACATATTCTTATATGGTTGAAGTATTACAAATACCCAATCACCTGATTCAAAATGCCTTTTACTTTGGTGTTGATCTGCTTGTTGTTTCATTCTATTTTCAGAGAGAGCTAAATTTTCTTTGAGGGGTGCCAAGATTTCCTGCTAATGTTGGATGTGATCTTCCATTGTCCTAACCTCAGGATGCATTCTTAAGTTGTACATGATGGAAGGTGGTTCATACCCATATAAATCCACAAATTGTGACATCTTTGAAGTGAAATTAAAGGATGTGTTATACCACCATTCTACAAGGAGTAGCCACTGAGCCCAACTTCCCTATTGATTAGAAATAAAACAATGTAGATATCCCTTAAGGCATTTCTTGACTCCTTCTATTTTACCATGATATTGAGGGTGATATGATGAAGTGTGAGCTAGATGAGTACCTAGAACTAAAAATAAATCAGTCTAAAAATTACTTGTAAATATTGGATCTCTATCACTTACAATGATCTTATGAGTACCATGGATTTTCCAAATTGTGTCCATGAAGGTAGAGGCCACTGTACTAGTTGTAAAGGTTGTGATAGTGCACATAAGTGAACTTACTTAGTGAACCTATCCACTAACACCATGATGACATTATTACCATCTGACATGAGAAGCCTTTTGATGAAGTCCAGTAAAACCTCCTCCCACTGCTGTCTTGAGATAGACAGGGCCTAAAACAAACCAAGTGTTATGAATCTTTCTCCCTTAGTTTGCATACATATTATACATTCAGATAAAACAAATTTTACATCCCACTTGACATCTTCCTAGAAGAATTCCTTCTGGATATGATGATATGTCTTTAGGAAGCCAAAATTCCCACCTATGGGAGAGGAGTGTAATTCCTGAATGATCTTATATTTAATTATTGAATTGTTACACAAGTAAAACCGTACCAAAGAGTAGAACCATCCCATATAAATTTGTATGACACTTTGGAATCTTGACTAAGATGATGAATGAGATCATATGTTATTGCATCATGTTCCCATTCATTCCTATCCTCTGTTATCCAATCTGTCTATAGTAATACCATGTAAAAAGTAATTCTTCAGTGGGCCCAACCTTTCTGGAGAGTACACATGCTACAATGTTCTCCTTTCCCTTCTTGTAAATTATTTTAAATTCAAATCCCAAAAATTTAGTAAGCCATTTTTTTGTTCCTCATATGATAACCTATATTCTAATAAATACTTGAGACTATCATGGTCGGTTTTCACCTTGAAGTTCCTACCCAGTAGATAAGGTAGCCATTGTTTTACAACATGGATTATAGCCATCAATTCCTTCTCATAGATAGGATTGAGAAGGTTCTTACCTGTGATTTGGTTACTCTCAAAAGTAATGAGGTGTCCTTCTTGCATGAGCACCATACCCGATCCATATCCATATGCATCACATTCCAAAATAAAAGGATTCAAATTTTTTGGAGTAGCCAAGAGTCGGGTAGTACACATAACCCCATTGATTTGTTCAAAATCCATAGTAGCAACATCATTCCATTGGAAGGAATATTTCTTTAAGAGAGTTGCGAGAGGTACTTTTATACCCCCATAGTGCTTGAAAAACCTCTAATAGTAACCTTTTAATCCCAAGAATCCTCATAATTGTTTCAGTGTTTTTGGAATGGGCCATTCCATCATGGATTTGATCTTCTGAGGATCCAATTTTACCCCTTTATGTGACACAATGTGACCTAAATAATCCACTTCATTCACCCCAAAAGATCACTTGGATGGTTTTGCATAAATTTTATGTTGTTTGAGGGTGAGGAGAACTTGATCCACCTACTACAAATGATCTTCCAATTTCTTCCTGTAAATTAAGATATCATCAAAAAATACCAAAAAAAAATCAAGAGGAAATGGAATAAAGATGGTGTTCATCAGACTTTGAAAAGTGGAGGGGGGATTTGTATGGCCAAAAGGCATCACGAGAAACTCATAGTGACCCTTATGGGTTCTAAAATATATCTTATGGATATCTTCATCCTTGATTTGAATTTGATGATAACCCAAATGAAGATCTAGATTAGTGAAATAAACATCACCATGTAACTCATCTAACAAATCATCGATTATAGGAATAAGAAACTTATCTTTGATGGTGTACTTGTTGAGATCTCTTTAATATGGACACATCCTCCAATTCTCATCCTTCTTACACACCATTACCATATGGCATATAATACATACTTCCATCATCTCTTACACCATATTCTCAATCTCACTCTTTTGAACATAGGGGTACATGTACAGGAAGATGTTGCATGGTTGACTTCTTGGAAGTCAATGAATGACATGATCATTTGATTTTTTTGGAGGGATACCTTTTGGAATCTTACCAAAAACCTTTTGAATGGTTATTTAGAATTAGCTATAAATTTGAAGGAGTATCGGTCTTCACCTATATTGCTTCGATGGAGAAAAACTATGCAACAAACCCATCATCACCCTTTCGTAATAGATTTTACATCTGATGGGAGATGACCAGATGAGGGGAATTTTCTTGTAATCCCCAAAGTTTAAAATTATTACCCTCATATTGGAAGCACATGAACAATTCCTGAAAGTTCATCTCAATTTTCCCCAAGGTTGTGATCCATTGTACTCCCAAAATAATATTGACATCACCCATAGAAATGGAAAACACATGAGATTCTAATTTTTACCCACCCATGGATAGCTTCATACTATAAATATTTCCCAAACAACTAATTGTGCCCCCATCAGCAATAATATCTAGAAATTTAGGGGTTGGACAAATAAAGCAGTTGGATCTTATTGTTAATTTATGGTTGATGAATTTATGTGCACTACCTGAATCAACCAATACTGTAAACACCTATAATTTGGTCTACATATTATTATTACTAAGATCATACTAACTATCATAGTATCATGTTAATTTACTACACTACGTTAGTAAAATACCCTTTCCAACCTCTTCTAAACCCCCTAAACATGTTATTCCCTCTCTAACTAGCTTCTATAAGCTTGTTTCCCTTTAATTAACCTTATTTAGGTTAATTAACCCTCTTATTGACTTTCTAGGAAGGATTTGACTTTCTAAAACAAATATCTGACCTTTCCAAATAGCCACTTAGCTTCCTAAAAACCTGTTCACACATCCAAATATGTTTTTCTAAAAATCAACTTTTTGACTTCTTTTAGTCCCTCATGCATCCAAAACATCCTTTTCTCAAAATCAAAAACTATAAATAGAGGGATACCCGTCCCACCTTTTCTCAAGAACTCTCTCTCTCTCTCTCATTTCTTATTTAGGTCATGCTTAGGTCTTTTAGAGTCATTTCATAGTTTATTTGAGTTATTTACTTGTTATTTGCTAATCCTTTCAAAGATTTAGGTAAATGGGAGAAGCCATTAATGGTGAGATTCCATTCATAAGCTTTTGAAACATTAATAAACACAAAACTGATTGCTAGAGATTTAATATGTTCACTTATAGATAGCTTTCATGGAGTAGAGAACTAATATAGTCATGTTTAGAGGTTGATTTTTTGTTTCAAAATTTATAATATGCATGCAAATAGGTAGCTCTTGCTTATCTCTAATTTGATGGTCATTTGGGTTGTTTGTTCTAAAGCTTTTGGGGTTTTCTTTTGAGTTCTTACCTCAATTTCATAGGCTTTTGAAAACTTTTCATTGCACACATTTGGCACACCCGGTGGGACTTGAACCCCATAGTCCTTTTAAAATCATTTTTAAGCTTTGTATGTCCATTTTTAATCATTATGGAGCTTTATAGGGTTAAAAGGCTTGTCTTTTGATAATTTTCATGTTTTAAACAAGCTAAATCTCCCTTTTGGTTAAACATTTAATGGGTTCAAGTTAGAAATATATTTCATTGATAAAAAACTAACCTGTTTGCTTCTTTAAAAAATTCATTTCCATGAGTTTTCAGGTTTTTGTAGGGGTACGTGCAGGTGTCCTGGATCAGCACGTTTCTTTCGAAATACAAGCGCAACTATCAAACTATTCACGCACCCGTCTAGTTGTATTTTTTTTATTGTCAATTCATTTACAAAGGGACACATATCTGTTAAACTATTGACATGTTTGTTGACTGTTACGCATATATGTGTCTTTGGAAACACATGTGTATTTTTGGCATATTGTGTTAATTCATCTTTTAACTTGCAAGTGTAATCATCGGGAAGGAGGCATCTTTATTGAAACCCTAGCATACTTGTTTCTTGTCCCACACAGGTGTTGGACCTTACTGTCATAAATTGTTGCCATACGTACATGTCAGTCTGGGTGCGTATCTGCTGGTTGGGACGTACATACGTCATTTTGGGTGTTCAAGTGTCTGAATTAAAAATTGGAATTTATCTTTGACCTGTAAGATCAAATTTTTTGGGTTTTTTTGGTTATTCACAGGTTCTAACAAGTGATTGTAGGTTTTTTTATTTTTGTAACTAATGTAGTTTAAGTGTTTCATTTTTAAAGAGATATTTTTAAAGTGTGTATGTTCTTCCCTTGCACCTTCTAGGTGATCTTGGGAATCTAAAACACTTCTAAAAACCTTCTTATTACTTTCAAAACACTTACTTTACGATTCCTAAATGGATTGATCTTTCAAATTTAGTTAAAATGAACTCAACATTTTACAAAAACACTTAAATTATTTTACCTAAAACTTATTTTAGTTGAGCTTCTGCGTTGTGTATGTTCTTCCTTCTCACCTTTTGGTTATCTTAGGAATAAAAAAAACACACAAACTCTCTTTTGGTATCATGATCTTTTGTGGAAAATTACTATCCATTTACGTATATAACCAAAAACACTTTTCGAAGAAAGGATTTACATAAACGAAACCCACTAGTACATGTTTTCCATGCAGGTTGTCAAACGGTGTGCTACTTAGAACCACATTAAGATAAGAAAGATAAAAAACACACTACTTTCATCACATTGTATTGTAGGTTTCAGAAAAGGGTACGCCCCTATCTGGTCAACTAGAACATAACCCCTTTGGCATAACACCTTAAGCGACAAAAATGGGTGTGGTTCTAGGAACCCTAAAGTAATCCACCGCAGAGTTACCTCATGGATGAAACAAGAAGCACTTCTCTTACCCACTTGACTAGTTTTTACATTGTGAGTTAGAGTCAAAGTTGTCTGTATCACGACCCCAGTGATGATACAACTGAATGCACTAGTTGCTCATTGTATCAAAAGGGGGTAAAGTAAATATGAGATACTCCCAAACTAGTCAATGTGACTCTTTGGGTAAATTGACCTCGCATTTACACAAACTATTGACACCTAGTTGAGTGATCATATTAGGAAATCTATTTTATCTTAGAGCCCACTTTGCTAGTCCATTTTCACGTCTTGTCGAGCCATCACGAAGTGATGACTTACTTGGAGTCTAAACCTTGTTTTTTGAACAATGCAAAGAGTCCACTTGAGTTAGACCTAAGTGTATTTCATCATGAAATTAAATGACGAATCACCTAGCTTGGTTTCTTTCTCGTCTTCGGATGAGGCAAAACTCTACCCAAGTGGTGCTTAGTTTATTTTCATCTTTGTATTTATACCCTTGTATTGTTGTTTCCCATTTGGGATGAGAAGGAGGAATACCTCACAAGTCTTGTCAAGGAAAGTATTCACAAATTTTTTATCCGTTTACGCCCATCCATGTTTACAGCTAGGTTGTTAAAATTCTAAAGTGTGTAAATACTTTTTTTGTGTCTTTGATAGTTATTGGATCTTGATTTCAAGATCATCTTCATTACTAGAATTTCGGTTCATCATTATTTCTCCTTAAGTTATTATTTTTACTCGCATTCTAGCTATAAAATTATGGTACTTACGTCTTGTTTTCATTTTCTATGAGAACTCGGTATAAGTCCCTTTATTGTATTGTTATGTTGCTCACACAACTAAAGAAATTCTTGCTATACTTATACCTAGTTTCAATTCCAACGCCATCTAAGTCTTTTGAGCATTTAAATATTTCCTTATGTATACCGCGATAACATCATCTTGATACTAACACCTTGCTTTCTAGGTTAATGTGTCAAGATAGTGTTGTTACGCTATCCACATTCGCAAACTTCCATTTTTCATAAAATTAGATTTTGTCAGCATTTAAACTGATCTTAGTATATCTCGTGGAGAGATCGTGTCAATATCACTTTGGTATTTAGGCCTTGTTAGTATTCTAACTTGACTTATGTATTGATAGGGTATTTTCACTATCTTCCTTAAGCCCCTTTTTTGAATCATAGTTTAGGGTATAGTCTAGCTAAATGACAGTTTTAGTGATTTTTTTATTTTCTAGAGTGTTCATATTATTATTCTTTGAACGATAACGGCTACATAGCATTACATATAGAACACACGAGGATATTTTGGCCTTTAGACAACTTACATAACATATGCCTAGGTTTCATAAAACTTTGCAAGCATTTAGACAAAACCTAGTATAAATTTGACTAGTAATGCCAAGAATCAAGAAAATGAAATCTAAACCAAACGAGCATGACTTAGAGGAAAATCCTTTTGCATCCTTCCCATTCAGTGGAAATAACTTAGCACCTCTCTTTTCACAAGTCAAAGACACATAATCTTTGGTCGATCATAGCAAAGTAGAATCTGATTCTTCTGAGGAACAACATAAGTTAGAACTAGTTTAATTTGACAAGATCCTTTATTGTAACAAAGATCAAGTACTCGCAAGAGTCCTAGAGTTAGGAGCTAAACTTCCAAAGGAATGTGAAACAAAGGATAAAATAATTAATTATAAAACAGAAGACCGACCATCCTTCTTAGACATGGATAATCCCTTTGACATAGGGTATGCTTATAATTCTGGAAAACATCACAAAAACATTAAAGAAGACCCATCAAAACCAAATGGTGATTAACAAAAACCTTATTATAAGGCTTCACGTAAAGTAAAATTTGAACATGAATTCAAAGGCTCACCGCATCCTGATGCAGCCTAGAATTTACCAGAAATAACCTAGGTGTGCTGGCACATCACTCAGTTTAGACTAAGCACTCACTCGAAGCGCGCAAAGGTACGAAGACCCTCGTTAGGATTGTTTGTGTATGATGTTAGCAAGATTAAGAGTTGATGCATTCAGATTCATAAATAGTATAATATTCTACAGAGCATATTCCAGATCTAAATCTAAAGAGTAATGGGCTCAAAAAATAGCCATAATGAACTCAACCATGCAAGATCTAGTTATAATCATGTTTAACATCTTTAATAACTCAATACATTCCATTATATTAAACACAGTAAATACACAGAAGATTCTTACAATAAGTAGTACCATAAGTTCATGTGTTCATCAGATCTGGTAGCATAACTTCACAATAGCTTATATTTAGTCCTACTATACTATGCAGATCACTACATATTTATAAGGGTGGGGAATTTCCCTTCACCACTTACATAATTCCCAAAATAGGTCACATGCTGAAAATAGCCATGTGCCTTTACAATAATAGAAACACATGTAAGTGCACTAATAATAGATCTATTGTGGTTAACTGGAAGTAATAATTCTATTATTAACTTGAACCCATGCAAAACGCTTAGTATATGCTCTTCTAAAAATAGCCTATGCATGTCGCAAAAGTCTTTATCTAGTTTGTGTGCTCTGCACACTATCTCAAAAACATATCCCGTAGTCATGAAAATGGCTAAGTCCCAAATTTATCCTTGTCTTTCGTGCACGTTTCCTTTCCTATTCTTTTGCGCCTTTGAGCACACCCTGTTTCCACACACGAACCTCTTGTGTACCTTCTACCAAGTATTATACTTTGTCGGCTAAACATTACCCCACACAAAACTACATTGCCACCCCATAAATGGCTACCTCTTTATACTTTTAAATAATAAAGAATGGAAATGAAAGGAAATTAAAGAATCAATGTACAAAGAATGAAATTTCACCTTGCAACATCCTTTTTTTAACTTGAAGAATAAACTCTGGATATTCTTCTTTGATTTCAGCCTCTAAATCTTATTGATTGCTTATCACAACTTCCACCTTCTTTGAAATATCTAATGTAATAGAGTCTAACTCTTCTTGCACAATCTCTTCCTTCTCGTTTTGCAAGACGATAACAATATTCGACATTGTAGTCACCCTTCCTTCCAGAAGATCCATCTTCTATGTTATAAGTTTTCCAATTTCATCTAACCTATCTTTATGGGGGTCTTGGGTTGCTGCAAGGGCCTCACACTTTTGCTTTACCAGTGCCAATCATTCTGCACCCCCCAAAGTCTCATCCTTCATGGCCTTCAGGAATTCATTGTCTTATACTATGGTCTTGATCCTTATTACTGCCTCTAGAGCTGCACATATATTCAATGCCTGGTCTACTTTCCTCATCTCTTCCTACAAATTTTGGATTAATGCTTCATATGATGAAATATTTCTAACTACTAAACCCCTTACTCTCTTTGCTTTCTACTGAGGGTCCTTTGGCATTGTCATTTGAATCGGTACATCCTCAAGCACCAAATCAACTAAGGTACACACATAATACATAGTTGAAGGGAAATTTTTTGGTACCTTGGGCTCCAAGTGCAGTCTCACTTGCAGGACATGATCGTTGATCTCCTTTTCCATGTTGATGAGAACCCCCTTCTTATTTTTATCTAGGTATTTTTCTCCTTTCAGACGTATTATTTCTGCATCTTTGGCTTTAATATCTTCTCTTAGCACTTTAATAGTGGAATCTTTATCCACATTCCTGTGTGCCACCTCTATAGATAATTTCACTAAGGCATTACTCACTTGTTCATCAAACATAACCGTGGGTTTGATGGTTATGTGTTTGTTCTGTGGTTACTTTCTCATTCTTCTTGATACACATGACTCTTCACATACAAAAGAATTGGGCTCATCCATGTGATTTTTCATAGACCATGACAATTGTTTCCTTGCACGTGTGGTTACCATGTTAGGGTCCATCAACTCCCATCCATATAAGTCCTTAAGGCCCATTGTATTCTAAAATCATGTGTAAAAAATTTTACTCATGTCCTCTTCATAGCCCATGATTGGTGCATCATACTCCCCACTTTCCCTTTTTGATCTTGGCCCCTTAGGAACTTGAGCGTCAAGGTTTGGAGTTGGATCCTCTATCTGAGTAGTATCTTGCTCTATTTATCTTGGCTTCTTTAATCCTTCTTCTTCTTCCTTCATGTCTTCATCCTTGGGTTATTCCACATCCTTTGGTGGTACAGGAGTTCTAGGCGCGCTTTCTGCATACTCCTCTGCCTCCTCCTCTAGCTTCAACTTTCTCCTTCATTTCTTAGTCATCTCTTTCTATGGAGAGATTTGTGGTGATCTTGGTACCGAGACTGGCATTCATGCACCTTGTGTTCTTATTATTCTGAACACTCTCTTGAAACGACACTCTCCTTGGATTGCTTCCAAGTCTTTTTCTTCTTCTTGTTCCTATGGTGGGTTAATTGTGTTCTTCGTCTCTATTTTATCTGTAGGCTGCCTTTGGCCTCTATGTACCAATCCACCACTATCTTCTCACCATTTTCCCTCTTCATCCACCTCTATAGGTTTTATGGGATTTGGAGTTGGTACATTCTCCACTGTATGCTTACCTTTAGGTGGCCCTTAGGAGCAGAAACTCATTCTCCACATATTTGTTACCCTCCAACTTAGGCTTAAGTTGAAGGTATACAAGCATAGCTCCACTATCCCCAATAGCCAAGCTTACAGGATTCATGTTTATAACATCTAAGATAAGTCTTTCAATATAGGTAGCCTTGCTTGGGTATACATATGTCTTCCTCATCATGTGGTAGTCACAGTCTACCTTATCTGCAACAAAATTTAGGTGGCATGCATTAGTAAAATGGTGGAATAATCCCTAGAAGTAGCACATTGTGAAGGCATATGGCAGTTTGCACCATGGGCTCCAAGTCCCATCCTTCATAGAAAATCACGTGATGCAGAAGTGTTGGTATGACGTGAATTGTACTGCCTTTCCCACTACTAATGGTAACTCCTTAGGAATGTGCCACTCCTCTTCAAATTCCATGTGGATCCTATCATACCACATCTCCACCCTCTATTTGAATGGCCCGCTCAATGACCCTTCACATAAATAGTTTTCAAACCTATGTGAAAGGGATTTTTTCTCCATGGGATACTCCCAAATCTTGTCCTTTGGCCCATTGGGCACTCCAATCTCCACAAAGACTAGTGAAAACAAGATAGTGCCAAAAATGATCATTTCATAGGTGCGCGCTTCCTTGACAATGGTCTCCGTAATGTAGCCTCCTATGTTATAGACTACCCCATGTGAAATCTTCCTTGTGACATGGACCCACATTGTATTCACCTATGACCATCTCTCCTGATCATTCAACTTGGTCACCAAATGCGCAGCTTCTTGTACCACTGAGTACTTCTTTAGTTGATAGATGTCCATTCTGCATGGAAATTTTGTATACCCCAGTTCCTTTCATGTTTCCATGATTGTTTCCTTATCAGTTAGGTTGTTATTAAGGTCAATCCATGTCCCTTTTAACCATGTTAGCATCAAGATCAACGTTGTTGTAATCCTTATCCTTCTTCTGACAAAATAGAATAAGTTCTCATGGACTCTGCTCATTAGCCACTGGTAAAGAGGTTCATATTTTCCAATGTATGGGAGCTCATATAACTAGTACACTCCTAATTTTTTTAAAATTTTCTCCCTAACGTCATCATATACTGCCATATTCTCCATCATGCGCTTGTTGGTCTTTGTACTCATCAACGTGTCTAATTATTTCTTATTATCAAAGGAGTGGTGGTTGTAATCACTCACCTTGTAGATGTGTATGTGGGAATCCCACTCTTTCCCAACTATCATGCCTTTCGGATACTGCATCTCTGAGAAACCACTCTCGGGAGAAATTTCAACTTCTACCTCCACTTTCTTCTTTCCTTTGGCTCCTGCAGTAGGTGCTTTCTTTGTCCATCTATGGTGTGTAAATGTGTCTCCTTCTATCCTCTATAGAGATCAAGTCCAAACCCTAGCTTGAATATATGTGCCCTAGTCAAAATCACATGCCTGAGCTCTTTCACAACACTCTGCTTTGCTCAAACCCTTCACAAATGGGGACGTAAGCTTCTTCTATGCACAAATCTTCTCTCCATGTCTGGTTTCACACTCTCTGCACCTCAATACTCTTTGCTCACCTCAATCTCACTTAGCTCATTTAAATTCTTACGATTACAATGGTAAATATGAACTCACATTACATCCTTATATAGATGGTGCATTTATTTCTCCTTTATGTACCAATGATTCCTCATTAATTGACCATTTTCACAATTTCTGTATGGTACATCTTTGCACCTCAGCTATAACCCTCTATTGTTCCTTCATACCTTCTGGCTACAGACTTCTCTTTAGCATGCTCCCATATGCCTAAATACCTCATGACTGTGCCTTCTCTTGGTAGTCCCCATGGCTGCTGCTTACCTTGTGTTATATTGTTCCTTCGTTTATCTCCATCTATGGTCCTTATTTGGAAGCAATCATTTTTCTACCAACTCTCCAAACTTGAATAGCACATGTAGCAGTTTGTTCCTTTATGTGTACCCTTTTTTCAATAACCACCCCACACAAATGGTATGTGCATTCATCTACTCATAAAAATTTCTTCAAACAGTAATTAGCTTCCAACGCGTAAATGCTCTTATTTCACAAAACACTAACTAAATTGACAAAGCATAACAACGAAGAAGGAAATACATTAAAGGAATACATAATTAAAAACCTAACCTAAATGGCAACACTGCCTTATTACAAACACCAAGAAGACTTATTTATAGTAGGGCTTCAACTTACTCCCATTGAAGTAACTAGGTAACCGTATTCCATCAAGCGCCTCTAACTAACAAGCTCATGTTTCAAGTATGTAAGTGATAACATATGGTCTTAACCAATGTACTTTAATTTTGCTTGGATGCCACAGAAACTTAGAATCACAAAGAAGCACCATCTGTCCAATCTCAAGCTTTTTTCCCTGATATGCCTATCATGTCATGCTTTCTGCCTAGATTTTTCTTGCTTCTGACTCCAGCATGCTATTGCTCATCACTCATCCAACTTAATCAATGCTTCAATTCATTCTTCTAATGTTTGTTCATCAACTAGACGTCTAACACACACAATACCCAAAGAAGGTAACATGAATTCCATAGGAAGAACTGCTTCTATGCCAAACACCAATTGAAAGGGTGTGGCCTTATTTAACTGCTTGTATGTTGCTCTATATTCCCAAAGCATGATAGAAAATTTATCATCCCAATTTTTGTCAATGTCTGACTCAAGATCTTTTTGAAAGCCTCAACAGTCCCATTTTCCTAAGGATAATATGGTGTAGTTTTATGGTGTGCAATTATGAACTCATCGAATAAGATCTTGATTGTCTCATTCAAAAAATGTGTGCCCCTATCACATTTAAACTCAAAAGGCATCCATACCTTGTAATAATATTTTTCCATAGAAACTTGGCTATTGTACCTTCCGTATAATCCTTTGTAGGTGTTGCTTCTGCTCACCTTGTCAAATAATTTGTGCAAGTGATGATATAGCCCAATCTATTCCTACGAACGGCTAGTGAAATAAGACCCAAAAAATCTATAGCCAATTTCTCAAATGGTTCTACACTAGGAATAGGTTGTAAAGGCATTTCATCTCTTTTTCCTAGTTTTCCAAAGAGTTGACAATGATCATAGGCCTTGAAATATGCCTTACAATCCTTATACAACGTCTCCCACCATAATTCAGTGAGTAGAATCTTATGTGTAGTAGCGTCACCTACATAGTGCCACCTACAATACCACCGTGAGCCTCTTCCATAATATATATACGCTCATGTTCCAGTACAAATCAATGCAATACTTCATCTCGGCTTAACTTGTACAACTCATTTCTAATCAACATAAATGATGTCACGTGAATGCCAAGTTATTTATTTTCTAAGGATTTCATTCCTTCTGGCACCATAATTATACGTATAAATACACTAATGTCCTCTAATTCTAATGATGTGCGTTGTAACCAGTATAACTGTGCATCGAGCATGGTATCTTCAACTTCCTACACGTCTTCTCCCGACTATATTCTGGATAGATGGTCTAGTCCAAAATTACTTTTCCCTAGTTTTACCACAACTGTAAAATCAAAATCTTGGAATAAGAGTACCCGTCAACATGTACGCCCCTTTAAAACATGAGTGTTTACCAAATACTTCAATGTCATGTGATTGGTATAGAATACAAAATGGTGTTTGTAGTAGGTACTTTCTAAATTTATGTAGCGCACAGATCATTGACAAAGCTTCACACTCTGTAGTTGTATAATTTTACTCTGCATGAGTCAAATTTGTACTAGCAAAACAAATAGGATGATATATAATACCTTCTCCAGGCTGAGCCAACACTGCACCAATGGCCATGCTAGAAGCATCCACATGTACATGAAATGGTTGGTCCCATGAGGGAATACACAGAATATCTATTGTAGTAATTTTCTCCTTTAATGTCTCAAATGCGTGTTGTCGTAATTCCCTCAGTAAAATGTCCCTTTTCCTTTTAGTAACTCCTCCAAGGGTATGACAACCTTAGCATACCCTTTAATAAATTTTCTATAATACCCAGTGTGACCTAAGAATCTGCGCACCTCACTTTGACTGGTAGGATCTTCCAAGATAACAATGACTACAACCTTAGCTGGATCAACCAACAAACCTTCCTTATAGATGATGTTCCCTAACAATGTGCCAAAAGGTGTAGCAAATACGCATTTCTTGATGTTCAAAGATATTCTTAACTATCGACATCTTTCAAACATTAAGCGTAAATTGTCACAATGATCCTTAATAAGTCCATACAATGTCTAATCATCTAAATAAACCTACAAGAAGTTATGAATAAAATCCTTGAACACTTGGATAACTATGCGTGAGAATATTGCAGTTGCATTTTTCAAACCAAAAGGCATCATAGTATAGGGATAACTTCTCCATTCAGTGGCAAAAGTAGTATTTTCGTGATCCTCTGTGTAATCCTAACCTGATGATACCCAGAGAATCCATCTATAAAGTAATAGATCTCACACCCTACAATGCCTTCTAATATTTCCTCTATGAATTGCGTAGGGAAGGGATCAGTCACACATGCAACATTTAGCTCCATGTAGTCCACACAAATCCTAATACAACTATCTTTCTTTATATTGATCACCATTGGACTAACCCATTCTGATTCGTCCAAGGGCTTGATGATTCTAGACTTCAACATTTTGTCAATTTCTTCCTTGACCTTTTCACACAAGTTGGGGTTCATCCTATAGGGTCTCTTCTGATCAGGTGTGCACCTTCCTTAAGCTTTATCTTCATTTCTCCTAATGATTCATGCACACCTTTTAGTTCATGGTATCCCCTAGGAAATAAGTCCTGATAATCTCATAGTAACTCAATGATTTTTTCCACTTCAGAGTCAAACCAATAATCCCCAATTATGGCCTCCTTAGGCTCAACATCCGATCCAATATTCACTTTATTTTTTTTCATAGGTTCATGATAGGTGCACGTGGTCTTATCTGCACTTTCCAAAACCTCATGTTGACCTGTTGAATGATCTACATATAGATTTTCTACTTCTTCATCATCCACTAAGTAGACCATCTTTCCTTTTTCTTTCTCAAGGAAAGCATGCTTAAGTAGTGTGGCATCTGTCTCTGTTTCTTCAGCAAAACACACTCCTGAGTCATTTCCATCAAATAAATCCTGAATGAGTTCTTCCACCTTTGCACTGTCTCCCATAGTTAACCACTTTATAACCCTTAATGCCTCTTCTACTGGAGGTTTAGTAGAGAAGTAGTCAAAATTCTGGATCATTCCTGAAATCAAATCCTACCAATTTCTAGTCTCTCTATGGAGTTCCACATATACATACCAAGCACGTGCATAACCTTGTAAAGTGGAATAAAATTTGTGCACCCAGAGTGAAGGTGGTAAAGATTCCTGCCCCTCTATCCAGCATCTCTCACACTATTGAACGTGGTACTGAACAAGTTTGATTACCATGATAAGTGCATATTTGAGTAGGTGCATTACTCCTGGAAAACTGAGTAGAAAGAGAAATCCTGATTTCATTCCATCCTACAAGATTATCCCTGTGAACCACCCACCAGTGCGTTGTTGTCCCATGTAGGGTATATGCTAGCATATTCTGTCTCTCCAACTGGTCTATCCACTGTTCCTCCATGGCATGTAAAAATACCATAGGATCTCCTTCTCCAGTGTATCAAGGTACCGAGTTGTTACCTATTCTCTTGATACAATGAGGTCTACTATTCCACGAAAATGTGCTTCTTACTTCGCACCCTACCAACTCATAAGTACCATGAGCCTAATTATCACAAGCGATACCTGTAGTATCACTAATAGAATATGCATCTTCTCACTGAAGGATTCCTTCTTTAGATGGCTCTAGCACTTCTAAGTCTTGGATTACATGTACATGAATCCTATTCAGATCTTCCTCACTCAAAGGCTCAACATAGGGAATCAATTTCCCATTGGTTAAAGTGATAATCACCCTTTCCTCCTTGTTCTCAAAACTGATATAACCCTTGTTGAACCAAAGATCAACATTATTTGCATAACACCAAGGGCACCCAAGTAGAGCTGGGAAGTTGTCTACTTTTGCAAGTGCCAAAACCTCAAAGTCCCCTGTGAACTTGGCCCCTTGTATAGTAATGGATGCATCTTTTAAAACTCCAATAGGGGTGGCCTTGGTTTGATTAGCCATAAACAACACATTAGAAGATGGTTGTAATGGGGGTCTCCCCATCTATACCCATGCATCTAAAGTAAGCACATTGACTTTCGCACCTGTATCAATCAATATATTACTCAAAATCCATCCATCTACAACAACATTCAGAGTGATTTCCTTGTCATAGTCTAAGCTATGGGGGGAAGATTTTACATGCAAGATCTGTCATCCAGTCTCAATACTTACGTGTAGAGTTGTTTCCCTTTAGCCAATTCCCTAACAATGGAATGATATTCTCCTAGCGCAACATTTTTCACACCTCCTTCAAGTCATCAATATCAGTTTGGACTGTCTCTGTTGCTTTCTTTTGCTCCATCTTCCGTGATTTCTCCTTTAAACACTGTATTTCACCCTGAAGATTTCTGAGTACCTCCATGGTTTCTTGATAAACCTCCTTCTGATGGACAAGATCTGGGTACCATGTATGTAGAACCTCCTCCTTAGTGATGGTAGGCTTCTACTGTAACACTTCTTTGGTGCATGCCACTTCAACGTGGGAAGTGATATTTATAGGCAATACCTCATATTCTAGTTCCAACTTGGGCATCCACTAATTTTCCATAATGCATTGTATCCTAACCATCCATGCACCTTTGCTTTCTTATTTATGCTGCTTACTAAGATGCTCATATAGGTCCGAGAATTCCTCATAACTATGATTCTTTACAAAAAAGGAACATATAATATTCTGAGGACATTCATTCCTATAATGGTCAGGATATTCACATGTATAACATGTTCCACGAGGGAACTCACCTCATTCACCACCAAGGCCTCATCCTCTGAATCCACCATGGTATCCTCAACCTCTACCACGAACTCCTTTTAAAATTCCTTCATTCCGATCATAACATGCTTGATTTCGATCTCAATCCTGATGCTCACCCTTACCCTTAGAGTTATTTTATACTCCCATATGTTGTACACCAATATCTATAGCATCATAGATCTGACTAATCAACAAGAATTCTTCCATATCGTGAGTCGTGGACCTGTAAATTTTACAATAGCAAGAGACATTCTTCCTTATTGTGCATTGCAATAATGGGCAGTGGCTAGCATCATGATTCAAATGACATATCTCATAGTCTAGCAATAATGAACATACTGATCTACGGAGACAACTATCCTTGGTGTTCCCTTCTACTTCATAATCTATACACCAAATCCCCGTGTGTGTCTCATGTGCTGAATTTAATGATAATTTCTTCAACTACTTCATCATAGTTGTAATCTGTGCTTCCAAAATTGGGCTCACCCCAATGTCAATGCTCCTAACTGCCTCAGCATGCAAAGCTTCTTCAAGTGCTTTGCGTGGATCAGTGTATGTCTTATGTGACAAATCCCTTCTAAAAGGTGTGATCAAACCTCCAACGAACCATTATGCATGTTGGCTTGCGTGAATATCATAAGAAAGCTTAGATAAACGCATTTTGAAATAGGCATCATACTCCCTGACACTCTCAGTAGTACCTTGCTTAGTATCCTTAAGTGTGCTTATACTCTTTTGCTCAAACTCAGGGATGTGAAAATCTTTAAGGAAAACATATTTTAATGCTGCATAGTCTACGCAAGTCTGATCAGGTTCAAATTTTTGTACCAGTTGTGCGTGTCCTTGTAACTTAGTGGAAAATTGACTTTCCCTGTTCTCAAAATCTGTGATCCCTTTTGCACGCCACAATATTTCACACATGTGAACATGTTCATAAACATATTTTATGCTCCTATATTCTAACAGATAAAGATACATCTCCATGTAAATATTCTGGGGTTGGTGTATGGACCTTGCCCACCTGATCCAGAACCTCTTGTGTTTCCTCTACCTCTAGAACCACCAGATCCACTGGAATTAGAACCACCTATACCTCTTGATCCTCCACCTATAGCTCGGAAGTGGACTAGAAGATGTACTTCCCTATGTCCCAACAGTAGTACTAAACTGTACCCATATAGTCTGTGAAGTGTTACCCCTCCCAGAAGTGAGTCCAAAGTTCTACGTGCTTGAATTCTGTGTAGATGATACACCTGAAAAGGTACCTTCAAACAACAACAAAGAAATTTTCCTTGACATTGATGTACTTGCTATGTGACTTACTCCTGCTCTCCCACTGCCTAAATTATCTTGTTGACTACTTGTCGTACTAGATACTGGAAAACCAAGTGCAAGGGCTAGGTTGTTAGGTAGATTCAGATGCGTGCCTGCGGCCTAGGTTGTCTTTATTGGCGTGCTTCCATGTGAGGCCAAGGGGGGTTCCCTACCATGCTTTCCCAAATGGGGGAGTTCCTGATGCTCCAGATCCACACCGTCTACATGAGCTCCAAATGCTTCGTGATCCATCTCTCTCCTTAACACCATTTTCTCTGCAACATCCCGCTACTTCTCTATCTCCCTCTCGCACACCTCATTATAATTAAGCTAAATTTATTCTCTCTACATTTATGCCACTAGTTCTTCCATATTTCAGCAAACCTTCTCTTGCCCCAACGCATGGTAGGGTTTAGTTAGCCATAGGCTTGTTTTCCAAGTTCAGGGTCACCATCAAGAATTTTATTGCCAGTGGAATGCCTTGGAAGTAAGTTCCCCTGGAATATCGTAAAAAATGTAATTGTGCTACCTCTAGGAAAGAATAAGTGGAAATTGAGAACTCCATAATATAACTGTTCAGAACACCATGAAACAAAGTATCCATGACACGTGTCCAAATCAGATCAACATCATAAATGGCTTGAAATTGTTCCTACATCTAGACAAGTGCACAATACCTCCAATCCCTTTTAGATGCATAAGAAACCAGAAACTTGTATAGTTCTACCGAAATAATAGTGAATAAGCTCGCATATAAACTATCATACATATTATTTTCCACCCATGCACGTGCGTTAAACTTAGATCCAGTGTTGAACCTCCATGTGTACTCTTCTTCTAGATCTTGTATCCACTCGTCAACACTTGCTAGGGTCAACCGATATGTCTTCATCGCAAATGATCCTAAAAACAACTAAAAAAGAGGCCCTAACAATAGAACCAATGATACAGCCTAAAATTTACTAGAAATAACCCATGCATGCTAGAACATCACCCAGCCTAGACTGAGCACTCACCCAAAGCGCAAAAAGGTATCAGGCCCCTCTTTAGGGTTTCTTGTGCAAGATGTTAGCAAAATAAAGAGTTGATGCATTCAAATTCTTACATAGTATAACATTTTACAAAGCATATTTCAGATCTAGATCTAAAGAGTAATGGATTCAAAAAATATCCATAATGAATTAAACCATGCAAGATCTATTTGTAATCATGTTTAACACCTTAAATCAGTCAATACACTCCATTATATTAAACACAATAAATACATAGAAGCTTCTTATAATAAGTAGTAGCATAAGTTCATGCGTGCATCAAATATGGAAACGTAACTTCAAAATAACTCATATATATTCCTCCTATGCTACGCAGATCACTACATATTTATAAGGGTGGGGACTTGCCCTTCACCACTTACATAATTCCCAAAATAGGTCACATCCTGAAAATAACCATGCACCTTTACAATAATAGAACACACATGCAAGTGCGCTATTAATAGATCTCTTCTGGTTAATTGGAAGTAATAATTCTATTATTAAATTAAACACATGTTAAGAGCTTAGTAAATGCTCTTCCAAAAATAGCCTATGCATGTCACACAATTCTTTATCCACTTTGTGTGCTCTGCACGCTATCTCAAAAAAATACCTCGTAATCCTAAAAATGGATAATTCATGAATGTGTCCTTGTCTTTCACATGCGTTTCCTTTCCTATTCTTTTGTGCCTTTGAACACACCTTATTTCCATGCATGAACCTTATGTGTGCCTTCTGCTAAACACCTCCTAAGTTTGACAATTAATATGATCCCTTAGTTGAGGAAGATATTATTTAAAAACAAATATTGAAACTAAGTCAAAAGTTAGCAAACTTAGGCTCTTCGAATAGGAACTTGCATAAAGATAAACTCAAGACAAAATTCAGTGAGTTTCACCGTGATCCAAAGATGATGTAACTTTCAAAGTTGCTAAGGTAGATAGACCAACATCACCTACAAAGGAACAACTCATTTAACAAGAGTTACAATCAATGAATAACACACATACTACACAACAGGAAAGTAACATAGGGCACAATAGCGAGAACTTATATGAAGAACTATATCCTTACCCCTTTGATAAGGACATGTTGCGAGAACCATTTCCAAAACATTTTTCCTTTCCTAAGTTCAATAAATATAAGAGAAAAAGCGATCCTCATGATCACATCAAGTACTTTTACATGGCTTGTCAAGAGGTCGCGTACAATGATAATTTCTTAATACAACTATTCCTTCGCAGCCTAAGAGTACTAGCGGTAGAATGGTTTTTTAGTATACCCAAGGGATCCATTACAACATGGCCCGTACTAGCGGAAAACTTTATGTGACATCATTCCTTCAATATGGAGAATGATATCATGATAAACGACCTTTACAATGCAAAATAAAAATCTAACGATTCCTTTACAGGATTCTTACAGCAATGGCATGGATTGGAAATCCATTTCCCTTATTCCCTGCTTGAAAAAAACTAGTAAGCATATTCATTCCCAACCTAAAACTAGAGATAGGATTTCGTTTACAAATGCATTGCGGCTCTAACTTTGAATAAGTTATAGATAAGGGTAGTCAAATCAAAAATTCTCTCATCGCGAATGGTACACTTAAACCGGTCATCAAGGACAAACATGAAACAAAACCCTCAAATAAACCAAAAAAAATCAAAAAAAAAAAACATGTCATTGGTGATGGCATTACGGACTCCAAAAGAGTCCAAACCATACAAATTGGTCCACTTCTAAATCTCTCACAAGGACCTCATCCAAAGGAACCTACATAATGTACGTTTACACCACTAACGGAATCACTATCTACCATACTTAAATAATTAGGTGCAGTAAACATGGTGCAATACCCAACTGCGATAGTACCATATCCATAGGAAGCCCCAAAACCCATTTGGTTCAAAGACCATGAGTACTATGATTTCGATTGTTTCAAAGAACACAAAACAAATAGGTTCTTGAGACTAAAAAATTATATACAAGACCTCATTGAAGAGGGAAAAATCATCATAGATTTACCCCCTGACTCAGGACAGGGTCCCAATGAGAAAATGGGTATCTTCAAAGAGTCCTTTCCTAAACATTCAGATAAGAAGAACAAGAAGCCAGATCATGGAGAAAATTCCAATGACTATAGGATTGTTGCTTATGTCTATCTAACAAATGATAGTCCCTTTGATTCCCTTATAGGTTGTATTCATTCATCTGATGAACATGTTAATACTATTAGGATCTTAGAAAAATGTTGTGCAATAGGGACATGACGTGCTCATTTGATGATACCAGATGCCCTACCTATCCCTCAGGAAGGTCATTATAATTTAATAGAATAGTTAGAGAAGACACCGCTAGGATATCAATTTTAGATCTCCTCAAAATCTCTACTACTCATAAAAACATATTGTATAAAACTTTTGAGAGTTCAGGAGTCTCCATAAATGTATATCTCGTGCACCTTAAAGTAATGATTGCATGCCTTGATTCCACAAATCATATCACTTTTTATTGCATTGGAATCCCGTGTAATGACCTAGAGCACAACTTACCCCTATAACAAGAAGTAGTTTTTACTCGTCATAAGATCAAGCGAGTACTTGTGGACAGTGGATCTAGTTTAAATATTTGCACTTTGAAGCTAGTTAAGTAGTTAGGCCATTTAGAAATAGATCTAGGGGATAAAACTATTACAATCACAACTTATGATAATGAGGAACGTGAGTTAGCAGGTACTATAGTAGTTACTATGGAAGTGGGGCATGTTATCCAAAGTAATCCCCCTACTTATTTTGGCTAACTTGCCTTCATTTTATGCCTCAGTCAAATTTTTACACATTTTAGGCACTCAAAATGTTTTGGGTATGATTCCATCAGATAGAGAATTTTCTTACCTTTCCAAAAAGGTAAAAAATTCCTCCTAACTCCTTGTAATTTTTGAGTTATGGCTCAGCGGGGTTTGGAGGGGAAATATTCCCTAGACAGGACCGTAGCCAGTGAAAAGATGCCATGTGGCAAGATGGAGCAGCAGGTGTCAGGAGGATTTTTGAGTTTTTGTCACTTTGGTCAAAGGGCACAAAGGCAAATTTTGGCCCACATGCCCGCAAATGGGAAGGAAGCGCATTGGCGGAGGCACCGAGAGATTTGGGAAAATTTTCCCTTTTGGCTAAAATGCTCAAAGTCAAATTTTAGCCTGTAGGCCAGCCAAGGAGAGAATGGAGAAAAGGCCCGTGGATCATTTTAAAGCCGACACGTGTCCTGTTAGCAGCAGGAGTCAGGGCAGCTGAAGGATTTGGCAAAATTTTCCAAAGTTGTCAAAAGGCACAAAGGGTAGAAATGGAAGTGCATTCCCCCAAGTTACCAAAAGATGCCATGTGGTAGAGGAGTGGTGGACCGGTGGAGTTTTTTGGGAATTTTTTCCCAATTTGAAAAAAGGGGAAAAATTTAAAGTTTTGGCCCACCGACCTGATTTTTGCCCCATTTTTGCCCTAAATCTTTAGAAGGGCATATCCTTCGATCTCGAGCTCAGTTTTTTGTGATTTTTATATCAATGGAAAACTGGTGAAATTATCCACATGATGGACTATTCAATTTTGAATTTTGATGGAGATTTGTGGGAGAAAAATGGGAAAATGTCTCTGGCATGCAAAAAACACAGAAATGGTTCCCAACCACCAAAATTAATGAAGTATGGGCCTCTGTTTTTCTCTGCAAAGCAATGTACAATGAAGTATGTGATTTTTCATGGGAACCCATCATTTTGTAGGCCATTAAATGGATCTAGTTGGTGGTTGGAGTTTCAAATTGATTTACCCGCGTTTTCCACATTTATTTCATTTTGTTCAATGGTTAAAAGTAAGATTTGGTTCATTTGTAAAGGTGGTTCATCATTCTTCTTTGCCTCTCCCTCATTTTCTTCCCTAGGGTCAAAAATGGAGTTTGAATCTCCTCCCCTACTTTGTAATGTCATTTTTTCCTCTTACCCATGAAATGATGGTTCTGTGTAAATTTCTGGAGTAATAAAGCGTGTTTTGTGATGCATTTGTCCATCCTTGCTCATTTTTGGTTGTTTTCTTCTTGCCTCTCTTCATTTCAGGTATTTGTTCATGTTTGGATATTCATTGCAGGTTTTGGAGCTATGTTCATGGAGTTTTAGAACATTTTTGGTGTGAAATCCATCCTTGGTGATGTGATGCACTTGTCCATCCCTTCCATTGTTCACCTCTTCTTGTTCCATGATAGTTTTGATAGACGTTCAACATTTTCCTTCTCTGGTGTATCATTGTTTTAGTATAGGCTCTATTTTTCGTAGTTTTCTTTCTCTCCCTATCTCCTTGGAACTTAGATTAGGATTAGATTTAGTTTCCTGCACTAGAATAACTTGTGGCATGTAGTTTAGGAAGAGGAACCAACCTTCTCTAGAGAGATTTCCCCATTTGCAAAGGTCCCACACTTTAGGAAATCTCAATCTTGTGCATTCACACCAAATGACATTGCCTTAGAAAATCAGATCCACATGTCATTTTAGGGGTGCTGTGAATTTGGTATGCCTGGTGGGACCTTAGAGGTCTTCCACTTTATTTTTTGTAGGTTGATGTGTTCCTGTGGAATTTCAACCTTTGGAGGCACTTGCAAACACATCTGGCGACTCCATCTAATCAATAACTCATTCTCTAAGTTGCAGACCTATTTTTCATTCAATCTTCTTTCCATATCCTTCATTCTTTTCCATCATTCCATGAAGTTGTGCAATCATGACTTCATTTCCCTCATGGAATTCACATTTACAATAGTAGTAATGTTTCCCACCTCCAACATGTCTCTCAAATCTTCCAGATCAACATTTTGATCAAATTCAAAATCAGTATGCATATCCATATGAGCAATGCCAAAATTAGCTTGGCTATAAAGCATGTCAAGCACAAGGATATGCATATTGTGAGGGAAATCAAGAATAAAATGCCAATTTGTTGGAGAAAATCCAAAAATATGGAGGCAAGCATGGTGCAATCCAGGGCTCAAGCACAAATAAAGGCATTTCATATTGGTTGTAGAGCACACTGTCCATGGGGAGGCCCTTTTCCAAGACACTTCAACCCTTAGGAGAAGCTAGACTTCATGATTGAAATGCTGCCCCAACTTGCACAATGGACAGTAGAGATAAAGTCCTATAAACTTGGTGCTAAGCAACCTTATCAATGGGTAAGTTATACATGATCACTTGGTTTTTCTCTTTCCATTCCTCAAGCAGCACCATCTCATTTTAAATGCCAAATTCCAAATCCAGCCTTTGTTGCCCCAAGCTTTGATTCCATTTCCCCATCTCCTAGTCTTCCACCTCATCTCAATTTCTCTACTCTTTTCCATTCCAAACAGCCATTCCCTCCACAAGAGCCAGAAACAATATCTCTTCCACCACCACAAATAATTGCAAAACCAGTTGAATCCCAACCCATCACTCCTCTTGTGTTCCCAAATCCATGTTGGGAAAATGAAAGTTAGAAAATCAGTCATGAAGGAAAACAAGAAGAGGAGCCCAACAAGAAAGAAATGACAGACAACTTGAGAAGTTGGGCTCTCAAATTTGGGATAACAAATATCCTCTTGATGGTCAAACCAATAGAGGGGGTTAGAGTTGAAGAACGAGTGGTGGCCAAGGCTGATTTTGTTGCAGTAGAAGAAGAGCAAAAAGAAGAATCAGATCAGTAATCAACTTTCTCATAATGTAGTGTCCATGTTGGCACTCTACTTGAAGAAGATGCTGGTCCAATCCAAGTTACACAATTAGCCATGGAAGAGCAAAGCTCTAAAAGAGATCATGCAGCCCCAACTTGTCCTCTAGAGTAGCAGATTGAAGAGTTTGATTTGACAAACTTAATGCTAGAGGAAGAGTTCAATCAAGAGAAAGATTGTATTCAAGCAACAAAGGAAGGAGAAGAAACTACTCCAAATCCAAAAGAAGAGGAGCACATTCCAGCTATGGAGGAGAAAAGTGTAGACCCAAAGGCTTTGAGCACAAAACAGGCTATGGAAGAACCTTCAATTCTTCCTTCCACTTCATCTCTCTCGAGTTCTAGTACTGAAGAAGAGTTTGATATTTCAAACTCAATGATTGAAGATGAGATAAATCATGGTGATCAAGTTGTAGATCAAGAGAACGCCATGGGAGAGGTTGAACATTTGCAGCAGGACAACAACAAGGTAGTTTACCAGTCTAATTTGGAGGATTTTTTTGATGAAGAAGAACCGGTTGAAATCACACCATCTTCTCCTTCATCATCCATATTCCAAACACAAGAGCCTATTGCCATGAAGGAGAGCATTCATTTGTAGCAGCCTGCATTTTATAGCAGCCTTTTGGAGCCAAGATTGGAAGATTTTAATCTTCCATGTTCTTCATTAGAGGAAGGAGAACAACGGGAGGATTCCATCATCTCTTCCACACCATCCATCCAAGAAGGTCTACAAGAGGACTCCATTTTTAGAGTTGAATTTCAGAGCAATGGGCACATTCAAAGGACCATACCTTGCCCAATCAAGTATTTGGCTTCATTGGAGCCAAAGGAGAAGCCACAACCAATCATGCTTGCTTCTAAGAATGATTATGAGCATCAAAGTACCAAGGATCAGCTGTAATACCTCTACAATCCAAATGCAAAGCAACTAAAAGAGGTATTGGATTTTTTTTTAGTTGATACATTGTTAATCTAGGTAGAATACCAACTTCTGGTTTATTTTCCACTCATCCAACCAGCCATGATCAGCTCCAAATCATTTGCATGGCTGCCCATTTTGAAGAAAGGAATCTATTTTGCACAACCATTTGTATGATTTGTTTAGCTTACCTTTGTTCTTGGTTAGAGTAGAGTAGGTAGGTTTACTTTCAGCAGAAGAAGTGCTTGACCACACTCTGCATATCCCACTTGGGATATGTATGATTTCCAATTTTGTACATAGTTGTTTGGTGTTGTTTTAGTTGCTCTTGCACAGTGCATTCAGTTGGTTTTTTGGTGAAGATCAACTCCAAGTTTTAGTGGGTTTCCAAGAGGCTTAAAGGTCAAATTTTCATATTCCAGATTAGAATTGGTTATCAGGCTTGACTCCATGCCCAATGGATGCTTCAAAAGCCACTGATCATTCATCTAGCAGGAAAATGACCCCTGAGAGTCACCAAAATTGTTATCCAAAGTAAGCCCCCTACTTATTTTGGCTAACTTGCCTTCATTTTTTGCCTCAATCAAATTTTTACACATTTCAGGAACTCAAATTTTTTGGGGTATGATTCGATCAGATAGAGAATTTTCTTACCTTTCTAGAAAGGTAAAAAATTTCTCCTAAATCCTTGTAATTTTTGAGTTATGGCTCAGCGGGGTTTGGAGGGGAAATTTTCCCTAGACAGGCCCATAGCCAATGAAAAGATGCAATGTGGTAGGACGAAGTAGTGGGCATCAGGAGGATTTTGGAGTTTTTGGCGCTTTGGTTAAAGGGCGTAAAGGAAAAATTTGGCCCGCAAAGGGGAAGGAAGCGCGTTGGTGGAGGCACAGAGAGATTTGAGAAATTTTTCCCTTTTGGATAAAATGCTCAAAGTCAAATTTTAGCCTACAGGCCCACCAAGGAGAGAATGGAGAAAAGGCCCATAGATCATTTTGAAGCCAACACATGTCCTATCAGTGGCGGGAGTCAGGGCGGCGGAAGGATTTGGTGAAATTTACCAAAGTTTTCAAAAGGCACAAAGGGTAGAAATGGAAGTGCATTCTCCCAAGTGACTAGAAGATGCCACATGGCAGAGGAGTTGTGGACTAGTGAAGGTTTTTGGGAAATTTTTCCCAATTTGAAAAAAGGGGAAAAATTTAAAGTGTTGGCCCGCCGACCCGATTTTTGCCCCATTTTTTCCCTAAATCTCCAGAAGGGCATATCTTTTGATCTCGATCTTGGTTTTTTGTGATTTTTATATCAAAGGAAAGCTGGTGAAATTCTCCACATGATGGACTATTCAATTTTTAATCTTGATGGATATTTGCGAGAGAAAAATGGGAAAATGTCTTTGGCATGCAAAAAATACAGAAATGGTTCCCAACCACCAAAATTAATGAAGTATGGGCCTTCGTTTTTCTCCACAAAGCAATGTACAATGAAGTATGGGATTTTTCATGGGAACCCATCATTTTGTAGGCCATTAAATGGATCTGGTTGGTGGTTGGAGTTTCAAATTGATTTCCCACATTTTCCACATTTCTTTGATTTTGTTCGACAGTTAAAAGCTAGATTTGGTTCATTTGTAAAGGTGGTTCATCATTCTTCTCTACCTCTCCCTCATTTTCTTCCCCAGGGTCTAAAATGGAGTTTGAATCTCCTCCCTTTCTCTGTAATGTCATTTTTTCCTCTTACCTGTGAAATCATGATTTTGTGCAAATTTTTGGAGCAATAAAACGTGTTTTTGATGCATTTGTCCATCCTTGCTCATTTTTGGTTGTTTTCTTCTTGCCTCTCTTCATTGTAGGTATTTGTCCATGTTTGGATGTTTATTACAGGTTTTGGAATTGTGTTCATGGATTTTTAGAACATTTTTGGTGTGAAATCCATCCTTGGTGTTGTGATGCACTTGTTCATCCCTTCCATTGCTCACCTCTTCTTGTTCCATGGTAGTTTTGATAGATGTTCAACGTTTTCCTTCTCTAGTGTATCACCGTTTTATTATAGGCTATGTTTTTCCTAGTTTTCTTTCTCTCCCTGTCTCCTTGGAAGTTAGATTAGGATTAGATTTAGTTTTCTTGCACCAGAATAGCTTGTGGTAGGTAGTTTAGGAAGAGGAACCAACCTTCTCTAGAGAGCTTTCCCCATTTGCAAAGGTCCCACACTTTGGGAAAGCTCAATGTTGTGCATTCACACCAAATGAAATTGCCTTAGAAAAGCAGATCCATAGGTCATTTTGGAGGTGTTGTGAATTTTCACTAATAGGGCCAACATATCATGATACAACTTTCCATGTCATTGACCTAGATATTCCCTAAACATGCTCATGGGATGCCCATGGATTCACGCCATGTAGGCTATTCCCTCAACCGTCCATCATTATATCAATATGTGCTATGGGGGATAGATAATCACCATTCATGGTGACGCATAACTGTTCACACATTGTAGGGCATTACATAATTTTTCTCGTGCGTCCTATAAATTTCCTTATGTAGATATTGTTGTTCCCTTGCAAACAGAGGCCATAAGGGAACATGTGGATCTAGATACACTCACTCCTTGTAATGAGAAATTTCCTTCGTTAGTCAACCCTTTCTCATCATGGGAGGTAATGTTAGAAAAGTATGGTCTAGGTGAGCAGTTTACTCTTCAGCAGGCCTTACTGATATCGAATCTTTCAGTATCACCCAGGAGACAAGGAAAACCATACTTTCATATCAAAGTAACTAGAGATAGATACCCTAAACCCTTTGAGAGATTCATCCTTAGTGGTCTCTTGTCTAAGGAAAAGATGTTATAAGATCCCACCAGAAGAATACCTAAAGGTACCATGGCCTCATTCCATCAAGTGCCGCATTATATCAAAGGCCACTGCATGATGTATGTCATGGGTTACAATGGGTTTGGATGTGATATAAATGCAAAAGAATGGTTAGAACCCATTCTTATTCCTCATTTCAAATCTAAAAAACATGGTCTTGGAATTATACCTCATGATGATCCACCCTTTGAGATCGATGCCACCTCTTCCAAACGTGAGGATGACTCATCTCATTCAGATAGCAATGTGGATTTCCAATTTCGCCTATACAAACATCTTACCTCCATGAACCTATTCCCTAATTCAACCTTTTTTACCTTATCTAGATCAAACTCCCAAACCAATTATCAAGTAGCCCTTATATATCCAGATGTTGTAGATTAGGATCAATAATTTCATGTGCCACTCGATTTATTTGAAAATGACGAGGCATTCACAGAATTCATGGGACTGAAGGATTCTATTCTGATTAGAGATCACAAGAAATAATTTGTGATCAAAAAATATGCTTTTTCATACTTCATAGAAGAAACATATATGTTTGGACACTTGAGTAAGAAGGTTGTAAGTAAGAATAAGGATACATCAAGGAATCCTTGTGGGAAGAACAAGTGCAAGTCTCATAGTAACAAAATTTTTGAGACCCTAGTAGATAGGAAAAGTGAAGAAATCATAGAAAAGGTAGAATATTCTTATAAAGATGATCTCACACCTCCTATCGAGGTTGATATTAATCTTCACCCTGATCCTACACGAATGGAGAAAAATTCTGAAATACTTGTTGAAGAAACGATCAGTGTCAAGTTGGGAGCTTCACTCTTAGCTCAAGAACAAAAAGGTTTTGTGGAACTATTGAGATAATATGTAGACATATTTGCATGTTCATACACAAATATACCTGGTTTGGACCCAGGATTTGTCATGTACAACCTCATTGTGCACCCAGATGCCAAACCCATCAAGCAAAAATTGAAAAATATGCACCCCAAAATTTCACTACTCGTCAAAGAAGAACTTGAAAAGTTATTAAAAATTTATTTCATTAAACCCATTGACTATTCAAATTGGATATCCAACATAGTCACATTTCATAAGAATCTAGTTGGTGTAAGGATCTGCACCGACTTCCATGATATCAATAAAACATGCCCCAAAGATGACTTCCCCTTGCCTAATATTGATATGATTGCTGATTCTACCATTGGTTATGAAATTTTATCCTTAATGGATGGATTTTCAGGTTATAACCAGATTCAAATTACAGAGGAAGATCAGCATAAGACAACTTTCATCACCCCTTGGGGGACATTTTGTTACAAGGTCATGACTTTCGGAATCAACAATGTCGAGGCCACCTATCAATGTGCAATGATGGTCATCTTCCATGACATGATGAATGACATCATGGAGGATAATGTTGATGATATCTTAGAAAAATCCAAAACTAAAGGAGAGCACCTAGAAGTGCTGTGATGTATTTTCCAGCGTCTTCGAGATTACAAAGTACATATGAATCCTCGGAAGTGTGTCTCTGGCATTTTATCCGGAAAACTCCTAGGTTTCATTATTTCACAGAGAGGAATAGAGGCGGATCCTACAAAGGTTACAACTATCACAAAAATTCCTCCACCTATAAATGTCAAACAACTAAGAAGTTTACAAGGAAATATTCAGGAAATCTTTGATTTCATTTCACATCTTGCGTATAAGTTCCATCCATTTACACATCTCCTTAAGAAGGATGTTACATTCAACTAGGGACCAGACTATCAAAAGTCATTTGCACTACTTAAACAATACCTTGTCAACCCACCCATACTCATGTCGCCTACCCTAGGTAAACCTATCCTATTATACATTTCAGCTACCCAATTTTCTATTAGTGCACTACTTGCCCAATATGACCTAGACCACAGAGAAAGGGTAGTTTATTACCTTATTCGCACCTTGCTTTCCTATGAACTACATTACCCAAAGATTGAAAAGGATTTTCTAGCAGTTGTCTTTTCCTTTTAAAAACTATTTCATTACCTCCTTAACAAATAAGACCAATCTAATATCCAAAGTTGACCCTCTCAAGTACCTCTTATCCAAACCCATCCTTACAGGATGAATGACTAATTGGATCATTCTCCTAAGTGAATTTGATATTGAATTTTTTAACTAGAATTCATTGAAAAGATAGGTATTGGTTTATCAGTTAGTAGAAGATCCTCTACCAGGGATGGAACCTTTATGTTTGGATCTTTTGGATGCATCCATGATGTATGTTTAAGAGTCTGTAGAGTAGTAGGTCCATTTCTATGGATCATTCATCTTCCACGAATCAGGAGTAGGGGTCGTACTCATAAATCCCATAGGGGAAGTCATTCTAAGGTCATTTTGGTTGGGATTTCCTTGCACTAATAACATTGTAGAATATGAAGCACTCATTTTTGGCCTCAAGTTAGCTATCACTTGGAATATCAGACAGCTACGAATTATTGGTGACTCCCAACTTATTCTTAAACAAGTTAATGATGAGTATAAGGTTAAAGATGTTATACAAATTATATTTGAACAAAAACCAAGGTCGTACAATAGATCAGCAAATGTCATGGCTAATATCATATCACTATTGCACATTCTGCCTCAGGTAATTAAAATGTTGTTCTTTGTAGAGAATTTATGAGTACTCGCATATGATATGCCAGAGTCATGTTTGGCATGTGAAGTTGTTGGTCCCTTCTCCCCTTAGTATGACCCTATATTTAGATACCTATAAGATGGCACATTTCCCCCAAACATTACCCATTTTGAGAAGAAAGCTCTGATCCTCCGTATAGCCCGTTACACCCTCCTAAGAGGCACCCTTTATTGTTATGGATATGATGGGAATATTCTTCGCTATTTGGATGTTGTTGGATCAGTCCACGCTATTAAAGAAGTGCACAAAGGTATCTGTGGAGTGCACACTAGTGGTATGGTATTGGCTAAGAAAATCTTGAGGGTGGGTTACTATTGGCCTGCCATGGAAGAAGACTATTGTAATTTTGTAAAGAAATGTGAGCTATTCCAAAAGTATGGAAAATTAATACATGCGCTAGCACAAGATTTGTAGCATATCGCAACACCTTGGCTATTTTTTTGTGGGACCTAGATATCATAAAGAAGCTCCATCCCACCTCACCAGATGGTCATACCCACATTATTACCACCACCAAGTATTTTAATAAATGGGTAGAGGTTGTGCATCTTACTTATGTCACTGGTGCACAAATTTCTAAGTTTATTATGAATTACTTTATTTACCACTACGACATTCCTTCTACCATTATTAGTGGTAATGGTAAATCCTTTAAGAATAAAATGATCAAAGCATTATATTAATGCTTTCAGATTCTACTCAAGTGGTCCACCTCATATTACCCTCAAGGTAATGGGAAATTCGAAGCTACCAATAAAAATCTTGTATGGATCATGGAACAAATGGTAAGTAAGATCATCTGTAATTGGCATTTATAGATACATCCTACCCTCTAGGCCTATCAAACCTCCAAAACCATCTTTACATCTATACATTCAAAATTGTATGTGGGGGTGTTTTGGAACATAAATAGAAAGAAAAGTGAATGAGGGAGATGGAATGGAATGAAGGAAAGGAATGAATGGAAGGAACATGCAAGAGTTAGGTAAAAGCAGAGCCTAATATTTCACGAAGAAGAATGATGAATAACTAACACAAATAAAATGAAGTTCAAGTTAGCTAAACAAGAATGAGTAAAAGGGAACACACATGAATAATTAGATAATCATAGCTTGTTCATTGTGAACTAGAACAACGTATTAATATAGTTGACAATAAGATCCAAGACAATATTTGCATACAAGATCCAAACGCTAACATATATTGAACATAAGAACTCCAAATGTTATAAGAGACAATGAATGGGACACAAAGTTCATATTTCATTAACTCCAAAATGTCTTCTCAAAAGAACACAAAGTTTCTTTCCTTGACGTAAATCTTGTATACAAAATTATTTTCTTCTCCTCTCTTAAAGTCACCCTTACAAATGAACCCATCACTTCCTTTTATAACCCAAAATTTGGTTACAAAGTAGTTAGGATTTACACGCACATTGAATAGGGAACTTAAGTGACTTTGAATTTTTCAACCAGCTTATATAAAGTAACTAAAAATAGAAACCACTTAAGTTATCCAAAGTTTTCCAAAAGTGAGTTTAACAATAACCTCACTTTATAAAAAATTTAAAGTCATTTTAGGAAAAGTACATAAATAAAAGAAATGGGTACATGTGGACCCCACTTAAATGACTTGGACACACACATGGACATCCTAGTTAACAATGTGCCACCCAGATCAAGATACCTAGGATCAGTGCCTTATCCATTGGGAAAAGAGTCCGCATATCCCGGTCGTACAAGAATGAACTCATTGACCATTCTCCACAATCCTCTAGATGACAAGAGAGTCAAGCTTGAAACTTTTGTAACTCATCCACCTCTCCATTTGAGAAAAATTCTAGTGAGAGAAATTTTATCTTTATTCATATTCTCATTCATAATTACGCACTATTCTCCACATGTTCTGAATACCTTTCCACGGTGAATTCTTCATTTTTCACGAGACTGTAGTCATTACACCACCTTGGCTTGTCATAATCCAACTCTTGATCATTTTCCATTGACAATCTCTTCCAAGATTTGAGATCTTAATTCACTTCCTAGGGTTATGTCTTTTGCCTTTATCACCATCCCGAAGTGTTGTCAGTATGATTCACTCACGACCATCCAATTTGAGAACGCTCCAACTTTAAGACTGTTTGATGATGTATCATGTGTGTTGTTAACATAGTTAACAGGGACACACTTGAATGATGTGGTCTTGCTTGATGATCCACACTATCACACTTTTCATTGGTCATGGTTTTTTGATGAATAAATCCACCACAACGATTAAGTGAAGACAATTGATGTAGACAATTTTCTCCCATTATCGATCTCTAACAATAACAATGGATTTTGACCCTGAAGAGACCTATGTCAATAGCTACAACCTATACCACATGATGAGGAATTCAAAGGTGACCCAATTGTGCCATTGAGAAGCACCTGCGCCGCAGAAATGAGACTGAGAACTCACAAGTCGAAATCACTTCCACTTCATAGTTGTTGGAGTTGAATCGCCACACTATGCAAGTGTCATAGTACATCCATGTAAGTGATGACCAATTCAGAACAAGCGTCAGGAAAATTTTGACTCGCCTTCGGTTGATATGCAATCACAGAACCAACTTAAGTCAACATATCCCAAGTTGATATCGACAATATTCTCATACTATGAATGGAGCATCAAGGTGGGTATAATTCCCTGAAACCCATACCACAACATCATTTTTTTTGAAGATGACATGATTGTGATAGAAGCGTGATTTCAGGCTATTACTTTCTTCTTACAAAATTGCACAAATCACCCTTGAAACTGCCTTGAGAAAAATAGAAAATCTTGTTCTGAGAAGCTCTCACTGGATGAGGAAGTCTATTCCACAAGTCTACGTCAGAGGGTTTTTTCCCAAATCAAATTCTTCAGTCAAATATTAAAGGTCAAAGTTGACTCTTCTGAAAGTGCTAGGAAAATACAAGTGTAAAACTGTGAATATACTGTTTGGTTTTAGCCTAGGAAAAATATCAAACGTCACCCTGGGAATCTATAACTTGGCAAGGGAGCATATGAATATGGGAAAAATCCAAAAAAAAATCCTTTTCTTTTGAAAATAATCTAAGTTCAAAATATCAACTCTCAAAGTCAGTCTCCTTGACAGGTTCAAAACTGCGCACACAATGAAATCAAAAAAATTGTGTTTTATTTGGCTCCGTGAAAAATATCAAATGACATGTCGTACATTTGAAACTTGGAAAATAAGTACATTAAGGTGGGTAGAATTCAATGAAACAAATCATTCATATTGACAATCACTCAGGCCCGAAATATGTATTATCAAAGTAGGCCTTTCGACAAGTTGAAACAGTGTGCACCACGAAATTCAAACGAAATGGGTTTTTTTGGGTTCATGAAAATATCAAATGAGGTGTTGTGCATTTGAAAATAAGTATGAAAGCACCTTAACATGATTAAAATCACGAAAAATGATTGATTTTTCATAAAAATCATCCAACTTCGAGATATCAAGCTCTAAAGTTGATTACTTCGATAGATACAAACTGCGGCAAAAAACTAATAATTTTTTTAAGGTTAGCCGGTCACAATGGCTATGTGCAGGATCAATTTTAATATTTTTAATTCACTATGTATTCACCTTGTTTGATTCAAGTTGCTTCAGCGTGAATAATTTCTTTGATTTTTCGGCAATACTTTAACTTGTAATTTTTCTTTTCACTGGCGTTTGAATGCATGATATTATTAAATGCCCTGAATTTCCTAGAGAGCTCTTGGTTTATCTAAATGCATGAATAATTATTATTTTTTATTAAATTCTTCTATGAAATTTCTTCACCAAAATCCTCTACGTGAGCACTGCCTGGTTTTTCTGGGAACGTAGATTTTCCTCCTACAATGTATGCTCTCTTTTTTGTGTGGAATAAATTCTTACCAACGTGGATTATTTTTCATTTCCTTGGCATGGATCTATTTGATTTCTTCACTGCTACACATGTGGAAATTATTTTCTTTTTATTTGCATGGCTTGTGATGCCTAGAGGGCTCCTGGTGAAGGCGTGGAAACTAGTTTACTCTATGTGGAAGTGCTCTAGTTTGGCATGAATGCTTCAACTACTGCAAAAACATGTGTGGCGTTGAATTTTTATTCTTCATGATGCTTATGCATTGAATTTTTGTTGATTAATGCTTGGAAATACAAAGGAAATGGGATGCTTCAATACCTGCATTGAAATCTTAATTATTTCACGTGGGCTCTCTCATTTCCTAACGCGTGGAAAGCTGCTAAAAAAAAAACCAATGTGGATTTCTATTTCTTATTGTTGCATGTGTTTTTTTGTTTTTCTTTCCCTTCAAAACATGTGTTGAAACTATTCCTTTGGCAGTATTTTTTCTCTCAACCTACGTGGAGCTTAAAAATTATTTACCTTCTCTAATTGATATTCCTGTAATTCTAATACTTTCAAACCCAAGCATGAACATGGCCTTCTTATTGTTCCTCACGTGGCTAATTATGGGTTTCTTGTTCATGGTTTTCTGCCTCTAGCTGCATCTTTTTTTCTTGGAATTTATGCTCTTTTCCTCTCCACGTGGACAACTACTTTAAACCAAAATTTTCTCACAACAATGCATGGAAATCCTCTTTTTTATTTTTCATATGCATGCGTGATGGATAACTTTGGATTACATGGAGGACTATTTATTTTTGTTCTTCTTCATGTGTTTGCATCTACTGCTTTAATCACCTTTGCATTGGAACCTTATTTACTTCTGGTGTATTGCCTGAGGGATGTGATAAAAATATTTCTCCTTCAAAAGAAATAAGAATAAATTGGAAAGATTAAAATCTTAAAAGCTTCTTCGCACTACTTTTTCCAACAAAGTTTGACGAAGTAAAAATTTAAGAGGATTAAAGAAGCTTCCTCGTAACCACTTCTTTCTTCCCATTGAAATAACCAACTTCCCTTTCTTTGGGTGATGGGCATTAATTGTCAGGAAGTATGGGAAATATCTTAATCATTCGCCTGTGGCAACGGAAAAGTAGGCTAGCGATTCCCATATTATTTCCCCATGGGGGAGACTGGGAGATTTTTTTCCAGTCGTCCAACCGGTTGGGTTGGAAATCAGCAAAATAAATTCCACAAGCGGGGAGAAAATAATATTTTCCTAGGGAAGGGAAATCCAAGAGCGGAAAGCCAATCTGGCATTCCTGGCAATTGGAGGTAGAATTTTTAATTTTCCCAAGCAATAATAAAAAACTTGTCGATTTATTTTTGATAAATATTAAATTAATATTTATTTAATTAAAAACCCCCAAAATTTAATAAAATTAATTTTATTTAATAAACATGTAAGAAATTAATTAAATATTAATTAATTAATTATTAACATAGTTTGCGACTTAGCGGGATGATTTTTCACCTAAAAATGGATGAAACGAAGACCAAAATGATCGGGAGAAAAAGACGATCATGATGGGGATGAGAAATCACGTGAAAGAACACTTTTGAATTTTTTTAAAATGTTCATACTTAATAATTTTGTGAAGTCAAAATTAGTTGATAACACATACTAAACACCATCTCAAACTATATCCACAAATGAAGATTCTTGTAAAAGAAACATTAGTTAGGTTGCGGCAACCCCCGTACATCACCCATATTGGCACTACTCTGAAAATTCCTCAAACCACACATCGTTATCCAGCTAGATCAAATGGATTCAGTAACTTCTATAGAAATGTTTTCTTTTACTTTGTCTCTTTCTAAAATACTTAGAGGGATGTTTGAGCACTTATAAATGAGAGAGAATTTTGTCTTGACCTAGTAAGAAGCTTCAGACCTAATGGAGGTGTTTTCGTAATGACTATAGATGTACTATTATGAGGTTTAGGGAATTGTAAGTGTCAAAAATGAGTGTATCAATGTATTTCCATAATATTTCTAGATTAGTAAACAAGGTAGTGTTTACTTACTTGTATAGGGCTCTACAGATTATTTATCGAAGAAAATCCAACCCAGATGAAGTATAAGACCCAACAAAAGATACCAATTTGAAAGCAAAGTTAGAAGACATGTTGCTCCAAGATCATAGAAGTCAGCCAGGACCATATACAAATTCTCGACCAAACTATATGGCCCTAAATGAGGATAGGAAACATGCAAAATGAAGTTCGGAACTTTTCAACTGATGTTAGTGTATGGATTTTGTGCATTGAATTCTCATAATTTACTGACATGTTAGAGTGCACGAATAAGCAAGTTAAACAAGACACCTTGGAAAGTGTTAAGTGGGAATGGAGAGGTGGTATTTATCATGACAAGAGCACATTATCAAATCAATTGTTGTCAAAGTGTAAATTTCCAAATTTGAGTGTCTACAAGTATAACTAATTCTTGTACCACAATGCAACCCCTTCCATATATTTTTTTTCTAAAATGCTCAGATCTTGTTGAATATTCTCAATTAGAATGTGTGTCATTATTTTGTATATCATTTTTATCTTTATTTATTGACCCAATCTACCTATAATATGGACATGTCATATAACATGCTTTTGTGGACTCGTCTCTCCTAAATAGTGCATCAATTACCACATTTTTCCTTTTGTTTTTTGGAAATGACCTCAAATTCATAACCCAACATCTCTTTTACCCCACTTATGTTATTCTTCATATGATATTTATTTCTCCAAGAAGTATGTCAAACTATCATGATTTGTCTTCACATTGAATTGACGACCCATATGATATGGTCTCTATTGTTGGACTACATGATGAATATCCATTATTTCCTTCTCATAAATTAGTTTATAAATTTTCTTACGTTCAACTTGACAAGTCTTAAATGTGATGGGGTGATCCTCTTATATGATTCATATGCCTATGCCACACCTTGAAGCATTGCATTCAATAATGGAGGTTTTGGAGAAATATGGGGTAGCCAAAATAGGAGTTGTATAGATGGCCTTCTTTAGTGTCTCAAATGCATAGGTAGATTCTTCATTCCAATGAAAATAATTTTACTTCAATAAATTTGTGAGTGGTACTACAATTACACCATGATTCTTCATAAATTTTCAATAGTAAAATGTAATTCCTAAGAATCCCTATGGTTTTTAGCATTTTAGGTATTTTCTAGTCCACCATGGTCTAGATCTTTAGAGAATCCAATTTTTTACATTCTTGATAAATGATATGACCTAAGCATTCTACATACATTACTCCAAAAGCACACTTAGATGACTTTGTGTAAAGATGGTTTTTGTTCAACCAAAACCTTATTGATGTGATGTAAATTTTCCTCTAATGTCTTATTGTAGGTTGAGATATCATCAAATAATACCAAGACAATCTATCACATAAATTGTCAAAATATCAAATTCATCAAACTCTCAAATGTATAGGGTGCATTTGGAAGGCCAATAAAATTACCAAAAAACTCATAATGACCCTGATGTGTCCTAAATACTATTTTATGAATATTTTCATCAAAAATTTTGATTTTCATGATATCTTGATCGAATATATAATTTTGTTAAATTAACAACACCATGCAACTCATCTAGAAAGTCCTTAGTGAAAAGAATAGGAAACTTATTTTTTATTTTGTATTTGTTGAGCTCTTTGTAGTCTGGACACATGCGTTAACCTTTATAATTATTCCATACCATCACCACTAGAGAAGAGTAAGAACTATGACTATAGTGAATAGTACCAACTTCCATCATCTCATGTACCTTATTTTCAATCTCACTCTTCTGTAGATAAGGGTACCAATAAGGTCGAATATTTGTTTATTATCTTCCTAGTATGTTGGTGAAATAATTTTTCATGTGACAAATTATATGTTTCCACCAATGCTCACAGGGTTACTGTGTGATGGAAAAGTGACATGCAAGAATAAGATCCTACAAGTAACTCTTCCTCGTACTCGACCTCCCGAGGTCATGCCGAGACAGCCGGTGAATGTGGAATATATATGGATATAGACAAACTAGTTGGGTAATCTTATATCCTCAATATGCAATAATGGAATTTGTGAATCTAACGAAAAGAAGGCCCTCCTAACTTGAATTGGTGTAATGGATTTCTCGGATATAATAGTTGTTCGGAGGCTCCAATCAATGTCGAGCTCTGCCAAGATCATGTTTATTAGTTGTTGGATACATGGGAAGTGACCTATAGGTGCTTCCTGTATATTTCCAGAAAAGGTCATGAAAATGGTGATGGGAGGTGTAGTGGATTCTCTGAGGTTTTATGGTCGATTCTCTGGTCTAGTCTAGAAATCCTTATCTTGATTGGTTGCTACGTTTAATAAGGATAATTGTGTAATGATGTCTGGTGGGAGCATTAAGGACCTAAATACTAGTGTTTGTAAACCAGCATAAACGTTTGATCGATCGATAGGCCCGTTGGGTTGTGGGACCTGTGGATCATAACTGTAAGTTTGTGGTTGTTTTGTACCTCCTATGGTCATGTGAAGAGTTAATCTCTCCTTCTGATTATCCAATAGTCATACACCTTTTTAGCCTATATTTTTAGAACTAGAAGTTGTGTAATTTTTGCATAATACCTTACAGGTGTTCTGGCAACTTGAATGTGTAATCTAGTATCTATGTCAACGAGGAGGTATCCTGCGTTAGGTTGTGGAACTAAAGGATTGCAACAAAATACTTGTTCTATTTCAAATCCTTGTACAGTCATACGGATTCCCTATCAAGGCAATCTATAGTTAGGATGATTTGACCAAAATGTGTATGCCTTGTCATCTTCAATATTTAACTCTCTCAGTTGTTCACTAATTGCTCGTAGGTTTACCGTTTCTTGGAAGACATGTATCCTAAGGTCTTGATCTATATCAACTAATGTTGTGGGGAGATTTGGTTGAGGCACTATTGGTTCAAGTATGTATTCTCTTGGCTCTCTAGGTCCCGTGATTGTCATGCAAAATGATTCAACTTTTAACTAAAACTAATAAACTAATTATGAAAGATGTATCTACACTATGTATGTATTCTTTTATTTTTGTATTTTTGATGAAGTATTTTAACGAAATTAAAAGAGCAGTTATTTTAATATATTTAGCAAATGGACAACTAATCTAGTAATAGAATTAAAACAAACAAAGTAGCCCAATGTAGTTTATTTTCCTGTGTAGTTGTGATTTTATCCTAAATATCTAAGTAACTAATTGTTTTAAATTGAAAGGCTCTCGATCCTACCTCAAAAGTGAGGAATGAATCATCGTTTCTCATAAACTATCAATCCCCATAGCTTCCCAGGAGATATCAAGAGTAAGATTTGACTGAAATAAAATAATTTACTACTCTATTTGATATGTTGTAACTAGAACTTTGATAGCTCAAACCTAGAGTTTACAGAACAGTGATAAATCTAGTTGTGTGTGACTTTTCCCCCTCAGTGTGATCTCCTCATCCATTCATGTTCTCTTGAACCCAGAAAAACATGTATATGATAGCATCAGCAGAATAAGGTACTTGAACAATGGCAGCTTTGGATATAGACCGAATACAATGTGAGTAAGAGAGAGATAGTGCAAGTGAACAGAGCTTGACTATGCAATTCCTAGCGGGATTTATTGTGGGAATATAAGACAAATACGCCAAGAGTTATAAAAACTATCTTTTGTGACTAAACAAAACCTGCAACTCTAAATGGATTCCAATCTAAGAATGAAACTACCTTACTCTAGATTGACTTGCATGGAACAACAATGAAGCAAGATTGAAACAAGAAGATCAAATGACCTCTAACCAGCAAAGGAAGACTAACACTGGATGCAAAACATGAAACTATTAGAATTCTAAGCAAGAAACTCAAAATATTGAATCATTAAATAGAGAAGGAGAGGGGCCATTTTTTTGAAAACAAGCTGGCTATTTATATCAAATGCATTCACTGGAAGGTAACTTGGAATGAAACTCTTTTACCATAAAACAAAGTGAAAACACTATTCACAAGGTAGCCAAAACATAAATGCAAAGCAAAGTAGCTGAAAAATGTGGATAGAAATTATAATTTTACATTTGATGCGATCATTGGAACTTTCTGGAAAATGCGCACAGGACCACCACCCTACACAAGGTGGTGGTTACAAGACTGCTGCCGTTTCCTGGGCAGCGGTCATGGGACCGCCACCTAGGCAGGGTGGCAGTCTCGCCACTTAAGACCAAAACGTAGGGGAAAATAGGGGTAGAGGGAAGAACAAAGCATGTGGAGGCCGGATGAGGCATACAGGATACAAATGTATACTTGGTGAGATTTTTTGGATCCTAAACACCTTGTGAGGATACCTGTATCATCATTGGTGTATGTGTAACATCTTTCTGGTGGTGCAGTACCCTACAATTTTGGGTACGTACATATTTCCCCCTTAGAGAATCATCTTAGCCATGAAGAGGCGTAAAATGGTGGATCTGAGTATAGCGGTCATGAAATGGGGAGTTAGGAGTTATACCTAACACGCCCGTGTGTCGAAAAGTCGCCATCCAAAATCCCAATATCTTCAAAATGAAAAAGGGGACTCAAGTGCAGATAGATAAAATAAATTTAGAAATAAAACTAAATTGATATGAAATTAGGACTTACCATCTGTGTGGGGTTTAGAACTTACCTCTGTTGACACTCCAACCTTGCGAAAGACCTTCGAAATCACTTTTAAAAAGATATATATATATATATATATATATATATATATATATATATATATATATATAAAATGAACTCATTTTACTATTCATTTGCACGGATTGATTTGATAGTTTTTTAGCTCTGGGACCCTCGGTGATGATTTTTGATGAGAGTATAGTCAAAACATTCGTGGTGAGATAGTGATCATGCCTCTGAGAGTGGAACATCGACCCGCGAAGTTTCCAGTTAGTTCTTCTCAATTTAAATTTATTGTTTTTGAACCTAAAATGTAGAAATGATAAAATCTTTGTCTTAGGGGGGTTATTTTTTAAAATGCTAATTTTAAATGATTCTCTAGGGGGGGCGCCCATAGGGTAGGTCTTTATTTTAGTAAAAATAGTGTTTTTGTGCATTTTTAATGCATTTTTAGGGATTGCGAGCCGTTCGCGGGTTTGGGACAAGACTGCCGCCTTGCACAGGGTGGAGGTTACAGGACCACTGCCCTAGAAGGTGGTGGTTATGGAACCTCTTCTCTACACAGGGTGGCGGTTCACAACAGAATGCAAAAAAAGATGCTTTATTTTTTATTTTTTACATTTTTAGCATTTTTACATGTTCTTGTTAGCTTTTCTAGTTGGATTTTGTTACTAAATTACTCATTTTTTATGTTTTTGGGTGGATGTAGAAGGAGGAGTACATCAAATGGAGCCGAGAGAGGGAGTGTGATTAGATCCTAGCAGTGTTAGAGGAACTGACCCAAACAAAGCGAGACACTCTATAAAGGGCCAGTATTTGGAGGATTGCACAAGTTCCTCACGTTGTACCTACTAGTCACATATTATGTGACTTATTTTCATACTGGGATGCAAATTGGAACACTTTCCAATTTCCCAAAGTTAGGGGTGATTGGACCATCACCCTAGAGGATGTTTATTGCATATTGGGGGTCCTAATTCTTGGGAGGTGGTTGTCTCTTAAGACAGCAGTGTCGAGATCTCAAGTGGTTCAATGGGCCACTTATATGGGGGATGTCATTGTTTCCATGGAGTTGAAGAAGGGGGTGAAGGTTCACTCCATTTTTGATTCAGATATTCCTATGCTCTGCAAGGATATCATGGGCATCCTTGCTTCGATATTGATTGGGGACAAGGGAGGGGACACTCTCTTATTTTTCTAGGCTCCCATCATTGCACAAATTGAGGGCCATGGATGCGTTTATGCTTGGGGAGAAGACATCCTCAGGACCACCTACCATGATTTATACAAGGTGGTCAGACTACAGGGACATTCATTGAGCCACCCTACTCTTGTCATGAGTTGGGTGTATGAGCACACCACTCCGTATGGGAGAGGTGTACAGGTAGAGGATCTTGGGGTTGTCAAGGCAATGAGGTGGGCAAGGATGACCATTCTTAGAGTGCCTCACCAACTAATGGCCTCTATGACCATTGCAAACATGGAGGCTACTCCTTATCAAGCCATGGTAGGGTTATGGGGAGAGGATACTATCACATTTCTTTCTTACCACACTACCAGTCAGTTGGTATATAGGATGGGGAAGTTGGAGATCCACCCCTTTGACAGAGTACCATAGCAGTTCGGCTTCCCATACATTGACATGTTTCCTCCCGTGGGGCCAGTGTATAGATCTGTTCATGAGGCTCGGGAAGGTCCTAGAGGCCGTGGTTGGTCTGTGGTTACTCTTGGTGTTCCCATCATAGTTAGGAGGGTGGTTTGTGCTCAAGGAGTAGCCAGTTCTCCTCAAGCACCTTTACTTTAGATTACCGCCAGTCCTTCCCATAGCAAAGATGAGCCTATTGATGTGGACTCCAAGTCTAAGGAGTTCACTGGGGAAGAGACAGAGGAGGATACGGAGGAGATGGAGACTAGAGCCAACAGGACAAGTGAGGAGGAGGATAGTGATTCTGAGTGGTATGACACTCAAGATATCCTGCGGGCCGAGAGGGCGGAGCAGAGTGTAGAGAAGGTGACTTTGATTTCAGAGGAGTTGCCTTCTCAAGATTTAGGGGGAGATGGAGAGTCTATGGTAGGCTGTCACATTGCTCCAGATGTGGGAGAGGGATGATAGTGGCAGTGGTAGTGGCAGGTGCAGATCCCAGAGATCCTACTTGAAGGCCTAGAGATCTGAGTGAGTTATTACTCCTTTCTCAACTTTTCTTTAGTTAGAATTTTTTTAGTTGTTATTTCCTTTTGTTGTTTTGTTTATCTTTGGTTTTATTTTGGACAACTTTCTAACTTGTGTGTTTCTCCTTTTTATTTGCAACGACTGCTGAGGGATGGCAAGACTTGATTCACCGAGTGTGCGTTGACACTCTATTTTTCCCTTCTGATGGTACTCGGGTCAAGCTCATTGAGGACGTTGAGGAGCCCTCAGTAGCTGGTTGATATATAGATGTCTTTGCCCTTGTCTGGAAGGTAGAAAAGATCATTACCTCCCTCCGCACCGAGCTAGCTAGATATAGGACTATTGAGTGCTTGATGAGGAGGATTTTCTCTCACAGTGAGACCACAACTGCTAGCTGTGATTGTGAGCCCTCCGTCCATTTAGATTGTTGTCGCAACAAGATTCCTAGGTGCATCCATACACCCTTTAAGGGATCTCGCAGAGATTGAGAGATCTTAGTGTCTTTTTGTAGTAACTTTGGTCAGATATTTTTAGGTTTGTTTTGTATTTTACGAGCTCATTGAGCATTTTGACCATGCCTTAGTGCATGATGGCATTGTAAATGAAACACCATTTATATATATATATATATATATATATATATTTGGATCTAAACTCTTGGTGCTTAGAATTTTGTGACTCGTTTCCATATGTATACTAGATGTTTTTAGAGCATTTGTTTTCATGCTTTTCAGAATGTATGCAATGGATAACAAATGATAGTAAATAGAATGTTTTACTTTGTATGCATTTGTAATGTTGATATGCGATGAAGAACACATTGTAGTTTTGAACTTTCAACCTCTTTGGGCAATGTCTGTGATTTCTTCTTATGTTGGCAAAATGTGATGAATGTATAGTGATAAAGAATGAACTTGCCCCATTCCCAACTCCACACAACCAGTAAGATGTGAGGGCTCTACACCAAGAGTTGGGAAGGGCAAAAATTTTATGAGTTTGACTAAATGGAAGGATGAGTGATAGACAAACCAGTGACAGAAACCAAACTTAGACCTACACACTTACCCAACTCAGAACTACCACCAAGCTCAGAAGGCCACTTACTTTCCATTTTATCTAGACTTAGATCTATAAATGGCAACCTGGTTGACAAAATTTGGTTTTGAGGATTTGATCTCTTTGAAATTTGGACATTTGTTTTCACTTAATATAATTTTATCTGTATTTCTAGAATACCAAGATTTGTTAATTTGTGTGAATGGACCCCCCACACCCTGCCTCATGCCACTAGTAAGAAGCATGGGTTTGTCACCAAAGGTAGGATATAGGTGAGTGAGGGAACTTCTTTCCTTTCCCAACCTCACACCACTAGTAAGAGATGTGGGCTTATCACCGAAGGCTGGTGGGGCAAAGAAGTGTGTAAAATAAGAATATTTTGTTTGCTTAGCACTTTTGATTCTATTTGATTTTGACATTTCTGATCTATGACTTTGGGATATCCTTTCTTTTAAAGAGACTTAAGAGGGATAGATGTGACACCAAGAATCTTCTAGAACAAACCATAGGTAAGGACAACTTCACCTAGTAGAAAGAAAGATCAAAACCAAGTATGTAGGTCTTGGTATGGTTTTCGTCAATACTTTTCAGTAAAACTTGATGAGAAGATTTAAAATTACTTGATGATGTTTGAGGAGATGTGATTTGAATGCTTTTACCAATATTTTAAGAAATTTGTAATAGATTGCTTAAGAGTAAGTTCATTGACTACCATTTTTACAAAATGAGTGGACAAAATGAAACAACTAAATGACTAATGTAATGTAGGTAGCTATAATGTACAAGTGGTGATTCTAATGTCTCATGTGTAAAACCATTTAAGATGTAAGGAATTGATAGTTTCATTGAATTCCTCACCTTCTGTTGTGCATAAGAGATATGCACCATTTCCATAGTCTTTCATGAATCAGTATGGGCCCAACCACTTGGGCCAGAACTTCCTTCCTTCGCCGTTTTTCTTATCAATCCAGTTGTCTAGTATCAGAACTAGATCTCCCTCATATATTTCTCGCTCATAGACTTTTTTGTTATATTACCGGAACATCTAGTCAGCATAGGCTCTGTGTTGTTGTTTTTCATTTATCCAGTCCTTGTCAAGGATTTCTAGTTGAGAGAGGCGTGCCTCCCTGTAAGATTCTTCATCCAAAATCCCTTGTAATGAGATGCGGAGACTGGGTATTTCAACCTCAAGTGGGAGAACTGCTTCTACCTTGAATACCAATGAGAAAGGGGTTGCTCTTGTTGGTGTTCTTATTGAGGTTTGATGGGCCCACAAGGATAGATATAGTTTTAGATGCCAATCTCGCTTGTTCTCCTTGACTGTTTTGAGGAGAATAACCTTTAATGTTTTGTTTTTTGCTTTGGCTTTCCCATTGACTTGAGGGTAGTAAAGAGAGGTTGTGTGATGGTTTATTTTGAATTTGCTGCATAACTCACAGATATCATCATTTTTAAAAGATGTGTCATTATCTAAGATAATGATTTGTGGGACACCATACCTGTAAATGATTTGGTTCAGAATGAATTTGGCAATTACCAAACCTGGTACTGTGGTGAGAGGCATGGCCTCCACCCATTTGGTAAAATATTCAGTGGCTATAATTATAAAATTATAGCCATCGATTGATGAGGGAGATAATTTCCCTATCAAGTCTAGACCCCACATGGAGAAGGGCCATGGGGTTGCTATTGGTTACATGGATTATGCTGGCATGTGAATCTCGCGAGAGAATTTTTGGCATTTTTGGCACTTACGTACAAACTCTATTGCATCATGTTCAAGAGTGGGCCAAATATAGCCCATCTGATGTATTTTACGAGCAGTGGTGTGACAACTGAAGTGGCCTCCACATATCCCACTATGGGATTCATAAATAATATTCTTGGATTCTTCTGTGTCGACGCATCTTAGAAGCATGCCGTCGAAGGCTTTATGATAGAGTACTTGATCTAAAACAACATATTTAGCAGTGATAATGTGTAACCACCTTCTTTGTTATGATGTGGCACTTTTCGAGTCTGTGTGGTCCATGACAAAATTGATGATATCAGTGTACCAAGGACATGTAGAGATGGGGGGCCTAGTTTCTACAAAGTATATACACTCATTAAGAAAGTCTAGATTTACCATATCACCTCCATCTAGTGGATTTTCAGCTAACCAGTCTGCAATGATTTGTCCATTAATGGATTTTTATTTTACAAATGTTAACTCAAATTCGCCCATTAAGGTTATGAAACACCCAGCCTTTTTAGATAAAGACCCTTGCATGAGGAATGCTCGTAAATGATATGTCTTTACAATGACCCTTGTTTCTTGGTTTAACATGTAATGTCTTAAATGTTTTGTTACAAAGACTATGGCAAGGCATTCTCACTCTTCCTGTGTATAACGTGTTTCATAATCAAGCAACGTTTGGCTAATGAAATAGACCACATGTTCTCATTTATCATTGTCTTCTTGAGTCAGCATGCAGGCTAGCGAGACATGACTGGCTCGTGAGTATATGATCAAAGGGTTTTTTGGTATAGGAGGCATTAGCGTGGGTGGATACAGCAAGAAGCGTTTAACTGTTTCGAAGGCCTCGTTGCATTCTTCAGTCCAATCAATGCTATAATCTTTCTTTAATAGCTTGTTGATTGGATGAATGGCAAAACTTAAATCCAAGATGAACCTTCGATTGCACCAAGTTTCCCAAGAAATGACCTGACTCTAGACTCGTCTGATGGTGGAATCATTTCAAGAACAGCCTGTATTTTGGCTGGATTGACATCAATCCCTCATGAAGATATAATGTAGCACAAAATTTTGCCTCCTGTCACACCAAACATGCACTTCTTTGAGTTTAATGTGATGCCATATTCAATTAATCATGAGAGGATGATACGAAGTACTTCTAGATGATCACAGTGCTTCTTGGCCTTGGCCAATAAGTCATCCACATAGGATTCTTCAATTTTATGGATAAGATCATGGAATATGTATGTCATTTCCCATTGATACGTAACATCGGCGTTCTTAAGACCGAATGGCATGACAGCGTAACAATAAGTTCCCCATGGACTTATGAATGTAGTTTTGGCTTGATCCTATTTAGGTACTTTTAATTTGATTATACCTTGAGAACCCATCCATGAGGGACAACAGTTCAAATCCAATTGTTGCATCAATAATAATGTCAATGGATGGTAACGGGAAGTCATCCTTGGGACAAGATTTGTTAATATCCTGAAATTCTATGCAAATGCGTATCTTCCCATTCTTTTTTAGAACAGGGACGATATTAGATACCCATTGTGAATAGTCAACAGGTTTGATGAATCCCACTTGGAGAAGTTTTATTACTTCCTCTTTTACCATGAGATCCACTTTTAGCTTCATTGGTCTTGAATTTTGTTTATTTGGTTTTGCATATGGTTTAGTGACAAGGTTATGTACCGCGATGTGTGGTGTAATGCCCATCATTTCTTTATAGCTGAATTCGAAAGCCTTTTGATGTTGTTTAAGGACTTGGGTGTGTATTTCTATCTCCTCTGGAGTTAATGAGGATCCCAACTTCAAAAAATTTTGTTCTTCCTCTGTTCTGATGTTTATGTCAATGGCTTCTTCTATTAAAGAAGTGTTACCTTCTTCAAACTCAGGTGGGGTTGGAGGTAGTTCCAAGCTTTCTCTTTCTTCTACCTTGTAGATATCGAGATCCTTTTGTGGAGGAGACTCTACCATGGGATTTCCAAAATAGGAAGAGGAATGTGGTATTAGGGAAAGATCCACTATGCGGTGAGCAAGGTGTAGCTCGGCATAGCTGTTTAGATATTCAAGAGTGACTCTATCACCATCAAAGTGATCCATGATAGGAAAATCATTCTCAGCTTCTCCATGAGTTAGGAGTGGGTTTTTTGGTGTTTTACGCACTAATGGTTCAGTATGAAGTGATACTGTGAAATTTGTATCTTCCAACTCACTGTTTGGAGTGAAACGGGAAGCTGAGGTTGCTATTGAATCTGTAAGAAGGTTATGCTCTCATGGGATTACTTCAATTGATATGAAGTTGAATCCCTTGCTCAACTTTAATACCGCTATTTTGTAGAGTTGTAAATGTTCAGCCCTATGTTTGATATACTTTAGAGACTTGGTTTGTAACTAGTTGCGAGTCTCCTAGCACTCTAATGTTATCGACACCCATTCTTTTGGCTAGGATGAGGCCAAGGAGGAGAGCTTCGTACTCATCCCCATTGTCCATACATTCAAAGTTTAATTTAAAGGTGAAATGCAGGATCTTTCCCTCAGGTGAAGTAAAGATCACTCCTACCCCAGCTCCAAAGCAACATCTAGCTTCATCGAAGTGGAGAGTCCAATATTTTCTTGGAAAACTAGATATTGGGACATTTTTCATATCTATTTCTTTTGCTTCTGTTACTTCTACCATAAAAAATTCTTCTGATGGAAGAGAAGCAATTCCCAGGGTGCATCCAATACCCATAGAATCAAATGGTAGGAGAATCTAGGTAAATCTTTCTCTAGCAACTCGACAAGTTTTGCGGTAGTCCCTAATGACACTGTTTCTATGACATTGGTCTCATTTTTGAGTGTTGGAATGTCGTCGACCATATTTGTAATTCCCAATTCTATGGTGGGTATCAACTTCTCTTTTAGTTTTGAATTAATTGGTTTGGTAAGTTGATTTGTTGGGAGTTCAAACTCGGAATGAATGCCTGATCTTTTCTTCAAATCAGCTAGGTATATATCGAAGGGTTTTGGGTCACCTTGTGCCAAAAAAAATTTCCCTAAGTGTAAAAATCTTATTTCTTGGAATAACATGGAAGGGATTTCCTTCATGTGGTGTATCCATGGCTAACTGAGGATCATATTATATTTGGTTTCCCGATCTATAATATAAAATTCGGTGAGGACCGTCTTGGGTCCTAAAGTGATTGGTAAAACTATGGTTTCAATTTGTCTCTCTGTATCCTAACTTTTGAAGAAAAGCAAAGGGGACTATGTTAACTGCTGCCCCATCATCAATCATTGCATGTTTAACATAATTATTGTAAACCCATACTTGTAAATGTAAAGTTGGGTCGCCTCTTCACTCAATTTCCGCATTTGTTGGCATTTTGATTATATCAAATATAAACTCAGTATCCCTATCTGGCTGCCCTAGAGGGTAGATGTCAAAGTCTACATGGTTTACTTACATTAATGGAGGAGGGGTAATATTAATTAAATGACCAAGGCCTAATGCTTCTAAGTGAGTAGCCCTATGGGCGGGAGAGTTCTTTAATAAGTCCAAGAAGGAGATGTGAGAGAAGGTTTTCATTAAATCATTAATTAAATCATAGGCACCTATGGGTTTTACCAACGTTTTTTGAATGTTTTCTAGTTCCAATGGATAACTTGGAGTTGGTTGAGAAGATTAATCATGTGTTCTTGTTATGGCTTCTACGGGTAGCTCAGTGTCTAATTCTACCAGACCAACTATCTTGGTTTGCGGTCGAGTTCCTAATTAGGGTGTGACCGGTGGATTTAATGAATTTGAAGCTTTATGATCATGTCTCCTGTTATAACACCCTTGTTTGTTCCACTTGGATCTAACCTGTTATTATTATAATGGTTTGGGAGAGGATCATTAAAGATCTTGAGGGGTGCATTTTGAGGGGAAACTGCCCCTATGTAAGTGTTTGGCATGGGTACTCCAGAATTTGCTAAAAACGTATCTATAAAGAGTTGTTTTTGATCTTCTAGCAAACGCTGCATGAATTTATTGTAGTCATGACAAGTTCTAGTATTATGGCTTTGAATCTTGTGGAAACCACAATACAAATTGGGATTATAATTTTGAGGTTGTTGATTTGAAACCTGTTGTGGCCCAAAATTCTGATAAGGTTACTCATTGTTAGAGTTAAAATTTTGAGGCTATTGCCTTTGGTTTTGACTTTGATATCCAGTTGGGTTTCAATTTGGACCTTGTGTTTGGATTTTTCGTTGTTGTTGTTGTTGTGGTCATGGTGGACGATTAAAATCCACCGTGTTGATTGTTCAAGTAAAATTGTTATTTTACTGATTGTTAACAGGTGGCAAAGTGTTCACAACATTTGCTCTTTTAGTTTGGTCAGTTACTCCATATTTTGTAACTCTGTGGTTCTTGTTAAGGATCTTAGGTCATTGATTAACATTCACGGTATTAGGATAGGCCGCGGTGTTTTGATTGGGAGTGATTAATTTCCTATTTGTTCTGTATGTCTTACGACCACTATCTATCACTACTTGGTCGATTCAGAGGGCACTCTCGAGTACTTCATCATAAGTTATTAGTGGGAACTTCTGGAACTCTTCCTTTATCTTTCTATTGAGAGAATTAAGGAATAAATCGCATAGTTCCATTTGATCCTTGTTTGGAGAACTTGCTGATGAGTAGAGAACTGTACGCCATCTTTGAATAAAATGAGCAGCGGATTCATTATGTTCTTATTTAATATGCAAGAATTCCCTAATTCCTATTCTTAACAATTTGTTCATATCAAAAGCCTTGATGAACTCTAACACGAGCTGTTTAAATGAGTGTACCAAGGCTTCAGGTATTCTGTAATACCAATCAAGGGCAATACCCTCTAAGGTCTTAGGGAATATCTTAGCAACAACCCCATCCCAAGGGATTAATTCCCATATGGTTATGGTATAGGCCTTAATATGTGCATCTGGATCTCCTTCCCCTTTGTATTTGGGTAAATCAGGAAGAGGTCTTAGAAGCATAATACTTTGTATGGTGAAGTCTGGGGGCTCTTTTAAATATTTTGAATAAGTCCCTACCACATAGGTCTCGACCATTGATGGTGCTTGCTGAGGGGGTGTGGGTGGCATGGTTTGTTGATATGGAATAACATATGCATTTGCAGGGACATAAGGGAATCCATGTGGTTGAACGAAAATCTTGGGAGAAGAGAACATGTCTCCTTGAGGTGATTTTGAATAAATGTTTAAGTAGGGAGGAGCATTGTTTTGGTATGGGTTGTTTGGTGCCAAGCCGGGAGGTATCATATTTTCAACTGGAGTGGCATTTGAAAACACAGTCCTAGTTGGTGTTTGGTGTGGGTGATTATATGGATGTTGAGGAGGCATGCCTAACATGCCTATTCCTGTAAGGAGGTCAACCTAACTGGGGTGATGCGGAGGGTTAGGGATTCCTATTTTCCCAAAATATGAATTCTGGTTTGCTTGAACAAGCTCCAGCCTGAGATGACCTTCTCAACTAAGGCTGAAATGACCTCTATTGGCGAAGACACAGTGTTTTGTCTTAATGGCATTTGTTGTATACCTTGAGGTTGTAAAGGGGTATGATACCCTGCTATGAATTAATCATTTCCCTACCAAGCTTCACTAAGAGCATTTCCCACATGTGGAGGAATGGGGGTGTTTCTTGGAGTAGGGTATCGAATTTTATTTGTAAGCTCCCTATAGGTGGGTACATGTTTTGGAAGCATTGTTCACTTCTAGCGTAGTGTGCTAAGTACTCCTCATCCAAAAATGGGAGTGGATCTGACTGTCTACTGATTTGTGGTCTGAACAAGACCTAAGGAGATGAAGTGGATTCTCCAGTAAACGTCATATTGTTAGAGCCTGAGGGCTATGGTTGTTGTGTTTGTGCAAGCTGATCCAAATCCTCAATTCGGAACGAAGAACTAGAACTAGTTCTTTGAGGGGGAGTTTGAGATGACAAGTAATTACTTGAATAGTTATCAGCCCATGCAGAAAGCGAGGGTGATGGTTGTCTATTTGTTTGACCATAATTTCCTTCGAGACCTGAGAGAGGTCTACCATATGCGTCGTATCCTAACATATTCAGGGGGTATATGAATACCTGCCAGAATAATGGGAAAGACCGAAGGTGGATGAAAGAAATGAAAATAAAAGAGGAAAAAATTATTTGTTTCACGTCGGGTTCACCAATTTTGTACGATGGAAAAGTGACATGTGAGCATAAGAATCTACAAGTAACTCTTCCTCATACCCGACCTCCCGAGGTCATGCCAAGATGGCCGGTGAATGTGGAATATATATGGATACAGAAAAACTAGTTGGGTAATCTTATATCCTCAATACGCAATAATGGAATCTTCGAATCTAAGGCAAAGAAGGCCCTCCTAACCTGAATTGGTGTAATAGATTCCTCAGATATAATAGTTTTTCGGAGGCTCCAATCAATGTCGAGCTCTGCCAAGATCCTGTTTATTGGCTGTTGGATATGTGGGAAGTGACCTGCAGGTGCTTCATGTATATTTCCAGACAAGGTCATGAAAATGGTGATGGGAGGTGTAGTGGATTCTTCAGGGTCTTATGGTCGATTCTCTGGTCTAGTCCAGAAATCCTTAGCTTGATTGGTTGCTACATTTAATAAGGAGAATTGTGTAATGATGTCTGGTGGGAGTGGTGAGGACCTAAATACTAGTGTCCGTAAACCAGCATCAACATCTGATCGATCAATAGGCCCGTTGGGTTGTGGGACCTATGGATCACAACCGTAAGTTCGTGGTTGTGTCAGACCTCCTATGGTCATGTGAAGAGTTAATCTCTCCTTCTGATTATCCAATAATCATACACCTTTTTAGCCTCTATGTTTAGAACTAGAAGTTGTGTAATTTTCTCATAATACCTTACAGGTGTTCTGGCAACTTGAATGTGTAAGCTAGTATCTATGTCAATGAGGAGGTCTCCTGCGTTAGGTTGTGGAACTAAAGGATTGAAACCAAATACTTGTTCTCTTTCGAATCCTTGTACAGTCATACAGATGCCCTATCAAGGCAATCTATAGTTAGGATGATTTGACCAAAATGTGTATGCCTTGTCATCTTCAATATTTAACTCTCTCAGTTGTTCACTAATTGCTTGTAGGTTTACCGTTGCTCGAAAGACCTGTATCCTAAGGTCTTGATCTATATCAGCTAGTGTTGTGGGGAGATTTGGTTGAGGCACTATTGGTTCAAATATGTATTCTCTGGGCTCTCTAGGTCCCGTGATTGTCATGCAAAATGAATCAACTTTTAACTAAAACTAATAAACTAATTATGAAAGATGTATCTACACTATGTATGTATTCTTTTATTTTTGTATTTTCGATGAAGTATTTTAACAAAATTAAAAGAGCAATTATTTTAATATATTTAGCAAATGGACAACTAATCTAGTAATAGAATTAAAACAAACAAAGTAGCCCGATGTAGTTTATTTTCCTATGCAGTTGTGAGTTTATCCTAAATATCTAAGTAACTAATTGTTTTAAATTGAAAGGCTCTCAATCCTACCTCAAAAGTGAGCAATGAATCATAGTTTCTCATAAACTATCAATCCCCATAGCTTCCCCAGAGATATCGAGAGGGAGCTTTGACTGAAATAAAATAATTTACTACTCTATTTGATATGTTGTAACTAGAACTTTGATAACTCAAACCTGGAGTTTACAGAACAATGGTAAATCTACTTGTGTGTGACTTCGTCCCCTCAGTGTGATGTCCTTATTCCTTCATGTTCTCTTGAACCCATAAAAGTGTGTATATGATAGCATCAGCAGAATAAGGTACTCAAACAATGGCAGCTTTGGATATAGACCGAATACAATGCAAGTAAGACAGAGATAGTGTAAGTGAACAGAGCTTGACTATGCAATTCCTAGTGGGATTTATTGTGGGAATATAACACAAATGCGCCAAGAGTTCTAAAAACTATCTTTTGTGATTTAAAAAACCTGCAACTCTAAATGGATTCCAATCTAAGAATGAAACTACCTTACTCTAGACTGACTTGCATGGAACAGCAATGAAGCAAGATTGAAACAAGAAGATCAAATGACCTCTAAACAACAAAGGAAGACTAACAATGGATGCAAAACATGAAACTATTAGAATTCTAAGCAAGAAACTCAAAATACTGAATGATTAAATAGAGAAGGAGAGGGGCCATTTGTTTGACAACAAGCTGGCTATTTATAGTAAATGCATTCACTAGAAGGTAACTTGGAATGAAACTCTTTTACCATTAAACAAAGTGAAAACACTATTCACAGGGTGGCCAAAACATAAATGCAAAGCAAAGTAGCTAAAAAAAGTGGATAGAAATTGAAATTTTACGTTTGACACAATCGTTGGAACTTTCTAGAAAATGCGCACAGGACCGACGCCCTGTCCTAGGCGGCAGTCTCATCACTTAAGACCAAAACATAGGGAAAAGGGGGGCAGAGGGTAGAACAAAACATGTGGAGGCTGGATGAGGCATACGGGATACAAACGTATACTTGTCGATATTTTCTAGATCCTAAGCACCTTGCGAGGAGACCTGTATCATCATTGGGTATGTGTAACATCTTTCTGGCGGTGCAGTACCCTACAATTTTGGGTATGTACATTGTGTAAGGGGAGGCTCACATTATTAAATGAGAACTATCTTAATTCTACCTAATTTTTTGGGGGTGGCCAAATAGGTCGGGGATCACATAGGCACACTTCATTGCACTTGTGGAAAAGTATTTGTATGGGTTATAAGGGAGGAAATTGTGGCGATGAGGGATAAAGGAGTGAAATTAGGAAAATGAAGGTTATTTTTGTGAGTATCCAATAGTAGATTTCACACCCAATAACCAAATTATTTCTACATTTAATCTGAGTAAATTAACAACATAATTCATTAGTGAGACTAAAAAATTAAAGAAACATAGTTCCTTAGTTTCATCTATTAAGGATGTAAAGTTCCTTCTTGATCACCATGCTTGCAAAGTGCATAAAATAAAGAGAATAAAGGAAAACATGAGAAAAGAAAATGGAAGAAACATAGCTTTTTTTCTTGTGTTGGTGATACAAATTTCAACATCCAAATCACAATCCACAATTTCTACCAAGAAATTAAATTTTCAGGATCCTTTGAAATGGAGAATCCATCTCAATTTATAGTATTGTGAATTTACCTTTCATATACCCCCCACATGACTCTTCATGTTCTCATTTAACTTATGACTTTAAATCTTCTTAGGAAATAAGAAATAAGCTCCCCTTTTTATAAATCAAAGTAACTTTTACAGTTCAACTTTAGAAAGTCACTTAAGTGAATGAGACAAATTATCATGATTGTGTACTATGAAGAATTAGAAAGGGGAGAGAAGAAAGAGGGAGAAAGAGAAAAGGGGGAAGGAATTGACATATCTGGTGAAGAAGCTCTCCCTAATGAAGAACTTGGTTGTTCATGATCCCTGAGAAAGAGTTTTTATAATGGAATCCAGCTCTTTGAATTAATTTTTGAACTGATCCATTACATTTGTCAATGTATCTACCTCTGGAATGTAAACGCAGCTCAACACCTTGATTCATTCCCCGGGAACCTCATCGGTCGTCTTGCATTGATTGATCCATCTTTTATGATCCTTTGCAATTTTGGAAATGGATTATTTGATGTTGGAAATAGACTCTAAGACATCTTCGTTGAAGGAGAGAGAGTAACTTGCCACTTTCTTGACCAACTCCTGAAAGGAAACAATGAGTTCTTCAAAAGCAAAATTCTTGGTGAGTGGAGGAAACTCAAGTTCCTAAATACAGTAGTAGACCTCATTCAATATCTTGAAAATATGTTTTCCACAAGATTCCAATTCAAAGATGGCATCTTTGAGTATTTCTTATCTTGCATCCATGATGTGGATCCAAACTTGATACAAGTTCTCAACAGCTAATGAAAACACATTCTTACTCACAAAGGTGTGAGAGTTAAAGGAGTTAATCTCGAAAACCATTGGGAACATGGCATACAATTGAATTACCTCTTTTACAACATCCTATTTTTATTTATTTACTTTTTCCAAATTTACAAGAATGTACTTGATGAGATAGATGACCTATGGAAATAATGTCTTTCCTTTCTCAATGATTTTCTCAATCCACTTATCATTAGCCTTCGCTTACATCCTGTAACCTTTTTATTTCTTGATCATCTTAGCATCAACAATTTTGATTAAAGGAATGTCTTCTAATAGAAGAGAGGATGTTGAATCAGGTTCTAAGAAGGGTTAGATGCAATCACTAAGATCTTTTATATGTTCCTCCAACTGTATAATTGTTTTCTTGTATTCTTCAATCTGAGTGAGGGGGCGGGAAGATAATTCCTTGAACAGATGATAATCACCCTTGTTTAAAGCTTGACCCAATGAGATGCAGACCAACTCATAATCTGAAAAAGTCATCTCCTAAATAGTCTTTTCATTCATAGGCCTATCAACTTCAACATACTTATTACCTAAGTCACCACTTAAAAAGAGATATATTGTCTGGGCCTGTTTCTTTCGCTTGTATTTAAAAGTTATTGAGATTACTCCAAGGTTAGGCATGATAGCTTGATTTGTTTTTATTGGCTCACTTTAGAGAATTTCTTTGATCCATGGGAATGGATCTTTAGGAGTTGATATAGTGTATGTTACCGAAGAAATTTCAAGAACTTGTTGTGGAATCACCTCTTGATCATCGTGAGGAAGCTCTAACATTGTAGAAGACATATCTAGATGATTTTGATGAGAAAGATGTTGCAATGGATCACTCTTGCTTGACTTGGGGAGTTCTGCGAGATCTTCAATGGATTTTTCCTATTTTATAAGCTCTTCTAGAATATGGAATCAATTTGTGCTCTTTGTTTATTACCTTCACTTTTGAAAACCCGTACTTGATATATCTTACCTACAGTGATATACCTCAACCAACTCACCTTGTCTCACTTAGCTCAGCTCACCTTTACTCATTTAGCTCACCGATCTCAACTTAATCATCTTTCTAGCTCACCAAGCTCAACTTAGCTCATCGAGCTAAAATCAACCAGCTCACCAAAGAGATGTGGATGGCTCTAAACTGATTGATGAGTTATGATGACCTACTTATCTTTAATATTGATGGAGCTTTGAATAATTTTTAATCTCTTCATACTACACAATGTCCCTAGGTTTTACATGTTGTGCCCTGTGATGTCCTTCCTTGCTATTGGACACAAATTTGACACTTTTGGATCCCTGTGAAGAGGGAATTACCTATTTTGAGATATGAAACCACCTTTAAACCCTTTTAAGATGTCAAAAATTAGTGAGATGAATGAAAATGGATCCAGCTACAACTTTCTGCATCCAAAATGGAGACTTTATATTTTTAGTAGGTGGAACCAGGACCTACTAATTTGTGATATTTCAATAGTTTTTCTCAAATTTGAACTTCTCGATCCTTTGGCATACTCTATTTAAATTTTTTGAAAATATTTTACCCTTTTTGGAAAATTTTCTATTTTTTAGCATTTATATTTTTTGCTTTTTCGGGAAAATTGTCAATGTTACTATGCCTACTATTTTGCACTACTTTCAAAAGAGCTAAATGATCAAAAATTGAAATTTGAAGGAATTAATATTTTAGAATATAAATTAGAATATCATATGCTATTTTTAGTAATTACTCATTCCAGTCTCAGTTTGCATCAAAAACACTATTTTTGAATTTGGGTCCTCCTTACGATCTCATGCTCCGAATTTCACTATGTTCCACCCACTGGGATGCTTGGAAATCAAAAAATAAATTTTATATGGAAATGATTTCAGACCTAAATCTATCACAGAAGATATTAAAGGATTCAATGATCTCCATTTAATACAAGTATTCTTTGAAGAATAAAATCCAACTCAAACCCTGAGTACAATCATTTTCCTAGTTCACTAACAGTGACAAAAGCTTCTTTCTTACATTCACGGATGCTTTGGGAAAATTTTTACTGATTGGTGGTTGTGTTTGTAGGTTTTCATAGGTATTAAATCATCAATCATGGTATCTACCTCTAATTTTGTGAAGAAATTTCTTTAAAGCAAGTGGTCTTGAGATTTTAAAGCTTCCCAACAATGTTTTTTAGTGTCAGGTGTAGGTGGAAGCATTTAGGTTAAAAGCTATGGTTTTCATATCAAATTATGGGGAAAATTTTATTTTTCCCCTCTATCCTCTTGGGTAAGGGGACAAGAAGGATACAAAAATTCTCTCCTTTCTCTGCTTGACAAGTATCAACTTTTGATTAGATGATGGGGGGATGGAGAAAACCACATTCTAGCACCATGGGGGATTAGTCTCGGCATATGATGAACCTTAAAAGAGGCTGAGAGAGCCCCGTATTTTCTTGTCCCATTTTTTCCCATTGGGATATGTATAAGAGGGACAAAAAAATAGATCCTCATGTGGTGATGACAAGTCATGCAGCATGATTCGTTGAGGAGGGAGTGAGGAAAGGTTTGTTTTAGCACTCAAGAGCTCAAACTTCATCACATTGAAAACCATGGAAAGGGAAAGAGAGGGGGTGCATTGTCTCATACCCTTGGGTGAGGGATGGTAGGGACATAAAAATGCACCCTCACCTAGTTATGATAGGTGGCATACTTTCATTGCGCGGAAGGAAGGACTTGAAATGGGTAAAAATGGCTTGTAGAGTGCTTAAAAAGTTCATGTGAAGAACCCAAGGGAAAATATGGGTAGGGTACATTTTCTTGTCTCCTCTTTCCCCTTGGTAAGGGACAATAGGGACATAAAAATGCACCTCAACCTAGAGGTGACAAGTGTCTTCTTCAAAATATGGCTAAGTATGAGAGATGTACCTTCCAAGAGAGAGACTTGTTGACGACATTCTCGGAGCTCTAAGAACATTTTTTTGATGAACCCATTTATGTTTTTGAATCCCAATAGCCTTCCAAAGACAATGGGATGGATCTCAAGTTCCAATTTTTCATACAACCCCCCCTAAAATTTCTCCTTTTTCTATCAGGACAGAAGGGTGTGTATGGTGAAACGGCGCTTCTATGAAATATTTATGAGTCTTGTGAAATATTTTAAGGTTCCATCATGCAAAGAACTCTTCAAGATTTATAATTACTATTTGTTTTCCTCTTGACTCATCCCATAGCTTCTAGAATCCTCTTTTGAATATCAGGTATCTTTTTTTTACTTGCTCCTTACACCTTAGAAACCCGAAGTTACACAATTTGTTCCTAAACATTCAAATCTTCCCTAAACTTTCCTAAATTACTTACAACATGTTCTAGGATATCCAACACCACTTCCAAATTATTTGTTTCCCTGTGTTTAATCTTGAAGGATGCACACCAATCATGAAACAATTGAAAAATGTGTTTCTAGGCCAACCAGAGATTTTACCACTAAAAGCACTTTATTGAAAGAACTGAATAACTTTATCATCATGTTTCAAACACTTGGGGAATTTTTATACAACACATATGAATACTTTCAATATTAGGATAATCATGACACAAAGGGAAAACTTATCTAGAGAAGTGTTTAGGAGGGTTTTCAAGAAAATTTTTAACACTAAGATTAAGTTGTCATGTTTCAATTTTGAATTTTTCCCTTACAAAAACACATGACAACATGGTACTAGCTGAATAGAATGATTATGGTCTCTTTTGGAGGTAACCCTTTCAACATATCCCAAAAAACAATTGCGTGATCATTAATAATTATTTTTAGATCTGATGGTATAATACCTTTTGATTGTTGATATTCTAGTGATAATAATTGTGTCACACACCCATTTTCACCATTCTTAAGAATCTTTTGTTTTTTATGAGAAATCATTAATTGTGGAGATTTTTCCTTCATCCAGAGTAGCTCAAAATTTCTCCCTTCAAAATGGAACTACATGAACAAATCCTATAATTTCACCTCAACATTTCCTAAGGTAATAAACCATTCAAACCCTAACATAAATTCTATTAATCCCATTAAAATGGCATAGATGAGGCTATTTATTAGGTAATACCCTATAGATAGTTTAATCTTATGAAACTTTCCTGAAAAACTAACTTTACCTGCATTTGTTACCATGATCTGAAACTCTTGGGCTAGATAAAAAAATAAATTTAATCTCAAGGCAAGTTTATGTTTGATGAAGGTGTGATTACTTCCAAAGTCAATTAATATTTTCACCCTTTATTTGACAAAAACAACAACCTTGAGGTTTTTTGAAGTATTAATTCTTCAAATTACATGACAAGAGATAATTCACTAATATTTCTTCCATGGAGACCTCATGTACCTCTTATTCTTCACTAGATGACTTGTCCTCTTTTTCTTCCTCATTAGGCCCTTTAATGTAAAATATTTTTTCTCAATGCATTAATGTCCTTTGCTCCATTTTTGTCACACCTAAAATATATCCCTTTTTCTCATTTCTCTTCAATATTTTGACAAATCAAATGGGTAGGTTAAGGGAAAGACATTACCAATGTGTTATGATCCCTAATGTTAGTGAAGGCATTCTTCTTCATGGAAAGGAATTTTTCCTCTTACCTACGTGTTGTGATAATAGAATTAGAAACATTGGTTGGATCAAAAATTCATACCTCATGTTGGATGTGATCCTTGATACCTCCTAGAAATAGGTCATTCAGATTATTATTTGTAATTGTATCCACACATAAGGATAGGTTCTAGAACTATTGAATAGAATCCTTCACTAACTTGTTTTCCTCGAATTTTCTAGTTAGATAAAGTAGTTCTTGACCACACTTTTATTATAGTGTGTTTGTATTTCCTCCGTAAAAAACTAACCAAGTGAAATTGAGATCAATCTTCTTCTTTTGAGTACACAACCAATGATTCCAATTGAATTATTATGGTTTTACATGTAATGGTTTCGTAGTAATTTTTATCCCACTTGAGATCTGATGTAGATCAAATAAATTCTCCATTTGGTTAATCCAATTGAGTGGGTCCTTATCATCAAACTTATGCATATCCACCTTTGGGAGTAGGTTCCTATATGACCATAAATTATTACTTTCCCTAGATGAATGTGATGTAGTATATGAATCATGATTTTTGTATCCATTAGATCCGCTTTGAATTGTGTGAGAGGATAACAACAAATCAATATTTTTCAAATATCTTAATCATATCTTATTTGAATGTCTCCACCTCAACTTTCATGTTATGATCCAATGAATTCACCTCTCCTTGCATGTTATGACCTATATAGTCGACATATTCCTTCAATTTTTGTATGTTCTCCACTAGGGGTTGGATGTTTTCATCCACCAAGGAAGACATGGCATCATAATTTCCACCCAATTTGAACTCTGATTCAGCCTCCTTATTAGGATTTTTATTTTGAGTAGTAGGACCCTTTCCTTGTGCTATAATCGATCTCCCCAGCGTGGCGATTAGGGTTTAGATTATTTAGATGATTTCATCCATATAGAAAAAAAAATCAAGAACAAGCCCAAATTCAAATTTAGATAGATTTCAAAAAATGTAAACAATATAGAGAAACTCCACAATTTACAGCCGAAGGAGCAAATTTTTCAAAAACCCTAAAATGAAAATAAATTCCACAAAACTAATCTAAATAATATAAAATTTTAAGGGTAATTTGCACTAATTATTTCCCAAATCCAAAAACAATCATACTGGCTTGAGAGATATAGGTGAATCCTAAAAATTAGGGTTTTGACCTAATTTTGGCCCAATTCAAAACTTTGATACCACTTGTAATGAAATTATTTAGATAGATCTAAATATCAACAACAATAAAACACTAAATTATAGAGAAATGATCACAATATTTAAGTAGAATTACTTATCCACTTTAAGGTGGAAACTCCAAATCATACAAAAAGACTCATGTGCTCAATATGATGATCATCTACTAGATACTAACTCCTATATACACCCTACTATGATATGCAAAGCACCAAGGCCGACCTACTAGGCATATGAAATCATAAGTAAAGGTGATATGACGTGATAATATATTATGTTAGCCACAAGTCAACCATGCATATTATGTTATATGACTTAGGATTAAGGGTATAGAAAATTTATTTTTTAAATGTTATTTTTAGGCTAGAAGAGCCAATTATAGTATAGTTCACTTAAATGAGGTCAAATCATTATTCATTCATCCCTAAGAGGTGAAAAAAAATTATAAATATATACAACTAAATTTAATCTTATTTAAGTCCACTTTTATTTTTGGAAGAGTTTGGGGCACCTAGTTTGATTAGTGTGCATGATGGTTATTCATGTCTCACTTACATTAATAAATGACTTCTTGTGTGTTGACCATATCTTATTAGTGGATGATACTTGTCATTGTTATCCTAATTTTTAGTCTTATTTATTTGAATTTAGTTCAATTATGAGTTTTATTTCCTACTATTAGTCGTTTACTTGTCATGTAAATTAAGACAAGTCTTGTTGTAATGGTTATATGAATCTTGTTTATTGATTAAGTCAAGAAACAATCATGGGGTGAATTTTTCTTAGTGGAAAAACTTTTTGAATTTTTTTATTATTTAGTTTTATTGCAGGACTTCATGGAGGAAGACAGAAAATATTAAGAATATGATTCAAAGGTTATTCGATGCATATTTTTGTCATCAATGACACATATAAGTATACTAGTTGAATAACTAGTCAATAAAGTATTGACAAGATAGGATGATCACTAGCTTCATTTAATGGTTATTTCAAGTTTGATTTGCACTCCATCCACATAAAAAATTCTATTTGTCTACTAAGCTCATATTTATAAGGGTTAATGGGATTCCAAGCAACAACTTCACTCTTTTCATGTAGTTTTCTTAGACTATGGTTACAATAACATTCTCGGTAATATTTGTCTTAGAAGTCTTAAGGATTATGATTTTCCATGGTTTTATAATCTGCTTATGCAATCCATGAAGGATTTCAATCTATTGCTCAATCAATTTATTTCTCACTTCTTCATTAACATTTTCATATGGTCATATGCCTAAAATGTAACCAAATCTCTAATGAATTAGTAAGTTATTATGTCTTGTGTTATTAAACAATGGTTACTAAAACGAGCAACATCCTTATGGACAATGAGCTTCAAAAAAAATTTACTCAAAATATACTATCTTGATTCCACTAATATATTATATTTGATAGATTTTTGATCCATTTATGATATTGTTTTACTTTCAAAGAAAGAGAGGTCAAACTCATAGCAATGAACTATAGACGCAAAATCTATGCACTTGGGTACATTTATAGGTCCTAAAGCATACTAATGCATTCATGATTCCTAAACAATAAAACTAGTGGTTTACAATTCATTTTGGACTTTTTGATTTATCTCTTGAACTTTTACTGGCCTTACACATCTTACAGATTTGCTAGAACTTTATTGATTTATCTTGTATGGCCTCGAACACTAACACCCAGGTAGGACATAATCGATCAGGTGTTCTTTACCATCTTGGGAACTCCTGACCTTATTTACCTTCTTCTTACTATTTTTGGTCTCTATTACCTTTTGGTCACCTTTTAAAACCTTGGGTCCACTTTTCATTTGTTAATTACAAAATTCAAACAAGAGAATCATATATATGCTTAGTTATTAAACTCAAATAAGGGGGCCAAGCACTAAGCACTATCTAACATCACCTAAGCTTGTATCAAGGAACAAGGATAATTATAAGGCATATATCTAGCACACTCATACAAGGGACAAGGGTTGCATCAATCTGCAAACACAACATAAGAGGGGAAGTTCATTTTGTTCCATTACACACATTTGTATACTTGCAGTAATCTAGATCTAGCCCACTATCACAGTGCAACTTGCACAACGACATCATAGGGTATCATTACATACACATACACATAGAAATACATGGAGTCTAAAATGTAGTGTAGTGCTCGATTGTAAGTTCACTCTTCAGGTGACTATTGGAGTCGGTCTGACTCCACATTTTGCATCTTTTTTTAATAGATTTGATGTGGTTTGTGGACATGTGCAGCTAAGTATCTATTTTAAATGTTATAGGTATAACTGATGACATTGGAGAGAAACTAGAGTGATAAAAGGAAATCAACATTAAAATTCATCATGCCCAACAAATATAAGAACCTAAGTATCTGAGTGGGTACTGGCACCCAAATCAGTCACTAGTTCCCAGACGTTCATGTCCTCCCATGGGCACTTCTATTTTGTGTAGTTCTGATTCTTAGAACATTCAGTGCGATTGATGACACTCCTTCCATTCTATTCCAGCATTTTATCAACTTAGAACACTTTTATGTCACTCAAAAATCATCTAATCCACCCTCTCTCTCTCACTTGCTTAGGGTTTCATATTGTATATGATTACTTATTGTGTCTTACTATATTTTATCACTTGAAAATTATTAGTTATAGTGGGTACTCTGAAATTAATATTTAATTCAATTTAAATTAAATCATTTAGTGAACCCCAACTCTTGATTGACCACTCAAATCCTTCTTTTTCCTATTCTATTAGATTTGTCTTTTCCTAACCCTAAACTCTAGTTGCATCAATGTTCATATTCTCATTCATTTTCTATCATACCTTTGATCTGCATAAGTAATCCTAGGTTTTCATCCTTGGTCTTATCTTTCTCAAGCTCTTATTTCACACATTATATTTTCTTTCATGGCCCCTAAGGTTCCTCAAGTCTCCATGTATCAATTACTTTGAATGTGTAGACACACAAAATCACACACTTTGGGTAATTATCTAGTCTTGATCACATACTACTATTTATATGATTCCTAAGTAAGAAAATTACTAATTAACCCATGTATTTGGCCACCTTTCTCTGCTTTCTATTGCTACTTTTAATCTTTTAACCTTACTTTCTCAGTATGCCTTTATACTCTTTGGCATTTGTCATCCTAGAAACTAGTGCCCATCCAAGACGCCAATGTCAGGCACCCTCATCCCCTCTGGATGTTCTTATCCCCTTTATACTTTACTCACACTTTTTCGGTCCTTTCTATTCGTTTGAGCATCTTATATTTTTGGCATTCAACCTTTTTGGGGTTAATTACAAAATTCAAGTGAGGGAATCATATAAATACAAAGATATGCGATCATAATAAAGGACCAAGCACTAAGCACTATCTATCACCACATAAGGTTGAATCCATTAAGGCATCTAAGAGCTCCATTTCATCCATCTAGCTCCATCACAAGGGACACAAAGGTTTGTTTTCTGCATCACGCTTCATCGGAGGGTGATGCAGCCTAGAATTTAGCAGTGCAATCCCAGGCACACCGGTACATCACTCAGCCTAGACTGAGCGCTCACCTGAAGCACGCAAAGTTATCAAGCCCCTCTTTAGGGTTGTTGTTGCAAGATGTTAGCATGATGAAGAATTTAATCATGCAGAGCTATAACTAATATATTTTTCATACAGTGTATATTCAAACCTATATCTAGAACATAACAGATCTAATAAATAACCATAATGGAATCAAGCATGTAATATTGAATTATAACCGTGAGAACACCTTGTTTCAATCCATAATCACCATTATATTAATTGCAGTAAATACACAAAAGCTTCATTAAAATAGCAGTATTACATGCTCATGCACATAACAGATCTAGCAGCATAATCTCACTATACCCTAGTTCTCGCATGTTTATATATGCTCTCTCTCTCTCTGTGTGTGTGTGTGTGTGTGTGTGTGTGTGTGTGTGTGTGTGTGTGTGTGTACACACTACATATGTATAAGGGTGGTAAATTTCCCTTCTCCTCTTATCTAATCATAGAATATGTCGCATGCTATTATTAGCCACGCACCGTTACAAAAATAGGCTTACATGCAAGAGTGTTAACAATAGATCTCTCTTTGTCAACTATCAATTCACAATTCTATCTTTATCCCGCATTCATGCAAAGCACATCATAGATGATCATCCAAAAATAGCCAATGTGTGACGTGCAAGTCTCTAATCAGTTTGAGTACTCTGCACGCTATCTCTAAAAATAGATCCTCATCATAAAAAATGGCTGAGTCTTAAATCCGTCTCTATTATGTACGTGATCCTCTCCAATGCTTCCACGCCTTTGAATGCACTTTGTTCTCCCAATCGAACCTTCTATATTTTATTCACTAAGTGTCAGAGTTTGACAGATAAATAGAGGGAAGTTCATTCTATTCCATGCACACATTTACCACATTATACATCTAGCTAATTTCTCGGTATCCAAGTGCAAATGACACAAAATAAACCTAGGGCACAATTATGCATGCACATGCATAAAGAGAACTACATTAGGTCTAAGATGTAGTACAACGCTCAGTCATAAGTTCATTCTTCATTCCATTTTTATAGCAACCTCAGTGATCTTGGTGTCACCTCGTAAGTTGGGGTTCATCTTGTAGGGTCTCTTTCTAACTAGGTGCGCACCCTCTTTAAGTTTTATCTTCATCTCCCATAACGATTCATGTATTCCTTAAATTTCATGGTTCCTTTTTAGGGAATAAGTCCTAGTAATCCCTTAGTAACTCTATGATTTTTGCCACTTTAGAGTCTGACCAATAGTCCCCAATTATGCCCTCCTTAGGCTCAGCCTCTGATCCAATATTCACCTTCTTTGTCTTCATAGGTTTGTGGTAGGTGTGTGTGGTCTTATCTCTACTATCCAACACCTCCCTCATGCTCGTTGAATGATTTACATCTAGATTTTCTACTTCTTCATCATCCACTAAGTAGACCATTTTTCCTTTTTCTTTCTCAAGGAAAGCACATTGAAGTAATGTTGTATCGACCTTTGTCTCTTCAACAAGACGTGATCCTAAGGATCCTTCATCTAATAACTCCTGAAGGAGTTCTTCAGCCTTGGCACTATCTCCCATAGTTAAGTGATTTATGATTTTCAAGGCTTCTTCCACTAGAGGCTTTGTAGAGAAGTCAAATGTCTAGGTTATTCCTGCAATTAAATCCTACCAATTTCCAGTCTCTCTATGGAGTTCGGCATATACATACCAAGCATGTGCCACGAGGGGTTCATTAGCTAGGCAATATCCTAGCACGTGGGTTCATATTGAGGTAATTAAAATTAATAAAATTAAAGTCAATATACCAGTAGACATAAGGGGGTGAAAGGGTTTAATTTATTACTATTTTGAATCAGGTATTGGGGGTAGGTTAGAAAGGTGGGCCAAAGGAACGGGAGGTTTAATTTTAATATAAAACTAAAACATTTGTACCCTATTTTTAAAAAGTAAATACCTTAAAATTGCAAAAGGAGTGTGTTCATAAAGTTAAATTATAATTTGTTTTTGAAAAAAGAAAACTCAATTAAGAGATTCTTAACCAAGAAATAATAAGATTGTCGAAAACTAGGATTGATTATGCTTTTCAACGCAAGTGATATTATTTCACCATCTTAATTATATGAAGAAATATTGATAAATAATTAAAGCTTAACATTTATAAGGTGATTTGTAATAGGTCTTCGATAGCTTCAAACTATCTTTAGAGAGGAAATGCATATTAAAAACTTTGAGTGAGAAATATGATATATTTTATGTTTAATATATTAGGGTAGAAATAAAAAGGGGTAAATAAAATTGTAATTGAAAAATAGGTAAGTATGGTACATGAAAAAAATAGGGGGTATTTTCATTCTAATAATATAACAGGAGGGGGTATTATCAAATGAATATTTAGAGGTAAAAATTAGAATTAAGGGTGTCCTTTAATACCCTTCGAATGCACATGCTATACCATAATTTTACTAAATGAACCCCCCATGGCATGCACGCATCCTTGTAAACTGGAATAAAACTTGTGCACCCATAGCAAAGGTGGTAAAGCTTTCTGCCCTTCTGTCCAGATTCTCTCACACTTCTGAATGTGGTGCTGAACAGGTTGATTACCATAATAAGTACATATTTGAGTAGGTGCATTGCTTCTGAGGAACCTAGTAGCAAGAGCAATCCTAATTTCATTCCATCCTACAAGATTATCCTTGTGAGCCATCCACCAGCATGTTGTTTTCCCACAGATTGTATATGGTAGCATATTACTTCTTTCCAATGGGTCTATCCATTGTTCTTCCATGGCGCATAGGAATACCATAGGATCTCCTCCTCTAGTGTAGCAAGGTACTGAGTTGTTACCTATTCTCCTAACATAACGTAGTTTTTTGCCTCTAGGAAATATGCTCTTTACTTTGCACCCTACCAACTCATAGGTGCTATGAGCCCAATTATCACAAGAAACACTTGTAGTATCACTAATAGACTATGCATCCTCCCACTAAATTATTCCTTCTTTAGTTGGCTCAAGTATCTCTGGATCTCGGATGGCATGTACATAAATCCTATTCATATATTCTTCACGCAAGGGCTCAACGTAGGACGCAGATTTTCCATCTATTAACGAGATAATAACTCTCTCCTCCTTGTTTTCGAAACTGATATAGCCCTTTTTGAACTGAAGATCAGCATTATTTACATAACACCAAGGATGCCCCAATAGAGTTGGGAAGCTATCTGACTCTTCCATCGCTAAAAACTTGAAGTATCTAGTGAACTTGGCCCCTTGTATAGTAATGGATGCATCCTTGAAAACCCTGATGGGAGTGCCCTTAGTTCAATTAGCCATGAACAATAAATTAGAGGATGGTTGCAATGGGCATCTTCCCATTTGTACCCATGCATCTAAGGTAATAACATTGACTTCCATGCCTGTATCAATCATTATATTAATCAATAGCCAACCGTCCACAACAACATTCAGAGTGTTTTCCTTGTCATAATCTAGGCTATGAGGGGGAAGATTTGCATGTAGGATCTGCCATCAAATCTCAATACTTACACACAGAGTATTTCCCTTTAACCAATCCCATAATAATGGAATGATATTTTCTTGGTGCAATATTTTACACACTTCCCTTAAGTCATCTATATCAATGTGGACCATCTCTGATACTTTATTTTTCTCCATCTTCTGTGATTACTCTTTTAAGTATTGTATCTCACCCTGAAGATTCCTAAGAACTTCCATGGTTTCCTGATAGACCTCTTTTTGATGGGCAGGATCTAGGTATTGTGCATGTGGACCCTCCTCCTTAGTGACGGTAGGCTTCTACTACAATGCTTCTTTGGCACGTGCTGCCTCAACACTGGTCGTGATCTTCACTTGCAACGCCTCAATCTCTGCCTCCAACTTAGGCATCCACCAATTTTCAACAGTGTGTTGTATCATAACCATCCCTTACCTTTTTTTCTTGTTTATGTTATTTATAAGATGCTCATATAAGTCTAGGAACTCCTCATAACTATGGTTCTTTCCACAAAAATAAAATGTACTAATCTTAGGACATTCACACCTGTATTGGTCAGAAGATCTACATGTATAACATGTTCCGCAAGGAAAATCACTTCTTCCACTACCACGGCCTCATCCTCCAAATCAACCATGGTATCCTCGACCTCTACCATGACAGCCTTAAAAATTCCCTTCATTTGGATCGTAGAGTGCCTGATTTTGATCCCATTCTTGATGCTTGTTCTTGCCCTTAGAGTTATCTGAAACTCATGTTTTTCATACACCAATATCTATAGCATCATGGATCTAACCAATCAGCTGGAAGTCTTCCATGTCATGAGTCATGGACCTGTAGATTTTATAGTAGCTTCAAACATTCTTCCTTATCGCGCATTATAATAATGGTCAGCGACTAGCATCATGGTTTAAATGGCATATCTCATAGTCCAACAACAATGAGAGTACTGATTTGCAAGGACAACTATCCTTTATGTGACCTTCTACTTCATAATCTGTACACCAAATCCCTGTGCATGTCTCATGTACTAAATTTTTTGATAGTTTCTCCAATTGTTTTTACATAGCTTTGATTTGTGCTTCTAAAAATGGGCTCACCCCAGTATCTATACTTATAACTTCCTCAGTGTGTAAGGCTGCTTCAATTGCTTCGTGTGGATCAATGTATTTCTTATGTGATAATTCCCTTCTAAAAGGGGTAATTAGGCCCCCAACGAACCACTATGCATGTTGGCTTACGTGTCTATCATAAGAAATCTTAGATAGTAGCATTTTAAAATGGGCATCATACTCTCTAACACTCTCAGTAGTGCCTTGCTTAATATCCTTTAGTGTACTTATACTCATCTTCTCAAACTCGGGGATGTGAAACTCTTTAAGGAATGCATCTTTTAAAGTTGTATAGTCTACGCAAGTCTGATCAGGTTCAAACTGTATGTACCAGCTGTGCACGCCCTTGTAACATAGTAGAAAATTGGCTTTCCCTACGCTCAGAACCTATGATCCCTTTTGCACACCACATTATTTCACACATGCACATGTTTAGCATCATCTTCTATGTCAGACTATAGTCTAGAAGATGAAGAGACATCTCCATGTAAATACTTTGGGATTGGTGCGGACCTTGCCCACCTGATCCAGAACCTCTTGTGTTTCCCCTGCCTCTAGAACCACTAGATCCACCAAAACTAGAGCTACCTATGCCTCCTGATCCCACACTTGTAGTCTATGTCAGACCAAAAGATGTGCTTCCCTGTGTCCCAACAATAGAACTGAACTGTACCCCGATAATCTATGAAGTGTTACCACTTCCAAAAGTTAGTCCAAAAATTGGCGCGCTTAAGTTCTGTGTAGATGATACACCCAAAAAGGTACTCCCATAAAACAATAAATCCATTTTAGCTCCCATCACTATGCTTTTCATAAGACTCACTCCTACTCTTCCATTTCTTGAATTAATTTGTTGTTTATTTATTATACTAGATGCTAAAAAACCAAGCACAAGGGAAAGGTTGTCAAGTGGATTCAGATGCGCACCCGCAGCCCAAGTCGTCTCTTCTGGCATGCTTCTACATGAGGGCAGGGAGGGTTCCCTATCATGTTTTCCCAAATGCGGGAGTTCCTGAGGCTCGAGTTCCACGTCTTCTGCCTGAACTTCAACTACTTCCCGAACTATTTTTCTCCACAACGCTATTTTCTCTACAACCTCCCACTACTTCTATACCTCTCTCTCACGTGCCTCATTATACTTAAGCTGCCTCTCTTCTCTCTTCCTTTCTTTTTCTAGGTTTTACATCTTTCACCAAATCTGCTCCTGCCCCCACGTGTGGTGGGGTTTAGTTAGCCATCGGTTTACTCTCCAAATTCAAATTTACCATCTGGATCTTGATTGCCAGTGGAATGCCTTGCAAGTAAGTTCCCCTTGGATATCATCAAAATTGGAATTCATCTACCTCTAGATGGGATTAAGTGGAAATTGAATATTCATAGATATAACTATCTAAAACACCACGGAACCAAGTATCCATAGCTCAAGTCCAAATCAGATCAGCATCATAAAGGGCCTGTAATTCTTCCTGTGTCCAAACAAGTGCACGATACCTCCAATTCTGCTTATATACATACACAATCAGCCACTCATACAATTCTATTGGAAAGATAGCAAAGAATCTCTCATATAAATTGTCATACAAGTTTTGTTCTACCCACATGCATGTGTTAAACTCAGATCCAGTGTTGAACCGTCATGCGTATTCTTCTTCCAGATTGTGTATCCACTCCTCAACACTTGCTAAGGTCAACCGGTGTGTCTTCATCACAAACCATCCTGAAAACAACTAAAAAAGAGGTTCTGACAATGGAACCAATGATACAGCCTAGAATTCAGCAATACAAGCCCAGGCACACTGACACATCACTCAACCTAGACTGAGCACTCACTTGAAGTGCGAAAAGGTATCAGGCCCCTCTTTAGGGTTGTTGTTCAGGATGTTAGCATGATGAAGACTTTAATTATGCAGATTTATAACTAATATATCTTTCATACAATGCATATTCAAACCTGGATCTAGAACATAACAGATCTAATAAATAACCATAATGGATTCAAGCATGCAATATTGAATTATAACCATGAGAACACCTTTTTTTAGTCCATAATCACCATTATATTAATTTAATATATAAACAGAAGCTTCATTACAATAACATTAGTACTCACTCATGCATGTAACAAATCTAGAAGCATAATCTCACTATACCCTAGTTCTCACACATATATCTATGATCTCTCTCTATATATATCTACTACACAGTTCACTACATATTTATAAGGGTGGGGAATTTCCCTTCATCGCTTATCTAATCCTATAATAGGTCACATGCTATTATTAGCCACATGCCGTTACAAAAAGAGGCTTACATGCAAGAGTGTTAACAATAGATCTCTCTTTGTCAACTATCAGTTCACAATTCTATCTTTAGCTTGCATTCATGCAAATCGCTTCGTAGATGATCATCCAAAAATAGTCAATATGTGATGTGTAGGTCTCTAATCAGTTTGATTTCTCCACACGTTATCTCTAAAAATAGATCCTCATCATGAAAAATGGCTAAGTCTTAAATCTATCTCAATTCTGCGTGTGATCCTCTCTAATGCTTCCGCACCTTTAAATGTACTCTTTTCTCCCGCTCAAACCTTCCATATTTTCTTCACTAAGTGCCAAAGTTGGACTGATCAATAGAGGGAAGTTCATTATATTCCATGCACACATTTACTACATTATAAATCAAGTTAATTTCTCGTTATCCAAGTGTGACTGACACAAAAGAAACCTAGGGCACAATTATGCATGCACACACATATAGAGAACTACATTAGGTCTGATATGTATTACAATGCTTATTCGTAAGTTCATTCTTCATTCCAGTTTTACAGCGACCTCGTAGTGATCAAAGTAGACTAAAGGTGAACACTTCGGAGTAGGTTTTCTGAGCATTTTCGCAGACCCAGTGCTTAGAAGAAGTTATAGGGTGCCCATGGGCACCCCTGTCCCTCTCTAGGTTCCCTAGTCTAGATTGTTCCTCCAATTCTACTTTTTTCTATGCTCCAGTGTGACGGTTCGTGCTTCACATTTTTTAGTTTTCCAACTTGGTGCCTTCTCTAGAACTCTATGAACCAGCTAAGGATTTCTACCCTCTCTTTGTAACTAGGGTTTCATTATTTATCACTTATTTTCTTGAGTATTCATTATTATACTTAATTTTTATTCATTTGCTATTTTTATAGCATTCAAGTTACTCATATAACTACATTTTAGCTTAGTGATTTTGGTCAACCTGATCTTCAAATCCCCCTTCCATTTAGCACCCTCATACTCTCATCACTATCACTTAATCTTATGAGGAATTTACTAAATACCATCTTAAATCCCTTAATAATCATATCGCTAAGCATCCCCAAGATCTATACTTGCTCTTACATATTACCCGTGAAGAGGCCACAAATATGGCAGAGCTTGTTGCTTATAGTACCATCACCACTTCCATTGCCACTCAACCACCTACTTCTACTCTTATGTCCATTTCTACCATCCCCATTTATGTTCCTACTCCCACTAACCACTTCACTCTACCTTTTGTTTCTCACATGTGGCAAGTCTCTTCCGCTGGCACTCAATATTTAGCCTTCCTCTATCAAGACCTCCAAGCAAAAATTCATCAATTACAATAGGCTACTTCTCATCTGTCTCCATATTTGGATTCAAATTTATTATTACACACTCCATTCACACCCACCATCTCCTCTTACTCACTTCCTCCTAATTTCATCACTCCCAATCTTCCGATCTTTAATGGGCATGGTGACCCACAAGATCATCTTTGAGCCTTCCATTTGGCTTGTCTAGATTTTGTGAATGATCATATCTGCTTGGCTAAAATATTCCCCCATAATATCCATGATTATGCAATGTGTTGTTTCTATGACCTATCTATCCACTCAATAACATATTTCACGTATCTGGTCAATGATTTTCTCACTCACTTTTCTATCAACATCGGCTCTAAGATCTCCTATGCTCAACTCACTCAACTTAAACAAGGATCTAATGAACACTTAGTAGATTATGTTTTGTGATAAGAAAACCACTTAGCTAAGATTTAAAACATTCTTGCATACTTTGAGCTTTAGGAATTATTCATTCAAATTCTATTTTCACCTCTCTAGGAGAGTGTTTTCTTTGAGACATCTCCTTCATTTGATCAACTATGCCATACTCTCAAGATTCGTAAAAATAAAATCTTATCTATAGGAAAACTTTAATACTAGGAGCGAGTGTCACCTTCTATACATTTTCAAAATAATTCAACATTCAAACCATCTACAACCAAACTGACTGACACAAAATTCATTGTCAATGCAGTAAAACCATTGAATAGCTTCAATCACAACCACCTCGATGTAAATACATGAAGTTAACTGTTCTCCAAATATTCTACTTCCAAAACTTATCAAAATTAATATCATCACTCTTCCACCTCAGTTCCAATTAGATCCCTCTCATCCAAAAGGTCGTAATTATGATGAAAACTTCCATTGCAACTATCATCATTGTGTTGGGCATTCTACAGATCATTGTTTCAATATTTGCAGTCTCATTTAATATTTGATCAACAATAATAACATTGAACTTATAGAGCCTACAACTTCTGAACCTGTCAACAATAAACATAATCTCAATATCTTCAACAATCCACTTCCAAAACATGACAAGAAAGTGTCTGATTCCTCGGCTAATCATACATATCGTGTAGTGCCTCCTTGTAACGCCCACATTTTACACACACACAAATACAACAATAAAATACCAGGATAAAATATTTTTTCTACTTACATTGCTCACTACAAAATGCCACAAAGGCTCCAAGTAAGGAAAACTCAACATCCCATATGACACTGACATAAGTCATTGACTCACATATACACATGACAACACCATAGACATGTCGATGCCACACTTTTCCCAAAGAAATGAATACTAGCAATGACCCAACCACAAGAAAAGGACTCAAAGATTGGCAAACCCACAACACATCATTTATTTAATTGCATCTTAGTTATGATTACATTCTAAGAACATTATTGTACAAGGATAATTTTCTCCTTTTTTCACCAACAGATTCTTAAGTTCATTCCACATTTAATTTACAGTTGGACCATTTTAAGTTATCTTTTTATCCTTCACAGAAATTTCCATAACTTACATACTTATTTGGCATAATTCAAATTGCATATAAAGCACTTAATTATCTTGTTCTTATGTTAATAATATGCTTCTCAGTCGTTTATTCAATGTCTACATTTTACCCTTGCAACTCAAGATAATCTGACTTGATGTCCAGAAGGCAATATTAGTCGATTAAGGAGGGGGGTTTTAGATTCAAGATACATTTTTTTTCCATAAACATTCTTCTATCATGGTATCTTTATTTCCCGATTCAACACTCTCACAACAATAATTTGTATTTAGATTTTGTGTGTGTGTGTGTGTGTGTGTGTGTGTGTGTGTGTGTGTGTGTGTGTGTGTCTTTTGTTTTTCTCAAAGTTTGATCTCACCAAGGGGAAACTCATATTCTTTGTAACACATGAAGATATTTAATTGAGTTATAAGGACTCCAAGAGTGGCATTATCCCTAACCTCAAATCTCATTTTTACTTTTCTATGCTTTACTTTTACATCGCATTATGGTCTCATTATTACCTTCACTTTATAACAAAGGAGTTAAGAAAGTACTTGTCTAACATCTTAAATAAGTACGTTGTTAGAAGCAGTATAAACTACACATGAACCACAAGTGATTTGTGTTCAAGGTAAGGTCCCATGTTTCTGAATTTCATGATTCCACATGTGAAATATTCTTTATTTCATTAATGTCATAAAAGGACATAACAAGGGATTATGGGACAAGATTTCAGTTTTCTTTTGGTTCTCTAAAGTCAACATCTTTCAAACCAATTTTGTTTGCAAAGAGTTACTTATAATTTTCTACCCACAAGTTAACCTCCTAATCACTAAGGTTTAGTTTAATTCCAATTTTCACTCAGGGATTTATGCCCTATTATAGATTAGATTAAGGTTAAAGACATATTTACCCTATAAGCCCTCCGTAAAAGATCAAGGCACTACATTATCACTAGCCAAAGATAAGACATTTAGCTGAGAGGATCTAAAGAGGTCATTAACAAAATTTTAAGCGATAGTACCACTATTTCAATAGCTCCATGATGTCATCTGGATCGCATAAGAAATTCATTCGATGAAGAAATTTAATTATAAATCTATCTTCAGAAGACAAGGTAGTCCACTAGGATATAAAGGAAGAGTTAGCTCTACTTACTCCAAATACAATTTGACTATGTTGCTCCTATCTGTTAGGTTTATGATGATGTCACTAAAAATACCGACTAAGATGGTAAACCCATTCTTGGGTTCTTATTTTCCTAACCTAGGATGTTCCATCGAGTGTAAGGGTTTATTTTAAGGTCACAGTTTTCTATGTTAAGGGATTAACACAAGAAGGTTAGTTATGCATGACTTTTGAACTAGGGTTGACTGTTTCGTGGATTTCTTTATTGTATTTTCAAGGTGAGGAACACAACACCAACTATTTAATCAACAATTGTCCAATAGAAGTGCACTACAAGGTATTAAATTCAATTTCATTAAACATATAAATTCAACTTTAACCATACAAATTTTGGGATCAAAATAAAATCCATGGTTAGATACATATTTCCCAAGCACCTCTAAAAATGGAAACATACACATACTACCAAATTCATCAACAAGTCTTTCAACACATTAAAAAATATGGTTGAACCCCTACATTTATTTTATTTAAAATATAAAATAAAATAATACATAGTGAATTACAACCACACCATTTTTGCCACCTTACTTGCATCTTGCAAACCCATGCGAGCATGAAATTAGTGATAAATCATTGGCATGGCATCCACCCTAATCTAACATAATTAACATTTTTCAGTTTCCCATTCACATATAATAATAATTACAATTTTCAATTGAAAGAAAAAGGTTTAGGGACATGTATTCATTACATTTCATTTCACTTCATTTTGTAATCCAAGGAGAGAGAAAGAGAAAGGAAGAGAGAGAGAGAGAGAGAGAGAGAAACACCATTTTGTCAAAAGTTCTATTTCACACAAGTTACATTATAGAGTTTCCAAATAGTTATTTACATGTGTCAAAAGTTTCCAGGGTGTGTTGGAAACCTGACGAGGGTCCCACAACTTTCTATTTTTACATTTTCTTGCTAGCTACAAAAACATTCAAATAGGGCTCAAAGGCTAAGAAACCACTTTCAAACATTATATTCCAATGAGCAAACACACCACGGTTAAATTTCTATGTGTACGCCTATATACCAAGAGTTCATAGCAACTGAAGGAATTTCGAATTGGCTAACGGTTTACGTTTGGCGACTAGTTTTCTGGGGCCATCAGTCGTAGTTGTCCTAGTTGTAAATGAACAAAATTTAGCTCAAGTGCTCATAAAACCACATCCAAAAATGATGTTTGATGGATGAACATGCAACGAGAAACTTCCTACAATTTCCCCTATATAAGGAGAATTCAACAAAGTCGAAGGAACTTAGAACTAGAAAAAAGTCTTCAAATAGCGACAAGTTTTTTGAAGCCACCAGTCCTAATTGGTCCAGTTTGACCTAGTCAAACTGCGAACAGAGGCCGACAAAATGCCATTATCAAACTATCTAGAAAATTGTTTTTCCCTAAACTGAAAGTTCCATACAATTGTCTAGTAAAAACACTAGAGGTTTACGAAGACGGATAATAATTTCTTTATCCAAGTTTCAAATGGTGATTCAAAACAAAAGCCAACTTTCTATATTTAACAACTTCCTACCACTGCAAAATAGTGTAACAAGGCTCCTATAAGGGCATCAAAAAGATCACAAATGTTCATTCGAGGTCAAACCAAAGGTTAAGGTGACTCCTCACATAACAAGGTACACAAATGAAGCTTAACATCCCATTTTTTAAGTTACGAGGGGTACTTAACGAGTCTTCGAAAAATATAAATTATCTATTTAAACAGAGAGATGGTCAACATTTTTAATAGGAAGTCAATTTCATCTTGTCGATAAAACAATATTGAAGCGATCTAGTTAGGTAGGAAGTTTTCTAAATCACCTCAGAATGAGGGTTGAAGTTCATGGTTTAATACAAAGGGTTATTTTGATTTCGTGAGTTACGACATGACATTTTATTGTTTTGCAACAAGTTAATATAAAACAATTAAATGTATTATAATCCTAATATTTTAAAATTATATTAAGTTGTAAATGAAAAACTAAAGTACGAGAGTTATGAAAGATAAGGGGAAATGAACCATGCCTGGGAACGAAGCCGGTAGAAACCGTGGGATTTGGTTTGGTATCTCGCATGGGCATTTCGTCAAATAGGTTGCATGCATTCAAAAAATCCTCCAATTGAATTCTGTACACATTTATCCATTTTACAACCATTTCTACCAAGGTATAGACGAATACTACAATTGAGAAACTCACTTCCTGTTATGCTTTGATAGGTAGATACCCATTTCAAAGTTGTCCTCTTGGAAAAAAGTAGGAAATGCTACTACCGATTTAGGATATTTGTTTTACACTTGCCACTACCATTTGCTTCAAGAGTTTCTATAGCCTTTACAACAACCCATTTTGTGCAAATCATCTTATCATTTCAGTCTATGACGCCACATTTACGACAAGCATTCAGTCAAGCATTTCACATGCCAAATGCATGCTTCCACCATTACATACCTATCCACTGGAGAACTTGCAACAAAACATGAGAGAAAAACCTCATTTTGTGTATATACTGCAGTCTATAATATTCAACAGGGCATGTTTTTATTTTATTTTATTTGCATTCACGTATACTAGAGTATTTACAAATACAACATCTGAAAACCCATTATTCTTTGAAGGATATCACTACGCTGCTCAAGAATTCCCATAACAGTGCATGATGGGAGGATGCTGGCGAAGGAGAAGGAATCCAGATTTACACCTGCCAATCACATTTGCTTGAAAGTTAATAAATACTTTTCAAAAAAACACATTTTGTGTATATCTTGCAGTTGTTGCAAACCAAATACCATAATGTTTTCAGGCATTTTTGCACACAGTTCACACGCCAAACACATGCCTCCACATTTTTCACTCCCGTCTGCCCAAGCGCTTCTAATTACAGCATCAAATAAAACCTCAACTTGGCGCACAGGCTAGGAGAAAGCTGGAATAATTTCAGATTTTCAGTCTTCTTTGATGGACATCCATAATCTTTTACAGAGCTTGTGCTTTGATAGAGGCTGGAAGCAAGTGTGCAAATGAAGACTACTCAGGTTGGAGCTCTATTTTGCAAAAGAGAAAACCGTGTGAACTTATTGTGAGGATAACCATGTCTTCTGTGCTTTGCGCTATCCAAGACTGCTAATGCCTTTTTCCTGGGTTTCACATGGGAAGACTCATTGGATTCTCCAAAAACAGTGGTTGGAAACTTAGGATTCCAATAAAGTGTTTGTATTGTTGTGTTTGAAACATGACAGGTTGGTAAAACTGGGAGGAGTCACTCATTTTCCTTCACATCACAATGATTCACCCACTCACCCACTTTTCCACAGCCAACATACATTCCATCATGTATTACATTTTTTTAATAATAAAGGTACTACTCGGGTTGGCACTACACTCCTCTTGCATCGGGGGCTCTTGATTTCTTAGTTTCTCATACAGAAATGTCTCCCCTAATCATTTCTTTCTCTGACCATGACTATCATGTGGCATTCTCTTCTAATCACTTACACATTAGTTCCTCTATTGGATATATCTCTATCAATAACACTAAGGTTGATGTGTCATGGCCCATTAGTGTGTGTTCTATTCCACTTATTTTTTCTCTCTACTATCTGCTTTCACAAATATCATATCGAATGGACAAGTCATATTGTGTTTTTAAAATCCACGTTACAGTTGGTCCTCTCACTATGTTGATGCTCTTCCTTGTCAAACAAGCATTCAAAGGGTGTGACATGCTCTTGGGCCTCAATTGGATTCCCAAGTCTAAGTCTATCATCTCCATGAATCATTTTCATCTAAAATTCATTCAAAACAATCAATTCATTTCTATCAATAGTGTGCTACCAAATAATCCATGGTCATCATCTCCTTTCATGGTTTCTAGAGCATCACCTAGCCCATCTATTTCCTCACATCCCATTGAACCAAATTCATTATTCACTCATAACTCGCTTGTTCGTGTATGACCTACATGGTCCCATCGCTCTACTAGTCTTGTACATCAGTCTAGGTCCATTTTTAGGACAGTTTCTACATCTAGATGTACTTCACCACCTCGTTTCATTCCATGTAGGTTTCCATCATCATCGCATTCTGCTTCACATAGGTCTCCATCACCTACACATTTAGTTACACCTAGATGCCCCACCATATAATCATTAGTCACATGCATATAGACTTCACTCACTTGCACAATGTTTATCTCATATACCACCACTCTTAGTGCATGGTCACATGCCTTCATGACCACTAGCATTGGGTAGATAGCCTTCATCCTTTACTTTTATCGGATAGCTCATTCATCAAATCACGCTTTGGGGGAATCAAACTTATTTCTCCCCCTAGCATCGAAACATTTTTTATATTCACATCATCTCACACCTTGATTTTATCATATACATCTTCATCCACATGCTAACAATGCTCATTACCCTATGACACACTTTTTTGCTTTGGTTCACACTTGACTGTTGAGGGCATCCCATACACTTGAATCTCACACATGGAACAGTAGACACTGCACATTACACATCTTCACACATCATGTTCTTTTCTACATATACAATCTTCCATCTATTCTACATCATCTGCACTTTTTACGTTATACATCTATACACCACACTACATTCTTATACATTTTACATCATCCACACTTATATAATCTACACACCTTTCATTACACATTATACTATTATACTTACACATCCTACATTCCACATTACACATATTCACACATCATGTGTTTTTCTACATATACAATCTTCCCTCTATTCTACATCATCCACACTTTGTGCATTATACACATATACATAGCACACATTCTCCACACTACATTATAATACATTTTACATCATCAAAACTTATATAATCAACACACATTTCATTACACATTATACTAGTAAACTTACACACCCTACATTCCACATTGCACGTTTCACATGTCACACACCAATGACATATTCTTCACTTACTACACACATCACACATTTTACTTATCCACTTATACGCGCTGCACTCACTACCCAATGACGCACTCTAGTTCAATGGTTCATAGTCGACTGTTGATGGTCCAAATCAAAATTGAACCTCACCTCATCATACTTACATCATTATTTGATTTTCAAAATCAATCAATCAACCTTTTTATCATATCATGCAACATCCTTAGCTAGTGCCTTCTTCACACATATTGTGATATACGTTGTTATGTTAAATCATCACTCTCATCTAGCTTTCTTATTCCTTCATATTGTGATATATACCTTGTTCTACATCATCATGATAGTTAGTATCTCACTCACCCATCTTGTGATATATGATTTTGCTACATCATCACATTTTCTACCATCATCACGTTTATCTATCTCATGATATATGCCTTGTGCTACATCATCAAGTGTCCTAACATTTTAATCGCACGTCTAGTGATATACACTTTAGGCTAAATCATCCCACATTCCAACACTCATTCCTTATATCACATACAATATCATCAATGCATTACTATTCCACAATCAACACTCTATTCATCAACCCCTTTCTACATACAACACATCACTCAAACCATTTCCCAATGATGCACTCTTATTTACGGTTCATTCTTGACTGCTAAGGGGGCGTAAATAAATGAACATCATTGCATATATACACATCCACTCATGGGGCACGTTGCTCCTATCATTCAAACCACATTCCATTCCACAACATACTGCATATCCTAGTTGCATTTACTCTTTCTTACTTATGTTTTTACATGTTCACTTTATTACACATGCTAGATAGATATCTTGTATATCATTATCTTTATCATAAACACATGCGTGTTCACTTTCTTTCTAGTTGTGATCACATATTTTACAGGTCTATTATATGCAGCATGGATGCTTGGTGCAGTACCTCATACCAGTCCCACAACGGCTCCTAGGGGCATCCATTTTTGTACACTACAGGTGGTATTGTTTCGTTTTATTTCATAGCACACTCCTTTATCATATTATACATGACTTGACATACTTTTTATCTTTTCTAACATGCTACCGGTTACTTCATGTGCAAAATTTGTGTCGCATGATTATTTGCTACATTGTTTTCCTTTTATTGTCATTGTTTGTGGGCTTTGCCCTATGTCTTGCTTATTTTCTAATTGCTTGTGGCCACTATGGCCTTGATTGTCTTGCAACATTGTGACTGATGTCCCATATTTGCAACCCTCTTTTCCTAGTTTCCATTGTCTTCTTTCTTGTATGTCTTAGCTTACACACTGGCTGCTAGCTTACATTTTACATGAGTTTTTTTCTTTTCTTGTACTAACACTTGTTTTCCTAGCCACTTTTTTTTGTGTGCCTTGGTTTCTACCAAGCACATTCCTTTTCCCTTACAGGGTACAATTATAGCATAGCAGTAGGTCCTCTTTTGGGCCGCATACTCTTTCAACAACATCGCATACACCCCAAATGAGGGGGGCATCATTTAGGTGAATCATTCACCCCATACAATAGTATACATAGCACAATACCGGTACAACACAGTTTTTAGTTTCGTATAGGGATCAGAATCAGACTTGGGTCCTTAACACAATGGCCTTTCCTAGATGCCTTAAACCAGGGGGCAATACAACATCCTTTCTTGGATACCTGAGACCAAGGGTAAATTACAAATTGATTGTTATTTCAACACAGTCTACAGAACTCCATACACAGTGGATTTTACAAGGAATAGAGTCCTTAGCACATGCATTTATACACGCCATCTGCGGTGGTTTTCTACACAGCAGGAAGAAGTTAAAGGTTGGAGGATGACACTAGACTATTCTCCCTACACTTATTCCATTTCATTGGCATGAGATCACCCAAAAAACTCACGTGTCAACATCATCTACAAGATCCTTTCTACACCCCTTTCTTCATCACAAATCAGGTGCACATGTTCCTTTTTCAAACTTTCATTAGTTTTACATACTTTCCTTACACACTTTTATCATATACATGCATATTTGTCTAATTGTCAGCTTCTCTTTTGCAAGTCCATTCGTATGGGAAGCGGTAGTCAACATCAACAATAGGTACATCGCCACATCTACACATGCGCTTCTGTCCTAAGTTCATTTTCATCATCACTTTTTATACTTTCTCCTCCTTAGCATCCAAACGTCACATTTTTATCACTCCACGCTTTGTCTAGTCCCTCGACATGCTTTTTACATCAATCTACATGGTTATAAGGTACACATATCTATCTGCTTTATGCTACCAAGATTTCTAATCACCAACATAAAGTGGGGGAAAATATAGACACACAATCACGCTCTTTGGGTAATTATCTAGTCTTGATCGCATACTACTATTTATATGATTCCTAAGTAAGAAAAGTACTAATTAACCCATGTATTTGGCCACCTTTCTTTTCTTTATGTTTCTACTTTTGGTCTTGTACCCTTACTTGTTCAGTCTTCCTTTTTACTATTCAGCATTTGCATCCTAGACACCAACACCCATGGAGGATGCCAGCGCCAGACGCCCTCGTCCCCTCTAACTACTCATGTCTCCTTTGTACTTTCATCACACTTTTGGGTCCTTTTTTAGCCATTTGAGCATCTTATCTTTTTGGTAGTAATCCTTTTCGGGGTTAAATATGAAATTCATGTGAGGGAATCACATAAATATAAAGCTATGTGATCATAATAAAGGACCAAGCACTAAACACTATCTATCACCACCTAAGGTTGCATCCATCAAGGCATCTAAGAGCTCCATTGCGTCCATCTAGTTCCATCACAAGGGACACAAGGGTTGGTTTTCTGCATCACACTTCATAGGAGGGAAGTTCATTCTATTTCATGTACACAGTTACTACATTCAACATCTAGCTACTTTCTCTTTATCCAAGTGCGACTAGCACAAGAGTAATCTAGGGCACAATTCCACACACACACACACATACACACACAAAGAACTACATTGGGTCTGAGATGTAGGGTAGCACTCATTCATAAGTTTACCATTGTGACATTTGAGGACAATCTTACCCATCATTTTGCATTTTTATTTTTTAGGATTTGAGGGTTTTGTAGGTTCATTCTTCATTACAGGTTTACAGAGACCTCAGTGATCTTGGTGCAACCTCAGAGTGATCAAATTTAACTAAAGGAAAACACCTTATGACACCTCGGAGGATGTTTTCTAAGCATTTTTTAGACCCAGTCACCTAGAACAAGGTCTAGGGTGCCCACTGGCACCCTTGTACCTCTCCAAGTGCCCTAGTCCAACCTGTTCCTCTAGTTCTACATTTTTCTATGCTCTAATGTGACGGTATGTGCTTTGCATTTTCCAGTTTTCCAACTTTGTGCCTTATCCATAACTTTGTGAACCAACTAAGGATTTTTACCCTCTATTTGCAATTAGAGTTTTATTATTTATTGATTAGTTGCTTGAGTATTAATTGTTGTACTTAATTTTCATTCATTTACTTCTTCTATAGCATTCAAATTTGGATCATATAATTACATTTTAGCTTAAGCAAAATACACCCACCTTGCAAAGATGTTATCCACAAACCCCTAGACACTATGTACCTCCCTCATGATATGCTACCTTCACAAGTCAGTGTCATTTTCGATCATCTCTCTAAATCCCTTATCAGTCCCGATACCACAACCAACCAATCCATCTTTGAGTAAATTCAAGCTTTAGATTGTTTATTTCAAGATAAATTTCAAGATATGGAAACCACGATCACATCCCTCATAACTGAAATCCAACATCTCAAGCTTGCTTCTTAGGCCCATGCTAGTTCTCCTTCTGTACCTCATTCTGATCCCATGTCTACTACATGTGCTCATACGAGTAAGGTCCCCATCTCCTCACAAAAATCACCTCTCAAGTTTGATCAAAAAGCTAAGCAACATGATATTCTCTCTAAGCTCCTCAATCATAAGTTAATCACCTTGTTGTGTAGTCATTTCTACCCTCTTTATCAGCTTACAAAATACCAAGGTCACCTATTTTACAATTATCATAGAATTGATGGCCATCACGACAATGATTTCTATGCTTTAAAATGAAGAATCAGGAAACTTGAGCATTAAGTCTTTATTTCATTTTCTACACAACATTCTAATATGCACTCATCTCTAATTACTAAACCCCAATGGGCTCCCAAATTTGATCCCTATATGTCTAATGATCATCACGCCATAATTACTAATGTACCTATCTCATTACCTCCTCCTATTAAGTCATCTATAGTGTTACCAATCCCAAATATGCAACCAACATTAAAAAAACAAAATCGTTGCTTCCCTTGCCATAAATTGAGATCCCTCACCAGCCTCCTCAAATAAAGCATGTAATTCCTCTTTTCGGTCAAGATAATGCTTATGTTAATGACTAGGACACATTACAAACTCCACCACCATGGCATGGTCTCTCTCGTGTCATCGTATAGATATCCATCACTTGCACACTTAGGGGTCATCACACTTTCTCCCCCCCCCATCACTATCGCCTATCTCTAGTATCTACTTATAGCTTCTTTACTACACTTCACGCTCCACACTTCATGTCTACCTTTCTAAACATTCTCACATCTCTAGTATAAACATTGTACCATCATTACTCGATGACACACTCGAGTTCCATGGTTCATACTTTATTTTTGAGGCTCCAATTATAAAATGAACCTCAAATCATCTACTCTTTCTATACATTATGCTCTTTGCTTCATGATAAACCTTTCCAAGCACTTTCACATATCTGGTATATACAATGTACAATCATTTATCGGTGACACAACATTGTTCTATGGTTCATTCTTGATCAGTGAGGGATCATTTCTAATTGAACCTCATCTCACACACATCTGTAAGGGGGAAACGCAGCCCCTCCTCTCTTCAAATCTTACATCTCGTAGCACATCATCACACTCATAAAACATTTGCACATCTTGGTTGCATTGTCTCTTGTTATCTTATACTACTTACATGTTATACTTTGTTTCCTATGCTAGTTTCATACTTAGTGTGTCATTATCTTTTTCTATTACACATGTGTGTTCACTTGGTATCTTGAAGTGAATCCAAGATGTTAGGTTGTGGAGCTAAATTTCTTCACAAAGGAATGTATTTGAGGTTTACTGGTTTACACAGTAATTGATACTGATTGGGTAACTAGCGCCGGTCACCTGGAAGTAACCCACACCGGTTGGGTAGCCGACACCGGTTACCTGTGCATTTATGTTTTTATTTTAGACGTGGGATTTGATTTGGCGGTTGATTATAAAAGTGATCAGATGGTTGTAAATGCATAGCTAAGGTGCCCTAAGTTTGTATAAGCTTATATAAGCTAGAAAACTAGGGTTAGAACATAAGGATTGAGGAAGAATGTTAATTCTCCTTGGTTGAAGATGAAGAAGAAGAAAAAGAAGAAAAAGGTTGCATGAAGACAGAGCTTCAATGGAGAGAAGCTAGACAAAAGGAAATAGCATGTACATCTAAATGGTGAGAAGAGTGTTATGTCTTCTATTGTATTTCCTTTGTATTGTATTGTATCAATGTAATCGTTTGCATAGTATGCAAAGCACATAGTCTTTCATCTTTTAGATCCATAGGTTGTTGTGAGATCTTGTATCGTAGATCCATGAGATCATGTTGGTCCATAGGAGATCTAGTATTGTAGCTCATTGGAGAGCTTGTGGGTACAGATAGTATCTAGATATTGTAGAGGAAGTCTTCTTGTATGCACAGGTTGATGCAGTGAGATGGAGGAGAGACTTACTTCTTGGTGCACAGATATGGTTACACATTGGTAGACCCTTCTGAGAGGTCTTGTTTACAGATTCACATGAGAGCTTGGTTGCACAATGGGAGATGCAGTAGTTCTTGGTATGTGAGATCTAGTGTTGTTTGGAGGCATGGTTGTAGTGCACTCATGGAGATCCATTTAGAGATCTAGAGGAGAGGAGGAGATACTCTTAGAGAGATGCATTGTACTCTTGTATGGAAGAGTTAGTTGTACTCTTGTTTATTATATATATTGAGATCTCTATCTTTGGTGGATGTAGCCCACATTGGGTGAACCACGGTACATGTTGTGTTATGTGTGTGCGATTTTTTTTAATTTTGATTATTCTAGTTTATGCTTCCACTTTTGTAGATTTTGGGGAATTGTATAGATCAATATTTGCATGATTTAGTTTGTTATTGAATCATAGCACTATTTGGAAGTCCTAATTCCCAACAACTGGTATAAGAGCAATGGCTTTAGTTTTTTAGAGCAAGGGCTTGCTTCATGGTTTTGTTATTGGTTTACTAACAGGTGTATGAGAGCATGGTTTTTTTTTCCTAATGTGTAAATTACAAGAAGAGATTTAAAATCAATTGGGAGATGGAAATGTAAGGTTGCTAGAAAAGACAGTGACCGACGTCAGTATGGTATACCGGTGTTGGCACTTCCATAATTGATGTCGGCATGGTGACTATGATCAATTAGAGGGTGACTGTGGTCGGTTAGGTGGAAACTGGCGTCAGCAACCTATTTAAATAGAAAATCATGGATTTGAAGAAATTGAGAAAAATTAGTGAATGTGTCTTGTTTTATGAGGTGTCCCTGCTTCTTGGAGGCACATGCATGTTGGCCATATTGCGTATCCAGAGTTATAGAGGTATGGTTTTGTTATCTTGGTATTGCATCGCTTGTATATTTTGGTTGCACATGCATGGTTTGGGATTGTAGATCTGAGTATGAGATAGAGGAGCAGTTAGATGCATGGGCTTCGTTAGAGAGGTTGGCTATAATAGCATAGAATGAAGAAGGGGCTTCCATCATAGAGGAAAGTACTTCGGTTGAATATGTGGGTGAGTGTCTTGGTGCTGGTAAGGTGATGTGTTTCATCTTGGTGCAATTTATTTGCATGTATTATTGTTGTTAAGTTTTTGTACAAGATTTGGGTGCTTCTTGAAATGACTGGCTCAGCACAGCTATCAGCTTTGGTCGGAGTAAGCACCTCATTTGGTGTACTATGCCAATTTTATGGCATTGTGTTCATTCTAACAGCACCAACATTGGTTATGATCACTCAAGAACATTGGTCATAGACGAATATGGTACCAGGTCAGCTGACCAAGGTCGGTCTTTGTGACAGTGAATTTGTACTGGGTTTTTTGCAGCAGAAGAGGGCATGGATGGTTTAGTGTCCAGTTTGGAGGATCAGGTTTCTTGCATAGAGTGTACAGGAAGAAAGAAAGTAGATCACTTCAATGTTTGAATCAGAAAGAGGATAGAGTTGGCTCAGGAGTCCAGTGAGACTTGGGTCAAATTCAGGTATCTCTATTCGGTTCATGTTTTATTTCTTTCATTTGAAGCAACTGGTATTATGTTTGGATTGTGTGCACAAGTAAAATATGTACCATGGATATTTGGTGAGTTTGAATTTTATTTTTGGGATGTGTTGGAATCTTGAGGAAAAGGTTATCTATCCTAAGGATGAGATCCTCACAAAAAATTCATATTTAGACATAGTTGCAGGTAACGGAGATGTTGAGTACATATGGATGAAAAGAAGGTGGTTCAGCCTACTTCACAAGAAGTCCAAACTTCTGTGATGTAGAAGTATTCTTTGATAAGAAGGGAATCAGTTTTATATTTTATTTCATCTTTTTATTTCTCACTGATATATATTGGAGATTTTGAGCTTGGTGATTATAGGCAGTGCAGGGGAGTTCATGTTGAGTGGGAGCAAGCCATGGTTGTTGGCATTGTAGGTTGGACACATATGCACGTGTGGAGTGAGAGGAGGATGCTACTATTCAGAGTGGCATGAGGCACAAGTTGTTTTGGAGGACAAATTCATGGTTTTACAGGTATTTTGTGTTTAGTGCATGTTGACATCACTTCTAGTTTTATTTTGTGGTGCCTGGATATCCTTATGGGATGGCAGTTGATGGTTGTTCAGCTAGGTTAAGAAGAGAGAGCAATGTTTTAGAGTTTGAAGGGTGAAAGAAGGAAAATATGTTTGTTACAGTTGACAGGTGATTGGTAGGATCTTCTATGGTTTGTCAGGTTACAAATGTGACAGCAGTGTGTATTTACATTTATTGATGTTACCCTTGTTTGCTTTCATCTTGGATAATTGTGCAATATGTTTGATGACATTTTTTTACTTGGTATTTGCACTAATTATTAATAGCATGGTTAGTAGGGTTATTGTTATTGACATTGATTAACACAAGATTCATGAGTGGCTTTGGAGTTAGTCGGTGGCAGACTTGGAGCTTCTAGAGAGCCTAATGATATGGATGGATGTACATGGTGAGTTTTGTACATGTGGATAGATTATGTTTTATGAGTCTATGATGATGCAGATATTTGTTTTACACATGGATGCCTATGAGCATGGTTTAGATTCCCTTGAGCATGAGTAGGGGATGTTTGAATTTCCTCTTGTTACTATGTTACTCCATGATAGATATGTTTTCTACAGATGGTTGTCTTGGACATGCAAGTTGTTTATGTAGGGTTGGATTTACAGAATGCAGTGTTGGATTCTTTGAGTTATGTAGGTGTTGTGGAGTAATTACCCACTGGATGCATGTAGAACTCATTTTTGGGTTGTCTTTTCCCAGGATCTTGTTTTTCTTACGCATATTCTAGTTTGACTTGTCTTTGGTCAGTTGCATTGGTGGTTGCATGGAGACATGGATAGATGGTTGGAGAACATGGTTGGTTTTATAGGTATGGCTATGGTTGTGATTAAAGCTCAGTAATTTCAGTTTGAGTGGGAGCTCTTGTAGGTGTGTTAGTCATGGTGGCTTGGTTGCACGAGAGGCTTGGTGTTATGATTCAATGGGAGCTTGATGTATGGATAGCTTGTGTATCACGAGATCAGTAGTAGCTTCATGCAAGTATATGGTAAGTCATGGGTTTGTTATCTTCTTGGTTTTAGAAGATGGTTTAATCTTCCTGATTTCATTTCAGAGAGTTGTTGATGTAAGAATAGATGGTCTTCACGTATGTAGAGGACAGGTGATGTACATGTACAGGTACAAGTTCAACAATTTATCTCCAAGTGGAAGATTGTTAGGTTGTGGAGCTGAATTTCTTCACAAAGGCATGTATTTGAGGTTTACTGGTTTACATAGTAACCGACACTAGTTGGGTAACTAACACTGGTCATCTGGAAGTAACCGACACCAGTTGGGTAACCGACATCGGTCAGGGAACTGGACACTAGTCAGGGAACTGACACCGGTTACTTGTGCATTTATGTTTTATTATAGATGTGGGATTTGATCCAATGGTTGATTGTAAAAGTGATCTAATGGTTGTAAATGCATAGCTAAGGTGCCCTAAGTTTTTATAAGCTTATATAAGCTAGAAAACTAGGGTTAGAACATAAGGATAGAGGAAGAATGTTAATTCTCCTTGGTTAAAGATGAAGAAGAAGAAAAAGAAGAAAAAGGTTGCATGAAGATAGAGCTTCAATGGAGAGAAGCTGGACATAAGGAAATAGTAGGTACATCTGAATGGTGAGAAGAGTGTTATGTCTTCTACTATATTTCCTTTGTATTATCTTGTCTCAATGTAATGGCTTGCATAGTATGCAAAGCACATAGTCTTTCATCTTGTAGATCCACAGGTTGTTGTGAGATCTTGTATTGTAGATCCATGAGATCATGTTGTATTGTTGGTCCATTGTAGATCTAGTATTGTAGCTCATTGGAGAGCTTGTGGGTATAGATAGTATCTAGATATTGTAGAGGAAGTCTTCTTGTATGCACAGGTTGATGTAGTGAGATGGAGGAGAGACTTACTTCTTGGTGCACATATATGGTTGCACATTGGTAGACCCTTGTGAGAGGTCTTGTTTGCAGATTCACATGAGAGCTTGGTTGCATAGTGGGAGATGCAGTAGTTCCTGGTATGTGAGATCTGGTGGTGTTTGGAGGCACAGTTGTAGTGCACTCATGGAGATCCATTTAGAGATCTGGAGGAGAGGAGGAGATACTCTTGGAGAGATGCATTGTACTCTTGTATGGAAGATTTAGTTGTACTCTTGGTTATTATTTATATTGAGATCTATATCTTTGATGAACGTAGCCCGCATTGGGTGAACCACGGTACATAATGTGTTATGTGTGTGTAATTTGTTTTGATTTGGATTATTCTAGTTTATACTTCCACTGCTGTATATTTTGGGGAATTGTATAAATCAATATTTGCATGATTTGGTTTGTTATTGAATCATAGCACTATTTCATAGTCCTAATTCCGAACACAAGACTCTCATAGAATCTTACACGATGCATGATGCTCGACGGAGCTCTTTACTAGTCCCGTTGAGGCTCTTGGGGGCATCTACCTTTACTACTCTCATACTCTACACATCATAGGTCTTATTGTTACATTAGTTACTACTTCTTGTTACTATCAGTTTACTATTTGTTGTTATATACATACTTTAACATACTACTTATCTTTCTAACATGCTAACAGATGTTTTATGTGTAGCATTTTCCTTACATGATCTATATAACCATGGTTATCTATCACTCCTTACTTGCCTATTATTTGGTATTTTTTGCAGGATATGTCATATGTCATGTTTGATCATAGTTTGATATTGGCCGCTTTGGCCCTGATTGTCTTGTGACATTGTGAGCGATGTCCCATGTATGCAACCCAATTTTCGAGGTACTTATTTTCTTCATAGTTGCTTGCCACATTGTATTTTATTGCATGCTAGCCCTTTTTCACTAACACTTGTTACTAGCCTATCTTGTTTGCATGTGCCTTGGTATCCACCATACACATCCCCTACCCCCTGTAGGTATCCACTATCAGATATGCATATCAACTTTGAGTCTTCTCATCTGAGCTGCATTCTCTTGCAGTCATCACATGCACCCAAAATGAGGGGGGGCATCTATTGGGTGAACAAATCACCTTTACAACATCTCAGAGCTCTAGAATAGCACAACACATTATAGGATTGGCATAAGAACACAGTTACATAATGGTCCAAAATCAGACTTGGGCCACAAACACATAGCAGAAACTAGCACCCAGTATTAGACAGTAGTTGTGGGCGCTTGTGTCTTGGGGAAAAACACAGTCAGTTTATCAGTTCAACACAATTTCCAATAGTTTACAACACAATTCTCTAGTATTATGCACTTGTCTTCATTTACAGAATGCATTCTATCAAATATAATTTAGTTACAAAAGGTTATAACATGTTACAACAGATTACAAAAGGTTACAAATCAAGGACATGCCATATGCAGTTATTCGGGAAGTGTCATTGATGGAGAGAAAAACTATACCTCTATATCGAACACTCATCTCTTGGCGTGAGATAGCCCAAAAAACTCACTCCCGGTGTGATATCGCCCAAAAAACTCACTCTTAGCATAAGATCACCCAAAAACCTCACCATCAGCAACAAGAAATTTAACATCGACAAAACAACAAGACAACTCTCTATTTGTTACTCTCTTACACATCATGTGCTCTTTTCTTTACACACTTTTTTCATAATTATATGCATATTACTTTGATTTTTCATATATGAAATATTGACTACTCTCTCACTCTTCTGTTGTAGGTTTGTCCTTATACGCAACAAGAAGTTGCTCACACCAATAAGCATAAGCTCTAATAACACACTACTACGCATACGCTTCACCCCTAGGGTCCACTTACCTTTCCTATTTTCTACACTTCATATTATGACCACTTCATGCTTCACTTGTCCATTTGGCACGCTATCGGTAACATTCTTCTCTACAGGATTACAAGGTATACTTATTTTATCTACTTTATGTTATCAAGTATTCACTCAACACCATAAAGTAGGGGAAAATGTAGACACAAAATCTATGCACTTAGGTACATTTCTAGGTCCTAAAGCATACTAATGTATACATGATTCCTAAGAAAGAAAACTAGTGATTGATAACTCTTTTTGTCCTTTTTTCTTTATCTCTTGCACTTTTACTGGCCTTATACATCTTAAAGCTTTGCCAGAACTTAACTGATTTATTTTTTATGGTCTCGAAAACTAGCGCTCAGTTAGGAAAAAAGTGCCCAAGTGCTCCTATCCCTCCTAGGTGTTCCTGACCTTATTTACCTTCTTTTTACTCTTTTGGGTCTCTTTTACCTCTTAGTCACCTTTTGAAACTTTGGGTCGGCCTTTTAGTTGTTAATTATGAAATTCAAACTAGGGAATCATATATATACTTAGTTATTGCACTCAAATAAGGGGGTCAAGCACTGAGCACTATCTAACATCACCTAAGCTTGCATTAAGGCACAAGGAGCATTGTAAGACATCTATCTAGCACACTCATACAAGGGACAATGATTGCATCAATCTAAATACACAGTATAGGAGGGAAAGTTTGTTTTATTCCATTACACAAAATTGCATACTTGGAGCAATCTAGATCTAGCCCACTATCATAGTGCAACTAGCAAAAGGGCATCCTAGGCCATAATTACACACACATATACATAGAACTACATGGAGTATGAAACGTAGTGCAACGCTCGGTCATAAATTCACTCTTTGGGTAATCGTTAGGGTCAATTCGACTCCACATTCTACATCTCTTTTTACTAGATTTGATGTGGTTTGTTGCCATGTGTAATTAGGTATCTATTTTGTATGTTACATGTATGACCGACGACATTGGAGCGAAACCGGAGCAACAAAAGAAAATCAAGGATGAAGCTCCTCCTACCCAAGAAAGATCACAACTTGAGTATATGAGTGAACACTAGCGCCCAAATCAATTGCTAGTGCCCAGGTGCTCATGTCCTCCCATGGGTGCTTCTGTCTTGTGCATTTTTGAGTCCCAGAACCTTCACTGAGATTTGATGACACTCCTTTCAGTTTGTTCTAGCAGTTTATTAATTCAGAACACTTCTAGGTCACTCGAAAATCAGCTAAGTCACCCTCTCTTTCTATTGCTTAGGGTTTCATATTATATATGTTTATTATGTGTCTTACTATATTTTATCACTTGTAATCATTAGTTACATCAGTTACTCTGAAATTAAGATTTAATACAATTTAAATTAAATCATGAACAAACTTTTGAGTATGTGTCTAATCAACCTAATGCATTTACATCTAAATTTCAAGGAAAATCTAATTAGAAAGTAAAACCTAATGATAATAAATATGAAGCTAAAGTAATTGTTAATTGCATATCTCAACCTAAAAAGCTTCAACTACAAGCTTTTCCTTAAAAGAATTTCACATAGTTTCCTTCTCATACGTGATTTTATAAAATTTGCTTGAGTGCAACCTTGTATCTCTCCCTCCCCATGTTGACCTTGATAAAAATAGACCTTAGGAAAATCATTTGATTATAATGCCTATTATGACTACCATAGATGTGTCGGGTACTCCTAATAAATGCTTCAAGTTTTGAGTTGCACACACACCTCAAAAGCCCACTAAACACTTTGTCAAAGCTTTGAGTTGCATTTACACCTTAAAAGTTCACCAAAGACTGTGATGGAACTTTGAGTTGTGCGTGCACCTCAAAAGTCCCCCAAATACTTAAGTAGGGAATTGAGATATGGGAGTCATCGTACAACTTGTAGTTTGATTGCAAAATTGGACCAAACCTATGAAATTTTGAAATACAAAGGGGGGCCTTTATATTTCAAGATACAAAGATCAAGAAGCATTTTGCAAGATTGCAAAAATTCTCAAAAAGTCTGAAACTCCAAAATACAAAGGAGAAAGACCATTTCAGGAATCGAAGATCCGAATGCAAATAGCAAATGTGAACCAAAAGTCCAATCAACACTAGGGGGAAATTATTAGGAATCGGAGATCTGAATGTAATTTGCACGTGAATTGCACAAGTGCACCAAAAGTTTGAATGTCCAATTAGCACTGAGAAGTGCTTTTTGGGATCCAAGGTTTTGGGAGTATTTTATAAATGTGCTTAAGAAGTCTAAAACTCGAACAAGCACTAGTTTTCTCAACACTTATCCATGTTTTTAACTTTGGAGCCCTCAAGAATTGTAAACTTGCTCCATGACTTGAAGTTGATTGAATTTGGTCAATTGTGACAAAATATTCTTGGTAGGCCCAAATTTTCGACAAAATATTCTTGGTAGGCCCAAATTTTCACCTAAGTTTGAATTTGGGAGCAACCTATCATGGTTTTAAGTTTTAGGGTTGTGATGATAAAAAGCACAAAGAACATACCTTTGCTAATTTTTTGTGAGATTTCTAAAAATATATGAACATTCAAAAAATTCTAAAATTGGAGGCTTATGGAGCAAATTTACTAAAAACAATAAAATGAAAATAACTCTCACAACACGGATAAAAAAACTAAAATTTGGTGGGTAACTTTCTAAAATAATTTCCCAACTTGTGTAAAAATTGTAGAAAATCACTCATATTTAAGATATAGGCAATTCTTTAAAAACTAGTATTTTACCCACAATGTTGCCCAAATCAACTCTCTTATATCACTTGTAATGGAATTACTTCAACATAAATAGAAAATAACAAAATACTGACCATATAATAAAATCGATAAGAATTTACAATATAATGATTTTCAATGAGATTTACTCGTTTGTATAAATAGGCATAACTAGGTAGGGCATACCCCTTATGTCTTAATCAAGTGAGCTTTAAGTAATCACTAACTAATGAATGACAATATAAATAGTAAGTGTGACATAAGTTGGCTTACATATATCTTTTTTAATGATATAAGTTAAGGGTGTAGCAAAAGTTGTTTCAGATTTTGTAGCTATGTGAAAGTGCAGTTTAAAAAATAAAAAAGAAAGGAAGAAATAGAATCCATTATTAATACTAAAATGAAGATGTTTTTTCCTTCCCTTTGACTTTGAATTTGAAGCAGACCTTCACATTGGTATAGTGTGGTCGCTATGAATTCATTTTCACCTTCGAGGTAAAACACATGTTGAAGAGTTCCAGAGGCCGAAGATGGGCATATTTGCGGTGGGTTTTTCTTTTGAACATGTGTATTTTCTTGGAATCCATGATCGTATAACCCCGGTAAAGAAAGTTTCATGTGAACATACCAAGCCATTTACACATTGGATGATGTGGGAGCATTCCAAGGAGTGAGATAAGTCTTAAGGTTTTTCATAAACCTTAGTATAGCCTTAGAACAGATAGACAAACAACCTTCATGACATTCCAAACATCCATGCTGTCTTCGTAGCATTGTGCTCAGTTGGGAGCATTGAATGTATAAAACCAATTGTGGAATGGTTTCCCTCCGATGTTGAGAGGCTCAAAACATCATCCAAGCACAAAATTGAACAAAAAGACAAATCCTTCATAGGCAAACCCAAAATTATCTTTGCTAAAAATGTTTGTAGAAGAAAATGGTCCAAAAACACCCTTCGAGGAAGAACGTCAATTTTCTGTTTGGTTTGTTAATACCATGATGTTGAGCAACAAAATGAAGGGGAAGAGACTGGAAACCAAGGAAATAACTCCACTCCACTTGAAGAAAGCAGCAAAGACAGCAAGGATTTTTTCAGTTTTCAAACGTTTCTAAGTAGAGTTTGAAACGATTGAGGAGTTCCTACAGGAGTTGAGATGGGGTTTCAAACCTCATGGAGTAGAAACAAAGTTTTCTAGCCATTTCTCAGAAAGCAGTGAGTAATCAAGTGGTGAAAATCATCGTTAGTGTTTGACAAAATGCGTTTTCTTGCTTTTTCTGCTGTAAGAGTCAAGGTAGGGATAGTAAATGTTCTTTGGGATCTTTTAGAAGCTTTTCTTGCCCACGAACATTTATGTAGGTGAATAGATTCTATTCTGAGAATTTTGGTGTAGTTTGAAACCCTTTGTAAGCCTTTGAAGACGATAAAAATGCCATTTAAATAGCAAAATCAGTCCTCATTCCAGCTGGGTTCCATACGACACTGTAGATCTTCTCGACCTCAACATGAGCCAATTCTGTGTACTCATACCCTATATACCACTTTCATTTCAAACAATTTTAAGGGACAGGTAGTTTACATTGCTTCCTAGTTTAAAATAGCCCGTTACAAATTTTCAAAGTTGTTGCAAATGGCTATAAAAAAAGGATGGGAACCATCGCCATTCATTTGGTCCTCGAGCTAGACTGCATCAATTCTGTACGATCTCTAAAATAAAATAACCTCGTGTTCTTTTTACTGATTGACAAATTTTTTGTATCAGTTTTGGTCAGATGCGGCAACCATCTGAAGCATTCCATCTGGCTACTCTACTGTCAACTATAAAATTCCATGAACACTCTTAATACTAGAGCTTACTTATGAGAATATAAATTTCATCCGACCTGAATGGAAGAGCATACAGAAGATCAAAGCAAAACATAGACCAGAATTTTCTGACAAAGCACATAATTGACTTGCTGAAAAACTCAGAATATGATATCAATAAAAGCTTAAGGTTTCTGCATCATTGAAAACTGTACAAATAGATTGCCCATAGCTTTAAGCAAACTCAAAAGATGGAACTATAAATAGCATGCAAATTGAAGATAATAAAGGATTGACATGTTAAGGACCATCAGCGGTTCTTTGAAGGTCCAATGAAGACTGAATAAGCAACATGGTTACCAAGCACCTGAATCATGCTTGTTTACGGCCTCTTTTATTAACTAGATACTGCTTTGATATGATATCTGAACATGGGATGAGATGACATTCTGCCATGTCCTCAACCTAATTGAGGAAATAAGAGAATCTCTGACTGATTTGCCTATAATTCATCAAAATGCAATCAAATTCAATTTACTGTACACATCCAGGGTTGAGAAGCACTCGTTAACATAGTTTGGTGGTTCAGAGAAGCTTCCCATCCAATTATAAAGGAACTTGCCCTTAGACTCAGGTCCAAGAAGTACAACAATAGGTATAAGCTACCTAGCCAAAATCCACCTATTTACAACATCCTCATGCATTACTATTGAAATCTGTAAGGGCAGGAAGCCTGTTTTGAATTATGCCTAATACAGTTTTGGATTCATCATTGGGCAGCTGAAGAGACCGTATCATTTGAATGACCTGCTGTTTGTCCTGGCATCTTATAGCTACCTCAAAATACTGCTGAATTTCATGAGGAAGTAACCCAGAGAACAGATACGGAAGAAATTGTGAGTGAGATAATTCCATTATACTAAAACAATTCCCCAGTAAAGCTTCTTGTTCTTTATTGCCCAAATTTGCGGCCTCGAGGAGTGGAAGTAGACTCTCCTCCTCTTCCTTGAAATGTTCTATACAGTGAGCCTGTCAAGAATCATCATACTGTCAAGGATTCTACAAGCTACAAATGCAACTAGACCAAAAATATCCTAATTATGGGTATGAAAATGGACAATACAAAAATTCCTACAAAATAGCCCTGCTCTCGGGTACTAAAGTTACTTGTATGCTCTGGGATTCCCTGTGCCTTGTGATTGTTGCTGATCTAACTGTTCTGAAAATTAAATGTTGTTCTAAAACAAAATAGAATATCCCACCGGTTGAGGATTTAATTCCATTATAATATATTAATATCTAGTTGCAACCAATAATACTTGGACCGGTAACCAAGAAAGATAACAGTATCTGGATGAAACAATTACCTCCAGAGTTCTCAGCCTTACAGACAGCCTAAGAAGAGCTTGACTGCGATCTGGGCTACCAGCTTCAAGAACATGGACTGTTTTCATATCTTCACGGATACCATTCATTATTGGCAAATCTCGTGCATGTTCACCATCTGCAACTTTAGTGATACCTGTAAAAATTTCAGGTGTTGGTAGAAAGCTAATTTTTGGATAAAACCAAAGCATATTGAAAGCTCTGATGTTTGCGGATAAAACTGCTTACAGAGATTATTTATTTTAGGTCAAATTTGACACCCATCATCAGGATCGAAATATTGATGTTTTGAGTAAACTTTATAACTAGTTTTTATCCATAATTTTTTTTTCTCTAAACAACTATGGACCGCAGAAAATTGACTCCTTACAAATACAAACAACTGCTTATTAGTACAGAAGGAGAACCAAGCAATATTAAAAACATATCGAATATTTACCTCTATCTGCTTTTTCTAGAGCAGGGAAAATTATCCGCTCTTCCATTTGAGCATGTTCCTGCATCAAATCCACAAGCTGTGCATACCCTTTTGACAACTTTTTCATTTGCATGCCAATAGTTCCCTTAGCAGGGTCTACAATCCTATACCCTTGCTGTTTGGCAGCAACTAATCCATCTGCGCTGCGAACAAGCCTCTCCATATGGCACAACATGCTCTTATGTTGAAGAATTGTCAGTACCACAAGAGGAGGCGGTCCCCTTTCGGCCATGGTTTTGGCAATAGATTTCTGTAACAATTCCAAGTCAATTCGAACAGGGGAGTAACAGGGGAAGTTCAACATTTGCCTGCAATATCTCTGCAGATGCGACAGCTCTGAACTGATTTCTACACCTCTAAAATGTTGTAATGGGAAAGTCAGATAAAGAAATGGGATAAGATACACATCCACCATACTAAACTGATTGCCCAAAAAATAAGGTCCTCGGTTCATGTATTCCATTATTCCACCATCCAATCTTACAAATGCCGTTTCAAGCTTAAGCAGGAGTTCCCTCTGCACCAACAGGTTACCATCATAAAGAATTTCTGCTAATAATGGTGAGAAAATGTCACGAACATAAACTACCCAATTTTGGGTAATATCAGCCATAGGCCCCTCAGGAACTAGAGGGGGATTGGGGAATTTTGCCTCAATATACTGCAAAATGGCATCAGATGACCCAGAAAGTATGTCCATCCCACACTTGAGGATGGGAAACTTCATCTGTGGGTCTGTGGAAGCAAGCAATTCCATCTTATTATTTTGAATATCGTTCTCAGTATTAAGGCTAAAGATCCTCACATTCACACCTTTGTATTGCAGAGCAATTCTAATACGAGATGTAAACGGGCATATTTCAGATCCAAACAAACTAACAACAGGCCGGCCATGTACTACATCAGATGGCACAACTGCATCCTTGCGAGATTTCTTTGACCAATTGCAACCCATCCCAGACAAGTTTTAAATAGAATTTCAAAAATATATGAGATTCGCTGCTGTCACATAGGAGGGCTGCTGCATGCACACATTCAAAAGAAAGGGTTAAAGCAGTAACAACCTAAACCAAGCATACAGAGACAATTAATAGCAAGTTCCATTAGAAAACCAATATGAAATTAAAAATTTTAAACTGAAACACTAGATGGTAAATGACCCTCGTTGAACCTAAGGAGTTGTGGATTCTTTCGCTAAAACATTATTTCAGCTCGAACGCGCTTCCAACAAAATCAAAATGTTTGGAGGAAGCAGCAAAGACAACGGCCATGAAAATCACAAGAAAAATCGAAAAAGAACAGACACAAAAAGCATCCAAATTTAGAAAGAAACCTAAAATGTAGAAATTTTAGGTATTTACCGCTTGATTTAACGAAAACATGGAGAAAATTTTACCGATAAAACTGCTGATTACTTACAAAATAGAAGGTGCAAATTCCAAATTGGGAGGCTGCAAAGGAGAAGTGAATTTCTTGGTAAAATTACTATTTCCGCTCAATGCGACGGCTACGAAAATCATCGTATTCAACTGAAAAGGGAAGAAAAGTTGGGAAGGATCTCGCAAAACCCCAGGGAAATGGTCAATAAAAATAAAGCTTTTAGTCGAAATTACAAAACTGTAATTGAAACAGTATTTACCACGAAAGCAACTTTGATTCAAGGTAAACGACAAACAAAATTAGAACGGGCATTTTGATTTTTCAAAGCTCCAGAATATATTAAAATATGAAATGCCGCGGACGAATAATAACGGATTAAAATATGAAATGCCGCGGACGAATGAATAATAACGGACGGTCCGATATTAGTAAACGTCAAATCCGAAAATGAATGCCATAAAAAGACAGAGCAGAAGAAGAAGCGGATTCTTTCCGTGTGAAGAGCGGCGATGATGGCGAGGATGATGCAAAACCAAAAATAAATTCACAAATAACTACTTGAGTAAAACGATGAAAACAAAACCTGCCAGCAAATGGTTACGGCATATTCTTCCGCATGAACCATCGCCGAATTGAACAACTGCACAGAATTTAAGCCAAAATATATGAAAAACGGAGCAAATTCTATCTACCATGCACCGTCAAAAACGCTGAATCCTAATATACTAAAATTCTGGAGATTAACAAACATTACCTTTCGGCGAATGAAAACAAAGGGATTATTATTGGTTTAGGAATGTCCATGAATATGAATATGTAAAATAGGCGGAATTATCCAGTCATACATAATTTAATTTGATACGCGAGATTTTGATGGGATTATGATGTGAATCGCGATAAATCTGTGTGTCGTACCAACGAACCCAACAAAACACAAATGTTCCTCGATAAACTTGTGTCAAAAACCATTACATTTTATTAGGTGAGCGTCATAAAGTACCTCTTTAAAACACAAATGTTCCTCGATAAATTTGTGTCAAATCACCCGAATAAATATCTTTTACAAGTGTTTTGGTTGTCTCATATAAAGTTAAATAAATTAAATATCAATCGAATCTTTTATTGAGAGATATTCACTTAGTAATCTTAAAGTTAAAATTTGGGGTGTGGTTTATTAATGGCATGTCTATAATGTACAAACTAAAATCCACAAGCTAAGCGAAGAGACCATTATGTATGTTCTACCCATTTTCCCTCCACAAAGGAAACGTGGCTAGCCTTTGGTTACTCTAAAATAAAACACACAACATGCCCCTTACACCTCCACTTACACTACCCCTTTATCCCCTCACTAAAACTGACCACGAATTCCCCTGGTTCCTCTAATGCAACAACACACAAATACTTATATTTCTCCATTTAACTAACAATCTCTTATCATTCCATCAAACAATGATGTAATCTCACCCTCACACATACATACAAATTTGACAACAATAATTTAAGTCAACATTTGCTTGATAGAATGATTCACAACACACTAGTTAAAGCACTAAGAGAAAGAAGAATAGATTTTATCCACAATTTACATAGATTGCAATTCAGCTTACACATTTATCATAATTAAATACCATATCTAATCTTTTGGTTTGCAAGGCATTTAAGTTTATAAGAGCCACATATCACTTGTTTTCAATTTATGAATTTTTCGTTTCTAGTTAAACATGTTTCAAACCCCACTTTACTTTTATTAAGTAAACCAAAGGCTTAACAAGTTTAAAGAGAAAGCTTCTCAAGTTTCAAATTTCACGCTCAACAAGATCTTATTGAACACAAATTGGTTGTTATAAGTTACAAAGTCCCACCCACAAGTACCCTCCTAAGGAAGTCCTAGGGTTAGGTTCATCCCAACTTCACAATAATTAAAATTTACAATGAAATCATCACTAGGATCATCATAATATATTTATTTCATAAATCTTGCACAATTTAATTGGTCATTGATTTGTTACTTGCAAGAGCAAGGGGCATGCAAAGATCCCTACTTAGCTCTAACTATAGCAGAAACGTGAGGGAATGAGATTGAAGGTAGAAAAATCACATTTCCTTTGACGGCAGAAACTCATTAGGTCTAATATGCTTCTAGGAACCATGAGCAAGGTTCGATGGACAAAAACCTATACTCATTAGGATGAAACTAACATGCCATAAGGTAAGGATCACACTTGACCCTATCCTTTCAAGTTCTCATACAGCAAGACAAGTATTCTAGAGCAACATGTGGGAAAAATCCCAACAACACAACATGCAACCAAGGAACAACACAACCAAGGTTTCTTTATCATATTATAGGGCTTGGTCTTACTCAAGTCCCATCTTACACATATAAGCAAATCTTAATTCATGAAATTACATAAGTTTTTTTCCTATGGGATTGAGGGTTTTGTTGGCTAACTTCCATTCAACCAAGGGAAACTGGTGAAATGATAAGCTTAGAGAATAACTCCGTCTCAACTATTTATTTGTTTCATTCCATTACCTACATTATTTATTTTCCATGCAAGGCTACAACCACACAATAATAACTAGTTCCTAAAATTTAATAGATTCATTTGGGTACAACATACTTTACTCGAGTACATGATAATTTACAATTTCCATATACGATATTCACAATTTCAATCCTTTTTAAGTGATATAATAAAGAAAAATAACCAAATACAACTTCAACGATAGCAACCCAATTTCTTTTCAAATGAATTATACAATTTAAAGAGAGTTGACTACAATTCAATTTTGAGTAACACTAATTATTTACATTTTCGTTGCATTTCCTACTACATGCAACAACAAAGGGTCAACACAAAGCTTGCACATGGGTTCCATTTCTCATTTCTAACAATGCTATCAAACAATCACATTCACAATTTAGAGAGAGAGAGATCAATATTTTCCACAACATTCCATATTATAATCATTATTATAGGTTCGGAGAGAGATAACAATGTTCATTATCTTCACACAAACAACTAATTTATTTGTATATCCAAGTACAAGTTAGGAGAGAGAGAATGATGGATATTTTTCTCACTATTCATAGTGTATGTAACTAAATCTAAGAGCATGTAGTTTCACAAATAGAACTTACACCTAAAAGTCCATCCCTAATTAAAACTACTTCCTAGAAATTGTTAATACATCAATATTGACTATCATACACGGAAGAAGCAAAATAACTAAGCATTTAACAAAAAAATCTCAAACCCCTCCCATGAATATTTGATTTCATTGTGGATTGGAGTGTGCATATCCTTGTGAACTGAGTGCAAGCCATGAGTGGTTTACATCAAAAGAAGGGAGCTTGGTGACACAAAAAAAATCTTCAAAATGGCTAAAGCCATGTTTTGAATCTTATAGATTACTACTTCAACCGAAGTGTAGTCACAAAATCATCCACTTTCTACTTATATCAATGCCTCTAGGTATGTCATTATATGCATGATTTCTAAAGTGAGAAGACTAGGCATTAACAACACTTGTTTTACTCTTTCATTGCTTTTATCTTTCCCACACTCTTATTATTTGTTTTTATATAATTATCACTTTACTTTTGGACACTAGATAACATATGACCCAACTATGTATTGACTGTTATATCTTCCAAGCATCCCAGACACTATTACCCATTAAGGATAAGAGCGTCCTGGGTGCTATTGTTCCCCTTTGGGAACTTTTGTCCCTTCCCATCCTTTTCTCGGCTTTGAATTGCCACATCATTTGGTGTATTTTCTAGAGTCTCTTTTATCACTTTCTGTCATCTTTTCAATTATTAATGACAAAATTCAAACGAGGGAATCATATATATACATGACTTACTCACTATTATTAAGGGATGGGTGATTGGAAGGTAATACTTATTATCTATTACTTGGGCAAGGAGCAACATTTAAAGATTACATTTGGGTTGCATTATTCACTACATAGGAGGGATTATTTTGAATTCCATCCCACACATTTAGCTTGGGAGAAAAATAATTGTATCTTGCTATCTTGGTACGACTCACACAAGGGAAACCTAGCTTCAAGGGACACAATTCAAATCACACACTCACAAGAACTTCATAGAGTTTGAAATGTAGTGCATCACTCGATAACTATCACATTGGGGTGACTATCAAGGTTAGTACAAATCAAGCATATGCATTATTTGTTTCATTTAATGTTTTCTTGAGTTTTGTGCAAGTATCTAGGGTTTTTTTGTAAGAACATGTGTAATACAAGAACTCTAGGCCAACTCCAGAGAAATATATAATGAAAGGAAGGAAGGAATTCCAGGCCCTAAAAATACCAAAACCAGAGTTGTTGTCAGGGCACTAGTGTCCATATCATACATTAGCGCATGGAGCAGTCTTGTCCTCCTTTGTACACTCCTTTTTGAAGAAGTCATAGATCTCATTGTTTAAGATAGAGCTTACACAGTCCAAATCCATCATGTTCCAATCAATTTCTAGCCTAGAGTCTGCGTTGATATCTCGATACAAGCTAATTTATTCTTATCTCAATATTGCTTACACTTACTTGTACTTTGCATGATAGATCTTATTTATCACGACTATATTCATTTGATCTCATTCTTATGATATAAGGTTTAAAATTTTATCAAATCATTTGGTGAGCCCGATCCTTACATGCCCATTATCATATCTCTCTTTCATGCCAATTACTCGTAGTGGTCGTTTTGGTCTTCCATAATATATTGAGCTCTTCCTGCAAACCCAAAATCGTTCCAACAATATGGCTAAAACCACACATGATAATCATCTATTCAATTTCTGTTAGATCCCCCTCCATGGCATAAAAAATTCTGATAATGAACAATTCTATGATGAAGAGACTAATGTGGATAAGGCAAAAATCGATGCTCTCACCACTTTCCATTCTACATTACATGATAAACACACTCATGTACCACATGTCTTTGATGCTTTACTAGCAGCTCAATATTCCCATGATAATGTTGCTCATGTTAGTATGGTTCATATCTTAGAACTCTCTATTGTCATCACCTCTTATATTCCACCTTCTTCCCCCACCAAGTGGGTGTAGACACCCATAATTACGCCCAAGCAATTTAAATACTTAAATTGTGCTAATTATCCCCTTTCTCACAAATCGACGACATATCATCAAAAGCACTCATATTCCCTCTTGTTGTCGTTAATTAATTACAATACGCTAATTGATTAAGTCACCTATCCAACTAAAACCTAATTAACGACCTTCCGTTAATTATTTACCCCTTCTATCTAGACTAATTAATTATTATTAATTGATTAGCCTTTCCCTTCATTTAACTAATAAATCAATATTTAATTGATTTAATCCCCTTCTAATAGCCTAAATCGTACTAATATTCCTCTAATTAGCTTCTATAAGCTTACATCTACCTATTAGTTAATCACCTTTGATTAATTAAAACACCCCCCAACTCCCATGACTTGCTAAGCATAAATTAAACCCTTCTAAAGTAAGGTTACCTTTAATAAAGCAACCTTATCCATTCCTAATCATGTTTTACCTTTATCCCACATGAAAAGGGATGAAGTGTTTCCTTTATCCATTGGGCTATATAAGGAGCCCTCCTTCTACCTTTATACCTACACCTAAACTTCTTAAGAGAGCAAATGCAAAGCATATAGCAAAGAGACTAAGAGCTTGCATTTTGTCTTCTTGAGAGGTCACCATTGTTTAGGTCAAGAGCTAAGCTTCCTATTCTTGCATTCTTTAAAGATCAAACAAGAAAACCATTTTGATTTCCATTGGAGCTACCTAGGTCCATTTGCATTTTGTTGGTAATTTTAGGAGAATAGAGATTTTAATGTTAGCATTGTTTTGATTTCATGTTTTCAAAGTTATAATGTTAGTTTAGATCTTGCTTAGTTCTCTATCTTGATGGTGTTTTTGCTTTGTTTTAGCTAAATTAAGAACTATTTTAGGTGGTAGTTCTTGTTCTATTTAGCATTAGCATTAAAAAGTACACATGCACACATTTGGCACACCTGGTGGGACACTTAGTCCCATGGCATTTTAGTTTAAGTTTCATTGTTTTGGCTAATTTTTGATATGCACATGTAGTAATTAATGTCCATTTTCTTGGAATTTTTGCTAATTTGATATGTGTAACCTCATGTTCATAGCCATCATTTTAATGGGTTATTTCCATTCTTAAGCTAACTTGTCAAAATTTGAGATATTGTGAGTTTTCTTGTGTTTTTGCCATATTTTGGTTGCAGGTCTGGTACAGGCACATTTTTAGGAGCACAGGCACGGTTTTTGTGGCGCACACGCCTCTCTGGTGGCGCAGGTGCACTGTCAAAACCTGTTACTCTGTTTACTGACCCTGGTGCATGTGCACCAACCCCGGCGCACACACACTAACTAGCACGTAGATACACTAACCCGGGTGCAGACGTAGTTTCGTACTGTACCTTCACTGCATTCTGAAACCTGTCAAATCAGTGCACACACCCTAACCGGAGTGCACATGTTGTTTTAGTGGCGCAGACACATTTTTGGTGAGGCGGACGTTCTATTGGAATCTAGAGTTGTTTCAAAAAGCGGTGGCATACACGTTTTCCTGGTAGCGCAGACGCTTTTCTGGTGGTGCACACGCTTTCCCGATGGCGCAGGTGTTCTATCTATTTTCCTATCTATTTTTCTCGAGGTGGCGCATACACTATTTTTGTGGTGCACACGCCTCTCTGGTGGCACAGGCAAATGGTAAGTAAAAATCCACAGAGTGGCGCATACATTGTTTTCGTGGTGCACACGCCTCTTGGGTGGCGTAGGTGCACTGTAATCCAAAACAATGTAGAGTGGCGTATATGCCCTAACCCGCATGCAGGTGCTAAAAAAGGGGTGCAGGTGTCCTTTTGTATTTTTGAAATTAGTGTGTTGAGGTTCTAACATTCTTGCAGGTTTATCTAATCATATATTTGTCTTTGTAGGCTGTTTTTACATGTTTGTACTTGATTAGATAATATTTTACATTGTTTACTTATAGGAATAAGATCACGTATGCTCTTCCCTCACATCCCTTAGGGTGATCTTGGGAATCATAAATGATTCTTAAAGTCCTTTTGATGCTTTGAGGTTGTTAGGAATATTTGAGTGGGAATTGATTAACTTGGCGTAGTTGAATTAAAGTGTTTTTCCATTTCTATCTTTTTGGATTTTGAAGATATCACGTATGATCTTCTCTTGCGTCCTTGGACAATCTAGAGAATCAGAATTGGTGTCTTCTCTTTTTATGGAAAACTATTCAAAATCTTCATACAGGACCAAAACGCCATCACTTGTCAAAGAACGGAGGAATCAAAACAAAAGTAAAAAAACTACTAATACAGTTGTTCTACAGGTTGCCAAATGGTGTTCAACCAAACCACATCTAATTAAAAAAGATAAAATGAACAACATATTCAAAACATTGTATTACAGGTTTCAGAAAAGGGTACGTCCCTCTCCACTCAACTGGAACATAACCCCTTTGGCATAACGCCTTAAGCTACAACAATGGGGGTGGTTCTAGGAACCCCAAAGTAGTCCACGCAAGAGGGAACCTTGTGGATGAAACGGGAAGTGCTCCACACTACCTATCTGACTAGTGATTCCTTTGTGAGATAGAGTTACAAGTTGTCCCTATGCGACCCTTTTAAGTACATGATGGATGCATTTAATGCCCACTATGCTTGAAGGGGGCAAAGTCAAGATACTCCCAAGATAGTCAATGTGACTTTTTGGGTAAATCATCCCGCTCGTGGATAATATTTGTAGCACCTAGGACGAGAGAACCACCTAGGAAGATATACTTTGGCCAGGAGCCCACTATTGACTATTGTAAAACAGTGTTGAGTTGTGAACCATATTTTCATTGCGAAATGTGTGACGCGTTACTTTTGCTTAGTTTTTACTTGCCTTAGGGCAAGGTGAAACTCTGCCGAAGTGAAGCCAACATTTTTCATCCCATTTTTTTGATTTGCTTCCTTCACATTCTTTTGACACTTTTTTGATCAGAAGAAGGGTGACTACCTTTGTGTTACCAATCGACTGTTTCTGTCACTTTTATGTCTGTTTACGCCCATCCATGTTTGCGGCTGGGTAAGTTAAATGTCTAAAGTGTGCAGAGGAATATTCACGTCATTGGTAGCCATTGTGATCTTGATATCCATGTCAAGATTGTCATTGTAGTTAGGCGTGGTTCATCATCTTGGACTTCCTTAGAAGAGTTAGCTTGTTTGTATTGTATCACTACAATTTTGATATTTACGTCTTGTTTCTTGTAAACTCGACATAAATATTTGTATTGTAAGGTTACGCTGCACACATTTTTAACTATTCCTAGCTATACTTTGAGATTTTTAGTTTGGTTCTATTATTACCTCGATTTTGAAGAGTGTTGGGTGTTACCATTTGTGTGTGTTATATCAATAGCACCTTGATATCAATACCTTACTTTCTCGCAAAGTTGGTTAACATATCTTGGTGATATTGTTGTGTCACTCGCGAATTGTAATTGGCACTTTTTGAGATATAGGTCTTAATCAAGTTTGAGCTCACTCTTAGTATATCTTGTTAGGAAGTCACATTGACTTCTTGTATTTACTTATGTTTTGTTCATTCCCTTGAACTTGGCATAAGTGAAAACATCTTGTTAATCATCTTGCGACGTGAAACTACTTTTTAAAGCGTAGTCTAGGAGGTACTTCATTTAACAGGTTTAGATACCAAATGCTTGTGTCACTGGTGATTTATCACTCTATCACATTGGTATTCTCACATTGTTGATTCACTCATATTCTTAACAGTACATCTTGCATTTCACTTAGGGGTGGTCACAAAGTTTTGAACACATTTACAACTTACCCTAGTGAAACTATCACAAAAACATGGCTCCTAAAACATGATTAGGACTCAAGAAATAGACACACAAGGAACAACAAGCACAAGCTTGGGAAGCCTCTAATAGACAAGGGTCAAACCCCTTCATTGGACATGATCTAGGACCTCTGTTTTCGGCAGAAAAAGAGATAGAAGATATGGTTGATCATAGTGGAAATGAATTAGAATCCCCACGTGAAGAATTTGATTTTGACCCTACTTTATTAGATGAGTTTATTTTCAGAAACAAATATAGAGTGTTAGCACATGTTGTAGAATTAGGGGCCAAACAGCCCACTGAAAATGAAAAAATCCCACCTACGAATAATGCTACTGAGGAAGAACACCCCCTTATCAATATGGAGGATATTCTGACGCATGGACATGCTTCTACCTCTAATGCAGGGAATGATAAAGTGGTGGGGCATAGAATACCCTTTATAAAAGTTCCACGTAGAAACAAGACAGAACATGGGATGGGTGACGAACCTCCACAATATGAGGAGGAAGAACCTTTAGAAGAAGAGACTACAATTCAACAATAGATTAGTAACCTAAGCCGACAACTAGCTTTGCTTACTTCCCATGTATAGAAGGAAGCAAACAAAAACATTCAAAAGTCAAAGCCTAAGGTTAAGATCAATGAACTCCATAGAGAAAACCAAGGAGAAGAAGACACAGGGTATCATCGCGTATACATCCCCGCTTCTCCCACTAGAGAACAATTACTCACACAAGAGGTACAGTCTATGAAAGTGACACTCGCGAGCCTACAAGAGAGCAATATAGGGAGCATTAGGAAATATCAATATGAATAATTATGCCCCTATCCTTTTGACAAGACAATGACCCTTTAACCCTTTCTGAAAAAAATTGATATGCCAAAGTTCAAAAAATATAAAGGGAAAGGAGATCCATGGGATCATGTTAAATATTTCTACATGGCATGTCAAGAGGTGTCTTATAGTGACAATTATCTCATCAAAATTTTCCCCAAGAGTCTCAGAGGCCAAGCCTTGGAGTGGTTTACACGCTTACCACGAGGATCAATTTTCACCTGGCCAGAATTGGTAGAAAGGTTCATGCGTCACTTCTCGTACAACATAGAGAGTGATGTCACCATGGCAGATTTATGTGGCACCAAGTAACACCCTAATGATACTTTCACCAACTTCCTCCAATGGTGGAGAGGGATAGCTAGTTGCTTCCCTTGTGCTTTCCCTGAAAAATAGCTGGTTAGTATTTTCGTTCCCAACCTCAACCCGGATATAGCTTTCCACCTCCAAATGCATTGTGTTCACACTTTTGAGGAGGTTATCGAAAAAGGGGTTCAGATAGAAAAATATCTCATTGCCAAAGGCACCCTCAAAACCCAATCTAGAGACAATCAAAATGTCAAACCCATGGAAAATCCGAAGATCTTTAACAAAAACAAAAATGTGGTGGGAGATGGAATCACTGATTCCAAACGTGTTCAAACAGTCCAAACTGGTCAACCTTTTAAACTGACCAAAGGACCAATTCAACCACCACCAAAGTGACGAACGTTCACCTCTCTTAATGAACCTTTGTTAGTTATACTAAAACAATTGGATGTGGCCCACATGATGACCTATCCTACAATGCAACCATTTGACGACAATGCTCCAAAACCTTCATGGTACAAGGAGCATGAATATTGTGAAATGCATTGTGTCAAAGGACATAAGACAGACAAATGTATGCGGCTTCATCATTATATTCAGGACCTCATTGACAATGGGGAGATAGAGGTGGATAACCCAAGAAAAACACAAACACCTAACGAGAAAATGGGGATATATAAAGAGTCATTCCCCAATCATGATAAATCAAAGAAGTCAAAGCCGGATCGGGGAGAGTCATCCCAAGGTCATAAAGAAGTGAATTACTTATACACTAAAAGAGACAACAATCATTATGATTCGATTATTGGATGTATTCACTCTCCTACTGACCATGTCAACACCATCTAAATTAAGGGAAAGGACTGCGCTGCAGTAACAAGGCATGCCCACCTTGTAATTCCAGAACCTTCTCCGTCAACCCCACAAACCAGTAAATATAACCTTTTAGAGCAACTTGAGAAGATGTCTGCTAAGATTTCAATCTTAGATCTTCTCAAGATATCCAATGTGCATAAAGACATTCTATACCAAACTCTTCAGGGGTCGGGAGTGCCTTTAGAAGTTGATCCTACACACCTTCAAGCCACAGTGGCAAACATCGTACCAAATGAACATATTGCTTTCAACCATAGGGAGATCCCTACTGAGAATCCAACACATAATCTTCCCTTATATATTGAGGTAGTTGTCACCCGCAGGAAGATCAAATGGGTGCTTGTGGATAACGGATCTGGGTTGAATATTTGCACACTCAAGTTGGTTAAACAGTTAGGACATACTGAGACAGATCTTGAGTCTAATATCATCACTATCACCACATACGACAACATGGAAAGGGAGTCAGCAGGCACAATCACACTGCCTATGGAGGTGGGTCCCACTTGCCATCAGACAAAGTTTCATGTCCTAGACTTGGAACTTCCATATAATATGCTTCTAGGCCAACCATGGATTCATGCCATGTAGGCCGTACCATCAACATTTCATCAATGCATTAAATTGAAGCATGAGGGACACACCATTACAATACAAGGAGATTCAGAGCCCTTCACTCATTGTAGAGCTCTCAATAGCTTTGCACGAAAGGGTACATATGCATGTCCCTCCGCAAATATAGCTGTCCCTCTCCAATCTGAGGCCATGGAATCCTGGGTGGATTCAGATTCTCTCAGTTCTTGCACTCATGGTGCGTCTACTTCAACATCTCCATTTGATTCATGGGAGATGAAAATCCTTGAATATGGCTATGGGGAGTATAATGTACAACAAGCGCTCTTGGTTTCAGACCTCTCATTGTCACCCAAGACTAGAGGTCGACCCAACTACCACTTCAGAAGACCTAGAAAGGAACACACTATTGGGTCATTCTTACCTGGAGGCTTGTTAGCTGAGGAAAAATTGCTTGATCCACCTATAACTTGGGTCCCAGAGGATACTCAACCATCCTATTATCAAACCCTGGAATATGAAAAATCTAGTAAAATGATGTACTCCATGGGCTACAAGGGCCTAGGATGTGGAAGAAATGAACAAGGACAGAGGGAGCCAGTGCCTCTGCCACATTTCAAAATAGAAAGATATGGCATTGGGATTCACCCTTATGGAGCACACCCCAATGATCAAGATGCTACTTGTTCTGAACGTGAGGATAGCTCTGACTATCTAGACAGTGATACGGATTCCCATTGTAGCCAATATGAGGATCTGGCCTCCACAAACCTTTTCATGAACAATGTTGTCCTAACCATAACCCCCACGGAACCAACCCTTGACCTTGTGTACCCTTCCCTTGTTGAATGGGACCAACAACGTCACATGTCACTAGATTTATTCAAGAATGACGAAGCTATCACAGAGTTCATGGGCATAAGGGATACAATTCCCATTGGAGATCACAAGAAAGGTTTCTTTATCGACTTAGATACCTGCGCCTACTTCGGCGAGGAGGCTGAACTTTGTGGTCAGCAAAAATTAAAGAAAAGTGAGGGAAAAAGTTCCAATGTAAAGTCTTGGCAAAAATCAAGGTCCAAGTCACACAGTGAAAACCTCTTTGAGGCACTGGCTGACAACAAATAAAAAATCAAAGGACAAACAAAGTGACCACACCAAGGATGAAAATCTCATGGAGACATCCTTGGATGAAGATCTCAACCTCCCTCCTAATCCTACGTGTATGGAGGACTTATCAAAATTACTAGTCGAAGAAACCATTGATGTGAATATTGGCACAGAAGAAGATCCCAAGATAGTAAAATTGGGAGCATCACTCTCGATTAGAGAACAAAAGACATTCACTATTCTGCTACGAGAGTTTATAGATGTGTTCGCATGGTCTTACAAAGACATGCCTGGCTTAGATCCAACTTTGGTCGTGCACAACTTAGTTGTGCACACAGACTCTAAGCCTATCAAACAGAAACTTTGAAAGACGCACCCAAGAGTGGCCTTACTGGTTAAAGAAGAGTTGAAAAGATTGCTTGTAATAGGATTCATTCAGGCCTATTGATTATTCTGAATGGATATCGAACATTGTTCCTATCCAGAAAAATCCTGTCAGTATCTGAATCTGCATGGATTTTAGGGACATTAATAAGGATTTTCCTAAAGATGATTTTCCACTACCAAATATTGACATGATTGTTGACTCAACAATAGGGTATGAAATGCTATCTCTCATGGATGGTTTTTCAGGATACAACCAAATCAAGATAGCTGAAGAAGACCAACACAAAACAGCTTTTACGACTCCTTGGGGCACCTTCTGTTATCAAGTGATGCCATTTGGTCTCAAAAATGTAGGAGCTACTTATCAGTGGGCCATGACAATAATTTTTCATGATATGATTCATGATATCATGGAGGACTACATGGATGACATCTTGGGAAAGTCTAAAACAAGAGAGGATCACCCTATCATTTTGCGGCGTATCTTTGAACGCCTGCATGAATACAAAGTCAGGCTGAATCCAAAGAAGTGTGTCTTCGGTGTGCTATCAGGAAAACTATTAGGCTTCATTGTATCAAGACGAGGTATTGAGGTAGACCCTGCTAAAGTGTCTGCTATTACTGAAATGCCTCCACCTAAGAATATCAAGCAACTACACAGCTTACAGGGGAAAATTCAAGCCATTCACTGCTTCATCTCCCAGCTTGTAGATAAGTGTCACTCATTCACCCACTTGCTTAAAAAGGATGTCACTTTCATCTGGGGACCTGAGCAACAACAAGCCTTTGCTTTTCTTAAACAATACTTGGCTAATCCGCCTGTCCTCATGCCACCAACTCCTGGAGAACTGCTCTTGCTCTATATTTCTACTACATAATTTTCTATTGGAGCACTGCTCACCCAATACGACCTTGGCCATAAGGAAAAAGTGGTGTATTATCTGAGTCACACCCTCATCGCCTATGAGCTCAATTATCCTCAAATTGAGAAAGCTTGCTTGGCTGTTGTTTTTACTTTTCAAAAACTTCGCCATTACCTATTGAATACTAAAACCAAGCTAATATCCAAGGTTGAACCACTCAAGTATTTACTGTCTAAACCCACCCTCATAGGTAGAATGGCTAATTGGATCATTCTACTCAGTGAGTTTGACATAGAATTTATACATCAAAAATTAGTTAAAGGACAAGTACTTGCTGACCAGCTAGCGGAAGCACCTTTGCAAGGCACAGAACCTTTGAATCTGGATTTTCCAGATGCCTCCTTGCTCTACATTGAAGAATCTGTCATATGGAAGATACATTTTGATGGATCCTTTACATTTCACAGTTCAGGTGCAGGAGTAGTCCTTATTACTCCTTCTGGTGATCCTATACCATAGGATTTTTGCCTGGGCTTCCCTTGCACAAACAACATTACAGAGTATGAGGCACTTATTATAGGAATGAAGCTAGCTATCAAGTGGAATATTCATCATGTCAAGGTTGTGGGTGATTCACAGTTAATTATCAAACAGGTTAATGATGAATATAAGGTCAAGGATGACAAGCTCATACCTTACAAAAAGCTAGTGGAAACTCTAAAGGAGTACTTTGTGCACATTACATTTGAACAAATCCCTAGAGCACAAAACAGATAGACAGATGTCATGGTGATAGTGGGTTCTATGCTTCATATTCCACCAGGGAATAATGACATGCCGTTCTTTGTAGAAAATTTACGCCAGCCCATGTATGACATGCCAGAATCTTGCCTGGCTTGTGATGTTGTTGGTCCCAATTCCCCATGGTATGAACCCATCTTTACCTATCTTAAGGACAACACGTTCCCTCCCGATATCTCCCATTCTGAAAAGCAAAGCCTGATTCACCAAATAGCCCATTACACCCTTTTAGGAGGTACACTTTATCGTCATGGCTATGATGGGAATCTGTTACGTTGTCTGGATGTGACGGAGTCAATCCAAGCAATCAAAGAAGTACACAAGGGGGTGTGTGGAGCACATACAAACAGAATGGTCTTAGCTAAGAAATTGTTAAGAGTAGGCTACTATTGGCCTACCATGGAAACTGATTGTTGCAATTATGTCAGGAAATGTGTACTTTGCCAAAAGTATGGAAACTTCATTCATGCTCCATCACAACCATTGCAACCTATCACTACCCCATGGCCATTCTCCAAGTGGGGACTTGACTTGATAGGAAAACTTACTCCTACTTCATCTGATGGTCATACACACATCATCATGGCCACAAAATACTTTACAAAATGGGTGGAGGCTGTCCCTTTAACCTATGTAACCGGAGCCCAGATTTCTAAGTTTATCATGAATCATATCATTTGTCGATATGGCATTCCCGCAGCCATCGTTACAGATAATGGGAATTCATTTAAGAAAAAAACTGTAAAAGGTCTTTGTCAACGGTTCCAAATCAGGTTAAAATGGTCCATGCCATATTACCCTCAAGGTAATGGACAGGCTGAAGCCACAAACAAGACTTTGGTAAGGATAATGGAGAAGATGGTCAGCAAAACAGGTCGTAATTAGCACTTACAAATCCATCCAGCCCTCTGGGCTTACAGAACCTCCATTCGTACTCCTACGGGTGCAACGCCATATTCTCTGGTGTTTGGGACAGAATCTATCATCCCCTTAGAGATTGAACTTCCTTCCTTGAGAATCTCTCTTAGGGACTATTTGGATAAAGATGAGGATTATCGGGTAGCAAGATTGGCTGAATTGGAGCTCCTAGATGAGAGACGTATTCGTGCTCTTAATCACCTGAAAGTGTATCAAAACAGAGTCTCCAGAAACTACAACAAGAGAATCATCCCTCGTCAGTTTGAGGTTGGTGATTTAGTCATGAAGGAGAACCAGTTCAACACCAGAGCGGAACGAGAAAAGAAAGGGAAGTTCAAACCACATTGGTTGGGACCCTATGTTATAGTCACCAAGTACAGCACAGGGGCATACAAACTTGCTCACCCCAATGGTGATGAGCTCTGGGAGCCCATGAATGCCATGCATCTTAAGCGGTTCTATGCTTAAACATGGCACAGGAAGGTAAAAAAAATGGTAAAATGATCAAAAATACAAAAAAAGAGAAAAAGAGAAAAAGAAAAAGAGAAAATAGGTCATCCACTAGTGAAAACCACACAATTGTGGCACTTCGGACAAGTCCTTGGGTGAAAACCAGTTTCTGGCACCTTGGGAGGATTCGTTGTTCACAAGCATCTTGTATCTGGAGGGTAGTTTTCCTTAGCCTAGCCCTAGTTCTGCCTTCGAGATTCCCTGTGAGCCCCATCCTATCAGGCCTTGATCTGGCTTTGTCTTCTTTTAGTCATCTATGAGGGGTATGGTCTTTCACTATTTCCCATCTCACGCTAGGGGCAATTCAATGAATTCACCTTCTTGTTCATAAGCATGTGGCTTCTACCCTTGTATATTCCCCATCTAACACTGGGGGCATCCATGCTTTCTTGGTTACCTATACATAGCTCTGGAAAATGTTAGAAAACAACCAAAAACAATAGAAAATTGTTTCACAAAAACCAAAAACAATAGAAAATTGTTTCACAAAAATGCAAAAACAATAGAAAATTGTTTCACAAAAACCTAAACAATAGAAAATTGGTGCATGAAAACAAATCTTACAAAAACATTTTACTTGCATTGTTTTGTTTCTTGCTTTGCTTGTTGCTTGTATAGTTGTTTTGTGTTGTTTGTTTCTTGGGCATACTTTGTTAGGATTCATCTCTTCTTGCTTATATTAGATTTATTCTTGCTTGTGCATGTGGATCATGATGTAATGTGTTAATTCCTTGCATTCTTTCTTAGCATTTGGTTGTGTTTATTGCATGCTAGTGAATCATAGGGAATCATAGTGTATTATGTTGTTTCCTTGTGTTCTTTGTTAAACATTTGATTATGTTTATTACATGTGCATTGTTTTCTTATCATTACCATCATTATCATCACATCTAACATCATCTATAAACAAAATGCTAAGTTTTACATCATGCATGTATGCTAAGCTAATCATCACATATCGTATCATCAATGGGGGCAAGAGGGGTTGCACATGATCAAAAATCTATCCCCCCGCACCAATATCATCATATCATCCCATCCATATACATCTACAGTAACACATGAGAAATGCATTTGATATCATCTAAGGATCTATCATCTAACATCCACAGCACATGTATACATCAAACATCAAGATCAGATACATGCAAGTTCAAAATCAGACAACATCATAACACATCCATAAGTACTGAATCAAAACATGCAACATGCAATGGGATTCAACATAGAGTAATTTCTGATAAAGGGTATTTTACATCATAGAATTATGCCCACTTGTGTCACATGCATCAGGACACAAAACAATAAAGTGCATCATCTCATAAACATGTGTATCTGAGCCCAAAAAGTAATCCTTTATATATACATGTGTGTCATATACATCTATATCAACAAAAATGGATATACATCGGTACTCTATATCAAAAATGCCTTCAGCTGAGGCGTAAAAGGATGATACATAAAAAATTTCCACATATCTATACAAGTATAAACTATCTAGAGCAGTACTTAAAATGAGACATCATAGATATAAAGTGCCATAAAAAGGGGCATGTATAAGAAAGAATCAAGCCTTCATCATGAGGCATCATCAAAATACAAGTATACAAGGCTATACATCAAAATCAACCTTCATAAGAGGCATGAATACAAATAATCTATACAACAAAAATGTGGAGCTCAACCGCAGCTCTCGCCCTCACTGGGGCTCCAAGGTCTGTCACCTGGTCGACAGAACAATGGAGGCTGAGATGGTCCTGGTCTAGCCGGCTGCTCTGGTATGGCCTATCTCACTGATCTCATAGATTGGCCTGATCTCTGTGACTGAGAGCCTGTTGCACTCAACCCTGACTGTCGAGGTAGTACCACTCTCTGCTCTGGGGGGACTACCTTGTAATAGGCAGTCCTGTAAAATAGATCCTCGCCACCAAGCCAAATAGCATCATGTATCAAGTCAGCATCTTCGGAGATGAGGTCTGCCTGAAGGGAAACATCATGCTCACCTGTCACTTGGCCTAAATCGGCCTCAACCTGTCTTGTGGAGGAAGCCTCTCGATCTCTCTCTATAGTAATAGTCTACAGCTCAGCGCGGGCCTAATCCCTCTGTGTAAGTAGTGCCTGTGACTGTGTGTATACATGACCTCTCTACACAACGACCATCCACACTTGGGTCAGGGACTGATGAAGAAGGCTCAATACTGAGCCCCCTGGGCAATCATCTCTCGTATCTGCCTCTGCCATGCCACTCTGCCATCCCCTGGGCCAGCCTGGGCCTGAGCCTGATCTCGCTCTGAAAGTAAAGTAACAATGTGAGCTCGGCCTCATCACGCTCTACTGTGGTAGTCACACACCAGTCTCGAGCCTCATCTCTCTCCGCTCTAGCCACATCTCTCTCGGCTATGGCCTACTGTAGCTGCTGCTATGGGGTGGATGCCAGTGCCACTGTCGGTGCCACTGTGATGGGTCCTTGGGGTGCTTTGGATGACTGTCCCTGCTCTAGGACCCTGCCTCTGGGCAATTACACTGGTGCCTGTACTAGGCCCTGTGGCCTCGGTCCCTATGCTTGTGCAGCACCCTGCCCATCATGTGGAATGCCATCAAAAGGATCCTCTAGGTCTGGCCCCACTGCCCTCGCTCTGTGCTCTGAACCATGCCATATCTCTATAGGTGGACGAGTGCCTACTGCCTAGGCCTCCTCTGGCATTGGGGTAACACTGTAGCATACCAAGCTGCATAATTGTGGTCCCTGGATCCCACACTATCATGTGGTCCCATCCTGGGGACCACCTCTCACACTTGTATGTGAGGCCCCATGGTATACCTCTCTGAATCTCTGCGTGCATGCCAAATATCTGGTGGGGGACCCCCTGATACCCTGCCAAGCTGCCACTGGCACCTGTCTACTTGATACAACTCAATAATGTAGCTGTGGCTACTGATGATAAAGTGCTTTACCAAGCACACACTGAGCTCTGTGGCATCCTTTGGCCATTGGAAATGTTTGTAAGGCCGCCAGATGATGTCTATCTCTAGTAGCTCATCAAACTCTCGCCTATATCTAAATAGGCTACCAAGATGGCCGCATACATACCCACCATCTGCTACCCATGCCATGTAGGATGGCTCCTTAGGATCTCAGACATGCAAAGTGCCCACAGGGTGTCTGATCACAATGTGTTCCCATGACCATATCTGTAACAAAAAGGTTGGACCCATGATCTTCTGACCATGGTATGTGATCAAATGTAAATCCCAATATAGGTGGGCCAGTATGCACTACCCCCAACAGTATCTCTCGCCGCTGAAGATGCCATAAACCAAGGGTAATAGTCCTCTCAGGAACAAGGTCCCTATTTTATTAGTGAGTAAGAACCCACTGATAAGAGATATGATGTAGAGAGGCCCCTGATGTAATGTGGGATCGGAGATACACTTGTGTAAGGCTATAGTCATCCTGTCATGCAGAATGTCATCAACATCAAAAAGGGCACTGCAAACTGCTCTAATCAGCCCTACATCTGTGATGTACTCAATCAAGGTGCCTATAATTGGCATGCAAAGGATCCACCATACATCCTCAATAGTCACATTCATATCTCCTATAGGCACTCTGAAGCATTGACTCTCACTATGCCATCACTCAGCTAGTGTAGTCATTAGGCCATGATCTAGTGTAATAGAAGACATTCGAGACATGGGGCCTAGCCCCACCACCTCGAGGAGTATAGCCATGACTTGCCAGTCTCACCAGTGCATACTCCCCTCTAACTCTGCTATCCAGGAGTGGCACTCCCATGTTTGTAACACTGGTAATTGTCTTTACAAAATAACAAGTCGCTAGTCAGTTACTAACATTTCTTCCAAAAATCTATCTACCCTTTTAGGGTTAACCCAAAAATCCTAAAAATTCTACTAAATTTCATGTTTTTGACACTTTCTTATCTTTTCTCCACCTGTCTAGGATGCTTGCACGCCCTTTTGGGCATGTGCGCCTCATTTTTGGTGCTTGTGCTTGCGCGCGTATGTCTGCTGGTACTTGTACCGTCATTCGGGTGCCTACACACCCTTTTTGGCATATGCGCCACCCATTTGGTGCTTACACTTGCGTGTGTATACTCCTAGGTGCGTGCACCCACCTTTTAGTGTCTACGCCACATTTTTCATGTGTGCGCCCCATTTCCTATGTGTACGCATGCATGCACATGTGTTGTGTGTGCGCGTGCATGTAGGTGTGTGCATTTCATGTCTGCGCATGCGTGCATGTGTGCTTTGGCACATGCGCCCCAAATCTAACGCTTGCACCTATGCACAGGCACACTGACGCGACTTCCTAGGGCTAAATGCCAAATTTAAAGCATTAATGACCCAAATTAATGAGCTAGGGTTCGATACTCACAAAGGGGCCACTGTCTGCATGCTGCTGGTACCCTCAGACTGTATTTGCACACCTCAATTGGTCTCGTGTGATCACCATGGTTTTCGTCACTATCAGATCCTCACAGTAAGAAATTCTAAATGGCTCAGTTAAAATGAATTGGTCACGATGTTTTTACCCCCTAGCTATGGTATATTAACCCATTTTCACCATCGTGATGGCTTGGAGGCCCGTTTTGATCGCTGTTTTCTCCTCTGTTCACCGTGGAATAATTATTTTTATTAAATAATTATTTTCTCTTATTTTTCACCATATTGGGGCATTTTTTGCTATTCGATACCCCTTTCTTCTCCCTCGGACAATTTTATTGCTCCTTGACAATTTTATTCTTCTCCTCACTCTCATAAATAATTATTTTTTATTAATTTTTTCCACTAATCAAGGACATTATTTGTCACTTGTTTCTTCTTTTTTCCACCTAGGGCACTTTCTGTTGCACTTAGGCCCTTCATTCTCTTTCTTCTTCTATCTTCTTCTACTGTTCACAAAAAAAAACAATATATATGTCAAAAATCCAAAAACAGGGAAATTTTTTTCACAAAATCCTAAAAAAGTAGAAAACCTACAAAATTGGTAACTTGCTTATTATGGCTGAAACTTGTGTCTTGCGCATGGTATTTTCTCCATATCCTACTGGTTTGTCTCACATCTTCCTCAATTAATATGACTAGCGGATCACCAGATTTACAACCATTTACAAAGCTCACTGCTTTTGCTTCGTCTGTACTCAGGGGCACGTTTGTTGCCTGGTGCTGTTTCATTGTGCACAAACACTTTTCTTGGACCCCGTGTCCATTATCATTCCCCTTGCATGTAATATTTCTCAGGGCATCATTTTTAACCCTTGTCATCAATCAAAAACTTGTGGATCTCTTCAACACTGATAAAAAAACATTTGTACAATTGTCTTGACCGTTGTTGGGTTGGGTATGTGTGTTCGTACTTGTTTTCCCTGTTAGATGAGATTATTTCCTTCTCATATTGCATTGCATTGTTGTATGTTGTGTGGAGTTGGTATTTTCAGAAATGGGCAATTATTCATAGTATGGCTTTTCATGTCATTCTACCTTTGTTGTATGCTTATATTTTTCATAAGGACCGATGACGTAGCTCCTATGGTAATATGATGACATCAAAATGATTCCAATACATGGCAGCTAGAAGCTAAGCTCTTCTCTCCCCTCCTCCATATTTCTTCTACATCACCTTCTTCTCACCCCCAATATTCTCTCTCATCGGGGCATCTTGCCCCTTCCCATTCTTCTGTCTATCTCTCATCTTTTTTGATCATCGATCGACTTCTTTCAACACCCCATCGACACTCGAGGGGGCATCACTCCCTCCTACTAATTTTTCTTCTATCCCTTCAAAAATTTCTTCTGTCTATTATCTTTGAAGTGGTGCCACTTACGCCACCCCAAAGTGGGGAAAATGTAGACACCCATAATTACGCCCAAGCAATTTAAATACTTAAATTGCGCTAATTATCCCTTTTCTCACAAATCGACGACATATAATCAAAAGCACTCATATTCCCTCTTGTTGTCGTTAATTAATTACAATACGCTAATTGATTAAGCCACCTATCCAACTAACAACCTAATTAATGACCTTCCGTTAATTATTTACCCCTTCTATCTAGAATAATTAATTATTATTAATTAATTAGCCTTTCACTTCATTTAACTAATAAATCAATATTTAATTGATTTAATCCCCTCCTAATAACCTAAATCGTACTAATATTCCTCTAATTGGCTTCTATAAGCTTACATCTACCTATTAGTTAATCACCTTTGATTAATTAAAACACCCTCCAACTCCCATGACTTGCTAAGCATAAATTAAGCCCTTCTAAAGTAAAGTTACCTTTGATAAAGCAACCTTATCCATTCCTAATCATGTTTTACTTTTATCCCACATGCTAAGTGATGAAGTGTTTCCTTTATCCATTGGGCTATATAAGGATCCCTCCTTCTACCTTTATACCTACACCTAAAATTCTTAAGAGAGCAAATGGAAAGCATATAGCAAAGAGGCTAAGAGCTTACATTTTGTCTTCTTGAGAGGTCACCATTGTTAAGAGCTAAGCTTCCTATTCTTGCATTCTTTAAAGATCAAACAAGCAATTTTTGATTGCCCTTGGAGCTAAATAGGTCCATGTGTTTTGTTGGTAATCTAGGAGAGTAGAGATGTTAAAATAGCATGCATAGTTTTGATCTCATGTTTTCAAAGTTATAATGTTAGTTTAGATCTTGCTTAGTTCTCTATCTTGATGGTGTTTATGCTTTGTTTTAGTTGAATTGTAGAACTATTTTAGGTGGTAGTTATTGTTCCATTTGATTTAGCATTAAGCAAAGTACACATGCACACAGTGGGGATATCCACCATTCATATGCCTATTTCCGCACCCACTACTCACGTTTCTTCCCCTATCATCACTCATATCCAACCCAACATTTCTTCAGGAACCCATGCCTTAGAGTTTTGTATCTTGATTTGCAGGCTCAAATTCATCAATTACAACATGCGTCTTCTTATTCTTATCTATCTCTTAATTCTTGACTTCTTCTTAATATTCCTTTTACACCTGAGGTTTCTTCTTATCTAATTCCTCCCAATTTTTCCTCACCTAATTTTTGTCTCTTCGATGTCCATGGAGATCCCTCAAGAGCACATTCTTTCATTTCATGTTGCATATTTGGATTATGCTTGTAATCATAAACTCTTGACCAAGTTGTTTCCTATGAGCTTGCAAGACTATGACATACAATGGTTTTATGATTTTGCTTTTCATTCCATTTGATCTTTTACTCTCCTTGTAAATTTGTTTCTAGCTCACATTTCCATGAATATTGGCACAAAGATATCATATGCGCAAATGACCAAAATGAGGCAAGGAACTAATGAACATCTTAGTGACTAAGTGTTGCATTATAAGACTAATCTTTCTAAAATGAAAAATGTCTTGGATGAATCTGAATTTCAAGATATTTTTATCCACATCATATTACCTCCTTTACAAGAGTGTGTAATCTTTGATTCTTTTCACTCTTTTGATCAACTATGTTATACTTTGAAAATTCAAGAGATTAAGTTACTTTCTTTCGGAAAACTTAAACATGAAGCTAATGTTTATGATGTTCCTACTAACAAGTTTTCAAACAAATCTGCCTCAAAAAGCAAGCCTCACGAGCTTAAGCCTACTGTCAATGTTGTATCTCAACCTATAAAACTTCAATTACATCCTACACACTATTTTTTTACTAAATTTCCATACCCACCATGTATGTTGTTGCCTCAAATCCTAGAAAGTAATTTGATTTCTCTTCTGAATCTTCTTGAGATCAATCCTAATAGACCCCATGGAAACAAATCTTATGAAAATGCACATTGTGTTCACCATAGATGTATTTTATCATTCTAATGATAAATGTTTCAAGCTTAGACATATAATCCAAGATTTGATTAAAAATCATGACATTGATTTTCCCAAGTCTACTATTTCTATTCCAAAATCTACCAATGACAATGGAAAGCTTAAAATTTTCAATGAACCTTTTTATCTAAGCATGAAAAATCAGCTTTTGAATCCTCTTCTAATCATGCATATCATGTTGTTCCTCCTCCATCTACAGATCATCCTCTTGGACTTCTTGTTGGTACCATTGATTTTTCTCCACCTGTAATTACTTTTACTGATGATGATTTTTCATGCCTCTTTTTCATTGCATAGACTACACATTGATGTTTATGCTGGTCCTCATGTTATTAATAATGTTATGATACATCCTAATTATAAGTGTAACACATGTTCACTATATTTTCTGCAAGTTATCATCTTTATGTTATCTCAGATGACCCGTCAGTAACCTACTTATCATGGACATGTTACTCTTCCTATCACTATTGGGACTTTCACTATCTTTATGCCATTCATTGTTGGGTCTATAGTTGCGCATGGTGACATAGTATTATGACTCCCTTGGCTTATGGTTAACAAATTCATACCATCCATAGTTCACTCACACCTTAATTTTATACATGATGGTCACATTATCACTATTTGAGGCATTAAATTATAGACTCCTTTATCATTGGCACCTATTATCGCTATACCTTTAGTTTCTCCTATCACTCATGCACATATTTCTCATATCCTCCTGACGGTCCCATAACTTTGGCACATATTATTCCTACTACTAATTTTACACATATGATTAGATCTCCTCCACATGTGGATTCTACTTCTCACTCACAAAAGATACATTGGTCTCATAATCCACCTCACATGCATATGTCTCTTCTTAGAGAACATACTACCTCTGACACATATAGCCCCATTTCTTGGTCTCTTTCTCCACATACACTACCCCATGGCCATAGAGTATTTGATCATGATCACATGTGCACCTCTTTTACACTAGAAGATAGTGGGCCCTTTCCCTTTACCCTCATTAGGTGGGTAACTGCAACATTCACACGTTAGGGGCATACTATCCCCCTCACTACCCGATGATGCACTCTTGTTCTAGGTCCAAACATGGCTGTTAAGGGCACACTTACCTACATGAACCTCACTTTACACACATAAAATTGGGGAAACATTTCTCCCCTCTCATAATTAATCTATTTCATGTTCATATATTTACAAAAATAAAAAAAATACTAGTTTAAATATTGATTGGTTTTACTTTTGATATATTCTACTATTCTTCGTTACATGCTACCTATCATGATACCTTGATTCATAACATGCTATATCTTTTTCCACAGACACATGTGCGTTTACATGGTACTCTTGAGGTTAATGCATATTAATGACATGTTCTTACATGATGAATGATGCTTGGCACTATACCTTACTAGTCCCACTCAGGCTCTTGAGAGCATCTACATTTTCTATTTTATCTATATTCAGGTTCTATCATTGCAACATTTACTAATTTCAATCGTATTTCTCTATTGTATACATTGTGGCATACTATCTATTTTTATAACATGCTAATGGGTGCTTCATGTGTAGCATTTGTCTTGCAAGCCTACTTCTAATTATGGTTCTTTGATTAGCTTATATATTGTGTTCTTTTATTGTCTCTTGATTGTCATTGTTTGTGGGCTATTCCCTATTTTCATTCTTATTTACTTGTACCACCTTGAAGGCTTTGATCTTATTATGACATCCTAAGTGGTATCCCATGTATTCAACCTAATTGTTGTGTCTTTTGCAATGTTATTGTGTCTTGTAACATATTTCTATTACATCATGTTTTTTTACTAACACTCTTGGCTAGCCTTATTCCCATTGTTTTCATATGCCACGGTTGTGATCATGTGTATTCCCTAGCCCCCATGTATGAGTTCTATTTTATATGTGCACATCAGTTTCATATTTCTTTGTTTGGGATGCGCTCACCTTGAATCATCTCATGCACCCCAAATAAGAGGGGCAATCATCAAGTGACTATTTCACCCTCTCAACAGTCCATAGACCAAATACACATTGACAAAAAGTAAAATTAGGATAAATAAGAGCTAAGAAATAGGTTTAGAATTAGACTTGAGCTAAAATTTAGTGCAAGAAAAAAGCACCCAACTCAGATAGGAATGGTGGGCACCAGTCTCCCACCTGGACATTCTTTTCCCATGGACATAAACGAGAATATTACATGATCAACATGTTTCCAATGACATTTTTCTCCAATTCCAGCAGTACATACTCAATTATAGATTGTAATTAGTTACCAAAAAAAACAAAATAAGTGAAAATTTACAAGGGAACTAATTACTTTGTTTTTCTTGGGATCAAATAAGGAAGTGAAAGCTAAGGCACATGCAGGACAACGATATGTATGAAACAATGTGTCAGCCGTGGAAGGTTTCAATTGGCTTTATGACCATATGTAGTGGCACTTATCCATAGGGAAGATTTAAGGGTTGGAGAGTAAAGCTAACTGCTCTCTAAATACTCTTCCCTTGGTGGCAAGATACTCACATTCATATTTTAGTGACAAGATACTCAAATCTAAAGTTTGGTGATATGACACCCAAATCCTTAGTATTATTCCAGCCATCTCCAAGTAAGCAACCATACGAGAAAAATTATATCTCTTTTCTCATGGCACACATGTATTCTACCCTTGATTCACTTTTTTTTCAATAAAAATTTCTATTTTTGCATGAACTAAGTTAAAGTTCAATTTCATTTACCATGAGCATTGACTACACTTATTTTATTTTTCAGGTCCAACCTTACTCTAAAAAAAGGGAAACACACAAATGGAACAAGGAACAATCTCAAGCACAAGACACTCCAGTAAAGGAAATATCTAAGGAACACATGCATACATCACTTCTACTATGCATGTAAATTCCACCCATAGGATCCTTATCCTCCTCTAGATTTCAGGATGCACATTCTACTATCTCCATTCAGCACGATATCAAATATAACCCTCATTCAGAACACTATTAGCTATAAGTGTCTTCGGATCTCCACAAGGTACGTTCTTCTTATCTACTTTATGCTACAAAATATTCATTCACCAATATAAAGTGGGGTAAAATGCAGTCATAAAATCCCACACTTTATAATTACATCAGTGGCTCTAGGTATGTTGTTATATGCATGATTCCTAAAGTGAGAAGACTAGACATTAAGAACACTTGTTTTACTATTTCATTTATTTTATCTTTCCCACACTTTTATTATTTTCTTTTATGGAATGATCACTTTACTTTTAGACACTAGACAACATGTGACCTACCTTTGTATTGATCATTAAATATCCTGAGCATCACAGATGCTACTGCCCATTAGGGACATGAGCGCCCTAAGTGTTATTGTCCCCTTTGGGTGCTTTTGTCCCTTTCCCTCCTTTTCTTAATTTTGAATTTCCATATCATTAAATATTTTTATAGAGTCTCTTTAATTACTTTGGGTCATATTTTTAGTTGTTAATGATGAAATTCAAAGAAGGGAATCATATATATATATACAAGACTTACTACTATTAGGAGATGGGCAATTAGGAGCTAACACTTACTATCTAATACTTATACAAGGAGACACATTTAAATATTGAATTAGGGATAAATTATTCACTTCATAGAATGGGTCATTCTAAATTCCATCTCACACATTTATCTTGGGATAAAAATAATTGTAGCCCACTATCTTGGTGTGACTGATGTTAGGAATTAGAGAACAAATATACAGAAACATTTCCTCAAACTACAGTAGTAGGAAACTATATAGCAGAATTATACTTGCAGAAATAAAACAACATAAATAAATAATGCACAAAAGAAGACAAGACAAGATTTAACATGGTTCACCCAATGTGGGCTACTTCCACCAAGAACTTGCTCAGATTTTATTATCAACAAGAGTAAAACAACTCTCACAGTATTCTCTCAGTTATGAACTCACAACAGAATTCCAAAGATGTTAAACCACATCTAAACCACAATTGACACCCAATTGCTTAACCTTGATCACTCTTGATCACCTCTTGATCTCTAAGACTCAAGACCTCTTGAACACTCAAGATATATTTAAGATACCCTAACACCTCTATTTATAGGATTAAAATCCTCATAAGAAGCCCTAAAGCCAACCCTAGAAGATTGAAAGTCATGATCTTTCAACTTTCCATGGTTGGAAAAACAGTCCCGATGTTGACAGCCAGTTAACAACATGCTAATAGCAACGTCATAGAAAACAACTACAGAATGCTCCTGAAGTCTCTAAACTTAACCATTTGAGCTCCAACACTTCAACACTGATTCAAGAAGACCAAAAATAGGCTCCACACCCAACAATCTCCCACTTGGAGACTATTTCCACTGAGAAAAGTTCTTAACCCTTCATTATCACCCATGAAGGCCAATCAAAATTGAACACAACTTCAAATTCTCCCTTGTGACTGCCTTGGTCATCATATCCGCAGGATTTGACTGGTATGAATCTTTTCCAGCTTCAACTTATATTCTTCCAAAGTTGTCTTGATGAAGTGATATCTCAGCTAAATGTGCTTCATCTTAGAGTGGAAAGCAGAGTCCTTCGCCAAATGAAAATTGCTCTGACTATCACTGTGTAGTCTCCCAACTTCCTGCTTATGACCCAACTCATCAAGCAACTACTGTAACCAGATCATCTCCTTACTTGCCTCTGTGGCAGCAACATACTTAGCCTCTGTGGTTGACAAAGGCACAACCTTTTGTAACTATGAAATCCAACTCATTGATGTATCACCAACTGTAAATACATAACCTGTCGTGCTCCTCCTGCTGTCCAAATCTCTTGACATGTCTGAATCTACATATCCACATAATGTAGTGTCTGATACACCAAAAAACAATGCTACTCCCATGGTCCCTCTTAAATACTGAAGGATCCACTTTACTGCCTGCCAGTTCTCTCTACTTGGATCACTCATAAACATGATCACTACTCCCACTGCATGGGAAATTCCAGGCCTAGTGCATACCATAGCATACATCAAGATACCAAATGCTGATGAGTATGGTACCCTGGACATCTGGATTCTATCCTCCTCAGTCTTGGGACTCTTCTCTTTTGATAATTTAAAGTGACCTGCCAAAGGAGTACCAACCGGTTTAGCATCCTGCATACTAAACCTCTCTAAGACATTCTTTATGTACTCTTCTTGAGATAGTACCAACTTCCTCTCCTTCCTATTCCGAGTTATTCTCATACCAAGGATTTGTTTTTCTGCCCCCAAATCCTTCATAGCACAGGAGTCACCTAGCTGCTTCTTGAGTACCTTTATTTTCTGCATGTGCGTCCCTGCAACAAGCATATCATCTACATACAGGCACAAAATAATATAAATACCATCAAGAAACTTCTTGATGTACACATAATGGTTTGAGTGACACCTGGAGTAACCCTGCTCCTGCATAAAACTGTCAAACTTCATGTACCACTGCCGTGGAGCTTGTTTCAGGCCATACAAGCTCTTTTTCAATTTGCACACTAACCTATCCTTCCCTTTGACCTCATAAGCCTGTGGCTGCTGCATGTACAATTCCTCCTCCAACTCACCATGAAGGAATGTAGTCTTCACATCCAACTGTTCTAAGTGTAGGTCTTCTACCGCAACTAAACCAAGAACAGTCCTAATAGAAGTCATTTTAACAACTTGAGAAAAAATTTCATCAAAGTCTATACCTTTCTTCTGTGCAAATCCTTTGACCACCAATCGGGCCTTGTATCATTTCCTGCCTCCATCTTCCTCTTTTATTATATACACACACTTTTTCTGCAATGATCTCTTGCCCTCGGGAAGCTCCACCAGATCCCAAGTTTTGTTTTCCATAAGAGATCTATGCTCTTCATCCATGGCCTACTCCCACTTCTTCCTGGCATCCACCTGCACTGCTTCCTCAAAGCACTCTAGCTCTCCACTGTCAGTGAGAAATAAATTATTCAAAGATGGAGTAAATTGTTCAGGTTCCCTTCTTACCCTAGAAGACCTCCTCACCTCAGGAGTTTTGGGTTCCTGATGAGTAGGTACCTGAACTGGCTGTGCCGGAACATGCTGAACCTAAACCAGCCCCTTGGACACCTTGCTGTCCACAATGTCCTCTAACACTATGTATTCTTTCTTTGATTCCTCTTTCTGTTCCTGCAACTGATCTTTATACATGATTTTTTCATTAAAGACAATATCTCTAAACCGAAATATTTTCTTTTCTTTAAGACTCCAAACACAGAAACCAAAATCATCTTCACCATATCCAAAAAAGGTGCATTTCTTAGATTTAGCCTCTAACTTGGTCCTATCATCTTTATCAATGTGAAAAAATACCTCACATCTAAATACTCTAAGAAATGAGTAATCAATTTTCTTACCAGACTAAGCCTCCTCAGGTATACCTCCATCCAAGGCCATAGAGGGTCCTCTGTAAATCAGATAAACAACTTTTCTTACCGCTTCCACCCAAAACATGAGTGGTAGCCCCACATGTAACCTCATGCATGTAGCACACTCCATGATTGTTCTGTTCATTCTCTCTGACACTCCATTTTCCTGTGGAGTGCTTGGAACCGTTCTTTGCCTGCGGATCCCATTTACCGAATAGTAATCAAGAAATTCATTGCTGTAATATTCCCCTCCATTATCTGACCTGAGACATTTCAACTTGAGACCTGTTTCATTCTCAACCAAGGCTTTCCATCTTTTGAAAGTTTTAAACACATCAGATTTCTTTCTAATGCAATATACCCAAACTTTTCTAGTTGCATCATCAATGAAAGTGACATAATAACATGAACCACCAATAGAGTTTACCTTAGCTGGCCCCCATACATCTGTATGCACTAACTCTAACTTACCCTTCTTCCTGGTAGGTCCAACCTTGAGGAATCTCACCCACTTCTGTTTCCCATAAACACAGTCCTCACAGAAGTCGAAATCTAACTCCTTTAATCCGGGTAGCCTGTCCTTTATAATATGCATGCCCTTATGACTCATATGACCGAGTCTCTAGTGCCACAAATTTGTATCTCCATTTATAACAACTAAATTACAATAATCGGCACCACGGGTTAAATACAAAGTACCAGTTTTCTTACCTCTTGCAACCACAAGAGCTCCCTTGGTAACCTTCCAAGAATCCACTGTAAAACTAACCATACAGCCATCACTGTCTAGCTATCCCACTGATATCAAGTTCTTCCTCAACTTAGGCACATGTCTAACGTCCTTAAGCAGCCATGTGTTCCCATTCTACATTTTCACCCAAACACAACCTTTCCCTACTATGCTGCATGCTTCATCATCACCAAGATATAAATGTCCAAAATCACCTTGAACAAAATTAGTAAAGTAATGTCTATGTGGGGTGGCATGGAAAGAAGCCCCTAGATCTAACACCTAAGATTCAAAAATATTATCTAAAGAAAGAGTTAAGGCATCTTGAAAAACATCACCTGCTACCACATTTACCTCTTTAGTTTCCTCCTTCTTGTTATTCTTATCCCAAAGAGCCCAACAATATTTATTAACATGACCAACCTTTCCACAGTACCAACATTCTAACTTACTCTTGGACTTTGACCTTCCATGATCATTCGACTTCCCACAGTTACCTTTCCCTCTGTTCTTTTATCTCCCTCTGCTCTCCACCGTTAAAGTGTTTCCAGAAGTAGAAGAATCTCTGGTGCTCTTCTTTCACATTTCCTTGCTTAGGATCACACCTATTACATCCTCAAACTTCAGCTTTGAGTTATTAGAGACTGAATTACTTACAGCCATAACCAAGCTGTCCCAGCTATCTGACAAGGAGCACAAAATCAACAAAACCCTGTCCTCATTATCAAAGTCAATTTTTACCGAGTTTAACATACTCACAACTGTATTAAATTCATTCAAATGATTAGCAACATAACCATTCTCAGACATCTTCATATTAAATAAATTTTTCATCAAAAATATTTTATCATAGGCAGAGGGTTTTTCATATAACTTCCCCAATGCACTCATGAGACCTTCCGCGGTCTTCTCTTGCGATATGTTGAAAGAAACAGAAGATGCAAGGCATAAACAAATTTCCCCGAGCACCTTTCTATCCAGAAACTCCCAATCCTCATCTGACATGGCTGTTGGTTTCTTTACTTTTCTAGCCAAAGGAACATGGAGGTCCTTTTGTTATAAGTATTCCTCCATTTGCATCTTCCACAAACCAAATTTCTGCCCATTGAACTTCTCAACTCTCGATCTTCCCTCATCTTCCATAGCTCCCACTCAAGCTAAACTTTCCCTATGATTTACAACTTTAGCAAAAAACCACCAAAGATTTGATACCAATTGTTAGGAATTAGAGAACAAATATGTGAAAACAATTCCTCAAACCACAGCACTAGGAAACTATATAGCAGAATTATACTTGTAGAAATAAAACAACATAAATAAATAATGCACAAAAGAAGACAAGACAAGATTTAACGTGGTTCACCCAATGTGGGCTACGTCCACCAAGAACTTGCTCAAATTTTATTATCAACAAGAGTAAAACAATTCTTACAATATTCTCTCAGTTATGAACTCACAATAGAATTCTAAAGATGCTAAACCACATCTAAACCACAATTGACACCCAATTTCTTAACCTTGATCACTATTGATCACCTCTTGATCTCTAAGATTCAAAGCCTCTTGAACACTCAAGATATCTTTAAGATACCCTAACACACCTATTTATAGGATTAAAATCCTCCTAAGAAGCCCTAAAGCTGACCCTAGAAGATTGAAAGTCGTGATCTTTCAACTTCCCACGGCTGGAAAAATAGTCACGATGTTGATAGCCAGTTAACAGCAACATCGCAACAATGCCACAACAAATGACTGCAGAATGCTTCTGAAGTCTCCAAACTGAACTGTTCGAGCTCTAACACTTCAACTTTGATTTAAGAAGACCAAAAATAGGCTCCACACCCCAACAACTGACATAAGGGCAACCTAGCTTCAAGGGACACAATTAAAATCACACACTCACAAGTACTACATATAACATGAAATGTAGTGAAATGCTCAATGACTATCACATTGGGATGACCACCGAGGTTAGTCTCACCCAAGCTCATGCATTATTTGTTTCATCTAATGTTTGGTTGAGTTTTTTTATAGGTAGCCAGGGTTTATTTTGTAAGAACAAGAGTGATACAAGAACCCTACAAAAATATGAAGTGACAGAAAATGAAAGGAATGAACCAAATTTAGGCCTTGAAAAGACAAAAAATGAGGCTACTATGAAGACACTAGTACCCAAATTAGACACTATCACTCGGGGAGGTCATTTCCTCCTGTAGGAACTCCTATATAAAGAAGTCTAAGATCTCAGTGTTCTAGACAAAGCTTACACAGTCCAAATCTAACATGTTCCAGTCAATTTATAACCCAGAGTCAGCCCTGATCTCCCAATACAAGCTAATTCATTCTTATCTCATTATTGCTTACACTTACTTGTACTTTGCATGTTAGATCTTGTTTTTCACTGCTATATTCATTTGATCTCAGTCCTCTGATATAAGTTTTATGATTTTATTAAATCAAAAATAAGCTTTTCTCACTCTTTTATTTAAGATATTTTGCAAAACGTTAGCATAAGAAAGTAGGAGTAGGTGTGTTTTGGGGAGGTTTATTAGGTTAGATTTCATCTTTGGGAAATGCATGAATAATGAATGTGAGGTAATAAAGATGTAGGATTAGAAGTGGATAAACATAATTAGGAGAAATTAATTAAGATTAATTATTCATGGGAATTATGGGAGGTATAAATAATTATTGACATTTCTTACACATGTATAAGAAGGCTACTCGAAACTTTGTTTATCGGTTTGAAAAAGCTTTGGGAAAGACATGCAATCCATTTTAGAACGAGTTCTTGGGAATTACTTACATAGATGGATTACATGAGCTGAGGGATATAATTGTGAAGGTCATGTTGGAAATTATCGAACACAAAAGCATACTTTGATAGAACACGGGTTTTTTTTTGAATAAAATGAACTTAGCCATTATTACAAGTTTAGGACGTCTAGATGGCCATAAAATTCTACTTCCAAAATGCACTAGCTGTTGGCATTCAAATCTATGGGAGACTAAGTTTAAAATCATTGGAGGGTTCTATAAAATCCAATAGACGTTAAAATATTCGTAGAATTTCAGCAGTCAAGATATGTAGCTATATGGCAACAGATCAACTATTTAACCAGAGGCTATGTGGTAGGATTCTAGGATCCTCATTGTTTTTAAACTCTGGTGGATGTCATAACCCTAGAATGAGTTGTAATTTATAAGATTTCAGGTTTATGGGAGAAGGAAAGGTTGTCAACATGGTCAATAGGACAGGTGGCAGGGTAAGAGCTTGACACACGGTGAAGATCAAAGGGCAGAGGAAGGACACCTGTCGTCATTCTAGTGAAGCTTGAGGTGATGAACTTTGGCGGACCTCAAATCCCCGGGATAAATTAAAATGAATGAAGGGATTTCGAGTCTAGAACTTTAAATCAAAAGGTGAAGTTGTGTGGGATGCTCTGATTGGCTTGCGTTTCGTAAATTGACAAGGTCCTTTTAAATAAAGTAAATTATGAAAGTGTGTGGAGTGCTCTGATTTGTTTGTACTTCATAGTTAAGTTTTATTAAGTCCGAAACTGTGAAATATAAATCATATGTGGCATATTTTCATTGGCTCACATTTCAAAAGGTCAAAGTCATAGATAATTAAGCATGGGGCTATTCCTGAGCCAATTAAAAGATGAAACGTGTCAAGTTCTTGTGCATCATGACATGCAGAACTTAAGAAGGCCATAACTTGCATTCTAAAGTTCCAAATTTTATAAAATTTATCTCGTTTGAAATCTCTCGACCAACCATATAATTTGACATCATTTTTTTTTTCAAGGATTGAAGAAATTCAGAGTAAAATTCATGCAACAAAAAGAAAGGGCTACATACGGAAGTTTAAAATAGATGAAAACATGCAGTGAAGCTCGTTTTTTCATTAAGAATATTTTAAAGTAGAAAAAAGCATGCCGTAACAAAGAAAACTTATTTTTAAAACATGTAGAGTTTATTTTTTGAGAAAAAGGATAAAGATAAATCAGATTACATGCTTTTCACACTGAAGAAGTTACTTTTGGATCAAGATAACAATTTACATTGTTTTATTCTATTTTGAGTCAGACTTGCATGTCTTGATTTGATATTCTTCTCTCTCTCATATTTCTATGAAAACTTTAGAAAACATTGTAAAATTATCTTTGATTCTTCATTCATATTTCTGGATAAATTCAGTCTTTTTGAGTGAGAAAGCAAGGGTCATGAGTGACTATTTGTGCTTATTACACCTCTTGGAGCAATAAAAGAGTTGTCTTTTACCTTCTATAATATGTATTTTGTGCATACTTTATTTTAAACTGATTTTATTTTGTGATACTTGTTTATCCTTGTCTTATTAGTTTAATATCTCATGCCTTTATATAATCTTGTGCCAATTTTGTAGGGCATAAATTATGTTTGACAGGTTGTTTGCAATATTTTATTGTGGTGTTATTTGTTTTCCCTTCTTGTCTAGTGAAAATCAATTCCGGAACCCTTTTGTGAATCACTTTAAAATTGACTCAGTTACTTGTAGTTTTTGTATGGTTTGTGTGGATTCGTTGGATCACATGTGTGATCCAAATAAGTCTGAAGTTCTCTAAATTTTTTGGTATATTAGCACCCCTTTTAGTTTTTTTCCTTTTTCCTTTTCTTCTCCCTTTTCCCAGTCAGTTGGTAGGATAGAGTTAGCCTTAGGAGATAGAATTAGTTTAGGTGTTGTAATAGGGGAGCCAACCCTCTCTGGAGACTCTATAGTATCCCAAATTTCTTGTAAGTTAAATTAACTATGGTTATGTATAATCAGGATTAGATGAGATCATCATTATGTGTAAGAGTTCATTTGGTTCGTCATGTCATGACCCACACCTTTTGTTGCGGGGCATGACACTATTGAATGGGTAACCCCAAACCCACCTTGATGATCCTTCCTAAACGTGATTAGGCCCTGATCGTAGGTAAAACGGTTCATAAATGATAGCGAATCTTTCAGTTATTTGTATTTCAGTTACTTTATTTTAATAGGTTTGGTCATCTTTTGTTTTGTTCGACTTTTTCAATGACCATGATGATAACTGCCTCTGTTTTATTTGACAATGCTATATCAAGCCAACTTGATGAGAATATTCGAATTATTATTTACGGACTTGGTGATTTTCGTTTATTGGAATGTTTTATATGAAACCTATAAATTCAACTAATTACTATGGTAATATATTATTGGAAATATGTGGACTTGTATTATGAAGGTTAATTTTAACTTAACCATTAAGTTAGGTAACAACTAAAATAAAAATAAAAATAAATGAAATATTAATTAGTATATATATATTTTAGAAGGATTTGGCATATAAGCCAAAAGTTTTTTATTAATATTTAATATTTATGGGTTTCGTAAAGTGAAACACCTTCACATGGCACCAAGTGTGTGGCATGCATTAATGCATGTACCAACATTGGGAAGCATGAAAATTCTCCAATATGCTGCCCAACTATAATTTCTTTCAATATATTTTTCTTTTGTTTCTCCTTTGTCTATTTTCATTCTTCCCTTCTGGGATACTTGTGTGAGTTTTGAAGGAAGGACTGAACTTGTTGGAGCTGGAAGAGTAAAAGGTTGCTGATTCTGGGTTTACTCTAGGCATGAAAATCTTCTCCCTTATCTACTGCATTATTTGTAAAAAAATGAGCAAAGACACATTCTGTTTTAATGGCAATCAAAGGAATTTGTGGACATCTTTTGATTTAATTGCTTGGAGATGAAATTTGAAAAGGAAATTGATGGATTCTATATTCTTTTAAGTTTTCTTTGTGTGGCTTTAGCTAAACCTAGAAAAAAACACAAATGGGGTTTTGGGTTTTGATATGGAAAAATAAAAATAGAAATGAAAGTTGCTAAAATTCCTTCTTTGCATTAAAATAAATTATACCTAGAAAAAATGGAGTTGGGTTTTTCTGTATTAGAGAAAGGAAAAATGTTTTTGTGAAGATGGGTGTTCCAAATCAATTTTTTAATTTAAATTTGATTTCTAGAAACCTAAATTGATTTCTACCTTTGGGTTTTATTACAGTCAAACAAAAATTTATTTGTATGAGCAAAGCGATTTTTGGGTAGTGTGAAAAACATTTTTGCTAGGTATTTCTATGTTTTTCCAGGTATTTCATCATTTTTCCTGATATATTTGCTTCTGGATTTTAATAACTGCTAAAGAGAAAGAAAATTAATGCTGGACAAACTGATTTGGATATATACAAGTCGATTTTCCTGTTGGTATAATTTTATTACCGAATTTTGAAAAACATTAGTGTTGACAATCTATGTAAGATAACTTTGTTTTTTTTCTAAAAAGATTTCGTTATAGGAAGTGTTAGAAGCTTATTGCTATTATTATATGCAAATAGAATTCAAAATTATCAGCCTGTGGTATGTGGGTCAATTTTTTTTGTTGAGCTGTTCATTTACCAGAAAGCACATGTTTAAATGATGTAATCATGGTGCTGCTATATTGTTTTGTTGAGTTGTTCATTTACCAGAAAGCACATGTTTAAATGATGTAATCATGGTGTTTCTATATTGTTTTGTTGGGTTGTTCGTTTACTAGAAAGAACATGTTAAAATGATTTAATAGTGGTGTTTTTACACTGTTTAGTTGGGATGTTCATATATATATATATATATATATAATATGTGTTTTGATTGTTTTGTAATGAAGATATTGTACGTTTTATAGAGCTTCTCATTAAATATAAAATCTCGATAACTATGAAATGGATAGTTGTGAGGTGGCGGAAGACTTAAAACTCATAAGACTAGTGTGCTGTTTTGAGTTTAGCCATAACATGCATGGTGGATAACTTTGGCCAAAGTAATGTATTGATGGCTATGCATTGTTTGATCACCTAGTCCTCCAATTAAATAAAAATTGTCAGTAACTTGATCATGGGAATTTGAACACTAAACATGAGGTAGGCAATGGTCAGATACCAGAATACGAATTTGGAAAACTAGCTTCGTAGTAGACCCAAGGACTTTCACATGGTTCCTATGACCTGAAAAAGGTTGAGCCAAAATGCTAGTAAGAATTGTCACTCGAAGTAGTGACAAAGGGATATCATGGAGCTATAGATACACCCTTCTCAGTCACACATGGCTTACATAGATGTTTTTAGATAGATCAAAAGAAAAAATTTGATTTAATGAATTTGATTAAATAAATTTGTACGATTACAAATTTGTAATTTATTTTTATATTTTAAAAAAATCCTCATTTTCTAGCTCTTGTAATTTTGAGCATTACATTTTGGTACCAGAGCCAGAGGCTCGGACACTTGGACATTAATAGGATGCATGTTCTAATAAAAACTATCCTCTTTTATAAAATAGGAAACTATGGTTAGGATGGCAATAAGAGATAATATGGCGAGTGACAATGGGATAAATAATGATGATGTGCTAGATAATATGGCTGCTAAGTTAGAAGAAATCCTCAACCTTTTGAATGACACCTGAAACCGAGTTGCTACCATAAAACAACAAGATCAGGGTGGTGAATAAGATGAGGATCGCAGGGATGAGAATCAGGGTGATGAGTAACATGATGATCAACTTGAGCACCTGAATGAAAGGGAAAATAAGAAAGCAAGGCTGACTGCTGAGTTAGAAAGGGACATTAAAAGAATATCCCCACCTAAATTTGATGGTAAAACTCTTGGGGATGGTGCTAAACATTAGATCTCTGAAATGGAAAATTATTTTGAGATTAGGGAATTTTCAGAGGAGACAAAAGCAGTATGGGGAGCCTACCAATTGTCCCATGAAGCATCTTCCTCGTGGGATAATTGGAAAATGGAACTAGGAATTGATTCTAGTATGATCATGTGGGAGCAATTCAAGGCCTACTTCCATCAAAGATGGCTACCTCAACTATAATTTGACCAAAAGATGGCAGAATTCCAAAATCTGATTCAAGGAAAGTACTCAGTTACAGAATATTGGGAATGTTTCACTTGATTGCTGAAATATGTTCCTATGTATCAAAAGCATGAAAATTTTAGAGTGAGAAAATATATAATGGGATTGAATCCTAGAATTGGTGGTGAGGTAGATGTTCATGGACCTACCTTGATGGAAACAATGTTTGAAAAAGCTATCAAGCAAGAACAAAAGCTGCGAAGTATTTACGCCTCTAAAGAGGAAAAAAAGGAAAAATAACAATTTTCAAACACCAACCACAAGTAAACCAACATGGAAAAAGGGAAACAAAAAGTTTAGACTTGTCAATAAAAGAGGAATAACGGGTAGAACTATTGTGAATAATAGAAAAAGGGCAACAAGGAACAAGGTTCAGCCAGAATAAGATTGAGAGAAAAGGACCACTGGGTGGATGTTTTAAGTACGATGGTGATCATTTCACTAACAACTGTCTGCAAAGAGGACAATGGAATAACCAACAGAAGGTATCTACTGCAGTAAATAAAGAGGGGAAACAACATAAGATTTATGCTGCAGTCCATAATAAGTAAGTAGAATAACAAGTGACTCCAATAGAAACCTTAGGTAAGCTTTTTGGAGAACCTGTTTTTTGTTTTATTTGATTCCGGTTCAACATAATGTTTTGTTTCATCTAAAGTAGCTGATAAACTCAAAAATAAGAGCTAAGTACATGGAACAAACTTAGACTATACATTGTGAAAAAAATGTTGTACATAGAGTGAATCAGTGTTTGTTTAAGGAACCAATAGAATTACCTGAGTTCACAACAAGATTAAACCTATATGTGGCACCTCTTGGATCCTATGATGTTATCATAGGTATAAATTGGTTAAGTCAACATAATGCAACCTTAGATTTCTTAGGAAAATGTGTAAACTATTGCGATGATCAACAGAAAACAACAAGTGTTCAAGGTGTTAAAAGAGAGTTTGTTACTAGGTAGATTTCTACCATGCAGCTAAAAAGGCAAAGCGAAAGGGCTGCCATCTATATGCTATAAAAATAACAAATTCAGGAAAGGAAAATGAGCCTGAAATTGGAGCATTTCCCATCCTAAGGGAATTTAGAGATGTGTTTCAAAATTATTTTCCCGGACTTCCACCTAATTGTGAATTTGACTTCATAATAGAGTTCAAACTAGCAATGAAACCGATCTCCAAGGCACCGTACAGAATGACAATAACCAAATTAGTTTAGTTGAAAGCTCAATTACATGATTTTTTTTCCTTGGGTCTTATTAGACCAAGTATATCACCATGGGGTGCACTGGTAATCTTCATCAAAAAGAAGGATGGGAACCTCAAACTTTGTACTGATTACTGAATGCTCAACAAGGTAGCAGTGAAGAATCAGTACCCGCTGCCCCAAATCGATGATATTTTTGATCAAATGGGGGGTGTAAAAGTGTTTTCCAAGATAGATCTCAAATCCAGTTATCATCAACTATGAATCAAGGATGAAGATATCCATAAAACTACTTTTAGAACAAGGTATGGGCATTACTAGTTTACAGTTTTTCGCTTTGGTCTAACAAATAAACCTGCCACTTTCATGAACTTGATGAACATCATGTTTAGGGAATACTTAGACAAATTTATAGTTATCTTTCTCGATGACATATTAATATACTCTAAGAATGAGGAAGAACATTATGAACATTTAAGGATTGTGCTGGAAATTATTAGAAAACATAAATTATATGGAAAATTATCTAAGTGTGATTTCTATCAATACGAAGTAAAATACTTAGGCCACATAATAAATAAAGAAGGAATCTCGGTGGACCCTTCAAAGATCAGTGCCATCATGGAATGGTCAGCACCGAAGGATGTGCATGAAGTGAGAAGTTTTATGGGTCTAGCAAGCTACTATCGAAAGTTCGTAAAGGACTTCTCTAGGTTTGCATGACCTATCACTTCTTTGCAAAAGAAGGGTAATAATTTTTTTTGGGACAACAAGTGTGAAGAATCCTTTAAGGAGTTAAAAGGTAGACTCACAAGTGCTCTAGTGTTGAAGATTCCAGATCCAAATGGGAACTTCTCGGTGGTAACCGATGCTTCAAGGGAAAGTTTGGGCAGAGTACTACTACAAGATGGGCATGTGGTAGCTTTTTAAAATAGGAAGTTGAGGGTGCATGAAGTAAATTACGCATCACATGATCTTGAGCTTGCTGTGATTGTTCATGCGTTACAGGTATGGAGGTAATATTTTCTTGGGAAACCTTTTGAACTTAAAAGAGATCATCTTGGGCTCAAGTACATATTTACGTAGCTGAATCTAAATGTAAGGCAACGAAGATGGCTGGAGTTCCTAGCAAATTATGAATTTGATATAAATTACATTTAGGGAAAACAAAATAGGGTGGTTGATGCCTTAATTCGTAGAAAGCATATTGCTGATATAATTACATTAAGAACCCAGTTCAAAGATGAAGTCAAAAATGAGTTAACCAATGACCCCTACTACAATCATGTTAAAACAACTCTAGAAAAATATCGAAGAGACAAAAGGTATGATGGTTTCAAGATGGAAATAGATGGGATTCTACGTTATAACAACAGAATATATGTACCAGAGGGTAAAGAACTCAGAAATAAAGTTATGAGAGAATTTCATGATGCTCCCTACTCGGGACACACAGGAGTAACAAAGATGATGGCGGACATCAAAAAACAATAATTATGGAAAAAGATGAAAAATGATTTGATTCTTTACATCTCATAATGCCTTTAATGTCAGCAAGTAAAGGCTTAACATTCACATCCAACAAGACTATTATATCCTCGCAACATGCCAAAATATAAGTGGCAAGTTATAAGTATGGATTTTTTCCAAGGTCTACCTATGTCCCAAAATAAACATGATGTTATACTTGTAGTTGTAGACAAATTAACTAAAGCAACACATTTTATAATAGATAATTTAAAGGATAATTCACCCATACTGGCAAAAGGTTTGTGCAAGAATTTTTCGGATTACATGGAGTTCCTAAAGTAATAATTTCATACAGGGACTCAAGGATGACTTCTAGATTTTTGTAGACTTTGTATGTTGCCTTAGGGAAAAAATTGAACATAAGTTCTACCTACCATTTTGAAACTGATGGTCAAACTGAAATAATAAATCAAGTGTTAAAAGATTTACTAAGAATGTATTACATGGATCAACAATACAAATGGGAAGAGTACATTCTATTGGTTGAATTTGCCTATAATAACACTTACCATTCTTCCATTTAGATGGCTTCTTTTGAGGCCTTATATGGTTGTAGGTGTAGAACATCTATAATTTGGGATAATCTTGAAGATAGAGTACTGATTGGACTAGAAATGATTTCAGAAATGGAAAAAAAGGTTAAATTAATCCAAGAAAAATTGAAAGAGGAAGCAAATAGATAGAAAAGTTATGCAGATTTAAAAAGAATTGATAGAAATTTTAACGTGGGAGATAAATTTTTTCTTAGGGTCAAACCTAAAAATATTTCCATTTTGTTTAGCAAGTCAGCCAAACTATCTCCTAGGTTTTTAGGACCATTTGAAGTCCTAAAGGTCGTTGGACCAGTAGCCTACAAGCTAGCACTGCCTCCCACTCTATCCAGGCTGCACAATGTATTTCATGTATCCTTTCTTAAGAAATATGTACCTGATTTAACACATGTACTTAATTGGGATTCATTGCAAGTTTTGGATCTAGGGGTAATCGTGGTTGATCCTATAAGGATACTAGAAACCCATAAGTTGCACTTGAGAAACCGTGAGGTTTTACAATGTAAGGTCTAGTGGGACCAATATTCTAAAGAAAGTGCCACTTGGGAGAATCTGGAAGATATCCAAACTACTTTTCTGCATTTGTTTGACTTATTTTTAAGAATATGTTTTTGTTATAGTGCTAAATTTAGTTTTTATGTAAAGTGTTAGATAAGAAAATCCTGTAGATAAGCCTACAACTGAATATTGGGACTAAGGTACTTTTTGATTAGTAGTTACTGTTGAAGATTTTGTTAATGAACCTAGAAAATCTGTCGTTTAAGAAGTAATGTGGTATGTCTACAGATTATGTGACTGATTTTATAGATATATAAGGGTTGTTGTGACCTTTAACTGAAATGATATTATTACAAATTCTAAGCTAATTTGAAATATATTTATGCAGCAAATGAATGATGGGTTTAATTTATCTATTTATCCTGAAATCATCGAGACAATGATTATTATAAGGGGTGGAGTATGTAACATCCCAAATTTCTTGTAAGTTAAATTAACTACGGTTAAGTCTAATCAAGATTAGACGAATCATCATTGTGTGTAAGAATTCATTTGGTTCGTTGTGTCATGACCCACAACTTCTGTTATGGGGCATGACATTGCTAAATGGGTAACCCCACACCCATCTTGACGATCCTTCCTAAACATGATTAGGCCTTGATCGTAGGTAAAACAGTTCATAAATGATAGTGAATCTTTCGGTTATTTGTATTTCCGTTACTTTATTTTAATCAGTTTGGTCATCTTTTGTTTTGTTCAACTTTTGCAATGACCATGATGATAACTACCTCTATTTTATTTGAACAATGCTATATCAAGCCAACTTTATGAGAATATTCAAATTATTATTTACGGACTTGGTGATTTTCGTTTATTGGAATGTTTTATATTAAACCTGAAAATTCAACTAATTATTATGGTAATATATTGTTGGAAATATGTGGACTTGTATTATGAAGGTTAATTTTAACTTAACCATTAAGTTAGGTAACAACTAAAATAAAAATAAAAATAAAAATCAATGAAATATTAATTAGTATATATATTTTAGAACGATTTGGCATGTAAGGACAAAAGTTTTTTTATTTATTTAATATTTATGGGTTTCGTAAAGTGAAACACCTTCACATGGCACTAAGTGTGTGGCATGCATTAATGCATGTACCAACATTGGGAAGCCTGAAAATTCTCCAATATGCTGCCCAACTGTAGTTTCTTTCATTATATTTTTCTTTTATTTCTCCTTTGTCTATTTTCATTCTTCCCTTCTGGGATACCTACGTGAGTTTTGGAGGAAGGAAGGATTCAACTTGTTGGAGCTAGAAGAGTAAGAGGTTGCTGATTCTGGGTTTACTTTAGGCATGAATATCTTCTCCCTTCTCTGCTGCATTATTTGTAAAAAAATGAGGAAATACACATTTTATTTTAATGGAAATCAAAGGAATTTGTGGAAAACTTTTGATTTAATTGTTTGGAGATGAAATTTGAAAAGGAAATTGATGGATTATGTATTCTCTTAAGTTTTCTTTGTGTGGTTTTAGCTAAACCTAGAAAAAACAAAGATGGGGTTTTAGGTTTTGATCTGGAAAAATAAAAAATAGAAATGAAAGTTGTTAAAAATCCTTCTTTGCATTAAAATATATTGTATCCAGAAAAAAAAAGGAGTTGGGTTTTTCTGTATTAGAAAAAGGAAAAACATTTTTGTGAAGATGGGTGTTCCAAATCAATTTTCTTTTTCTATTTAAATTTGATTTTAGGAAACTCAAGTTGATTTCTTACTCTGTATATTATTATGGTCAAACAAAAATTTATTTGTATGAGCAAAGCGATTTTTGGGTAGTGTGAAAAATGTTTTTTCCAGGTATTTCTATGTTTTGCCAGGTATTTCATCATTTTACTTGATATATTTGCTTTCAGATTCTAATAATTGCTAAACAAAAAAAAATTAATGTGGGAACAAACTGATTTGGATATGTACAAGTCAATTACCGGATTTTAAAAAAAGTGTTAACAATCTATGCAAGATGACTTTGTTTTTCTTAAAGGATTTCGTTACAAGAAGTGTTAGAAATTAATTGTGATTATATGCAACTAGACTACAAAATTATCATCATGTGGTATGTGGGTTAATTTTTTTGTTGATCTGTTCATTACAAGAAATAACATGTTAAAATGATTTAATAGTGGTGTTTTTACACTGCTTGTGTGTGTGTGTGTGTGTGTGTGTGTGTGTGTGTGTGTGAACATGTTAAAATGATGTAATAGTGGTGTGTTACACTGTGTAGTTGTGTTGTTCATGTGTGTGTGTGTGTTGATTGTTTGGAATGAAGATTTTATACATTTTATAGAGTTTCTCACTAACTGGAAATAATATGTTTAATTTCTCTTATTAATAATATTCTTAAACATTTTGTGGAGCTGCTCATTAACTGAAAATAATATGTTTTCATTTTCTTGTTAATGATGTTCTTGGACTTTTTTTAAGCTTCTCATTCATTGGGAGGTAAGAAAAATAAAATTTATATCTATACCATGTGAAGCATGATTTGAATATGGTTATAATCTTAAATTTGTACCATGTGAAAACATGATTTTCTTGGTTATGATCTGAATTCGGTGTTGAATGATTATAGCTTTATTACTTTTGTGATGGTAACTTATTAAAATAAGAAAAAAAATGTACTCTTCTTAATCATATTGTTCCTAAGATTTATGTAAAATTTTAAACGTCAAATATTTATTGTTTGAATCTGAAATAAGGATATCTTGATGCTTGTGATTAGAGGGAAACCTGATCACTAAAATAGAAATTGGTTGTTCTATTGGTGTCCAGTCATAACTGTATCTTTATCAAAAATATGTTGTAATACATTCGCAGCTGTATTTCCATGTGCTTTTTGATCAAACAACATTTCTATCTTTCATATTTTATTAAATAATTGCATCAGAAAATGAAGGCAATATTCATGCCAGTTCATTTTGAACTGACATCATACCACTACTCCAGTCTTGCAGGACAATTAGCCGTCACATTCGGATATGCGGAAACTCATGTTTTGAGAAGTTTTATCGTAGCATGGATCTAAATGAGTTACTTGGATTTCAATTTGTAGAAGGATGATATCCTAGAATTTTGACTGAATTTATTGGGATCTTGGACCCATTGTTAATATTCAAACCTCACTATGTGAGAGTTACCGTATCAAGTTATGTATTTTTCCTTAATGGCATATGTAATTTATGGTTTTAATTAAGAGATGATTACTTTATACGTAATAATATCTCAATATGAGTAAATGATAAATACTAGAATTGAGAAATCTTACTTATCATAAATTTTTAAATTAAATATATTTATATTGATATTTATATAATTTGATAGTTATCAATGTATGAAGCCAATAATTGGACAATTATTGTAACATTCAATTGTCTTTTACCTTTCTGAAATTAAATAGCTATTTAGTGGCGTAGTTAATCAGAGGAATAATTAAATATATATTAATATATATTTAATTATGGCCTTCCAGTAAACTTGATATTAATATATTAAGATTGTAAATCCTATTATATAGAGGATGAAAGAGTATCGTTATAAAAAGGTAATTTAAGGTTAAAAATCAAACATCAGGAAAAGATAAACTAAATGGGAAGGTAAATAGATGAAAAGATCCATTAGGCATATTAAGGGATAAGTACATGCGGAATGCTGAAATATTTACATTTTAGCATAACGAATGTACTTATCTCATAATGATCCTAGTTGGCCTTTGGCATCTATCTCGATATAAACTCTTGCAAGATAGGTTTAATTGGAAATAAAGTAAATACAAACTATAAGATCTAGATAACTGTGAAAGGGATAGTTGTGAGGTGGCGGAAGACTTAAAACTCATAAGACTAGTGTGTTGTCTTGAGTTTATCCGTAACCTGCATGGCGGATAACTTTGGCCAAAGTAATGCATTGATGGTTGTGCATTGTCTGATCACCTAGTCCTCCAATTAAATAAAAATTGTCAGTAACCTGATCATGGGAAGTTGAACACTAGACATGAGGTAGGAAATGGTTAGATACTGGAATACGAAGTCAGGAAACTAGCTTCATGGTAGACCCAAGGACTTTCACATGGTTCCCATGACCTGAAAAAGGTTGAGCCTAAATGATAGTAAGCATTGTCACTCGAAGTAGTGACGAAGGGAGATCGTGGAGATTTGGATACACCTTTCTCAACTGCACATGGATTACATGGATGCTATCATATAGATCAGAAGAACAAATTTTATTTAATGAATTTGATTAAATAAATCTGTATGATTACAACTATGTAATTTGTTTTTATGTTTTCAAAAAAAAAATCCTCAATTTCCAACTCTTGTAATTTTGAGTGTTACAGACTCAATTCAACATATAGGCCACCCATAGCCTAGGAGTGTTTCCATTTTTTCAATTGAAATGAGAGTTATCACACCATTCTCTAAAGGGTGAATTTCAAAGTGACAAATTTTTTTGGCACGCCCGATGGAACCATCAAAAGTCAAATTTTCCATTTTTCCAATTGTTGGTGTGTATCTTGGTAGATTTCAACCTTTGGAGGCTTTGCAAAAACACATCTAGTGACTCAAAGGATTATATCAAATGGTTTTAGAAGTTAAAGTAGCCACCTTGGTGCCTTTAATGCTCCAACAATTTTTGGCATGTCCGATGGGACCATCAGAAGTCAATTTTTCCATTTTTCCAAGTTTTGGTGTGTATCTTAGTAGATTTCAGCCTTTGGAGGCTTTGTAACAACACAATAGGCAACTCAAAGCATTATATCAACTGATTTCAATAGTCAATGTAGCCACATTGGTTCCTTCATTGATCCAACTTTTTTTGGTATGTCCGATGGGACGTAATAAGGAATTATCAATAATTTGGTGTTATTATTGACAAACATCAATGTTTCAGACACAATTATTCGACATCTAGTGACTCCATTGGTTCAAAATACTCATTTTCTCAATCAAAAAACCATTTTATTTATCTTTCCATTTTTATGAGGTTGTGCAATCATGACTTCAATTCCTCATCGAAATTCCTAGTTTCAAGGAAATTATTACTACCCTCCACCTCCTCTTCCCCAAAATCCTCCTCCAGATCAGTACTATAAGTCATATCATAATGAATATTTTCATAATCCAAATAATTTGTATGATTATCCTAATAATCATGGTGTTTTTTTTTTCAAGAGCAGGTTTATGTAGATTATAGAAACAATTCCACACCTAATGATGATTGGAAGATGTGGGTACTATGATTGGAGAAGAAAATGGTACAAAAGAGGGAAACAAGCACCTACGAGGCATCAAAGCTTGGATTCAAGGTACCCTACCCATGGGATGGTCCTATGCCATACTGGTATGGACCTCAAGAGAGGTTAGACTTTATATTTGACTTGATACCAAAAATATTGAAGTGGAATGAAGAAATAGAAGTTTACCAATATAGTGTTGAAAAAACATGCCAATGGGGTAATTCCTCACTATCATCATTCAAACCTCCCATTCCTACTTCCCAACCCACTCAATCTCAGCCCAAATCCCAAATTCCTAGTTTTCTTAAAGATTTTCCTCCACAAGATCTTACACCTCTCTAATCACCTCAACCATTTCAAAATCAACTAGTAACCCAACCCACCCCTTCCATCATATTCTCTAATCCATTTTGGAATGAAGCTAATCAGAAAATGAGTTTAGAAGAGAAGTTAATTGAAGAGCAAAGTAAAGATATTCTCAGGAAAAATCTCACAAGATGGGTCTCCAAGTTTGGGTTCACACAAGTTTCATAGTTGGTTAAGCCTTCAACAGAGGTTGAGACTGAAGTACCCAAGATGGAGTTTGATTTTTTAGAAGAGAAAGAATACGAAGAAGATGATGATCAATCTCTGTGTTTTAAGTGCAGTGTGCATCATGGCACCATATTCTTGGAGGCTGCTGATTTATATTCACATGAGTCAGTAATAGAGGAGAACAAATCAGATTCACAGATCCTAGATGAAGATGGTATTGTTTAACATTTCATGATTTCTTTTGTTGAATCTGATTTTGATGAAGAATATGCCACAAAGGACAAAAAAAAGAAGAACCAAGTGCCAAGAATAGTTCTCATGAAGAATAAATGAATGAGTTTGATCTTTCAAACTTCATGTTGGATGAGGAAAAAGAGGAATATGCCCAACAAGCAAAGGATAGCCAATTTTTCTCAATTATCTTGAAATAGAAGGTAAAGAGATTCAATTACAAGAGGATTTTCCATTAGCATGAATAATATAGAGGATGAGAATATCAAAAATGTGTAAAAAAAAGAGTTGGATATCAAAATAGGGTAGGCAAATGTCAAGGATAGTTAGATTAGAACTAGAGTAAAGGAGTAAGTGTTTTTAAACACTATTGGCATCCAAGGCCTCGAGGAAGAATGTATAGGAAGTGAGAAATATTTTTCAAAGGAATGCAATGATCCCAATTGCTCTGCATGTTAGAACTTTTTGCAATTTTGGAAGGTTGTAGTAATACAATAGTAACATCATTAGTCACTGCAAAGAGCCAAGAAGGGCCTCAAGATTTTAAAGAAGATGAGTTTGAGATCTCTAGTTTCTTATTTGAAGAAGCAGAGAATGAGTATGCAAGGATATTTGTGTATAAAAATATCAGTAACCAAGAGAAAACATTATCAACTCTAGATAAGCTAGCAAACAATCAAGTAGAGGAGTTCTAATAAATCATGGAAAATCAACAAGATGAATTTTTAACAGAATTAGAAGATTATGATGATGAAGAATATCCAATTACAATTGTAAATATTCTATATTCATCATCTATATTATTCAATAAAGGCTCTCTTGTTATTAGATATTCCTATGAACTTGAGAAAAAATCAAATAATGAAGTTGCACATAAAGAAGAAGGGAAGATCAAGAAAATCAGTTATGAGAAAACCATACCCAGTCAGGTATTTGGCTAGTTTAGAGACAAAAAGGAGTTGCAATAAGTTGTGCTCATTTCAGAGCATAAGAAAGAGCTTCAAGTTGTCAAAAATCAGCCTCAACATCTACAAAAATAGAGTTCACATCCTACAGTGGTGTTTATTCTTCTATAGGCTGATATCTTTAGTAAATCAATGGTGCAAGCTATGTTTACACTTATACCATGTGAGCTAGTTGCCAAACTGATCTCATGGCCCCACTTTCTAAGAAAAGGAAGTTATTTATCACAACCAGTCTGTGGTTTTATTTAAATTTCCTTTCTATTTGGTTAGAGTAGGGTAGGTAGGATTTCAATTCAATAAGTTCTTGCATGCACAATGCTTTTCCAATTTTCTTAGGATAGTTATCTTTTAAATAAGTGTTTGCATTCACATGTTTTCCTTTTTTTGGAAGGTATTTCAGTGTTCTTACAGTTCCAAGCAAGTTACAACATTTAGCACTTGACTCCATGCCAAATGGATGCATCAAGGCACTAGATCATTTAAGATAGAAAGAAAATGACCCCACAAAATCACTAGAATTGTTGATAGTTTTTGCACAGGTGCAAGAAGGTAACTCAATTTTTTTTTTCTTAGTTTGATAGAGATTTGGAAAAGACATATAGGCCATTTGAGAAAGAACGAGTTCTTGGGAATGGATTACATGGATGGATTGCAAGAGTTGAGGGCTATAATTCAGAAGGTTTTGTTAGAAAGAATTGAACACAAAACATATTTTGACAGAGCACAAGTTTTATTTTTGAATAAAATGGACTTAGCCATTTTTACAAGTTTAGGACGTCTAGATGGCTGTCAAATTCTACTGCCCAAATGCACCAACTATTGGCATTCAAATCCATGGGAGACTAAATTTAAAATTATTAGTAGATTCTATCAAATCTAATAGACGTTCAAATGGACATCAAATTTCAACAGTTAAGACAGGTAGCTACATGGCGACAGATCAACGGTTTAACTAGAGGCTACATGGTAAGATTCCTAACTCCTCATTATTTTTGAACTCTAGTGGATGACAAAACCCTAAAATGAGTTACAATTTATAAGCTTTCGGGTCCATGGGAGAAGTCAAGGTTGTTAACATGGTCAATAGGATAGGTGGTAAGGTTAGAGGCCGACACATGATGAAAATCAAAGGGCAAAGGAAGTAACTATGTCGCATTCTAACGAAGCTCAAGGTTATGAAATTTGGTGGACCTCAAATCCCTGGGATAAATTAAAATGAATGAAGGGATTTCAGGTCTAGAATTTTAAAGAAAAAGGTGGAGTTACGTGGGATGCTCTAATTGGTTCACATTTTGTAAACCAAAAAGGTCTTTCTAAATAAAGAAAATTGCAAAAGTGCATGGAGTACTATGATTGGTTCGTACTTCATAGTTAAAGTTTTATTAAGTCTGACACTGCAAAATTTGAAGCATATGTGGCATATTTTTTTTGGCTCACGTTTCAAAAGGTCAAATCCACAGACATTCAAGCAAGGGATATTCCTGAGCCAATTAAAAGCTGAAACGTGTCAAGTTCCTGTGCATCATGATAGGTAGAAATTCAAAAGGCCATGACTTGCATTCTATAGCTCCAAATTTTATAAAATTGGTCTCGTTGGAAATCTCTTGACCAACCCTACAATTTAAAATAATTTATGTCAGGGATTGAATACATTCGTAGGAAATTTCATGCAAAAAAAATAAAGGGTTGTGTAAGGAATTTTAAAATAGATGAAAGCATGCAGTGAAGCTCATTTTATCATCTAAAAGATTTTAAAGAAAAACAAGCATGTAACAATAGAGAAAACCTATTTTTAAAACATGCAAAAAATTATTTTTTGAGAAAAAAGGAGAAAGATAAAGTAGAACACATGCTTTTCACATAGAAGAAGTTACTTTTGGATCAAGATAACAATTTGCATTGTTTTATTCTATTTTAAAGTCATACTTGCATGTCTAAATTGGATATTCTTCTCTCTCTCAGATTTCTATGAAAAATTTAGAAAACATTGTAAAATTATCCATGATTCTTCATTCATATTTCTGGATCAATTCATTCTTTTTGAGTGAGAAAGAAAGGGTCATGAGTGAGTATATGTGCTTATTCCACCTCTTGGAGCAATAAAGGAGTTGTGTTTTACCTTCTACATTATGTATTTTTTGCATACTCTATTTTAAAATGATTTTATTTTGTGATACTTGTTTATCCTTGTCTTATCATTTTAATATCACATCCCTTTATGTAGTCTTGTGTCAATTTTGCAAGGAATAATTTTTTTAACAGGTTGTTTCTAGGATTTTTTTTGTGGTGCTATATGTTACCCCTTCTTTTCCAGTGAAAATCAATTCCAGAACCCTTTTGTGAATCAATTTAAAATTTAATAATTTACTTGTAGTTTGTGTATGGTGTGGGTGGATTCCTTGCTTCATCTATGTGATCCAAATAAGTTTGAAGTTCTCAAAACTTTCTGGTGTATCACCACCCCTTTTATTTATTTTTTTCATTTTCCTTTTCTTCTCCATTTTCCCAGTCAGTTGGTAGGATATATTTAGCCTTAGGAGATAGAATTACTTTAAGTGTTGCACTAGGGGAACCGACCTCTCTGGAGACTCACTCCAACATATAGGTCACACATAGCCTATCGGTGTTTCCATTTTGCCAATTGAAAGGAGATTTATCACACCATTCTTCAAAGGGTGCATTTCAAAGTGACAACAATAATCACTTGGGATTAATTAATAGGCCTACATTAGCTTGTAGAAGCTATTTAAAGAAAATGTAGAGGAAAATTAGTGGGGGTTGAGAATGAGATTTAATTAATAAAGGGATATTAATTAAATAAAATATGGATATTTAGGTAATTAATTAATCGAAAAGGTATTTAAATTAATTGAGTAACATTAATTTACATCCAAGATGGAAACATTAGTTACTTGATATAATGTCACTAATTAATTGGTGATGTTGGTAAATTAATGTAATTAGTGTAATTTTAGTATTAAAATTGTGTGGTGGAAAGTAGGTGTCTACATTTTCCCGTCTTTGGGGTGGCATCGTTCGAGCGTTGCCCTTTCAAAGAAAGTAGACAATTTTATTTAGCGTAAGAGGAAGGAAAATTAGTTAGATGGGAGATGCCCCCTTGAGTGGTGATCAATTAATAGAGGAAGTCTATAGACACTCGAAAAGAGGAGAAGATTGATCACAGAGAGAAAGGCATTATCTTGGTGAAAAAGTGCCATCACGATGTTCAAAACCACCAAGATGAGGGTTATATATAGGGGAGGGGGGAAATGTCACCTTCACTACAATGAATAGTAGAAATGGTGCTTTGGGAAATCATGATGATAGAATATGGACATATCAGTGTTCACACACCAAACAAAGTGAGTTTGGGACTATCAAAAATTTTTGATACATGGGCAAGTGGTAGGTGATTTCATTAAGATTCATTTTCATTTTTGAAAAATTTAATTTTGAGTGCATATATGGCCCTAAAATGGGCAACACATGAGTTCACTAAAATTAAAAATTGTCAATTATAGTACCCTCATGCCAAGTCATAGATAATTTATTGATATTTCAGAAAAGTCGCTATGGTAGTAGTGATTTTGCTATAATTCATAGTGAACTCACCACCACTAGAAAACTCATTACATTACATAGCGAATTCGCCATTAGAAAACCAACAATATAACATAACAAACTCAAGTAAATGAGGAATTTGCTGCATGGTGTAGAAAATTCATACAAATGGTTAATTCACTATATTGTTTAATGAATTCGCACAAATTGAAAATTCAGTACAACTTGTGGCAAAGTTGTGAAAAATAGGCTAAGTTTTAAATTTTAACATGTTTTGTTATGTGTTCAAAAAAATATGAAAATTTGGCTAAATATAGATTTTGTGTATGTGATTATGGGTAAGTTTGAACATGCTATTGTTCTATGAGTAGTGCTCTAGACCATTGCAGCGGATCTAGTTGTTACATCCTCATGACTGGGCCATACTAAAGGATTTGGTATTATATTATGTTTAGCTAATTTTGACATTGATGGTTTATAGACCACTATTGACAATACTAGCCAAGAGATGAAATTTTGAGACAAACATATTTCATCTCTCGAGAGGGGAGATGATGATAAAATTAGAGGATGTGAATCAAATATGGAGGATATTGATCATTGGAGACCCTATTTATTATGACACCACATACACAGCAGGAGAGATGATTTGATCATGTGGTTATTCAAATTTTCCCTTGCATAGGACAAGAGTTGTTCTTACAGAGGTATTTGACAAAGATATGAGAGAGCATCTTACCTTAGTCCCAATTAGCCATGTTAGCGGTATCTTTCTCCCTAAAAATTATAGTTGCTACTTATCAATGGGGTTTATGGGAGTTATCGCTAAAATGTGTGAGTAGCATAGGTGGTTTGCATGGGGATCCCACATCCTTGCATATTTGTACATGGCATAGAAAATTCATACAAATGGTGAATTCACTATACTATATAGAGAATTAACACCAATGGAAAATTCACTAAAATTTGTAGCAAAGTTGTGAAAAATAGGGTAAGTTTTAAATTTTGAAAATGTTCTGTTATGTGTTTGAAAAAAAAGAAAATTTGGCTAAGTATCGAATTTGTGTGTGTGATTATAGGTACGTTTGAACATGCTATTGTTCTGAGTAGTTTCCTAGACCATTGCAGATGATTTAGTTGTTACATCCTCATGATTGGGCCATACTAAAGGAGTTGGTATTATATTATGTTGCCCTGATGTTGACGTTGATGGTTTATAGACCACTATTGACAATATTGGCTGAGAGATGGAATTTTGAGACAAACAAATTTCATATTTTGAGAGGGAAGAAGATGATAACATTAGAGGATGTGAATCAAATATGTAGGATATTGATCATTGGAGACCCTATTTATTATGACACCATATATGTAGAAGGAAAGATAATTTGATCATGTGGTTATTCAGATTTTCCTTTCCATAGGACAAGAGTTATTCTTACAGAGGTATTTGACAAATATATGATTGAGCATATTCCCTTGGTCCTAATGATCCATGTTAGTGGAATATTTCTCCCTTAAAAGTATAACTACTATTTATCAATGGGGTTTATGGGGGTTATCTCTAAAATGTGTGAGTAGTATTGGCGGTTTGCATGGGGATCCCACATCCTTGCATATTTATACAGATATATACATTTTGTCATCTATAGAGGTAACAAGAGTATAAGACACACCACCCTATTATATATATGGGCCTAGGATCATATAGCAGTTGGGTGCCTAGTAGGTCCATTAGATCTTTTAGATGATGATGATCCACAAGAATTTGGGTGGAGTAAGTTAGGATGAGGAAGGTAGGGATATAGAGAATTACATGACTATAAATGAGAATTGGATGAGCTTATAGTTGTAGATATTATATGGAGTCTTTACTTAGTGATGGGGACCTAGCTAGATAGTTTTACAGAGATGGATTACATTAACACAAAGTTCTATTTGGTTGACAGGCCGGATTTAGTGTAGAGAGATACAAACCAGATAGGGTGTGTACAAGTTTGGGTATGATAGGGATTTCCCACAACACCAAACGTGTTTGCACATATAATGAGATATATAATAGATTGGGGGATGATGATAGATGTAATGACAATAACAGAATATTGGGCTGGAGTGACAGATACCATCTAGGATATGATGATGGGGTGAAATATGTAGGGACTATAGCTAAGTATTGGGTTTGGTACATGAGATTCTAATTAGTCATATTGAAAAATCCACTACATAGGATGACAAATGTTTTTAAGGCTGTAATGATGTTATGTAGGAGGAGGCATCTATACATGATACATATATCTCTCTTGCCTAAAGTGATAGTTATCTACATAAGGAACATAGGAGATGAGAGAGTAGGAGGTGATGAAGGATATGTGATAGATGGAGGCAATGAAGGAAATGGGACCCAAAAATGGGTTATTATAGGTACACATGGGGATGTTTGAGATAGATAGGGTACATCATGAAGGGGTGATGGTGGATACAGATGGGGGATAAGTACATATATAATAGGATCATGCTCAACACATATAAGTGCTAATATGCACTAGCCTGAACACACAATGACTTATATAGGTTATATCCAAAGAGATAGATGTGAAGGAGATAAATCTAGTAGGATGGTGATTTGAGGTCCTATTAAAACTAGATATGTAGATATGACTAAGATTATAGTTAAGGTAGTGTGGTTGAATATCATGCTAGTGAGACAAATAAAAGATGTCATAGTGAGGGGTACACAAATCACGTTGCTAACTATAGATAGAAATTTTCTTCAGAAGGAGCACAATATAGTGACATTTGACTGAGACATGAAACATTCAGATGAAAAAATACTACACCAAGAGAGAGAGACCTATTTAGTGCCCTAGGTGCACATGATATGAAAGAGATGGTAGAAGGAATTACATGGTTGTAGGGAAAGGCTATATATTATTGAAATTTATATGAGGTAGTCATGTTAGATAGGTAACATACCCTTGTTTACTCACAGTGGTTGAGGGCCAATCAGTCAAACAAGCCATCATGATCACCCAAATTGAGATCATTAGTAGGGACACCCTATGTGATGGGTCCAATAAGGTTAACAATATCAGAACTCTCAAGAGCGTAGTCAGGAAGATAAAAACATGGTTCTCCATTTACATGCCCCCCAATAAATCTGACCCTAGGAGAGATTCATGCATAGAACTAAGTCAACATAAACCTTGGAATATTGGTAGTACCATGATGTGTAATACATGATTTTGAATAATTGTATAAACTGTGAGTCATGGATGTTTACATATGATGCATTTTTTCAGCTCATATGTGTTTGAGTATTATAGTATGTTACAATGACATTTCAAATAATTGTATTTTCATTATGTGATAATGATTATGGATAAGTGGGTAGATGTATGATTAGATTATATGTTTAGACATGATGATGATTATGAATGATGATGTTATGTTTGTATTTTTTTCTCCTTGATGTGATCTAGTTGAGTTGATACAATGCAAGGCAAAACATTTGTTTATTACTTATCTCGTTTTATGTGTATGTGGGAACCTATTTGTTCTGTCTCGGTAGGGTAGAAGAGAATAAAATGTTAGTGAGAAGAAATTTTAGTTAGAATGTGAGGTCAGATAGATGACGATGTGGGATGGGTAGGTATGATTAGTAGGTGATAGTAATGGTAAATCTATTATATATTACACATCAACAGAGTTTGAGATAATCTTTATTTGACATAAGCATACAACAATAGGCACTATGATATGAAAAAACATAATACCAATGTGTGTAAGATGCTATAGGACTAATTCAAAGACAAGTACAATGCAAGGTGAGTAAGAAAATAAAAATCAATAAAAAAAGTACGATAAAAAAAATTCAAGAAAATAATGTTTAGTAGATGTATAGATATTTTTTTATTCTATTATAGTAGCCAAATGTTGTCGTTATATAAAAAGGGTTAAGATGGTGCCCCAAGTAAATAAACATGCAAGGGTAAAGGATGAGGGACAAATAAGTTCTAAGAGAAGCTAATGTGCACTATGATAATGCCCCAAGAAATGATATATGATGAGAAGAAAGACATAACAAGTAGTTAGATTGTTGATGGAGGAAGAACTAAAATGATCCATATGTTGCACATTATAAAAGTGAACATTGATTTGGGATATTTTTATTGTTTTTTAATTTTTAAAGTGTTGTGCATTAGACATTGTTTTTTGGATTTTTAGTGGAACATTCATTTTATTTAGATTTTTGAAGTTTTCAAAATGTTTTTGGATTGTTTTGAAATGTGTCGACATTCTTGGTTTTCTAGATGTTGTGATGTTTTTGGATTTTCTAGTTTTTATGATGTTTTTAGAGTTTCTTGATTTTGTGATGTTCGAAGGTTTTCTAAATTTTATGATGTTTTTGGATTTTATAGGTTTTATAATGTTTTTGGAGTTTCTATATTTAAAATGTTTTTGGATTTTCTAGGTTTTGCAATATTTTACGAGTCTCTAGATTTTGTGATGTTTTTGGATTTTCTAGGTTTTACAATGTTTTTTTAGTTTCTAGGTTTTACAATGTTTTTGGATTTTCTAGGTTTTATGAATGCTATGTACAAAATAATGACATAGTGAGATGCCCCTGACATGATATTACAATATATAAGGGAAGATTCCCATATGAATATAAAAGTCAGATCAAGGACAAAGGTACAAGGAATGACAAGGTTATTGAATCAAGGAAATAATAAATCTAGGATGAAGCAATTATGCCCTCAAGGACGATATGCTTGTGAACAAATTGACCTACACATAGAACTAAAAACTTGTTTACACCATGGTATATGCCAAAAGTACCACCATTGCATGGTTTTCACCATTGGAAAAATTTATTTCTCTTTTTTTTAATATTTTTTTAAAACAAAATTATGGAACCTGAATCTAGGTTTATATGTAGAAGCACTTAAGGTGCATGAAATTCATCGGTTCTATTGGTATCCAAATTGATTCTCCTGCGAAGGTTGAGTAGCATCACGAAATTGACAGGATGCTTAGAGACAGAAAAATCATGATATAAGTCATTTTGTAGCCGGGGAGGGGATTCAGCTGACTCTTTGTCACTCAGGTGTTAGAGAAATGGATATCACCTTACTAAGGGTTTGATCTACCCTCACTACTTTATGTTGTGCCTTCAACCAGGGTAAGAGGACCCATTCTGTAACCCGTGTAGGTGAAGGATATCAAGAGATCCTTCTTTGTACAATTTTCATGAAAACCTTGAGAAAATATGATCAATACAACACAATATAACTCTCACGAGTTGTCACACTAGAGAGTGGAGATGTTTCTTGGACAAGGTTTGGGTTACTGTTAGTGTAAAATCACAACACCCCAAATGACCTCTTAGATTTGGTGTTTAAAACATGTCATTTGTTGTGATTCACATAACATTGAGTTTTCCCCAAAGGTGTGGGACTTTGCAAAATGGGAAAACTCTCTAGATTAAGGTTGGTTACTATTTCTTTGTCTAGGTGCATACGTGAAATTTGCAAAGGATTTATCCCTAAACCTAATCTAATATTGCCAAGGAGACAAGGATGAAAATAATGTAGGAAATTAAAACTAAGCTAATCAGATGATACACTGAAGGAATGATGAAAATTTGTTTTACTGATAGGTAAAAACCCAAAATGCATACAATAATCAAGCACAGATAACTAGTGTTGCAATGAAAGACAAGATGAGAGCAATGAAGAAAAGAAATGGTCGAAAATCAGCCACAAACATGTATTATTGCTCTGCAGATTTGATACAATGCATTTACAAAATTACCAAAAGGAAGAAACATGTTGTGATTGAATGAAAGGTCTAAAACTCCACAAATTCATTTTCCAGAGGAAAAGGGGAGCCTGAAAAATAGAAGAATGTCGAACCCTTTACAATGAGTCCCGAGCCTATTAATGCCTGCTATTAATGCCTCCTACAAAATATTCCCCCAATTATATCTTGACTGCATCAATTTCTTATTTGGTGCCTCGAGGGAGGAGGAAATGACGGATCAAATCAAATTTGATCTGGTTGTTGGGGCAAAATAGATCCTGCATTGATGGCCTGAAGATATTTCTCCATTTTTCTCCCACATAACCTCTCAAAAATTAAAGTTTTAGATCTTCAAGGCATGGATGAGGCTGATATCTTTCCAATGGTGCCAGATTTGCTGAATTTTGAGCCCCGAGTTGAAAGATATTCCCCTTTGAAATTTGTATCAAGTCCGTAAAAAAAGGTGGGAAAACCAGTTCGAAAACAAGCCCCTTTTTAAAATGGGACACATGGAGGGCTAGCGCATGTCTGAGGGTGGCCTCTGTATTTTAATTTTGGAGTGGCACAGGGCTGACACGTGGTTTCCTTCGTGACCTGCTCAATTTTCTTATGTTTTTTACCTAAGTCCTTTACTCAGCGGGGCCATATATCTAACCGGGGACACGCACCCTCTTGGCGCTCACTTGGAAGCCTCCCTTCAATTATGCTCTTGAAATAGTGCCATTTGGACACTTGGCACTCTCTACCAGCTTGTCATAATGCATTGACTATTCAACCTGACTTTGTCCCCTTTTTGAGACTGGATGCATGGAGGCTCTGCGCTCACTTAAAAATCCTGATCAAGATTATCCTTTGAAGGAGCATCAGGCTGACACTTGGAAGCCTCTGTAGGTCTTTGGACTTTTCAACAACCTCCCTTTTATATTTTCATACCTTGGGCTACGTGGCAAGCTGGTGCTTGTTTGAGTATCCACTTTTGGATTTACCCTTGGGGACGCGTGGAGCTGATGCGTGGTAGCCTCTGCTTGCATTTCTATACTTAGCCTTTTTTGAGGCCAGCCCTATCCACCGTTTTAATTTTAGCTTTGACTCTACTCCACTTTGGTCCTGGGACACATGGGGGCCTGACACTTGTTTGAGACTTCCTTTTTAGATTCAACTTTGGAGATGCACCACTTGGACACTTAGCAGCGTCTGCTGTCTCATCCATACTTAGTTGATTTTGGACTCATTCTAAATTGTTCCGGAGCTTGAAGACCTTGAACCTTCACTGATTCTTGTCTTTGAACCTCTGGCCTCTTTGACACTGTCTCCTCCTATCCTAACCCTGCTATTCCTTTTCTGAGCCTACCTGTAATATGTTTAATGGATTTAAGGCATAGATTCACTTGACAGAGCTATTTTTTGAAATTATTTTGCGTAGGGTCATTTAATCTTTCATAGGCCCCAATACTTCCATTTTAGAGTCTCCCTACAACCTATTTGTAGGAATTAAACATGATTTATTTGGTTCTTTTTGTGTGGGGTTATGGGTGATCTAATATTTTACCGAGGGGCAAAATATGTATAACAGTTTTGGTGAATTGCAAGGGTATCTTCCTGCTAGATGAGAGGACCAGTTGCCTTGTTATGTCCATTGGGCATGGAGTTGAGAATGATGGCCTAATAATGATCCACGAGCCTGACCATCTACTATCTCAATTTTCATAATAAAAATCTAGAAAATGGTTTCTGAGAGTAGAAATTTGATTCGACCTGGGGCTTTTGCCTTTCCCTGAATGGACTGTTTCGAAGACGGCTTTTAGTTTCTTTACATTTATTTTCTTTTGAAGATGGAAACTATTATAGGTAACTATGAGTTTTTTTGTTGTGAATACTGAAAGGGATAACACATCCACTTGTAGGAATGTTGGACTGTGTAACGATGCAACCTAGAGCAACAAAGAACCTGTGCCACATCACTTAGGGAAACAGAACTACACTACAACAAAATAATGTGCATACACACTTAGGGAAATAAAATCCTATGTGAATATTTACAGGGGTGGAAACTTCCCATTCAGTAGAAATGTTTGAGATGGATCCCATTTATTTGGATCTGTAATTTTCTGCCATCCAATTTGGTCAACTAGAAGGCATTATTACTCTTGCATTCTATGATCATGTAAGGGCCATTTCATATGGCATCAAATTTTGAGTGTTTTCCTGGATTTTCCCGATTTACATCCCATTTCAAAACTATGTCTCCTTATTGAAAAGTCCTTGTTTTTGCTTTCTTATCAAAAAATCTTTTTATTGGGACCTAATCCTTTTCCATTGTTTGAAGTGCATGCTCTCTAGTTTCTTCCAATTCCATCAGTTCTGTATACCTGGACTCCATTGGTTCAAACTGAGACAACTCCAGCTGCTTCATGAGTTCCAATGCTGGAAACTCAAGTGATATAGGCAACACTGCCTCTTTCTCGCAGATAATTTTGAATGGAGAGCTACTTGTAGACCTCTTGGGTGTTGTCCTATCAGCCCATAAGGCTAATTTGAGTTTCGTGTGCAAATTTCTTTGATTTTCATCTAGAGTTCTTCTGACAATCCTTATTAGGTTCTTGTTTATGGACTCAACTTGGCCATTACCTTGAGGGTAATAGTTTGATGAAGTGATCAAGTAAATCCCATTCCTAACAACTCATTCTGTGATTTTGGAACCTATGAATGCCAATGCATTGTCTGATATAATGGTGGATAGCACTCCAAATCTGGTCACTATCCGTTCATAGAAATTTAGTATGTTAGACTCATTAGCTTCTTTGAGTGCCACTGCCTCGGTCCACTTAGTGAAATAGTCTATTGCTATCAAAATCCATTTGTGACCTTAGCTTGAATTCGGATTGATGATCCCAATGAAGTCCAATCCCCATTGCATGAATGGATGGTCAACTAAAATTGGGTGCAATGGAAGTGTTGTTATCCTTTCTTTACCTCTAAAGAACACATAGTTCTTGCACTTTTTGATCCATGCAGAGAAATCACTAAACACCCTAGGGCAATAATAACTTGCCTTCATGATCTTGAGTGCTGTCACCCATGGAGGAAAATGGCCTCTAGTTGCTCCACCATGAAACTCTTATTACACTCTCTCAATCTGATTTGTCCCAATGCATCTTAACAGAATGACATTGATGTCCCTTTTGAACAAGATGCCATCAATAAACACGTATGTGATGGCATGTAGTCTGAAGTGTCTCCTTTTTGTTTTACTCATTTATGGAGGACACAAGCCTATTTCTAGGAAGTACATAATACTTTGAGTCCAACAAGGAGTGGGCACATCATCATTTTCTTCCTCTTGATTATTTTGCAAAACAAAAACAACTTACTCTTCACCACTTGCTTCATCTTGTTGACTCAAGGCCAGTTGTTCAAACAATCCCTTCCCACAAGCCATCTTAGTAACCTTGATCTCAATGTCATACTCCATGACACGAGTGATCCATCCTACATGTTTTTCATTTAGATCCTTGCTGAGAAGGAAGTCTTTAACTCCTGCATGAGAGACTAACATTTGGATTTTATTGTTTGAAACCAGATGTTTAAACTTCATTAACCATTTGATCACTATAAGCACGTGCTTTTCAATGAATGAGTATTTCACTTCATAATCTTCCAGACCCTGGATGAAGAAGGCAATTGGCTGCTTTGTACCTTCTTTGTTCTGCTGTATTAGGATTGTAGAAATTGTGTCATTGCCACCAAAGGCATATAGTATGGAGTCCTTAGAGAAGTCTTGATTCAAGAGAGTTTGGGCTTGTGATATAGCTTCTTTGATGGCCTAAAATATTTCTTTTCCTTTAGCTATCCACCTAAATTCCAAGCTCTTCTTCAACATCAATGTTATTGTCTTGACAAGGGCAAAAAAGTCTTGTACAAACCTACAAACAAAATTGATCTTTCCTAAGAAACTTTGAAGATATTTCTTATGGGTTGGTAATGAAAATGCTTTTATTGCTTCAAATCTCTCTAGGTAAATTTCCAAACCTTCCTTTGACACAATATGGCCTAGAAGCCTGCCCTCATGGGCCAAACATATGCATTTTTTAGGGTTCAATGATACCCCAAATCTCCTACATCTCTAAAATACCCGTCTTAGGTGAAAAAGGTGATCCGCTGCAATTTTGGAGAGCACAGTGATGTCATCTAGATATATCAGTACTATTTTTTTGATCAACCCTTTGAATGTCATATCCATTTCCCTTTGGAAAGTGGCTCTGACATTAGACAATCCAAATGGCATTTTTATGTAGGCATAGGTGCCCCATTTGGTGGTGAAATCCATTTTGAACTGATCATCTTCTTTCATCATTATTTGGTTATACCCTGAGTAGCCATCTAGGAGGGATAATCCCTTTGATCTAGACACCACTTGTAAAATTTGCTCCATTGAGGGGAGTGGGTAGTGGTCTTTGAGGGATGCTCTGTTTAAGTCTCGAAAGTCTACAAACAACCTAATCTCTCCTTTCTTCTTCATGACGGGGACCAAGTTTGCAACCCAACTTGAGTGTTTGATTAGAAATATAATAATTGCCTCTATCAACTTGTTTAGATCTTTCTTCATCAGGGGTTCAATGTGTGGATTGACTGGTCTCTGCTTTTGCTTGATGGGCTTAGCAGATGGATCTAGTTTGATTGTGTGTTGTGCTGACTTCGGATTGAACCCTCTTAGGTATTCATAACTCAAAGAAAATACATCTGGAAAATATTGGAAAAGTTGCATGAATTCATACCTTTCTTTCTAGGTGGCCACTTTGCCAATTTGAAGTGTTTTTCCTTTTCCAACTAGAATTGACTCTGAATCTTCTCCTTTGATATGTATGTTAGCCTTCTCATTTCGAAACTGATCATTAGGATTGAAGATAGATTCTAATGTCACCAAACCTTTGGGAAGCTTGTTCGTATGTAGCTGGACTAATTGATCTCCATATTGGTGCTCTAATTTGTCTTGATTCCTAGCTGAGAATTCAAATTCCTCTTGCAAAAAAATGATGATCTTCTGATCATTCTCAAACAACTTCCAGCATGTGTTGTTATCTGGCACTGTTGGCCTCACATTCACATAGATATGTGGATTTCCTTTGTCCCTCTTAATGCTATCAACCACATCAAATGTTTCTCCAACTGCTGCAAGCCTATCAGTAACTTCGTTCTCCTTCCTGGGTATAGACACAATGTTGAAAGCTTTGAAATCCTCAATGAGATCCCATACCCTATTCTTATAGCTTTTGAGCAGGTCGTTCTTGATAGAATTTTGTCCTTTGACTTGATTGGCAACCAGTTCACTATCACCAAACACTTGCAAGTTCTTGATTCCTCATCTTTTAGCCCAATGTAATCCATGAAATAGAGCCTCGTATTCTGCTGTATTGTTTGAACAGGGAAATTGGAAATGAAAAGCTGAGTAGTATTTCATACCTTGGGGTAACACAATCATAGCTTCTCCTCTAGCTCCTTGCCTACTTCTCGAGCCATCAAAGAACAGTTTCAATACTTCATTGTCATCTTTGTGTTTCGGTTTAACGATGTTAAGAAGAGGATGATTATCCTCATGCAGGCAGAATACTCCTAGCTCAGATTATTCCATCTCCTTATAGGGGTCAAAAGCATGTCTTTTGACTGCCCATTCATTGAGAGTCAGGTTTGGGATACACCCCATCTTGGTATCTTCTTCACAAGTGTTTAGGAGGTCCTCCTGATCAAAACCCAAGCAATTTGCATTGATTGGGCTAGGCACATAAGACTCAATGTGATAATGCACTATGGGCTCAGATCTAATTGTGGCCTTCACTCCATACCTTGTTCTAAAAAGCATATACGACCAGTCAACAGACAAATAGCCTCCAATTTTGGAAGTGAAGTCCTTAGACAAACACAATGCAAAATGTGGTGGCAAGTGTATGACTGATATGTTTTGAAATATAGTCACATTGGGGTATGCATGTAGAGGGCTCAGATCCTTGATGACTCCAACAGTTGTCAATACTGTCCCATCTAATTGTACTACCCCTCTAGAGATGACTTCATACCAGAGACCCAATTGATTAGCTATTTGTTTGGGCACTACATAACTATTTTCCCCTAAATTGATTATACAATTATGCACCAATTTGTCCCCAATGATTAATGAAACATAGAATGGAGGAGGTCTTAGGTTCTTACCTTGTTGCTCTTGATGGTTTCCCCCAGGTTGAGCTGTATTGGTAAGCACTTTCTCTTGCTGGTTAGGGGGTTGATTTGAGCTTGACCAATTTTCCATAGCAGTCTGTAATAAATCCCTCTACCGTGGAATGGCCAGTGACTCCCATAGTGAAATTTTCACACTTGTCTTCTTCATTTTCTCAATGATATTAAATGAGCTATCCTTCTGATGCCCCTTCCTTGGCACATTTTTCTCTTACACATGGGTTGTTACAACTGGTGCCTGAGTGGATTTGGAAGGTGGCTTGGATTGGCTCTATATATTGGGAGTTGTATTTTGAATGCCAATACCTTGTGGAGCAATGGAGGATTGAGGATCACCTGATTTTGGTGAATTTCCTTCTCCAATATTTCTCTTCTTGGACTATGTATTGGTAACTATACTTTGAGAAGGAGCTTGATTCATTCCATAGAAGTCTTCAAATTACCAATTGACAAGCATAGTTTCATTTAGAGGTCCCTCTTACTGAGCTCCTTTCTGCTGATTTTCTTCTTGGCTAGGTTCTTGTGACACACCAATGGTTTGCACCATCAAATCCTGATTTAGTGCACCATTGAAACACATTGATTGATTATGTGGCTGATTGCATGGGAAACACCAATCATATTCTTGTGCCATGTTATTTTGTGTTGGAACCAATGCCCTTGATGTTGAAGCTATGTTTGGATCATATGACCTGAAAGGTCTAGCAGTTTTAGGTTGTCCTTGGTGTTGACTCTGATTTACAGTATGAGCCGGTGGTCTATTTTGCTGATATGGGGGTCTAGCCTGATAATGAGCCTGAGATTGATATGGCCTAGAACTCTGAGCCTACTGTATTTTGATGGTTACTAACTCATTCCCCAGGTTCTAAAGCTATTTCATAACTTCTTGAAGCTCCTTTGAGGTGTTATATGATGAGGTGGAGGCTTCAGCTGAACTTGGACTCATGGGAGTAGGTATAGGAGCTAATGTGGGTGTTTAGCTGGTATTTGGGTTTTCTAATTTGGGGTATAGAGGCCTGGATGACCTAGGAGTAAGTTTTCCAACATGAATTAAATGTTTCTCAGGTCCTATGGAAAGGCTATAAGCTGCAGGTAAGGTTGTGCCTCCCATTAACTGAATTATTAAAGCAATATCAGAATTTAAAGCTCTAAGAAAGTATAAACAAGCACCTTCTTCAGTGGGATTTATTGCCGCTGGAATTCTGTCCTAGGTCCGTTGAAATCTGTCAACTGCTCGTTCGAAGCTCTCTTGATTGTTGTTAGTTGCTCCAACAAGGATATGTTATCTCCTTTTTCTCCAAACTGGTCATGAAGAACTCTTCACAGATGGTCCCAAGTTTGAATAGGGCCTACTGCTAGGCTCTTAAACCATTATGAAGATTTACCCTTGAATGAAAAGGATAACAACTCGACTGTAATGTCCATCTCAATGATCTCATGGCTTATACAGATATTTGCAATGTCTTGAATGTGGTCACCAAGAGAAGTCTAGTTTTCTCTAGTGAAATATGGGATGCTCTTTAATGCTACCACCAACATTGGATTTTGTGCATTCAGAGTGAGTGGGCTACTGCCAGTGAAATTGACATAAGGATTTAGATGTGCCATCCTAATCAGCCTCTGTTTGGAAGAGATGGAGACCTCTGGGCTCTTCTTCCTCTTCTCCTTCTATCAGGAGACAAGTGCCGGTGGAAAAACTATCCCTCTTCTCTAGTTCTTGACCATGTTTATATTCTTCTCATGAACTTGAAAAGCTTGGACTATTGAAATAAGTGGATTCTGTCCCTTTTGGAGTCGCCCGATGTGTAGTTTTTTGTTTTAAACTTATTAAAAGCTAGAATCACAACAAGTTCACATCGATCTTACTGTAATAAAGATGGAGAATTCTTCTTCCCACCAAGAGTGCCAAAAATCTTAGTTTAAAATCATAGCACCCTAAATGACCTCTTAGATTTGGTGTTTAAAATCCATCATTTGATGTGATTTGCATAATATTGAGTTTTCCCCAAAGGTTTGGGACTTTGCAAAATAGGAAAACTCTCTGGATCAAGGTCGGTTCCTATTCCTTTGTCTAGGTGCATAAATGAAATTTGCAAAGGATTTATCCCTAAACTTAATCTAATATTGCCAAGGAGACAAGGATGAAAAGAATGCAGGAAATTAAAACTAAGCTAACTAGGTGATACACCGAAGGGATACTGAACATTTTTTTTGCTGATAGGCACAAACCAAAAATGCATACAATAATCAAGAAAAAATAAATAGTTTTGCAATGAAAGATGAGATGAGAAAAATGAAGACAAGAAAGGGTCAAAAATCAGCCACAAACATGTATTATTGCTCTATAGATTTGATACAATGCATTTAAAAAATGGCCAAAAGGTAGAAAATGTGTTGCGATTTAATGGAAGGTCTGAAACTCCACGAATTCATTTGCCAGAGGAAAAGGGGAGCCTACAAAATAGAAGAACATCCAACCCTTTACAATGAGTCCTGAACCTACTTTTATAGATTCAACATAGAAGGGAGAAAGAGAGAGAAGTGAGAAAAATAGTTTGAAGTTCAACCACTGCTATTAATGCCTCCTACAAAATATGCCCCCAAATCTATCTTGATTGCATCAATTTCTTGTTCGGCACCTCGAGGGAGGAGGAAACAAAGGATCAGATCGAATCCGATCTGGTTGTTGAGGCAAAATAGATCCTACATTAATAACCTGAAGATGTTTCTCCATTTCCCTCCCACCTAACCTCTCCAAACTTAAAGTTTCAGATCTTTAATGCATAGACGAGGCTAAGATATTTCCAATGGTGCAAGATTTTCTATATTTCAAGCCCTCAGTCGAAAGATATGCCCCTTTTAAATTTGTATGGGGTCTGTACAAAAAGGAAGGAAAACTATTTCAAAAATGGGCCCCTTTTAAAAATGGGCACCTGGAGGGCTGGCTCATGTTTGAGGGTGGCCTCTGTATTTTACTTTTGGAGTGGTGTAGGGCTGACATGTGGTTTCTTCCGTGACCTTCTCAATTTCCTTATTTTTTTTCCTAAGTCCTTTGCTCTACGGGGCCATATATCTGACCGGGGACATGTAGTGGCCTGGAGCTTGCTTGGAAACCTCCCTTCAATTATGCTATTCAACTAGCACCATTTGGACACTTGGCACTCTCCATTGGCTTGTCACAATGCATTGACTATTCAACCCAACTCTGTCCCCTTTTTGAGACTAGACACGTGGAGGCTCCGCGCTCACTTAAAAATCCCGATCAAGATTTGCCTTTAAAGGAGTGTCGAGTTGACACTTGGAAGCCTCCTTCGGTCTTTGGACTTTTTAATGACTTCCCTCTTACCTTTTCAGACCTTAGGCTAGGTGGCAAGCTAGAACTCATTTAAGTCTCCACTTTTGGATTTACCCTTGGGGACATGCCGAGCTAATGCATGACAGCCTCTGCTTACATTTCTATACTTAGCCTTTTTTGAGGCCTGCCCTGTCCTCCGTTTGAATTTTAGCTTTGACTATGCCTCTTCTTTGGGCCTGGGACACATGGGGGCCTGACGCTTGTTCAAGCCTTCATTTTTGGATTTAAATTTGGAGATGCACCACTTGGAAACTTGGCAATGTCTGCTATCTCCTCCATACTTAGTCAATTTTGAACTTGTTTTGAACTGTTCAAGAGCCTGAAGACCTCCAACCTTCACCGCCTCTTCTCTTTAAACCTGTGGCCTCTTTGACACTGTCTCCTCCTGCCTCGACCCTTCTATTCCTTTTTCGAGATTTCTTATAATCTATTTGATGGATTTAAGGCACATATTTGCTTGACAGAGCCAATTTTTGAAATTCTCCCATACAGGGTTGTTTGATCTTTTGTAGGCCCCGCCACTTCCATTGTAGAGTCTCCCTGTAACCTGTTTGTAGGATTCAAATGTGATTTCTCTGGTTCTTTCTGTGCGGGGTCATGGCTGATCCAATATTTTTTTAGGGGAGGCAAAATATGGATAACAGTTACTAAAGACAATAATTGAAACTTAATTGTCTCTTCATATTTTGGTAGTTAAATTTGTTAAATCCAATATTTTTTCGGGGGAGGCAAAATATGGATAACAGTTACTAAAGACAATAATTGAAACTTAATTGTCTCTTCATATTTGGTAGTTAAATTTGTTAAATATTTGTGGATACACAGTACAAACAGGGGTAGTTCATGTAGGATTTATCATTTGAGAAGTTTTTGGTGGGAAGTTAAGAAAGATAAAGTTGATTATACCAGATATTTGAGAGCCTTTACAAATATTGGAACACTCACAGACAAAATGCTTCAAAATAGCCAAAATATTCCTTCAACCAGAAGGTGTGTATCAATGGAGGCTCAAAGATGCATTATTTCATACACTCTTCAAGAATTCAACACAAATGCTCATGTTAAAGACTCAATTAAACATTGGAAATCCTTGATTAGTCATGCCTAAGATACACTCATAGGCTAACAAACAATCTTTGTCAACACAGTTAAAGTAAAGTGATTTTAAATTGTTTATTTCATTACAAGATGAAAGCTCTCCTCATAATGAAATTACAAATGCCAGAATACTACCATGTGGATAAGATATTGTGTGATTCAGAGGGATTTTAACATAAGATTGCAACAGGAACATGAAAAATTATTTGAAAACATTCTAAAATAAAAAAACACAATTATGCTCATGATCAACACAAATTCATTCAAGGTTCACTATATTCATTAGCAGGGGAGAGTTTCTTCAAAATATCAGAGCTTGTCAATGGTTGATCACTTACAACCATCTTGACATGACTAAATCTAAAAACACAGGGAAATAGATAGGTTTCTCAGATGGTCTCTTGGGAAAATGGTTTTTCTCAAACTTTGTCAAAAAAATCAACCCCCTATATACAAGAGTAATTCTTATTACATTTATACAATTTCACTCGCTCACTCATCCTAAATTCCCCCCCCCCCCCCGCCAAAAGTCTAAATATTCAAGAGAATATTAATCTTTACAAAATACCATTTAATCATGTTTATTCCCTTGAAAATATCTTCCTTTCTGTTGCTAGGTGGATAAATCATGAACTGATCACATTTCTTAGTTCCTTAACTATGACTGGGATGCCATGTCATAATTTTTGACAGTATTTTTAATGATTATTTTATTTTATCATACAAGAAATCCCCTTTTTAATAATTCTTAGGTGACTCCATATGGCTTGATCTAACAAGCAATCATTTTCACCTTCGAGAATACACCTTGAGGAATAGATACCTACATTCATGCCTCTCAGAAATGAGTGTGCTCACATGGATTATACCACATATTTGTGCTTCGAGTCTAAGTCAACCAGGTGTAAAGAAGATCCAGTAGAAGTCTCCACGTGTATCTTTGGCTCAACTGCAAAGGTGAAGTCCAAAGGTAGGTTCCCAAACGAGCGCAGGCCCTCCACGTGTTTAGAACGCGAGAGAGTTACATTAGTTGCTGAAAAAGTCCTAGCATAGGAAGGTCCAACAGAACCTTCCATGTGTCTCTTTGGCACACTTTTGATATGGTGCTAAAAAGCGGAGACCCCAAACAAGCGTGGGCTCTCCATGTGTCTCGGGCCCAAAAAAGTTGTACGGGTCGTTGAAATTTTTTAAGAATTTACAGAAGGTGCCACATGCCTAGAGTTTGAGAAAGTTGCATTGGTTGCTTGAAACATCTAAGCATGGGAAAATCCAGTGGAAACATCCACGTGTCTCTTTGGTGCTCTTTCAAAAATAAAATTTAGGGGCAGGTCCCCAAATAGGTGTGGGCCCTCCATGTGTCCTGGTTCCAAGAAGGTCACTTCGATCATTAAGAAGTCTCAGTATAAAGAGGAGCCAACAGAAGCCTCCAAGTGTCTCCTTAGCGTAACTCCAAAGGTAAGACCCAGAGGCGGATCCTCAAATGAGCGCATGCCCTCCATGTGTCCTTTTGTGAGTCTTAGGAATTTACCTTATACTTTAAATCCCTTCACCATAATGCATCAAAACATAAAAGAACAGAAAAGAACATGTATGCACAGATGTTGGGATAGGATTTATAGAGGAGACACAATTGTGGAAGACGCCCAACAACAAAATTTTTCCCTGTAGAGAGAAGACTGTCAATAATACCAAGACTCAATGTGATCCATGACCCAAGGAAAGGACTGATAATGACAACTAAATGAGGGAAAAAAATTTCACTCATCCATACAGGGAGACAGAAAAAACTTCTAACCATGTGGACTGAGAAATTTTAAATGAAAAAGAGGCAAGATTACAATTGAACACCAACAAGTTTCATGAGCTTGGTACCATTATGATGAGTGATCTTGTAGGATCTTGAACCAAATTATACAACTACAATGTATGGCCCCAACCAGTTAGGCTCAAATTTACCTTTCCTTTCTCTTTCCTATGTAGTGTTGAACTGATTCTCTTTGATAATAAGATATACAATCTCGAACTCATTAGGGATGATGCATTTATTATAGTTTTGAACTTGATTCTTATAAAATTCTAAGTGGTTCAAGGCATGAATTATTTTCTCATGAAGAAGTTAAACCGTGGTAAGTTTGGCCACTCTATGATCTTCATCATTGTCAAGTTAATCCTTTAAATATATATACAATGAGGGAATCCAGGGTTCATTTTAGGGGAAAATATTTGTAAATTGGTGAATATTAGAATTTTGGAAGTTCTAAGTTGGTGATTTTTTTACTACACTATAATAGCAGTGTTGTATATATCTTCCCCAGGTAGATATAGACAAGCAGAAGATTCTAGAGATCAAAGAAGCTCAAATCCCTAACATTTATCACCCTTGGCGCACAGAAGTGGTGCACAGAAATGAGTGTCGACAATGAAATGTATGCACCCTTGGCACACAGAAGTGGCGCACAGAAATGAGTGTCGACAATGAAATGTATGCGCCCTTGGCACACAAAAGTGGTGCACAGAAATGAGTGTTGACAATGAAATGTATGTGCCCTTGGCACACAGAAGTGGCACACAGAAATGAGTGTCGACAATGAAATGTATGCGCCCTTGGCACACAGAAGTGGCACACAGAAATGAGTGTCGACAATGAAATGTATGCGCCCTTGGCACACAGAAGTGGCGCACAGAAATGAGTGTCGACAATGAAATGTATGCGCCCTTGGCACATAGAAGTGGCACACAGAAATGAGTGTCGAAAATGAAATGTATGCGCCCTTGGCACATAGAAGTGGCGCACAGAAATGAGTGTCGACAATGAAATGTATGCGCCCTTGGCACACAGAAGTGGCGCACAGAAATGAGTGTCGACAATGAAATGTATGCGCCCTTGGCACACAGAAGTGGCACACAGAAATGAGTGTTGAAAATGAAATGTATGTGCCCTTGGCACACAGAAGTGGCACACAGAAATGAGTGTCGACAATGAAATGTATGCGCCCTTGGCGCACAGAAGTGGCGCACAGAAATGAGTGTCGACAATGAAATGTATGCGCCCTTGGCACACAGAAGTGGCGCATAGAAATGAGTGTTAATAGGGCAAGAGTTGCACCTTGGCTTATGTAAGAGGATGTCAACACACACATGGATGCGCCTATGGTGCACCTTTAAGAGGCGCAACATTTTGAGCACTGACAAGGAGCAGACCCTGGCGCAGATATTCAGATGGCCATAACTTTTGACTGGGAGCTCGGATTCATGCAAGGTTGGACTTTCTGGAAAGCTTACAAGGTCCTCTATCCAACTACATCTGGATATATTTAATTAGGTGAGAAAAAATTCTTAAAAATGAAAAATACAGTTAGCCACTTTTGGGGGTCGCTAGGGTTCTCACCTACCACCATAATGAGATGAATTAAATACAACCTGCGGTGGTTGGGGTAGATTTCAAATTCCTCTCTCTTTTCTCTCTCATTCTTCCTATAAATTGTAAGGAGGGGCTTCATTCTAAGGGTTGGACATTCTTGTTTTTCCCCTCCCTTCTTCTCTTTGACAGGTGAATCTGTGGAGTTGAAACCTCCTATCTAAAACTGTAATGCAACCTTGTCTCTTAGCATTTTGTGGTGTATTGTATCAATATTTGGAGAAAATAATGCATGTCTGTGGATGATTATCAACCCTCTCTGTGTTTATTTACATCTTCCTGATCTTTCACTGCAAATCTGTTATCTGTGCATGATCTTGCATCACATTTTAATAGTTTGTGTTTATTGGCAAGACAGTTGTTCTTCATTCCTCGGTGCATCACCTTTGTTAGTTTAGGTTTATTTTTATGCATCTTCTTACCCTTTCTCCTTGGAAAATTAGATTAGATTTTGAGTAGACCCTCTACATTTTTATGTGTGCATCTGAATAGAGGAATAGGAACCGGCCTTCATCCGGAGAGCTTTTCTGATTTCGCAAGGTCCCACACTTGGGAAAAGCTCCATGTTATGCAATCACACTGAGAGTCTCAGCCCATCGAGTTGTAAACATTCAGGGGTGCTGTGATTCGCCATCAACAAGCAGGTTTGCCTAAATTTATGGGTCCTTAATAAATTTGACCCTAATTTCACCTTCTGTTTCCACTAAGGGCTGACCAATGTTGGTATATTCACCATTATGTTATAATATACTATTATAAATATGATTAATTTACCATAAGGTAGTAATAAAATATAATTCCAAAATTCATTAATTTTGAGATCTGGAGTCGAATGCAAAGGTAAAAGTGAATAAGCCTATGAAAAATCTAAAAGTACAAGCCAAAAAGCCAAAGGTATAAGTGGTACAACCGGACATAAATAGTAGTGTGCTTCTAGATAGGAACATCCTTGAGGAAATCACACGCCAGAATGATGCCATCACCAAATAGTAATAGGTTTCGATTACTGGATGAGTAGCAGGTTTCTATGTCACCACCTGATAGCATTTTCCATGTTACCGGCCAATAACATTTTCCATGTTACCAGGTGGTAGCCATTTCCATGTTACCAGGCGGTAACCATTTCCATGGTACAGTGTGGTAATTTCACTAGTCGGTAACATGAAAAATGCTACTGATTGATAACCACCGGCATGTAGCATTTTCCATGTTACTGACCAGTGACATTACCACATGGTAGCATTGAAAATTCTAATATGCAGTAATTTCATTATACAGGAAAAAATGGGATTCTTTTTCTTACGCCATGTTTTGGGAGAAAATATTTCTCATTAAGACAATAATTTAAACTGTTAACATCAAAAACTTTCGAAAAAACATTCTATACAAATTAGTAAAATCTACATTTTTTCACAAAAAATCAATTTTTTTGAATTTTTTTCTTTGCGCCATATTTTGTGAGGAAAAATTTCCCATCGAGCTGATTATTTTAACTACTATTGTCAAAAAATGATTTTTCAAAAAATTACATATGTTTTTGGCTGACATCATATACTAACAACCGACAACATATAATGTTATTCGAAAAATACTATGAGATTGAAGATTTTTACCTTATTTACCAAGACTGGCACACAATGGATAGAATTAAAGGGGGTACATGTACTGCTATGATCACATACCCCAAGGGAATTAACCCTTACACTAGGAAAACATAAGGTTTCCAATGCCCCAGGTCAAAGAAGAGAAAGGAACTGTATGGAGGTATTGACACTATGGGGGTAGTAACAAAAAAAAAAGCATGCAAAGTCTATGCTAATTGAAGTAAAGCATGTAACATGAAATAAAGAATTGAAATATAATATGCTAACCTAACATGTGTATAAAATACTAGGCTAACATAAATTACATAGCAAATGTAGGAGACAAATCTATAAAAAATGACAAGTTTAGTTAGAGAACTCACCTATTGGGGGTAGTCACTAATGCATCTATCTCCCAAAGGACCATACACCAAGAGAGAACAACTTTCAGGTAGAGTAGGGGAAAAAAACCATTCTTAGATCACTATAGATGGTGCAAAAGTGAAATAAAACCAATCTAAGTAAGAAGAATATCTAAGACAAGATTCAAGATGTAAGAAATCCAAGAGTTAAGTGAGCATGTGTAAGTTGGTGTAAGAGAGAAAAGCTAATGGAGAGTTCCTTTTTGATATAATATGATGATATCATGTGAAAATATGATTTGGGTATTTATACTAATGCCATCACCAATGGGCAAAGACATCGGCCAAGATTTTGAATTTACACCAACACAATTTCCCGCAGGTGATGGTGTCAAATAGAGAGGGAGGCAGAAGTAACGAGGGCATAAGAAAGAAAGGTGCCAGAAGAATGTGAGGGGAAATAAGAAGATAAAATAAAAAGAAATACATAAATAGGACCATAATTTTTTCTCTCTCCATGTATCATCCCTAACCCAATAGTTACGTGAATAACCATACCCCTATCATGAAACAAGCCTCTTAACACACCTATTCCAGATATAGATGCATTAGCAACCTCTAACTTGATTTTTTTTTGTTAGTAATAGGTATAAAAATAAAAAGCATAAAAAAATTAGGTATATACATATGCCTTAGTCATTGATTACCGCATGTCGTAATAGTGAAACATGGGGTAGTTAGCAGAAAGAATGATACACAAAACTGAGACTAAAAGTAGATGATGAAATTAAATAAGGGACTAACTAAAATCAAATATACTCACCAATGTGTACCTGATAGCATCGATCATCTTACTATGTATGAGCACAATCCATGTTGCTCAAACCCTAGAGAAGTAAAATTCAGTCATGGCAGACCCCGTAGTGCCATCAACTGGCTAGTCAGTGGGGGAATTATAGTTGGTGGGGGAGGCTTCCAAAGCACTGCAGAGATGAAGATATGTGAAATCATTGGTAGACACTGACAACATAGACATGATGTTGTGGAGCTTATTGCAGGAACAATGTGCCTTAGTTTAAGACTAGGTAGTGCACCTTTCGGATGCTAAGAGAACTACATAGATGATTATGAGACTAGAGGCACAACTGGCGAAATCACAAGGAGAGGCCTCTTGATCTAGGGAAAAGTCTCTAGCTTACACATCCTGAGCATCCAACATGACACCTTCGATATAAATTAGGTAGAGACCCCCTCGAGGGGGTGAGGATTTTTGAACCACCTAGATATTGATGATGTACCATGATAGATAGTGATGTATTTTGTTGATGTATAACATTGATTCAAGAGATTATATATATATATATATATATATATATATATGATGAATTTTATTATGATGGTGGTGTTATTGATATTGATAAATGATGTTTTGCTTATCACTTTACTTTCTCTCCTCATGAATGTATGTGGCAATACTCATGGTACTGAAGAAGAATGATAATGACATTTATGCAAAAAATATGGTAAGAGGAGAGATAAATCCAAGTGAGGTCAGGGACCTAAGCGAGGATTCACAAGACCATGACGATTCACTAAGAAAGGCCAGGGTGAATCAAATACAAAATAGGTGGAATCAAGACCACGACATTCCAATGGTAGGAAATGTGAGGCCATGAGAGAATTGATGATAAACCCAAGAGAAGTGGAGAGCCCAAACAAGGATAATATTGGTATAGATGTGAAAAACCCAAGGTGGGCCAAGAGCCCAAGTGAATTTGAGAGCTCGGGCCAGAGAAATAATCAAGGTGCTTATAGAGTAGATGCTTAGACATGAGGGGTGAATGAATGTAGAGTATAGGTAATGATATCGTCTACTTGGTTCAAGCTATGAATATGAGAATGAGTCTTGAGGTCCTCAATATAATTATGTGTAATAGATACCTAACGATGGAATTTAGAACATGTGGAAAATAGGGTGTCATATATGTGGTCCTATAATAGAGTGAGGACACCACATCGAATATAATCAAGAGTGGGGCGAGGCTCAGGGCGAGGTGGAGGCCCATATGTTTGTTATGGTCTAGGGGAAGGTGGGAATCCTCGAGAAGAGTCGTATTTATGTTTTTTCCATGTGAAGAGGAATCAGGAACTAGGCACTTGCTACACATGAGCCAAAAATTTTCATCAGTATGCGAGAAGTAACCATGGTGTGAATAATATAATGGAGATGAGGTGGAAGGTTGTGTAGCCTAACGATCTTGATCTCGTCTAACCTTAGCTTCAAGATTTTTCATATGTTTTCTATAGGATCTACAATTATATGCACCATGCCCTGGAGCCTCAATCAATGTGCAATATAGTTCTTCCTCAGAAGGCTAAGGAGCCATAAAGGAAAGAGGTAGGGGAGGATGTAAATGACTAGTATGGGTTAGCATGTATAATCTTGGCACATGTCATGCTTTGTCATCCATAAGGTCATCATCTTTATAGTCAAAGCTAGATATATGCTCCCTTATTTTAGATAAGGAGGTATGTTATGTGATCTAATAGTATCATGAAGAGAGGATGAGGCTGGAAAATATGTCTAAGGTTTACGTGCCGATCTTCTAGGAGGAGGATTCACTGAATGTGAGGAGTCTTCTTGCATAAGAATGACATTCACATCACAAGAGAGTGTACTTTGGTAACAATGGACTTATCTGTCCTAAACTCAAGAATAAATGGCCAAATGGGGATATTCTAATGCATAACCGTCATCATAATTAGGTGTAGAGGTGTCTATCATGGAAGATTTGACTGTGGTTTCTAGCTGACCCTTTTTTTCTAGTGAAGGTTGAGGTGTACGTGAAATAGTAACATGAATTGATGGCTCCCTCTTGTGAGGTCAAAATTTAGGAATAAGTATTAAATGAAAAGATATGGTAGATTAGAGGTATTAATCCTAGTAGTAATCTCATTGGGCTTGTCATTGTCAGAATCTAAAATATTAGGAGGAATGAACTTGACCAATTCTGGATGACCTGCATGATTGCAAAGAGACTCGATAGGATAATTGAAGAGATGATATTCACAAAATGGAATAAGAGATAGTTCTTGAAGGGTTGGGAACTTATATGTCCCTTTTTTTTCAAGAGTATCATAATTCCAAGGATTTGGGTTTTATAGGTTTCCCCTTGATGTGCAAACTTGACACATTGATATGCAGAAGAGGTGACCGCATGCATAACATAAGATAGGGGAAATTAAAGAACATAACAGTCATATATACGGTCATAGGAGGAATAGTAGTGGGAAGCCAAATGTAACCCATGGGAGGCATATTCTGACAATCATATCCCTGACAAGTAGTACACGTGGTTTTGAGGTTGTCTATAGAGTAACCTAGGGCCTTGATGAAGTCTAAAGTGGCCACACATATATTGGCAACCTCATTACTGAGAGCACACTTGATTGTGATTTGACCAATTTGTATAAAGATAAAGAGTGGAGGATCATCTCCCAAAAGAAAGAGCTCATTTGGATTCATAGTGGCTACGAGAAAATGGATCCAAGTTTGGACATCAATGGTATGATTTGTACAAATGGAAAGTTCCTCACACTAGTGATAGAAAATTTCTTCTGAATCATGCAATGTAGGAGACTTCCCCAAAATAGGAGGGAAAGGTATATTCATATCAAATAGTGTAGTCATTAGACGTTCATGATGGTGAGGTGATGTGCACATGAGATCTAAAAAGGGAATTAGGCCAAGAATTTGAGACAGTGGTTCCAAAGGATCCCACTCATCATCGCTAGACTAAGTAGTTGGTTGAGAGTTATGAGGATACTCAACAATAGGATAAGAAGGAGGAGGATTGGTTAAAGACACTTCAGATTTTTTTTTTGTTTGACGCTATTGACATAGATGAAGGCATATGTGATTGGAGAAATAGTTTTAGATGCCTTTAGTCCTATAACAGTTTTGTCATAGGGGCCGATGGCATATGTAGAAGATGGGATTTTAACTTTAAGAGTATGATTTTGAATTACACAAGGGTAAATGACTCTCTGAGTTCTAGGATAAAATGATGGAGGGTATTCAGGCTCTATGTGTGTTATCCAATGGATCAAATCATTTATGGATATTGTGTTCTTAAAAGGATAATTAGGATCAACCACATTTTTTTTTGGCATTCTCCAGTTTCTTAGAGATCTCACCTGAACTATTGTTAGGGATAAGGTTAGAGAAAACCCCGAGTTCCTCATTAGCTTGATTAATGGCATTATGAATATCCTTTTATCTTTGAGCATCATGATCCTTGACCACCTCAGTCAAATGCTCTCTAGAGATGGCCTTATGGTCAGATTGAGGATCTAAGAATAATGTGATGGTATCCATGTGAATGGCTTGACAGTTCTCATGAGAATGATCCCAGTTAGCATTTCACCAATAGAACTTGTTCTCAGCATGCCATTATTGTTACGAATATATTGTTTGTAACATTGTTAATATTGTATTATGTGTGAGTATTTAATATTATTATTTAAATGAGATGTAAAAATCATTTAATAATAATATAGTGTGAGTGAATGTGAAGTTGTAATAAACAACTCACGGGTAGTTTGATAGAGTTGAGTGAAAGAATAAAGGGATAAGAAGATAAACTAGAGAGATTTGTGGGATTTATAGTTGGAGCAAACTCCTTGTTAGTAGGATCTATAATGCTCTATATATGTAATCACTTCTCTATGTAATATATCCTGGATGAATAAAATTTGAGTGATGTATTATTTCTAGTGTTATTTGATTTGTGTGCATGCAAACTGAACCAAGATAATAATTATGGGATAGGTCGAGAAGGATCAAGGATCTGAATAAATGGTTTAGCTATGCATCTTCTCAACTCATCCTTGGTCAACGAATGATAATAAGTATGATGATTATTACTATTATTATCTTTTTAATCGATATTAAAGATATTCCTATTTGTAGAAGCCATAAAAGGAAAGGTATCTGAGGCCCTGTTGTCTGTGGAATTCTTGTTCTTTAATTTTTGAATGATTTATATATGTTTAGTTGCTTGAGTCTTACGAGGAGATTTTGCAAAATCCCTCATGATGTAATGTTGTGTTTTATCTTGCTCAAAATATTCATCCAAAGAAGTAGGAGAAAAATACCTAACCTTATATTAAAGGCGAGGTTCTAGGGCCTGAAGGAAGTGTTGATCTATGTTTCCTGCTTCCTATCCAGGTGAGTGTATGAGTAATCAAGAAACACAAAACCACATCGAGTATACAAGGGCTTAATACATTAGAGATGATGATATATGCTATGGGTGCAAAGTTGATATCAAAGTCCTGGGTGTGATTCCAGCAAACCTACAGCTCACTTACACTAGTAAAATAATGATTAGAAATTTAATGCGGGGACTGCCTGATAAAGCAAATCCAAGAAGCGTTAACTTTCTTGGTGGCTGTCAACCCCCGTGTGATAAGAATAATAGTGCAATAGTGTCCAAAACAATGACATACAAATTGATAAATAAACGAACCTGGATGGTATCGATATGCGGAAAAAATTACCAATCTGATGTGTGCAAAATGAATCTCATTGCAAGAACCCAAATCATGAGAAAAATGTCATGGAAATCCCACGTGTTATCATCCAAATAGAATAATAATGATATTATAAAATGACTAAAATCTCACATCATTCACCTGAATTTCTTCCTCCTCATTTGAGGGGGAGAAGACTCATATTTATAATTTGAATTTGGATTAAAATAGAAGATTAACGAATAACCATAATTTGAAAACTTAATTTTCATTAAGAGTTGATTTGATGTTATGGTTCATGATGTGAAAAAAATAAAAGGTATGATGTGGAGTGGGGACATGATTAGGTGTAATAGTGAAGCCATGTGTTCACTTTACACTATTGATTTTTTGGATTTGTTGTCGGAGAGGAGAGTTTTTTGAATTATTGATTTCATGGGTGGGGTTCATATGTTAATAATTTGAAGAGATTGAATAGATCGATGAGATTGGTTTGAGGTAGTGGAAAAGATAATTGGTTTATCATATTATGCCATCGTGCGATGAAATCCGTGATGAATTCATCTTTGAATTGGTGGATAGTGTACAAGTCTTTGATGGTTATTTTACGTGTGATATTAATGGAAAAATGTTTAAGAAATATGGAGTACTAGGGAATATTATTACACCATTCCAAGGTGGGACCAGCCAAAGACATGGGGAAAGTACGAAGCATCAAATCTTGGTCATGTACAATGGATAACATGTATGCTTGAATGCTCTGAGATGTTGTTGGGGATCCTCCTTACTGTTAAACTTGGTGAATTTTGGTAACTCCCAGTGTGGAGGATATGGTTTCATGGGAACAGATGGATGGATGGGTTCATTACATATGTGTTCATAAGATAATGTGAGCTTGGAACCTAACATAGCAGCCTCTAGGTTGGCTAACTGACCTATTAAGATTTACATGGGGTCATTAGGAAGTGTTTATTGAGTAATGAAAGGTGGTGGTTGGATTTGATTAGGTGTGGGGATTTGAGGAATTTGGTATGGGTGAGTGTAAGTTATGTGTGATAGTTGAGGTGGTTGTTGATAGAATGTGTGTTGGTGAGAAACAGGGGCATGGTGTGATTATTGAGATTGTGGAAGTAACTGTTGAGTGGGGATGTGAGTATATGTGGGTTGATAGCCTGGAAATGACACTGTGTGTTACAAAGGTATGGTTGGAGGAAGTTGGGAAGTGATGGTATAGACTTGTGATGTAGTAGGAATTTTCTATCCAACTAAGAGATTTGACACCTGGGATGGTTGAATGGAGGTACCAGTGACCATAAGAGCCGTTGTAGTGGTAGGGATGATAGTCACGATAGTTTTGCTGATGTGAGGAAGATTGGGCGGAATGGACGTAACTACTTGGGTGGTCTGGTGTGCCAATGGGTTGGTGGACGATGATGTAAAATCATGTAAGGCCATAGATTGAGGAATGTCATAACCAACATTATAAGGATAGACTTGCTGAAGCAGTGGCCCATCCAAAGGGAGGTGTATGTATCTTTTTAAAAGATAGTCTTGGAGGGTAACAAGGTTGGCATCAAGAATTTTTCTGAATTCTTGGTCTTCAAGAGGGAAGATTGAAGTACCAATAGGCTCTGATCTGATAGAGGGTGGAGTGGCTGGCCTAGATGGGATGGAATGTTGGTCTAATGCCATAGTGTGAGCGAAGGGTATTGAATGAGGAATATTAGTGAGAGGATGGGTGCCTGTGAGTGAGATAGGAAGAAATACAGATGATGAAATTGTTGATGTAGAGATTGATTGGGATGAAGCACTATGTGTGGCAAGGTTGTGTTCCATGTTTTTAGTAGTGGATTGAGTGATTATAGGCATAAAAAGGAAATCATTGTTATATTAACAAACAAGTCAGACAAATAGTTTGTTTTTTGTTTTCTTTTTCTAATCAAGAACGTGTGTAAAATAAAACTCAAAGAGAACGTAGAAGAAGGTAAAATATGTTTAGTTTTAGGTAATTTATGGCTAGGAAATGTCTGAAACGGTTTGGTTGGGTAATCAAAACCCAATCAATAAACCAGGTGCAATGAATGTTTCAATGTGTTGATTAATTTGTGAATTTTGAAGTAGTGTGTGATGATAAGTGTGATGCAAAAAGTTAAACCCCTATTTACACTATGTGAGCAAGCAATATACACAAGGTTCATTTTACTCCAAATTTGAAATATAAAGTTTGATGCTGACAATCAACCAGGTCTAAGAAAGTACAATGCAAAAAGGAGAAAATAAGGAAAACTGAAGAATACCTGTATATCACTTTTTCCTTTTTATCTGACAGCAAGTTGAGCCAAGTGTAAGCTTTAGACGATCTGAAAAGCACCTTTTGTTGTGTTCAACTAAGAATTTTGAAAATGATAATCAATGATTGGGAATGTCCAAGGATCTCAGGACTATAGATGAGATTGACAAGCAATGATTGGTGATCTGGTCTGTGTTTAAGATCTTATCTCTCACAGTGCAATCTTGTAAAGGAAAATACGACAATTAGTGGATGTGATCTAAAAGAGATAAAACAAATAAATAAATTAGAATACAAAAATTACCTAGATTAGTCGGATATAAAGTAAAGTAGACACTAAATAATGCAATGACTATTATTAAATAATAAAATAAATTAGACATTAAACGATAGACACGAAAATGTGATAATTAAATCAAAAGTAATAAATGACGAAAGACACTAAATAAATGACAAACCTATTGTAACTTATAAAAATGAGTGATAAATGAACAAGATAATAATGAATCTCAGATGGTAAATAATATTATCAAAGCCAATGTGAATATACGTTTAGTTATCGAATCTAAACAAACTTCACCAATAGATGCTTATTAAGGATATAAAATATAATTGGAATTTTAGATGTAAATCAATTATTAGGAGAGAATCTGTAATTAAATTGCATTGGGACTGTGTATCTAAGATAAATATAGTCTAAAGAATTGTAAATCAATTACTATAAGAAGACTGTGAAGTTACTCCTACTACGCAATATTACTTATCAAAGCATTCTTTATAGACATGTTCTAACGAATTGTAAGCCGATAAATATTAATATAAAAATCATTATTCACTGTTTATAAACATGATCTGATTAATTGCTGCAAAATGTAAAATTAGCGTGGGTTTGTAACTGAGTTATAGATTTACAACTGGTGTGGATGGAAGACAGGGAAAGGGAGATGTGGGGCAGCATAGGAGGCATGTTGTAATGGGAATAAGGTGGAAGGAAGATGAAGCCGAGGGGAGTGGAGAGGTGAGGGGGGTCGGTGAAGATGGAGAGAAGGGATGTGGGTCTACATGGGAGGAAAGTGTTAGGAAATAAGGGATAAAATATGCGGAATAATCCCTCACAGAATCACAACAGTAGAAACTAATATGCAGAAATTATTACAGATCTCAAATAAAATTGCAGAATAAAATAACACAACACAAAGAGACAGTATTTAACGTGGTTCACCCCAATTTGGGCTATGTCCACCAAGAATCACTTGCTCAGATTTTATTACAAGCCACTGCTCTCTCAATACAATACCCAGATCCGTTTGGAGCTATGCTCAACAAACTGTACAGAATTCACAGCCGAATTCAAAACACATCTGCAATACATTTGCTTGTATATCTATCATATGCATAAGACCATATAAATAGACAACTGCTTAAGCAGTTTGATACAAAACTGTGGGTATCAAAACCAAGGGCAAAAAACCGTGGGTATCAAAACAATGGGAAAAAGACCGAAAAAACCATGGGCCCAAAAACAACCCATAACGGCTACCCATTACCCATGGGTTAATAAACCACCCATGAAAATTTGCTTCGGGGGCTTCGCCCCCGAACCCCCTGACCCACTCAGTGGCGAGCGGGACCACCATAAAAATACCCGAGTGTAACACATAGAAGGTGTACCACACTCTAACATGAAAATAGGCTCCACAAACATAACAATCTCCCACTTGGAGACTGATTTCCATTCTGAGAAAGCTTCTCAACCCTTCCCTGTCATCTGCGAAGGCCAACCAAAGCTAAACATAGCTTTAGTTTATCCCTTGTGACCACTTTGGTCATCATGTCTGCAGGATTCTGACTGGTATGAATCTTCTCCAACTTCAACTTATCTTCCTCCAAACCTGTCCTGATGAAGTGATATCTCAACTGTATATGCTTCGTCCTAGAGTGGAAAGCAGAGTTCTTAGCTAGGTGTATAACACTCTGACTATCACTATGTAGCTTACATTCCTCCTGCTTATGCCCCAACTCCTCAAGAAATTGTTGTAACCAAATCATCTCCTTGCTTGCCTCTGTGGCAGCAACATACTCAGCCTTCATGGTTGACAAAGCCACTAACTTCTGTAGTTGTGAAATCCAGCTCACTGCTGTCCCACCTACAGTGTAAATGTAACCTGTCGTGCTCCTCCTGCTGTCTACATCTCCAGCCATGTCTGAATCTACATAACCACATAAAGTGGTTTTTGATTGATTATATCACAAAACTGTCCCCATGGTCCCTCTCAAATACCGAAGGATCCACTTTACTGCTTGCCAATGCTCTTTACCTGGATCACTCATAAATCTACTCACAGCTCCCACTGCATGGGCAATATCAGGCCTAGTGCACACCATAGCATATATCAAATTGCCAACTGTTGATGAGTAAGGTACCTTGGACATCTGGTTTCTTTCCTACTCTGTCATGGGACACTGCTCCTTTGATAACTTGAAATGGCCTGCCAAAGGAGTCCCAACCGATTTAGCATCCTGCATGTTAAACCTGTCCAATACCTTCTTAATGTACTCTTCCTGAGATAAAGTCAACTTCCGTTCCTTCCTATCTCGAGTTATCCTCATACCAAGGATTTGTTTGGCTGCCCCCAAATTCTTCATATCAAAGGATTCACTTAGATGTTTCTTGAGTACTTTTATTTCCTGCATGTTTTTACCTGCAACCAACATGTCATCAACATACAAACACAAGATAATATAACTTCCATCCTCAAATTTCTTTGTATACACGCAATGGTCAGAATGACATCTAATATAACCTTGCTTCATCATGAAGCTATCAAACTTCTTATACCATTGACGTGGAGCTTGTTTCAAGCCATATAAGCTCAACTTCAGTTTACACACCATCTCCTCTTTACCTTTGACCTCATAGCCCTTTGGTTGCTACATATATAGTTCCTCCTCCAAATCACCATGGAGAAATGTAGTCTTTACATCTAACTGTTCTAAGTGCAAGTCTTCTGCTATGACTATTCCAAGAACAGTTCTAATAGAAGTCATTTTTACTACAAGAGAAAATATCTCATCAATATCTATACCTTGTTTCTATGCAAACCCCTTGACCACCAACCGGGCCTTATATCTTTTCTTTCCTCCTTCTTCGTCTTTAACTCTGTACACCCACTTGTTCTGCAATGCTCTTTTGCCTTCCGGTAGGTTCACCAAATCCCAAGTTTGGTTCTCCATGAGAGACTTATGCTCCTCATCCATGGCTTGCTCCCACTTCTTACTGGCATCTACCTGCATTGCTTCATCAAAGCTCTCTGGCTCTCCACTATCAGTGAGTAATAAATAATAAAGAGAAGGAGAAAAACGTTCAGGTTCTTTTCTTACCCTAGAAGACCTCCTCACTGTAGGAGTTTGGGGTTCCTGTTGAGTAGGTTCCTGAACTGATTCATGGCTCACTTTCCTATCTGGAAGATCCTCTACCACTACATATTCTTTCATGGATTCTTCCCTATTTTCCTGTAACTATTGCTTATACATGACTTTCTCATTAAAGACCACATCCCTAGACCGAATGATTTTCTTGTCCTTAATACTCCAACATTTAAATCCAAAGTCATCACCACCATAACCAATGAAAGTAAATTTTTCTGATTTAGCCTCTAGCTTGGTCCTATCATCCTTGTCTATATGAACAAACACCTCACATCCAAAGACTCTAAGAAATGAATAATCAACTTTCTTACCATACCATGCCTCCTCAGGTATGCCTCCATCCAAGGCACTTGAGGGTCCTCTGTTTATCAAGTACACAGTTATGCTCACCGCTTCTGCCCAAAAAGAAAAAGGTAGTCCTGCATGTAATCTCATGCTCCTAGCACGTTCCATTATTGTTCTGTTCATCCTTTCTGATACCCCATTCTGCTGCGGAGTTCCTGGAACCGAATTTTTCCTGTGGATTCCATTCTTAGAACAGTAATCATTAAATTATTTGCTACAATACTCCCCTCCATTATCTGACCTGAGAAATTTTAGCTTAAGACCTGTTTCATTCTCTACCAAGGCTTTCCATTTAACAAAAGTGTCAAATACATCATATTTGTGTCTAATACAATAAACCCAAACTTTCCTTGTTGCATCATCAATAAAAGTAACATAATAACTTGAACCCCCAAGAGATGATACCTGATCCGGCCCCCACACATCAGAATGTACCAGCTCTAACTTACTCTCTTTCTTCGTAGGTCCAACCTTGAGAAACCTTACTCGCTTGTGTTTCCCATATATGCAGTTTTCACAGAAATCCAAACCTGTTTCTGTATATCTAGGCAAATTCTTCTTTATGATGTTCATGCCCTTATGGCTCATATGACTGAGCCTATAGTGCCATAATGTTGTATCTGCATTTGAAGCCACAAGATTACAATCATTAGTATTATCAGTGGTTAAATACAAGGTTCCAACCTTCTTACCTCTTGCCACCACAAGAGCACCCTTGGTAACCTTCCAAGAGTCTGCTATAAATATCACAGTACAACCATCACTTCCCAACTGCCCTACCGATATCAAATTTCTCCTTAATGTAGGCACATGTGTGACATCCTTCAATAGCCATGTATTCCCATTCTGCATCTTAACCTAAACAGAACCTTTTCTAACTATGCTGCAAGGTTCATCATCACCAAGAAAAACATGCCCAAAATCCCCTTGAACATAATCAACAAAATAATGCCTATGTGGAGTAGCATGAAAAGAAGCCCCTGAATCTAAAACCCAAGATTCAGTAATATTATGCAAAGAAAGAATCAAAGCATCCTGACATACATTACCCGATGCCACATTTTCCTCCTTGTTTTCTTCCTGTTGTTTCTTCTTATCCTGAAGCTCCCAACAGTCCTTCTTTACATGCCTAGGCTTTCCACAATTCCAGCATACAATGTTGTTCTTGGATTTTAACCTTGCCCGATCTTTTGATTTTCCATGGTTTCCTCTATTCTTCTGTCTCCCTCTAGTTTCCACTGTCAAAGCATTCCCTGAAGTAGAAGGTTCCCCAGAGCTTTTTCTTCGCATTTCCTCACTTAGAATCACCCCTACAACATCCTCAAACTTCAACTTCGAGTTAGCTGGAACCGAGTTACTTACCGCCATTACTAGGCTATTCCAACTCTTAGGTAAAGAGCACAAAATTAATAAAGCCCTAACTTCTTCATCAAATTCTATTGTAACCGAAGCTAGCATATTCACTATCGTATTGAAATCATTTAAATGATTTACTACTAAACTATTCTCAGACATCTTCATATTAAACAAATTTTTCATTAAAAATATCTTATTAGAGGCAGAGGGTTTTTCATACAGCTTCCCTAATGCATCCATTAGATCTTTTGTAGTCTTTTCCTTTGAAACATTAAATAATACCGAGGATGCAAGACACAGCTGAATCATTCCAAGTGCCTTCTGATCCAACAAATCCCATTCCACATCTGTCATACTCGAGGGTTTGTTCACCTTCTCAGACAACGGAGTATAAAGATCCTTTTGATAAAGGTAATCTTCCATCTGCATCTTCCAAAGACTAAAATTCTGCCCGTTGAATTTATCAACCCTAGATCTTCCATCATCTGCCATAGCTCCCACTAAAGATAAAACTTTCCCTATGATTCAACACTTCAGCAAACCAAACCAGGCTCTGATACCAATTGTTAGGAAATAAGGGATAAAATATGCGGAATAATCCCTCACAGAATCGCAACAGTAGAAACTAATATGCAGAAATTATTACAGATCTCAAATAAAATTGTAGAATAAAATAACACAACACAAAGAGACAGTATTTAACGTGGTTCACCCAATTTGGGCTACGTCCACCAAAAATCACTTGCTCAGATTTTATTACAAGCCACTGCTCTCTCAATACAATACCCAGATCCGTTTGGAGCTATGCTCAACATACTCTACAGAATTCACAGCCGAATTCAAAACACATCTACAATACATTTGCTTGTATATCTATCATATGCATAAGACCATATAAATAGACAACTGCTTAAGCAGTTTGATACAAAACCGTGGGTATCAAAACAATGGGAAAAATACCGAAAAAACCATGGGCCCAAAAACAGTCCATAACGGTTATCCATTACCCATGGGTTAATAAACCACCCATGAAAATTTGCTTCGGGCGCTTCACCCCCGAACCCCCCTGACCCGCTCAGTGGCGAGTGGGACCACCGTAAAAATACCTGAGTGTAACACATAGAAGGTGTATCACACTCTAACATGAAAATAGGCTCCACAAACATAACAGAAAGACAGAGGTGAGATGGGGCACAATGCAGATGGGGACATGGGTAGAAGGAGATGGGACGTAGGAGGAGTGGTAGGCTCAGGAGGATAGAAGGGAGATGGGACAGGTGGAGATGGATCTCGGGAGGGGAGAAAGGAGATGGGGTAGAGGAGAAGGTTGGCGGGGATGGTGAGGTGGAGAGGAGTGAGTCCAGGAGATGGGATAGGTGGGGATGGAGTGATGGCCGAGTGGAGGAGAGCTGTGTGGGAAGGAAGGGAGAAGTGGGAAGGAGATGGGATGGAGCCTGGGTGTGGAGTCATGGAAGAAGTCGGTGGAGAGAATGGAGGTGAGAGTGAGCTGAGGGAGTTATGATTGGAGCAGGGAAGGCTCAGTGAAAGAGTTGATTATATGGCTCGGTGTTGGGTAGAGAGCATAGATCAACTGGTATTCAGATGGGGAGGTGAACGAGCTAGCTGAGTGGAGAGGTGAGGAGATAGTTAGGGGGACGAGTTGTATGGGGTAGCTTAGGATTGTTTTTTTAATATTTTTTTAATTGTTTTTTTATATACTTTCCTATAATGAATATAACAATAATTTTTTAAATTATTATAAACAAATTAAACAATAACCTTATTCAACAAGGCAAAAAACAATTACCTTATGGTGAAGACAAAAACGACAATATGCATCATACTAACGAAGACGATTAAATCCTGCAAACAAGTGAGTTTCCAAATGAAATATCTACAAAATATTGTCAAATTATGACAACTAAAATGAAATAAGATAACTGTCCTTTATATGACACCTACACACAACAAGTAATGCAATAAAAATGACCAAATCTCGAGTCTAGTCCCATTGGGCGTGCTAAATGTTGATATGCATTTCTTGCTTCCTGTCCAGGTGAGTGTACAAGTAATCAAGAAACACAAAACCACACTGAGTATACAAGGTCTTAATACCTTGGAGATGATGATAGATGCTATGGGCACAAAGTTGATATCAAAGTCCTGGGTGCGATTCCGACAAACCTACAGCTCACATATACTAGGAAAATAATGATTAGAAATTTAATGTGGGGGCTGCCTAACAAAGTAGATCCAAGAAGCGTTAACTTCCTTGGTGGCTGTCAACCCCCATGCGATAAGAATAATAATGTAATAGCATCCAAAACAATGACATACAAATTGATAAATAAACAAACCTTGATGGTACCAATATGCGGATAGAATTACCGATATGAGGCATGCTACATGAATCTCATTGCATGAACCCAAATCATGAGTAGAATGTCATGGAAATCCCACATGTTATCATCCAAATAGAATAATAATGATATTATAAAATGACTAAAATCTCACAGCATTCACCTGAATTTTTGCCTCCTCATTTGAGGGGGATAAGACTCATATTTATAATTTGAATTTAGATTAAAATAGAAGATTAACGAATAACCATAATTTGCAAAAGAAATTTTGATTAAGAGTTGATTTGATTGTAGGGTTCATGATGTGAAAAAAAGAAAAGGTGTGATGTGGAGTGGGGACATGATTAGGTGTAATAGTGAAGCCATGTGTTTGCTTTACACTATTGATTTTTTGGATTTGTTGTCAAAGAGGATAATTTTTCGAATTATTGATTTCATGGGTTGGGTTCATATGTTAATAATTTGAAGAGATTGAATTTTTAGGTGGGAACTTGATTTTGACTTAAGTAGGGGACATGTGGGACTGGGTAGGTGGGATGATAGATTCTACCTTTTGAATTTAGGAAAAGAGTGTCGGATGTGTATATCAATACTCATAAATTAATAATTTATAGAAGATGAAATAATATTAAAAATTTGAATTATCAAATGGGTCTACATGGATCCCATTTGATAATTAATTAAGCAAATCGATAGGATTTCATGTAATTTAAGAGAAAGAGATGCGAGAGTAGAAGTAGCGTGAATGCAAGATGAATGAGGTGCGTTATATCCAAAAATAAGTGTCTACAGGAAGAGTTGGAATAAACTATTGTTTGGAATTTTATGTTCTGATTTAGTAGATAGGTTTTTACAATGATTAATGAATGCTTGATCTGATTCATTTTCGTATTGTTGATAGTTGATGAAAGCATTTATGTTTTTTAGGAAAATCATGATATTGAAACTCATTAACTAGGGCTATTACTAGGGATTCTAGCTCCACTATGGAGTTAGGGGGTAAAGTGTGATACCAGTCCAAGGTATCCCCAATATGAGTCATAGCTAAAATTTTAGTGGAAGTATAATAGTTAACTTTGATCCATTATTTATAAATATTTTCAAAGGCCTTAATGTGTAGAGTAGGATCAGTTGATCCATCATAAGAGATAAAAGTGGCAATTCCTCAATTATCAATGCTAGCAATGTAGGGCACTAGAGGATCTTGTTGGAATTCTTGCAAAACCTTTTTGTGAATAGGAGGTTGGTAAATAGGTGCCCCATTATGTCCATTAGGAAAGGGAGGGGGAATTGCACCCCCAATTTCCAGGTTAGGACGGTTGACCAAATGAACCATGTTGGTTTGCATTTGGAGGAGCTGGGCCATAGTGGTGGTCATTTTTTGATTCATATTGTCTATAAGTTGAAGGATGAGATTAGTGGGATCAGAGCTAGATGAATTTTTAGATGATCTTGCCATATTAGCCTTCCCTATGTCCACCCTATTGTCAAGTTTCTCAGATACAAAATCAAGAAGGTGTTTACAGATTACTGAATTAGGCTCTCCTTTGTATTAAAAAAACTTATCAAGGAATTTTTGAATCTTAGGTGGAAGATCAGAGATGTCCTCAATTTGAATATATTCATCTTCATCCCGTGAGATATTGTTGTTGTGAGTGTTATACTTTTTCCTACTATCTCTTATCATACAACAATATGAATAGAAAGGAAAGCTATTTTCTAGGAAGTTAATTTCTAAAAATGACTGTTCACCACATTTGGAGAGCCCTAGGCCAAGATACTCCATGACGGAGTGTTGATGTGACCCAAAAAAATATTGGAAGAATAGGCTACCAAAATGATTGACCCTGCAAAAAAGTGTTTCACAAGGGTTGAAGGCATTTGTGATGTGGTCTAGATAAGACAGACATGATCTACCCAATACATAAATGATATAGGGGCTGATGGTATTTGTGATGAAGCTTAGATAGAGTAGATAGGATCAGCCCTATACAAAAATGACACAGGGGCCCATGACATCTGGGAAAATGGATTTTTTAAGGGTTTTTTTGAAATTTTAAAGGCTGAAACAAGACAAAAATGAAAATGGGTGCTTTTAACAAGCCATGCTCAATTAGGAGATGAAAAATAAGATTCATGTCAGGTTCACTAAAGATGTATGGTGGGAAAAAATGTGTCTAAACATCATGCACTCTTATAATCCATTCAACTAGGGTATTGAGGAAATGAGTAAGGGACACACCAAGACCATAACATAATGGATAAAATTAACGGGGGTACATGGACCATTATGATTGCATACCCCAAGGGAAGTAACCCTTACACTAGGACAACCTAAGGTTTCCAAGGCCCTATGTCAAAGAATAAGAAGGAACCCTATGGAGGCATCAACTTTATGGGGGGTGATAATGAAAAAAATAAGCATACAAAGTCTATGCTAACCAAAGTAAATCATGTAACATTAAAAAAAGAACTGAGATACAATATTCTAACTTAGCATGTACATAAAATACTAAGATAACATAGAGTATATAGCGAATGTAGGAGACTAATTTATACAAAATGACAAGTTAAGTTAGAGCACTTAGTTGTTGGGGGGCGGTCGCTGATGCATCTATTTCCTAAAGAACCATACACCAAGAGAGAACTAATTTTAGGTGGATATGGAAAAACAATCAAGTCCTAGCTCACTATAGAAGACCCAAAAGTGCATGAAAACCAATCCAAGCAAGAAGAATCTCCAAGCTAAGAGTCAATGTGTAAGAAATATAAGAGCTAAATGAGCAGGATCAAGTTGGCGCAAGAGAGAAAAGCTAATGATGAGTTCCTTTTTGATGCAATATCATGATATCATGTAAAAATGTGAGTTGGGGTATTTATACCGATGTCATCATCCATGGTCAAAGGCGTCAGCTAGAATTTTGAATTTACACAAACACAATCACCTATGGGAGTTGGTGTCAATGAGGGAGGGAAATGAGAGGGTGTGTGTGAAAAGTGTCATAAAAAGAGAAGATAATGTAAGGAAGAAGTAATGAGGGCATAAACAAACAAGGTGCTGGAAGAATGTGAGGGAAAATAAGAAGATAAAAGTAGAAGAAAGACATAAATAAGATGAAAAGTTGTTCTTTCTCCATGTATCATCCCTAACCCAATGGTTACGTGAATAACCATACATCTATCCTAGAAAGATCCTATATGCACCCAAATTTACATGTGATATATTGTTAGAAGCATTTCCAAAGTCCCTAATGATGATTCATGTCTTTTCAAAAGGTGTTTAAGCTCCCTTCTCTCTTTGCAGTTCATATTTGTATCTTATATTACCTTATCAATTTCCTTCTTTTATATGACTTTCTACGTCATTTTTCCTTAAGTTACACAACCTCCGCCTTGCCTAGGCGATAGTTGCACAACCACTGTCCTACTTGGGCAGTGGTTACATAACCACTACCCTATGTAGATTGGTAGTTTAGTGCGAATTGGGCAAGAATTCCCAGGCATGAATTGGACATGTGTTAACTAAATCTAGTTTACCTGTAGCACATGTTTCTTTTATAAATTTGTCTCATTTTAAGATTGATTGATCTGTATCAACCACCTCTTCCACTTCTAGTTGTTGATTAAGAGTTAATCTGCCCCACCTTATTGTGATGTGGCACCCCATTGTTGTCAAACGGATTAGACCGTTTGTCATCCTATGCTCTATAAAACCAACATTTATTTTGAAAAAAATGGTCAGATATTTTTATTGTGATTTTATTTTTATGCTTTTGAAATATTGATAGAGACTACAAAATAAAACACCATTATCTTGCATTTTTCTTCCTCTACTTGCATTGCTACTAGACCACTTGCAAGCCACCATTGTTAAAATAAATCTTGCCAGCCATCAACAGTGGCTGCAAACACAAGTGAAAACAATGACGAGTTAGAAAAAATTAAGAAAATAAAAAAGAAACACAATGCATGACTTACTAGAAATTTTAGCTAGCATAATCAAGAGAAGAGTATCTATGTACTCAAATCTATTGACATCTAGGAAGGGTTGACCAATACAGCTGGTGGTGGTGGAGCTACTACAGGCACCTGCCTATCCTTACCCTCTGTTAAGGTGATGTGTTGGCCCATCATAAAATGATCATCACTGGCTCCCTCAGGAGGAAGTCACTCATCATAAACAAGAGTCTCCTTCTCCTTCTCTACCTCTACTCTATCTGCCATATAGATCTCCTTTGTGCCTCGTCACTCTTTGTCACTATCCTCCTCCTTAGCATGCCCCTCCTCTCTAATATCCTCATCCATCTTGTCGTCGGTCTCACCCTTTGTCTCTATCTCTATAGCTGTGTGGGCATCTTCCTCCTCCTCCTCGCTGTGAGAGGGTGTGGCCTCAATTTGGAGGAGGGATAGTGGTACTATGAGAACTAGGATGACCTTCACACTGATAGGTACCTTGAGTGTAACAACTTTCCAAACCATGTAGGCCCTTAGGGACTCCACAAGCCTCCTTGATGCCATAATAAATAATAGGATTGGTAGGAAGTGCATCATCATAAGGAAGATCAAACTTCTGAGGGACTCTTCCCATAGGGTGTCCCTTAACCTTAGCTGTCCTGTCCACTAAATGTGTTACATTACCACAAAAAATTAGTATAGTTTCTTCATCACTCCATAACCTAATCATATCCTAGTATGGCCTCGCACTGAAGTCATATGTGGTTAGTGTAGTGATAGGATGGTGCACCCCTCTAAGATTTATAAAAATTGTCCATCTAGCAGCTCTGACATCCTTGGATTGGATATTCAAACTCCCCTCTGGTAGGGGAGGATCCTCTCATAGACCCAACTCATAAAAAATGTAGGGTGGCTCAGGGATTTCCCCTGTAGCCTAAAAATGTGGTATACGTCATCATATGTGGCTCTAATAATGTACACACCCCAATCATAGATCCTTCGATACTACTCAATAGCCTGAATAACGGGAGCCCAACAGTACAAGAGATTATCCCCGCCCTTGTCTCCCACCAAACATGAAGCCAAAATACCTATGATGGCCTTGTGTAGGGTGGGGATAGGTGTGGAGGAAACAAAAAGTAATCGTATGCCCTGATTGGTGCTCATATTGGGCATCTCATCATCTCCCATATATGTTTCCCAACTCCTAGATATAGCAGTCGATCCCACACTATCTAATGTCATTCATCTATTGGTCACAGAAACACCCAAAATCTTATGAACATCCTTGAGAGTGATGGTCCACTCTCCCCTAACACCAAGAAAATAGAAAGTGTTATATTTGGCATCCCAGTAGCTCCATTAGTCACATAGTAAATGGTTAGATGGTGTTATTAATGTCGTTTGTTAAATCCTCCATATGTCAGTTCTATGTAACAAGTCCCTCTCTACCTAGGACAACTGATCAATAATCCTCAGAAGCCACTCACACTCTCTGGCCTAGCTCCACCGAACGTAGGAATCCTTGTGTTCTCCAAAACAAGGAAAAGAGCATGTTAGAAATGCAATTCAACACATAAGCTCATAAAAAAAATACAAAACAACTTAAAAGCCAAAAAAATTAGTCTAAATTGGTCAAAAAAAGCTTCTACCTTGACAAATACATAATAACCACCATGTGTAGAGTGGCGGTTACATAATTACCATTGTGGTTGCGCAACCTCCTCCCTATGCAAAGTGGTGGTTACATAATCACCGCCCTGCGTAGGTGGTGGTCATGTCCATAATGGACAAGTCATCCCCCAAAATCCACAAACTAAAAAAAATACAAAAATTAATCATTTTAGACAAAATAAAAGAGAAACCCACCTAGACAACCCCTTAGGGAATACTTTAACTAAAATATTTGTGAAAATAACCCTCCCTAGGTGTATATTTTTCAATTTTTAACATTTTTTGGTTTCAAATAAATAAATGCAAAATACTAACCTTTCTCTTAGCCACTAGATCTCTCACTCATGGGGCCATGATCACGGCATCCCACTCTTGGATTTTATTGTATCCTCACTCAAAATGGTCACATGTAGTCCAAAGATCCAAATTATCTATGAGGGAAAGTACAAATAAATTTGAAAATGATGGTTTTATATATATATATGACTTGTTTTATCTTTGTTTTGAGTGTGTGTGCTTTGTAGGGCTGAAGCAATGGTGTAGGTATGTTTCTATCCCCATAGATATGGTAAGTCCTCTTATCATTTTACTTTTAGTATATTTTATCGATTTTATATCTATTTGCACTACATTCTTGTTTGCATCTTGTAGGTAGCGGGAGCTTAGATGGAATCACTTCGGCACACATACATGTTAGGTATAACTTCTGACTCAACATTTTGGGAAAACCATACTCAGACTCTACATTTTACGCCTCTTCATGGCTAAAATGCTTCTTCAAGGGGGCAATATGTACCCACCCAAATTTGTACATGATACATTTTTGGAAGTGGTTCAAAATTCCCCAATGATGATTCATGTCTTATCGTAAGGTGTTTGAGCTCCTTTCTCTCTTTGCAGTTCATATTTGTCACTTAGATTACCTTAGCCATTTCCTTCTTTTCTATGGCTTTCTGCATCATTTTTCCTTAAATTTTGGCCTTAAATTACACAACCGTGCTACCCTACCTGGCTGGCGGCTATGCAACCGTCACCCTACTTGGGTGGTAGTTGCATAACCGTCACCCTGTGCAGACTCATCATTCCATACGAATCAGGTGAGACTTCTCAGGTGTGAGTTAAACATGTGTTAAGTCACTCTAGTTCACCTGTAGGGCACGTTTCTTAGTCAATTTGGAATTTTTAAGCTTAATTGATTCGTATCAACCTCATCTTCCACTTCTAATTATTGATTGGCATTTAAAATGCCCCTCCTTATTGTGATGTGGTACCCCATTGCTACCAAATGGCTTAGACCATTTCCCATCCTATGTTGTAACCAACGCTTCTTCTGAAGAAAATGGCTGTAGATTTTTTATTGTGATTGTATTGTTATGCTGATAAATTTTTTGTAGAGACTACATAACCAAACATCATTCTCTTGCATTTTTCTTCCTCTACCTGCATTGCTACCAAACCACTTGTAAGCCACAATTTCTCAGCTTTGCTTCTTCTGCGTTCCCATCTTCCTAGACTCATGTGGACATTACAGATTGGAAAATATAACCGAGGGGACACAAAGTGACACCAAAAATGGCATTTCCTTAGCACTACAATTTCCAGGTTAGGGTTTCTATTGAGTTCCTTCATTTCTTCATTTCTTTATTTTTGAATCTGTACACATACTTATTTACTAGAGTAGAAAAAATCATTTCCATTTGAATTTCTGCAATAGATAGATTAAATATTGTAGCTTCCATTTCTTTTAAAAAGCTTTTGGTGATAGATAGATTCCCTTCCTATCCTTGTGGGTTTTCAAGGGAAGTGTGTCTGGAGGAATGCTTTTTTATTAATTTACAATCAAATGCAATATCTTTTGATTTGTAAAACCTCCATTGAATCCTTCTTTACTTTTTTTGAGGAAGTTGCATGGGAAGAAAAGATTTTGAGAAGCTTTGATTTCATCCCATGCCTTTGAGGCAGAATATAGGATTCACATCCAAAATTACATTTTGGAAAACCTTTGTTTAATTAGGATAGATTAGATATAATATTGCATAGATATATAGTTACGTCTAACTGTTTATTTGTTTAGGATCTTTTACTTAAATTAGAAGCAATTTCTTAATTTCTTATCTTTTATTCCAAAAAGTTCAGAAAACACAAAAATATTAGTTTAAATTAGATTAGATTATTGTTTATTGTTTCATTTATTTTATATATAAAAATACAAAACATAGTTAGCTTTCATTTATTTAGATTAGTTTGTTATTTGATTTCATAGATTAAATTACACAAATGCATACATGACCATTCTGAGACGACAATGAGAGAGAGTTTACAGTTGTGATCCTAGGGTCCCCCAACCAAATGGGGCCAAAGAACTCACAAATATAGACACTAGATTATGTGCCCTATTATTTAGAACATCCCCACATCCACGACATATTGTTAGACATCTAAACATCTTGAACAAAGACACTTATAAAGCTTTCAAATTTTGGACTGAACCATCTCACCACACATAGATAGCGGAACCATGCCTCTCTTATTTATTCCATGACCTTGTATGAACATCATTATGAGGTGACTGCTAGTCAATTTCCATGCATTTTGTAACCAGTTGAGAGAGTTTCACACACATACATTGATAGAATTTTATGTGTGTATCATTCTTGACTGTACCATTTCACCCATTTAGGTTAGAGATGATTTCATTTCCCTTGATGAGAAAATCCATTTAGTGCTCGTAAAGGATATTAGATTACCTTGATTCAAATTCACCTTATTCTACTACATATAGCCATCCATTCATTCTAGATCGGCTGTCCTGACATGACCTCGGAAGCTTGAGTGTGCTTGAAGGTCACATGGTGATTTTTCGGTCATACAATTTTGTGAACCCAACATGAAGGACTAGTCCCTTTTCGATTCCATTTTCTTACCTTATTTCATCCATCCTTCTCCTCTCTCATTATTCTGTGGGTATTTATATACCCCTCAAATATGTTGGGTTAGGAATACGACCAACCCATTTTGGGTCTCTAGTCATACTACTATAAAATGGGTATGCAACAACCACCCTCACTATCTGGGTGGGCTGATAATTACTCATCTAATTTTCCTTATCATCATACTCCTCCTCCTCAAGGGACCAATACTGGTTCATTGGTCAGGATCAAGGAGATTGATCAACCTACACATGGGCCACAACCTGAACTCTCCAATTCTAACAACATGAAATTCATAGGAGAGAAAGGTTCCAATCCTCAAGTTTTGTTTAGACCATAATTCAGAATATATTCTGTTTATCTCCCATTGCTAGATGAAAATTACCTAGCATGTTATGCCTAAACTGAGAAACACTTCAATAATATAGACCAATCATTATATCATATATAAAAATATGTTGATGTTCTTCTCTAGAATGACTTTGATACCCCTCCTCCTACCAGAAACAAATCCAAAGAGGGGTGGCTTCCTAAAGATCAAGCTATAACAAGACATCACGTAACTTTTCTTCCCAATTAGACTTAAAACACACTCAAGTGTAATGCAACACCTTCTGCGGGTATTGTAATTTCAACATTGGTGAATAGGGTTAGAGAAATGGATCTTTCCCAACCCTCTCATGCTATATCTTTTGTAGGGCAAGGCAAGGTTCCTTACCATGCTCAAAAACCTAGTTATGTAACCTTGACACCATCACCTCCTCTGGTTTACATGAGCGTTCCTAGCCCTGGATATCTCCTCACTGGATTGGGCACATTAGGTATTCCCCCTCACACCTCATATGGATACCCTCAATAGGCACCAACCTAAAGTGTGTTCTTGAATTCCGTCCCAACTAATAATGTGACATTCCTTGGTTATATACCTCCCACTCCATACCAGAGTAATGCTCCCTTGTATTTGCACATGTATTCCAAATTACCGAAGAGGGAAAATTATTCTTTTCTTGGTTCATATGCTCAGCCACAGGGGATGCCTTCTTCCTCTAAATATGTTTATGCTATGCCATATCAGCCTCCTATGCCTTCTTCACCTCTCCATCAAGGTTTTTCCATAGTACAACCCTAAACATTAGGCACGTATGTTGAATATATTAAGGATCCCCTAGATTTTAATATATGAAGCGTAATACTTCCATGAACACTTCCTGGTTTGCCAAATTTTAAAGGGGAGGGAGATCCAAATGCACATATCAAAGTGTATGCAACTATCGTTAGAGAGCTACTCATGTGGGATGCAGTTGTAGTTAAGATTTTCCCCAAGACCCTTGAGGGGATCATTCTTGATTGGTATTAAAAGATACCTAAAGCCTCCATACACTCCTTTAAGAAAATCATATCTAAGCTCATAAAGGAGTTTGACATGAAAAAATTGTTAAGAACATGAATAAGGGAATTCCTTCACATAAAGCACGAACATAATGAATCTTATACCCATTTCATTCAGAGGTGGCAGTAGGTCCTCTAATCTTCAGTGAGTTCTCCCAATATGGATCAGATGGAGATTTTCAATCTATTCCTTCATTCCCTAAACTAGGAAACAAAGGAAGAAGTGAAAAATTTCTCCCTTAGGAGCTACAAAGAGGTAATAGAAGGTGCTTTCTGCATTGATCAAGTGGCAATAGATAGCGGTCAAAATACCTATGGTTTAAATGGGAGACTGATAAATCCCTCCCAAGGTAATTCAAATTACCCCAACAACTCCAACAATAATCAAGGACCTAAGGTTCTCAATAAGAACCATGATTTTACAACAAAAAACGTATATGATCAAGCTAAGAAGTTGAACGTTGTTAATACTTCAAGCAAAAACAATGCCAATAACAATGCAAACAAAAATAATCAAATAAGTAACAATTTCACTCCTTCCATCAACATAATGGATTTCAACCATCCTCCACCTCCACAAGAAGTTCATGCCCAAGGCCCCAATTAATACCAAAATGGGTATCAAAGTCAATAACAAAGTAAAGGGTAAAGGACTTTGAAATTTAATTATAACAACCAACAATTAATCAACAAATGGAACTTTGGACCACAACAGAACATAAATCAAAGACCTCAAGATTATGATCCTGAACTTTATTGTAGCTTCCATAGGGTTTTAGGGCACGATGGTAGAACTTCTCATGCCTGTATCAAGTTCATACAATGCCTACCAGAGGACCAAAGGAAACTCTTCATCGATATTTTTTTGGAAAATCCTACGACACCAACTTAGAATTCTAGCGTGGGGCATGTTTCCCTTCAAAACGCTCCTCTTAGGATCTTTAGAAACCCTCTTTCTATACATCTTGAAAATGAAAAAATTAAACCCTCATGGCATAAACAAGGGCAACCCAGTGGGAAAAAATGACCACAAATCTTCCACTTCTTCAAACCCACTAGTAGCACCATTGTTGGATGGTCTGAAACAAAATAAGATCATGGGTATTGTATAATTATATAATGAACCTCAAATTAACAAAACTACAAGAACCCGTGACTACTCAACGCAGCCTATTTCCATCTACCAATCTATGTCGGATGACACTCCAATAATTCCAAGGCCGATAGGGGCATATGATTTGATTACGGATTTAACCAAGACCTTTTCGCACATCTCCTTTTTGGATTTATTGAAGAAATTTTATACTCATTGATCTGATTTATTAGAATACTTGGGTCTTGGTCACTTGATTAATTTTACCACTCCATCAGAGGCACAAATCAACCATATAGAATTTTATGTCTATCGTCCTTGCCAGCCTGAAAGGGGTGTTCGATTCGTCTTCGACATCAGTAAAATTCCCACTGATGTTGAACTAGCACATAGAGGTGACCCAACATTATATTTAGATGTTTTTATCTATAATAATTACGTTAAACATGTAATTATTGATAATGGGGTAGGTGTTAATATTGTTCCCTTTTCATTACTTTAAAATTTAGGATACAAAGAAATAAATTGTTCCTCAACTAGAAATATGTTGAGAGGCTATAACACTATCAAAGTAACATCCATAGGGACCATAATGCTCTTGGTTACTCTTCGGCCCAAGACAATTCTAACTGAATTTTATATTATAGATAGGGAAACCAACTATAATATGATTCTTGGCCAGCCTTGGATCCATCGAATGAAGGAAATCCCTTCCACATTGTTCCAGGAAGTTAGATTCCTATATTTGGGGAAAGTATTCATTGCTTAGGGTGACCTAAATCCTTTCAATATTCACCTAGCTAACTTAAATAAGAATCCCAGGTTCCATACCGATTTCAAAATCCCCACTAATTAGGTAAACAAACCTAAAGATGCAACACCAGAGTCTAATCTCATTCCCAAGATAGAACTAGAAACCTCCATTCTAATTGAGGGGGTTGTTACAACTAATATCAACGAAAAACCACATATAATATTTTCGAGTTGTTGGAGAATGATTTTCTTATCCTCCTCACTTTCGACATCTTGGGCATATGACGTACTCTAGGACTTGACTCTCTTCCAGCCGAAGATATTTTCATGGTTGAAGTATCGGAAGTGGATGAAGAATATAATATAAATTATCAAACATCAATATTCCCTAGAAATTATTGGACACTCAACTATGATGGAGCGAAGTTTCATTTTGGTGTTGGGGCAGGTGTGATCCTCACTTCCCTAGAAGGGAAGGTTATGCCTTTTTCCTTTAAGCTCAATTTCGAATGCATGAATAATGGGTTCCGAGTATGAGGTTATTTTTGGTCTCATTGTAGCCAAGAGAATGGGTGCTTGCAATATTAGATTTTTGGGTGATTCCCAACTAGTTTCTAACCAAGTTTTAAAAGGTTACGGGATGAGAGCAGAGCACCTACAACTCTATTAGACTATTGTACTTAACCTAAGAAAATGTTTTGACTTCATATCCATTGAAGCTATCCCATGTGAATATAACCTTTTAACTGATTCCCTGGCTACTTCTGCTTCTCACTTTTTTCCAAGCAGAGATTTAGAAAATACTGAATTCACCATTTTAGTACAAGTCAAACCCCTAGTTTGAAAAATGCGAAGTAATCCAATCCTGGAATCCTTTGAGACTGAGAACCATCCTGCCACTTTTTATTATATGGAGAATGATGAGGCTATGCTAGTTTACCTTAATGCATACATTGACCTCCGTCCTGCACATCACAAGAGGGGTCTCACTCTCATACCTCACTCTTCCTCCTATTTTGGATATCATACAATGGGTCCTTCCTCATTTGAAGGCCTTGAGATATATGAAGTATAGGAGGAAGGAGAACTATAACTACCTCCATCCATACCCGAGTTTGATGAAGGAAAATATTATTTAATCGAAGGGACCATTGACATAAATATCGACATAGAGGAAGAACCTAAGATATTAAAAATTGGTTCTTATTTAACTCTAGAAGAAGTGGAAATTCATAAAAAGGTTCTCAAGGAGCACTCAAAAGCCTTTGAGTTCAGTTACAAAGATATTATAGGTAGGAGTCTTCATAAGGTGTTGTTATTTTATTATCCTTAGTAAAGAGCCCATGATTCTTACTGGTAGCATTGGGTAAGGTATAAGGGGTATCTTCAAATAAATTATTAAGTTGTAAGCAATTCATTTAATAAAAAGTTCTTTAAATTATTAAATCCCAAAAAAGTGAATTAGATGTGTATCTTCCAAAAGAGTTAAAACCTTAAAATCATATTTTGTTAATCGAGCGGCCATCTACAGATCTAAGTCTAGATAAAATTCCATGTAAATCACATTCTAGACAATGTATTAAACTATGTGCAGAATTAGGTTGTAGGTTCCTAATTGGATTTTAGTGAAAATCTTGTCTTTCTCTAATTACTTCCATTCATCAAAATCATACAACTCACATCTCTTATGGTTCTCGGTGTTGAGCCCTTGCATCTTAATAGTTGTGTGGAGTTAGAGGTGGAGTGGGTTCATTTTCTTATCATATTACATTCATCGTATTTTTCCAACAAAACAAGAAGTACTAAATATTGTTCAAAAACCAAAGTTTTAGGTTACATTGTGTTCGCATAACAATCATATAAAGAAAAATAAATAAAAAGAAATCATTCTGTTACCATATCATCATCCATAGCATGCATCCAAAAAGCATATAAAACATTGGAAATAATGTGCATCTAAGAGTACAAAAGTGAAATAAACCATCAATGAGTCAACTCTTACACAAGAATGACTGAAAATAAAAGAAGTATCTGTATATATATCCATAATAATTCAAGTTTGTATATAATGTTGTTACACTGTAGGTGTGGTCAAAATGATCTCAATGAGCACAAAATAAAAAATAAAAATCATATACATGTCTCACAAAATGACATTGAAGCAATAAAGGCCTACAACCTATCCCTCCCTATAGGATCCTTGAGGAGGTACATGGATAGGGCTCATGTTGTGGCTCCTATGGCACGAATGTGAGCCTCTATGCACTGAGCGATGAGAATGACTGTATGATAGATTTGGTGATCTACCGGTAGTGGCCTCATTGTGAGAGTTGACTCACCATTGTCTCCTCTCAACTAACTAAAATGTGGAAATCTTGGTCCTCATCTTAGAAAGAGTCTCTCTAGCTCGTAAGACTAGTGCAAAAACATCAGTGTGACAGTTGACCTACATTAGCTACCCCACATCAGCAAGAAGCTCCTCTCAAGTCTTCCCCATGGGAATGATCAATGTGTCAAACATGATTCAATGAATAAAATCTTTCTAGCCATCAACAGTGGCTACAAAACACAAGTGAAAACAATTACGAGTTAGAAAGCATTCAGAAAATAAAAAAGAAGCACAATGTGTGACTTACTAACAATTCTAGCTAACAGAGCCGAGAGAGGAGTATCTACATACTTGGATCTCCTATCATCCATGACAGGTTGGCTAGTGCAGTTGGTGGTGGTGGAGCTAGTACAAGAAACTATTTATCCTCACCATCTCTTAAGGAGATGTGTTGACCCTTCATATAATGCTCATCGCCACCTCCCTCATGAGGAAGTGGCTCCTTAGAAACAAGAGTCTCCTTCTCCTTCTCCTCCTCTACTCTCTCTACCATAGAGATCTCCATTTTCCCTACCACTATGTTTCACTATCCTCCTCCTCAACATTCCCCTCCTCTTTAACCTCCTCATCCATCTTGTTATGGGACTCTCCCTCAGTCTCTATCTCTATAGCTATGTGGGAATCCTCCTCCTCCTCCCCACTATGATTGGGTACAACCTCAATCTGGAGGAAAGCTAGTGGAACTCTAGGAATGGGATGACCTTTGCACTGATAGGTACCTCGTGTGCAAAAATTTTCCAACCATCCAGGCCCTTAGGTCCTCCACGAGCCTCTCTGATGCCATGGTAAAAAATAGGAATGGAAGGAAGTGCATTTTCATATAGAAGCCAAACTATTGAGGGACTCTGCTAACTAGATGTGCCTCAACCCTAGCTATCTTGTCCACTAAATACATCAAACTGCCACAAGAAATTAGTATAGTCTCATCATCACCCCATAACCCAATCATATCCTGGTATGGCCTCACAATGAAGTCATTTGTGGTTAGTGTAGCAAAAGGCTAGTGTGCCCATCTAAGAACTATCAAAGTTGTTCATCTAGCATCTTTGATAGCCCCTGGAATTAATATGCCAAATCCCCTCTGGTAGGGGATGATCCTCTCATAGACCCAGCTCATAACCAGTGTAGGGTAGATCAAGGCTTTCTCCTGTCTCTTGAAAACACCATATAAGTCATGATATGTGGCTCCAAGAATGTCCACACCCCAAACATAGATCCTCCTATACTGCTCAATAACATAAATAATGGGAGCCCAACAATACAATAGCTTGTCCCCACCATTTTCTCCCTCCAAACGTGAAGCTAAAATACCTATGATGGCCTTGCGTAGGGTGGGGATAGGTGTAGAGGTAACAAAAAGTAACCACATTCCCTACTTTGCACCCATATAGGGCACCCCATCATCTCTCATATATGTTGCCCAACTCCTAGATATGACACTGTCTAATGTCAGTCATCTATCGATCATAGGAACACAAAAAATCATATGAACATCCTTGAGAGTGATGATCCACTCTCCTCTAACACCAAGAAACTGAATTTTTTTCTAGTCGGCATCCCAATAACTCAGTAAGTCAGACAGTAAATGGCTAGATGGCGCTATTAACGTTATCTATGAAATCCTCCATATGTCAGCTTAATGTAATAAGTCCCTCTTTACCTAGGACTACTGATCAATAATCCCTGAAAGCCACTCAAACTCTCTGGCCCATCTCCACCGAACGTAGGAATCATTCCATGTTCACCAAAAAAAGGAAAATAATAAGTTAGCAACGGGATTCAACACATAAGCTCATAAAAAACAATACAAAATAACTTAAAGGCAAAAAAAAAGTCTAATTTGGTCAAAACAAGCTTCTACCTCCCTGTGTAGAGTGGTGGTTATGTAATTACCACTTGCATAACCACTACCTTGTGTAAAACGGTGGTTGGGCAACCACCACCCTGTGTAGAGCGGAAGTTGCATAACCGCCACCTGACATAGGGTGGTGGTCATGTTTAGAGTAGAAAATTCATCCCCCATGACCCACAAACTCAAAAATATATAAAAATTGATCATTTTAGAAAAATAAAAGACAAACCCACCTAAAAAACCCCTAGGGAACATTTTAACTAAAATATTTGTGAAAATAAACCACCTAGGTGTAAATTTTTTAATTTTTCACATTTTAGGTTTCAAATAAACAAATACAAAATAATAACCTTTCTCTTAGCTGTTGGATATTTCATTCATGGGGCCATGATCATGACATCACACTCTTCAATTTAACTGTATCCTCACTAAAAACGGTCATAGGTAGTCCAAAGCTCCAAATTATCTATAAGGGAAAGTTCGAATGAATTTGAAAATGATGGTTTTAGATATATATAAGGCTTGTTTTGATTATTTTTGAGTGTGTGTCCTTTGCAGGGCTGTAGCATTGGTGTAGGTCTATTTCTATCCATGTGGATATGGTAAGTCCTCTTATCATTTTTATTTTAGTATATTTTGTCAATTTTATATCTATCTGCACTTGATTCTTGTTTGCATCTTACAAGCACTAGGAGCTTGGATGATGTCACTTTGGCACACATGCATGTTAGATATGACTTCTAACTCCCCATTTTGGGAATGCCATACTCGAACTCTACGTTTTATGCCTCTTCATGAATAAAATTCTTCTCTAAGGGGGCAATATGTACCCACTCAAATTTGTAGGTGCTACATTTTTGGAAGTGTTTCAAAAGTCCCCAATGGTGAATCATGTCTTTTCCAAAGGTGTATGAGCTCCCTTATCTCTTTTCAGTTCATATTTGTAGCTTAGATTACCTTACTTATCAATTTATTAATTTTTTGTGGCTTTCTGCATCATTTTTCCTTAAGTTACACAAACACCACCCTGCTTGGGTGATGGTTGCGCAACCGTCACCCTTCTTGGGTGGAGGCTGTGTAAATGTCACCATGTGTGGACTGGCGGATCCATGTGAATTGGCCGAGACTTCCCAGGCTTCAATTAGACACATGTTAATTAACTTCAGTTCACCTGTAGCACATGTTTCTTAGTCAATTTTGTTGATTTTAAGCTTGATTTATTCATATTAACCTCCTCTTCAAATTCTAATTGTTGATTAAGAGTTAAAATTCCCCTCCTTGTTGTGATGTGGCACCCCATTACTGTCAAATAACTTAGACAATTTCCCATCCTATGTTCTATAAAACCAATGCTTCTTCTGAAGAAAATGGCCATAGATTTTTTTTGTGATTGTATTGTTATGCTGCTGAAGTTTTTCTAGAGACAACACAACCAAGCATTGTTATCTTGTGTTGTTATTCCTCTACCTACATTGCTACCAAACCACTTGCAAGCCACAATTTCTCTAGCACCTTATTCTTTACTTCTTTTGAGTTCCCATCTTCCTGGAATCACGTGGACATTGAATATTGGAAAATATAACTAAGGGGACACAAAGTGACACCACAAATGACATTTCCTCAGAACTACAATTTCTAGGTTGGGGTTTCTATTGAGTTCCTTCATTTCTTCATTTCTTTATTTCTGAATCTGTATGCATACTTATTTACTAGAGTAGAAAAAATCATTTCCATTTGAATTTTTGCAATAGTAGATTAAATATTGTAGCTTCCATTTATTTCAAAAATCTTCTGGTGATAGATAACTTCCCTACCTATTCTTGTGGGTTTTCAAAGGAAGTGTGTTTGGAGGAATGCTTTTGTATTAATTTACAATCAAATGCAATATATTTTCATTTGTAAAACCTCCATTGAATCCTTCTTTACTTTTGTCGAGGAAGTTGCAGGGGAAGAAAATATTTTGAGAAGATTTGATTTCTTCCCATGCCTCTAAGGCAAAACAGAGGATTCACATCAACAATTACATTTTGGAAAACCTTTGTTTAATTAGGATAGATTAGATATAATACTGCATAGATAACTAGTTACATCCGATTGTTTATTTTTTAGGATCTTTTAGTTAAATTAGAAGCAATTTCTTCATTTCTTATTTTCTTTTGTTTTATTTTAGAAATTTTAGAAAAAAAAAGATTAGTTTAAATTAGATTAGATTATTGTTTATTGTTTCATTTACTTTATATCTTAAAAATAAAAAACATAGTTAGCTTTCATTTATTTAGATTAACATGTTATTTTCTTTTGTAGATTAAGTTGCACAAATGCATACATGACCATTCCCATACCACAACAAGAGAGAGTTTATGGTTGTGATCCCATGGTCTACCAACCAAATGGGCCCAAATAACTCACATATATAGACACTGGATTATGTGCCCTAGTCTTTAGAACATCCCCACATCCACCAGATATTGTCAGATAATTGAACTCCCTGAACAAAGATGATTATAAAGATTTGACGTTCTGGACTGAACTAACTCACCACACATAGATCTAGTGGAACCACACCTCTCTCATTTATTCCATGACCTTGTCTGGACATCATTACGAGGTTCCTACTAGTCAATTTCCATGCATTCCACAACTAGTTGAGAGAGTTTTACACACAAACTTTGATAGAATTTTACGTGTGTGTATCATTCTTGACCTTACCATCATACCCATTTAGGTTAGAGAGGATTTCATTGACCTTGATGAGTAGATCCCTTTGGTTCCATAGAGGATATTAGATTACCCCTATAACATTTTATTCACATTCACCTTATTCTGCTACATATAGCCATCCATTCATTCTACATCAGTTGTCTCGACACGACCTCTGGAGGTTGAGTGCTCCTAAAGGTCACATGGTTATTTTCAATCGTACAAATCCCCTTAAGGCACCCATTCGAGAGATAGATGCATTAGATACCTCTAACATGAAAAGAGAAATTGTTAGTAATAGGTATGAAAATAGAAAGTGTAAAAAAATTAGGTGTATACATGTTGTGTGAGGTTATTATACCAATCTATGGAAGACCCTGTCAGGTACATGGGGAAGGTGTGAAACAAAAGAGCATCATCATGGGATATAAGATAACAGGCATGTAAAAATGATCTTAGATGGTTTTGAGGGTCCTACTTACTATAAAACATAGTAAATTTGGGGATTTTCCAATGTGTGGGGTATGGTATGATCAAGACTGTTAGATTGATAGGTTCATTACAAATTTTCTCATAGGAAAATGCATTTTTTGGGCCCCGAGGTAGAATCTTCTAAGTTTTCCATTCTACTCATGAGGGCTCAAAGGAGGTTGAATTAAGGTTATTGGATGTTTTGAGGTGGATTACCTTATATGCAGAATTATATTGGTTGATGTTGTTGAAATGATAATGGAGGATTCTTGAAAGGAGGAAGGTTTCCTGACACATTGTAAGCTACTTGGGAACCCAATAGTTGTGATGAAGGATAGATATATTGATAATATTGGGGGATGTAAGTGTTGAGGAAGGGTTGTGAGGGTGGAGGATTTTGTTGAGGGGGATACAACCATATTGTTGGAAGCCAACTCTAGGTACTAGTTGAGATACATGATGAGTGTTAGTAATAATACTTGTGTTGATAAGAGGTAAAGATGTAGGGATGGATATGACCAAGTTTTAGATCATAGAAAATGACTATTGAGAGCCCATATGGTGAGAGGTAACTAAGGAGATTTTAGTATGAGGCATACCAAAAAAACATGTTGAGAGAGGGGGATACTTAGACACCATGTGGCTAACCAAATTTGATGGAGTACTCATGTGTAGAGGTTCAAAATGGGAGATGACTGAAGAAACATGTGGTAGGGACCTTGGGTGGCCAACTATGGTCTTTGACAAGATGGTATTAAGATTCAAACTAGATAATGGAACTAATGAGACATGTTTAGGTTTTTTGATATAACTAGGGGTGGGATAAGGGATAACTTACTCAAAAACTAGTTAGTATGTGGGGTTTATGTACTAGGTGGGATTATAAATAACAATACTAATGTTTTCTTAGGGTTCCATATTGTGACGGGGGATATAGATGGATCATGAGCTGACATAAGTGATAAGGGTGATACAATTATTATCTTGGAGTGAGACACTTGATTAGTGTTAGTAATAACACTTGTGTTGATAGGAGGTAAAGATGTAGGGATGGATATGACTAAGTTTTAGATCATAGATAAGGACTATTGAGAGCCCATATGGTGAGAGGTAACCAATGAGGTCATAGTATGAGGCATACCAAAAACACATGTCGAGAGGGGTAGAATTGGATACCATGTTGCCAACCACATCTTGTGGGGTACTCATGTGTAGAGGTTCAAAATGGGAGCTAACTAAAGAAACAGGTGGTGGGGACCTTGGGTGGCCAACTATGGTCTCTAAAAAGATGGTATTAAGATTCAAATTGGATAATGGAACTGATGAGACATGTTTAGGATTTTTGAAATAAATTGGGGTGGGATAAGGGATAACTTACTCAATAACTAGTTAGTAGGTGGGGTTTATGTACTAGGTGGGATTATAAGTGACAATACTAGGGTTTAGTTGGGGTTCCAGATTGTGATGTGGGATATAGATAGATCGTGAGCTGATGTAAGTGCTAAGGGTGATAAAATTATTATCTTGGAGTTCCTCAAAGGTAGGATCCACACTAGAAAGAATGGTGGGGAGCTTGGTAAGGAAGCTCGAGGGTCTCTAAAGTTTTTTATATTACTTTGTGAGAGTGTGGTGGTTCTTGGGTTTTGTCCATGGATTGTTGTAGTGGATCTGACATTTTTGTGGTATTCTAGGTTTTGGAATGTTGTCGATTTAGAATCATGATATTGTAAACAAACAATAAATGAAAAATATATATTCAATGAAATCTAGATGATCAATAATAAAGAATGATTATCTTGAATATCTTTAGAAATGTGTGAATAAAAAAACTAATTTTTCTAAGATAATAAAAGTCTAGCCTATGAAGGTAGGTTTCAGGAATGTTTAGGTTGGATTCCTCAAAATAACCAAAGGTACGTGAGGCCCATATCTATGTTGGTTTTTGTACGAGGTATGATATTGGGGTCTACTCCCTCACTTCACACTCCCACAGTGATAAGGGTGTCAGGGGCTTATCCAATATACCACCCACCAATTATTTATACTAGGCCAAAACACCGAGTCAGTTTCCCCCTTGGTGATGAAATCTAAGTAGGTAGACTTGGTAGGAGAATTTTAGATACTAATTTAGGTTTATTTTATTTGGTTGTTTGTGAGGGAAAGATACTAATTGATAAGAATTTCTAATATTTAAAACTATGTGATCAAATAAAAAAAATGAATACAATTATTTTTAGTCCAAAACGAAAAGTTTTTCACCTTTCTTTTGATGAGAACAACAAACAAGACAAATATATGTAAATCTACTAAAAATAAAAAGGGAACCTTTAGGGTTCCACTAGGCATGCCACTATGTTTTAGTAATTTTAGATTGAGTTGATTCGTGTAGGGAATAACATACTAAAAATCATAATGATATCATGGTGTAGAGTTACTTACAGTATGAAGAATGCACACCGTTGAATCTAAACAACGCAGGAAATCTTTTTTGGCTGAGAAGGATAACTTTTACACAAGTAGACAACTTGAAAATATATATATTAGTAAATTAATAGGTATTTTCCAAAAAAAATTTCTCTTTCGTGGATGCTAACCCACTCTTATGAAATCAAGCTAAGAATAACAAACAATGGAATTATAAATAACAATATTCAATAATGTGGATATCCAATTACTAATATGAAAATTTTAAATACAGGGATGCAATCAATGTCTTCAATGATGGCGTGAGGTGGATTGAAATGATTGGTCCATTAAATATTAACTTCTTTCTTGTCTTTAAGGAGGAGGACTAGTTGATTGGGGATGTTCAGATTAGGTGTAATGATGATGACACATACACTCAATTCATGATTAATATTAAATTTCTCCCACACAACATTTTACGAACTATGTGGAAGTTATAGATCTTGATGGGTTAAAAAAATTCTCTTGGTATGGTAATCTAATAGAGATCCATACTTACACACAGGATAATATTAGCTATGACTATGAAATATGAAGGAATTGTAGAAAAGTGTACTGAAAATACAAGGTTAAGTATTCTTGACAGAGATCAATGTTGTCTGTTCTGATTGATGTTGATTGGTTTGATCAATGTCGATTGTTGTTACAAGTATATTTGTAATCACAAATATTTTACAATGAAAATTTTCTAAGCAGGTGATTGGATGGGGATGTTTTGGGATTTCATGTCAAGCTAAAGTAAACAATGTTGTTATTGAATATGAAAGTAGTGGCTTACAAAATCAAATGAAGATCATACCTTTATGATAAAGGTGACTTGGATGATCGAATGATGAAGATAAATTGTCCAAAGGGAGGCTAGTGAAACAAGGTGTTTTTGCTTATTCATGCCAACATGGGGTGTTAATTCAAATCTCCAAATTCTCATTATTGTCACATAAAAATTCATTTGATCATTAGCAAATAGCTTGTGTTTATTTATATAGAATCAATACCACTTAGGAGAATCAATACCATTCTGCAACGATTGGCACCGATTTGGGGAATTGATACTAATTCCTGGATTTTTCAAGGAGTTTGGTTGGATATGGTTATAAATACAATATTTTCATGGTTGATGAAAATTTTAATGGTTTTGGGGTTGTTTTAATTCCGTGAGGAGTTTTTTGGGGGGTTGATTTTTTTTGTTTGTTTTTTCTTTATTTATTTTGTTTGTTTTATGTAGTTATGGGAAGTTGGTGAGGTAAAATTTAGTGAATAAAAATGTAAATATGGGTTGGTAAATATTGTGATGGGTAAAGTGTTCATGTGGGTTTCTGGATGGATGTTCTAAGGTACATATATATGGTTAAAAATTAGGGTGACCTAATTCTAATTTCTAGAGTAGTAGTGCTTGATATTTTCCTAAAGACTCTTGAAGGGATCACATTATATTGGTACTATCAAATCCTCAAAACATCCATACACTCTTTCAAAAAAATTGAGTTAATCAAAGCCTTTGATATCAACAAGTTGTTGTGAATGGGAAGTAGGGAGATTCTTCATATCAAGCAAGAAAAAAATGAATCTTCTACTCAATTCATTTAGATATGGCCTCAAGTCCTCTTTTCTTCCAAAAGTGCACCTAGGATGGACCAAATGGAACTTTTTGGTCTCTTCCTCCACTTGCTCAATCAAGAAACAAATGAGGAATTACATAAGTTTCCTTTCTGTATTTATGAGGAAGTCTTATAAGGTGCAATTCACATTGATAAAGTGGTCATTGACTGTATGCATAGAAAAATCATAGTGAATTACAACACTCCTCCATATGTGGAAATTTCTAATGAGTGCATGTTACAATATGGAACTTTATAAATATATTTAAATTCTCAATATAAATATTTTCAATGAAAAGAGAACAAAAAAATAAGCAATTTTACAAAAAATGACAGTCAAAACCGAGTTACCGATCAAAAGATACAACCTTTTCAATATTATGATCTGTTATTTATTTTAGATGCCACTAATACAAAATAAAATGTTCTTTCCTTCACCACAAAAATAAAATGAAAGGGGGATAGATTTAAGCCCTCATATGACCAAGGGCTAAGGATTTCAATGTGTGTGCAAAATAAAACTTACATACGGATGTCAATAACAATCTCCTACTCTGATACCATAAAAGGAACGATAACCAGATCATACCAAGCAAAGAACACATATGCTAATCAAACACCACGATCAATAAGATGAAAGTAATTCGACAGAATAACTTTACATAAACATTTGAAAACAAATGAGAAGAAATATCATATTTTATTTTGGAACTCAATGAATTACAATGAGAATGGGCCTTGCTTATATAGACAAGGAATAACAATATAAGAACCATTCAAGGTCATAGATCAAGCCATAAATCAAGGAAATAACTAGCCATCAAAGAACTTGTTAAGACCATAGATTTAGGAGAGAACTAGACATCAAGGATCTAGTCAATACTATAGATCAAAGAAAGAACTAGTCAATACCATAGATCAAGGAAAGAACTATACCTAACAACTAGATAATATCTCCTAATATCTAAATAAGATAAAATAAATATCCACACACATAAGTGGGTCAGGATAAATACAATAAAGGTGAATAATGTACCTAGGTGAACATGAGCTAAGGTAAATACCTACTCTAACATGTAATTCACCTAAGAAGCTAAAATTTTGACAACATTGTTAAAAAAGAACAATAAACATAAAGAAAGAGTTAGATTACAAAATGATTAACTAAAATGAAATAAAAAAAATGTGGGGATGCTAAAATGTATGTAGAGAAAACCACAGTGAATGAAAGATAAACAATAAACAATGTAAACCTCCCTGTAATCCTTTAGTGTAAACCTCAGTAAGGTTGTGGAGACTTTATCTGTGGAACCTTGCAAATGGATGTGGGTGCTCTTGAATATTCTCTAAATGCGAGTGTAAATGATATAAACATAGATACTTTGGAAAGCTTCAGATTGCAAATTGACAAAATTTATTTGCAAACAATTCAGGAGGATTTGTAAGAGAGTAAGCTTGCAATTTATAGAAGCAAAAGTGGTTGGAAGTTGGCTGAACATGGTTGAATTCACATGCTAAAAATAGCATTGGAGGAAGTTACAGTAGTGCTGGGGAATTTAGGGGTAGTAATGGATTCAATTGTAGAAGTTACATCCGGGAAGGTGGTTATATGTGTAATTCAATTTCCCCCACCTTTCTAGGATTCTAGAAGTGTAGTTAAGTAAGATGAGGATGTGGAGTACTAGTGGAATCCATGTGGATGTTGACTGAAATAGGTGGAATTAAATAACTAAATTTAATTAGTATTTAATTGTGAGGAGATAATTAACCATTTAAATAAATAAATGTTTAATTATATTAGCTAGAAGGTGTTAGGAATTAATTTAATTAATTACAAGAGAATGTTATAATTAAATTAATTTAATTATGAGGAGATAATTAACCATTTAAATAATTAAATGTTTAATTATATTAGCTAGAAGTTGTTAGGAATTAATTTAGTTAATTCCAAGAGAATGGTATAATTAAATTAATTTAATTGTGAGGAGATAATTAACCATTTAAATAATTAAATGTTTAATTATGTTAGCTAAGAGGGTGTAGGAATTAATTTAATTAATTCCAAAGGCATGTTAGAATTAAATTATTTAATTCCAATGGGTGGGAATATAACTTAGGTAATAGAATTAATTTTAATTAATTATAAAGGAGAATTTTTGAATGATGAAATCAATTTAATTAATTCCAAAGGGTTGTATTGCAATAAGATAGAATTAATTTAATTAATTCTAATTAGATAGAAGCGAGATAGAATATGTATGTATTTTTTAGGGTGTCTACATTGACAGTGAGTGTAAGACTTATGGAACTAATGGGAAGTTGGTAACTCCCAACAAAAACAACACAAATAGTAAAAAAAATGTGAATAATAATCAAGGATATAAAGTTTTAAATTGAAATTTTGGTGTTACCATAGATGGTGTTACTAACCAACCAAATAAACCTAATGTTGCCAACACATGTCACACAAATGATAACAATCATAATATGGGGAATTAAAGAAATGAGGACCTTATTCCCTCCATTAGTGTAGTTGATTTCAGCTTCCCCCTTCCTCAACAAAACCAAGCCAAAGGTTATAATCACTATCAAAATCTTGTCCAAGGGGTACCAAATTATAATTATAATGAATAACCTTAGAACAATAACCAAGTTTTGAATCAAAAATTGAATCCCAACCAAAGGCCAAGGCATTATAATCCTAATTTATACTGTGTCATTCATCACGTCATCGTTCATGAATCACACTCATGTAGGGATTATAACAAATCCATTTAGAGGATTCCTGAGAATCAAAGATAATTATTCATAGATATGTTTGTAGGGAACCTTGAAGGATCCCACAACCTAGTTATACAGAACCCATTGCAACTCAATACGTAAATTTAGGGATCTATCGAGATTCATTTCCAAAATGTCTTGAAGACAAAAAATTAAAAACCAAACATGTAAACAAGGGTATTCCCTTAAGGACACATGATCATGAATCCTTGACTTTTGATAACTCTTGAGCCCCCCCATATTTAGATCAAAGAAATAAAAAAAATTGTGGGATCGATTGAGTTAGAAATGGAGTCATAGATCAATGCAATGAATCACACAAGGGAATATACATTTTGACCTCTTCTAGTCTATCTTCTATTACAATATGATCCCCTTGTAGTCCCCAAGCCTGTGGGGTCATATGATTTGATTACAGACCTCATAATTTTTTTTTATTATTATCATTTTCATTGGTGTTGTCATTGACGGAAAAATGTGTGCATTAGGTGTTTCGTAGGATTCTCAAGAGCAACGATGTTTGAAACATGTGTTAACAAGTCTATAACAAGCTTTAGCGAGTATTTCAAGAAAGAATTTGTAAGAGAAATGTGAAGATTAATTAGTAGTGCTAGCTCCCAGAGAGGTTTTAAGAGATTACATGATGATGAAATCGATGGATAATAGGTGGTTCAATGGATTAGTGGTGTGTAACAATCTCAGATAAGTTCATTGGGCATTTAGAATGGTTCCAATTTTATTCAGGGTCATAACAAGCTTGGATAGTGAGATTGAAGCACACTAGAGAGATTAAAATGGTTAGTACATATGATTCCAGTGTTTTGTGGGCTAAAATTATTTTTCACATATTCTAAGTACTCATAAAATGAGTATGGATAAAAGAAAAATATTTGGTACTTAGAAAAAGTTACAAAATTTGAGTATTTTGAGTTTTAGTGTATTGCAAATATCTTGGGTGTGGAAGGAACTAGTTCTCCAGGAACTAGAGTTCTTCACATGGTTATCAAGGCCACAGATCAAATATTCTAGTGTTTTGTGGGTTTGGGGTGTAAATAGGGCACGATAAAATATGATGGAACTATTCCTATCAAGGCCAAATTCACCACAATTCGTTTTCATCTGCAAGACGAAGGAACTTGTGTATTGTGGGTTTGGAGTTCAAATCAGGCTCAAGGGTCTCCACATGAATGAGTTCTAAGTTAGAAAGAGTTACCCACACTTTTATTTAAGCCATAGGGTGAAGATTTATGTGTTTCACCGACTAAGTGAAGATTTTAGGCTCAACTAACTCCGATGGCACAGTTCCATGTTGATCTAAGTTCCTCGTAACTTTAGTCAACTCAAAAAACATTGAACTGGTTATTTCCAGACCAGGGATATGATTTGGGCATGAGTGATTCATCCAAAAATATTCTCTTAAGGAAAACATTATCAAATGAATTGGTCCTAAGTTGAAAAATAACACAAATTATAAAAGGGAATGAAGTATAGTGCATGCCCCCATCATGCAGGTTACGGGGATCATGTGACACCAACCATTCTATTCCATAAAATATAAATAAAGAGGAGGCATTAAAGAACCATTATATGTAAGTAATAATGGAGTGCGGATAATTCATGTGTCGGATGAAACATGAAAACATGGAACAAGTTTCAAGAAAACCTATGTTCCCTACAACCCTATGAGATCCAATTTACTAAAAGATAGTATATGCGGGAAAGTAAAATGCCAAAGAACCCTAAATTTATATAAACAACTTCCAAATGTACCTCTTATGTTCCGAAAAGCCAAAGTATCTTATTCAAAAAAGGAAATGATATAATGAATCATTCATAAGGGACTCAAAGGTAGTGTTACAGATATGGGAGTGATTTTTGTACGCTATGCTCTAAACCCCCTCAGTACCTAGATGTGAATCTATCTCAAGCTCTAGGTTTATAATTTTTTTAAAAATGTATTTGTCTATTCTTGACATCATTTCTTTGTGTGATAATACCCACTAAATTCTCAAGTCTTTAGGTAACTGAGTGAAATTTTTGGAAAAAATGAATAGAAAAAATTCCAAATTATTTTCTCTTGTATATTTAGGAGTCATGTGGAGCAACATTTTCCCTAAATAATAGTTCTTGTGCAAGTGACTTTTGCAAGGTCAACTCACCTAGTATTTAAAGATAAATGTATATAGATGCATGTATAGGGACCAAATAGAAACATAAGATCGGGTACATTTTCCAACAACTAGGGCTTCAGTAAGAAAAATCTCAAGCATATGTGAAATTAGAAGAGTCCATAAGGCTCTTTGGGGTGTGGAGCCTATTTTATGGTCTTATGGAATCAACTTAAAGTGTTGGAGTTCCAATGACAAGATCGCAAATTTCATGAGCATTATGAAGTCTCTGATTCAGACTGCTTAAGTTGCCTAAATGGCTGTCAACGTCATGACAATTTTTATGTACAAACGCCATGGGAAGATGAAAGGTTATGACTTTCAAACTTCTAGGGTCAGCTTTAGGACTTCTTAAAAGGATTTTAATCCTATAAATAGAGGTGTACATGTATCTTGAATCTGTGCATGCATCTTGAGTGTTCAAGAGGTCTTGAGTCTTAGTGATCAAGAGTGATCAAGACGCCTAGCTACAAGCAATTGAGGTAGCAATTGTGGTTTAGACATGGTTTAACATATTTGGAATTCTATTGTGAGTTCATAACTGAGAGAAGACTGTGAGAGTTGTTTTACTCTTGTTGATAATAAAATCTGAGCAAGTTCTTGGTGGACGTAGCCCACATTGGGTGAACCATGTTAAATCTTGTTTTAGAATTCTTTTGTTCATTATTTATTTATGTTGTTATATTTCGAAAGTGTATAATTATATATATAGTTTCCTACTATTGTGATTTGAGGAATTGTTTCTACATATTTGTTCACTAATTCCTAACTGGTATAAGAGCTTTGGTGTTTTTTTGCTGAAGTGGTAAATCATAGGGACATTTTAGCTTGAGTGGGGGCTATGGCGGATGAGGGAAGATCAACGGTTGAGAAGTTCAATGGGCAGAACTTTGGTTTACATGACAAGATGGAAATGGAGGATTACTTGTATCAGAAGGACCTCCATGTTCCTTTGGTTGGAAAAGTAAAGAAACCTACAACCATGTCACATGAGGATTGGGAGTTGCTGGATAGAAAGGCACTTAGGGAAATTCAATTATGCCTTGCATCTTCAGTTACTTTCAACATATCATAGGATAAGACCACGAAAGGTCTCATGAGTGCGTTGGGGAAGTTGAATGAAAAAAAATCTACCTCTAATAAAAGATTTTTGATGAAAAATTTATTTAATATGAAGATGTTTGAGAATGGTTATGTTTTTGATCATTTGAATAAATTTAATATGGTTGTAAGTATGTTAAACTCAGTAAAAAATGAATTTGATGATGAGGTCAGGGCTTTTCTAATTTTGTGTTCCTTTCCAAATAGCTGGGATAACTTGGTTATGCCAGTAAGTAATTCAGTCTCTAATAATTCAAAGCTGAAGTTTGAGGATGTAATAAGTGCCATCCTAAGTGAGGAAATGTGAAGGAAGAGCACTGGATATTCTTCTACTTATGGAAATGCTTTGACTATGGAGAGCAGAGGGAGACAAAAGAATAGAGGGAAAGGTAACTATGGGAAATCGAATGATCACAGAAGGTCAAAGTACAAGAGCAAGTTAGAATGTTGGCACTGTAGGAAGGTTGGTCATGCTAAGAAAGATTGTTGGACTCTTCTAGATAAGAAGAACAAGAAGGAGGAAAATAAGGAGGTAAATGTGGCAGCAGATGATGTTTTCCAGGATGCCTTTATTCTTTCTTTAGATAATATTGACCCAGTCTTGGGTGTTAGATTCGGGGGCTTGTTTCCATGCCACCCCACATAGACATTACTTTCCTAATTTTGTTCAAGGATATTTTAGACATGTATATATTGGTGATGATGAACCATGAAACATAGTAGGGAAAGGTTGTGTTCAGGTAAAAATGTAGAATGGGAACACATGGCTACTTAAGGACATCAGGTATGTGCCTAAGTCAAGGCATAACTTAATATCAGTGGGTCAACTGGGTAGTGATGGCTGTACGGTCAGTTTTACAGTGGATTCTTAGAAGGTTACCAAGGGAGCTCTTACGGTTGCAAGAGGTAAGAAAAATGGTGCTTTGTATTTAACCAATGGTGCTCATTATTGTAATTTAGTTGCTGCAAATGGAGATGTAACTTTTTGGCACTAGAGAATCAGTCATATGAGTCATAAGGGAATGCAAATTATAAATAATCTTCTTTCCCTAGATTAAAGGAGTTAGATTTGAACTTCAGTGAGGACCCCAGTTTATGGGAAACCCAAGAGGGGTGAGATTCCTCAAGGTTGGACCTACTAGGAAGGAGGGTAAGTTGGACTTAGTGCATATTTTCCTATGTATGGGGGCCAGATAAGGTAAAATCTATTGGTGGTTCATGTTATTATGTCAATTTCATTGATGATGCAACTAGAAAATTTTGGGTATATTGCATCAGAAAGAAATCTGATGTGTTGGAAAATTTCAAAAGATGGAAAGCCTTGGTTGAGAATGAAACAGGAGTCTCAAGAAACTTGAAACCCTGTCTTATTTCAGATTATTTTAAAGGGAGTATTACAAAAATGACATTTATCTCTCACTGTTCAGTAAAGGGGGTCCGTAAGAAATAGGATGGTTCTTTTAGTATTCATATCCTTAAATGGAGTTTCAGAGAGGATTTAAATATCACAATCATGGTAAAATAACTTTGAATGAGGTAATACATGTAGGGCTGCCATTCATGTTTTGGATGGAAGTCACTAACTTCAAAACTATTTATCTCAATGTAACAAAGGACCCTCTATGGCTTTGGATGGAGGTAACACCTAAGGAGGCTTCTGGTGTAGTAAGAAAATTGATTAATCATTTCTTAGAGTATTTGGATGTAAGGTATTTGTTCACATTGATAAAGTTGATAGGACCTGTTGGTATCTAAATTGTTTCTCCTTTTCAAGATGAGTAGCATCACAGATTTGACATGGAGCTTAGAGATAGATAGATCATAATGTATGTCATTTTGTAGCTAGGGATAAGATCTAACTGGCCCTTTGTCACTCAAATTGTGGAGAGATGGATAACACCTTCGTTAAGGATTTGATCTATCCTCACTGATTTAGGCCGTGCCTTTCGACCAGGGTGAGAGGACCCATTTTGTAACCTTTGTCGGTGAAGGAGAATGAAGATATCCTTCTTTGCACAAATTTGAAAGGGGAACCTAAGAAAATATGATCAATGCACCACAATTTAACTCTCACGAATTGTCACTTCTAAATAATGGTGATATTTTCTAACAGAGTTAAGGTTACTAAAGACATTATGGAATCTTGATTACTTTCTACATATTTTAGTAATAGAATTTATTCATTTGATGGACATATAGGGAAAATAGGGGTAGTTCAGGTGGGATTCATTGTTTTTGAATAATTTTGGTGGGAGATTAAGTAGGATAAAATTGATTATACCAGATCTTTGAGAGACTTCACAACAATTGGAAAAATAAATGACAGAAAGCTTCGAAATAGTTAAACTATTCCTTCAACCAGAAGGTGTGCATCAATGGAGGCCCAAATTTACATGTTTTAACACAATATTTGAGAATTTAACATGAAGGCTTGAGCTAAAGACTCAATTAAACATTAAAGACACCTTGGTTCCTCATGCCTAAGATACACTCGAAGGCTTACAGACAATATTTATCAAAAATGACAGTGAAAGTGATTTTAAATTGTTTATCTCATTACAGGATGAAGGCTCTTCTTGATAATGAAATTGCAAATGCCACTAAACTATCACATAGGATGAGATCTTTTGTGATTCAGAGGGACTTTAACATAAGATTGCAATAGGAATAAGAAAAACTACTTGCAGACATTCTGAAATAAAGCAGACACAAATTGCTTCAAGACTAACATATATTAACTTGAAATTGATTAGATTCATCAGCAGGGGAAAGTTTATTTGAATAGTCTCAGAGCTTGTCAATGGTTTTACACTCACAACCAACTTGACGTGATTAAAATCTAAAATACAGGAAATTAACAGGTTTCTTTGATTGGTCTCTTAGGAAGATGGGCTCTCTCAAATTTTCTCTTAAGAATTCAACCCCTGACCATTTGCAAGAGTATTCTCATTGCATTTATACATTTCACTCGTTCACTCATCCCAAATTTTCCCCCCAAAAAATAAGAATATTCAAGGGACCTTTGTTTGTTACCAATTTTCCTCAGAAAGTGACGTTTAACAAATTCATGCCCGAAATCTTTCAGGTGGACAAATCATGAATTGATCACATTTCTCAGACCCTCGACTAATGACTAGGATGTCATGCCACAACTTTTTGACATTCCTTTCCTAATCATTCTTATTCTGTCATGCGATAATATCCTTGTTTTAGTCATTTTCTGGAGGCTCTATATAGCTGGATCTGATAGACAATCCTTTTCACCCTTGAGGCAACACCTTTTTCATCCTTTGCACCTACAACTCTCCATCATTTCATCCATTTCCCTCTCTTTCCTCTGCAACTTTGTCCCGCATCTAGCTTCTCTGGTAATTCATGTTTTTGCAAGTGCTCGAGCAATTCCAACTTCAAAATATCAACCTTAACAATCCTTGGACTCATAAATTAAGTTCTAAATCCATTCAATGACACTTTGCAAACAAAAATGACAAGTAATTTCATCAAAAAATGATGAAAAACAATGCGTATTTGCATATTCAGGAGTCTTGGAGAAAAAATGGCAGAAAAATAGATGCAATGCACAACTTTTGATTTTTCCCCTTCTCAAATTTAGATTAGAGATAGATCCACATGTTTCCTTGGCACAACTGCAAAGGAGAATCATAGGGAAAAATTTTCAAACTGGGCCCAAGAAAAATTCCTTTTGGCCTTTGAAAGAGTCTCAGTAAAAAAGGATCTAGTAAAAACCTCCACATGTCACCTTGGCACACCTTTGGTATGGTCCTCAAAAGTAGAGACCCTGAACAAGTGTGGGATCACCACGTGTCTTAGTCTGGAAAATTTGTTTGAAAATTTTTAAGGATTAGCAGAAGGTGCCACGTGTCTAGGGTTTGAGATAGTTTTCCTTGGCCATTGAAAAGTCTAAGCAAGGGCAAAGTGAGCGGAATATTCCACGTGTCCTCCTGAAAATTTTTCAAAATAAAATTTAGGGACAGACCCCTAAACAAGTACGGTCCCTCCATGTGTCCCCTTGGCATGAATGCTAAGGTGGGACCTTGAGGCGGATCCTCAAATGAGTGCCAACTCTTCACATGGACAAGATTTGAGTTGAATCAGGCATTAGAGTTTTCGAAGTGCCCCTCTGAGCCACATCTAATTAGAAATGGCCAAGTTTCCATAGATGCTAAGATGTAAATTTGACGGGGAAAAACACACCTGTCAAACCGTAAAATGCAGGAAAATCACCATTTACACCCAGAAATGAATATTTATTTAAGGAAAAAGATTTTGGAAATGACATAAGGCCAAAATGTGATCCAAAAAGCTGCATCTAATTAGAGAAGACCACGTTTCCACAAATATTTGGGAAAATTTTTGACAGGGAAAACAAAATGTGACTTAGGAAAACAAAAGGAAGGGAAAAAAACCTGAGTTTTCACCCAAGTTACAAATTATTTCACATGGACAGAGGAATGAAAACCAAACTCTGGATTTAAACTGATCCTCGACCAAGGGAAGGGACTGATCATGGAAACCAAATGGAGGAAAAAGTGTTCATGCATTAATACGGGGAGATAGAAAAGATGACAGTGGCCGCAAATTGAAGAATTTCAAGGAAAAACGGGGCGAGTTCAAATTGAGGACCAACATCAGCTCTGACTCAGGGATGGGCACTCCCTGTGAGTGCCATAAGAACAAATAGCAAACCAAGTGTCAAAAACAAACCATTGGGAAATGAAGTCAAAGAATAAGCTTGCAGAGAAGAACAATAATAACCAACTCCCCTAAGGATAAATCAAGAAACCAATAAAACGGCCGGCAAGGACCAGGACAAACAAAAATAGAAAAACACGAAAGCAGATAGAAATTAAAAGAATATACATTGTACAAAGGAGTATACCTTGATTCTGAGAAATCAATCAAGGAAATGTTTCAAATGCCTTCCATTAACAAGAAATTCAAGCAATTCCCCATCTAAGTATTTTAAGAAGAAAATATGTTCACTAATTTGAATGTCAACTAAATAAGGGCCCATCCATAATGCATCAAAATTTCCATGTTTTCCCTTATCCTTGTGCCTGCTGTCCCATAATAACACAAGATCTCCCACACTAAAATCTCATGGAGTCACTTTTTTATCAAATAACTTCTTCAAATTTTCTCTAAACTTTACATGCCGCTGATGGGATGCCCTTCTTTCTTCATCTAACTCAATAATCTAATTGATTTGACCATCATATGGACTAACTTCTTGATCTTCAATTTGTTGAAAAAACTGAAATGAAGACAATTTTAAATGAAGGGGAAGCAAAGCTTGAGTTTCATATACCAACTCAAATGGGTTTTCACCAATAGCTCTTTTGACAGTGATTATGTCAGCGTAAAGAGAAAACTTCAGTTGTTCACCCCACTTCTTTTTGTTCAGCTCCAATGTTCTTCTAATGATCTTCAACAAGTTTTTATTACTGGACTCAGCTTATCTATTTCCTTGGGGATTGTAGTTAGAAGCATATGTCAAATTGATTCCATACCCTTTGCACATTGCCACCAATGGTTTGGCTCTGAAACTCATGGCATTATCAACAACAATCTTAGCAAGCACTCCAAATCTGCATATGATTTGATTCAGCATGAATTCCATGATGACTTGGTGTGTTTCTTTTTTGGTGGGGATTGCTTCCACCCACTTAGTGAAATAATCAGTGGCTATAAGAATCCATTTATGCCAACACTAGAAGGATCTGAAATCTCGCCAATAAAATCCATTCCCCATTACTTAAATGGGGCTTTAATTGACATAGGATATAAAGGAAGGGAACCTGAAGATTTTAGTCTTCTAGAAAAATGCTGGCAACTTTCACATTTCCTAACCAATAGAGTTGTATCCTTGAAAATATTCGGCCACCAATAACCAACCCTCAAGATTTTATGTGCTATAACTCTTCCAGAAAAATTTCCCCCACAAAATCCTCCATGGAGATCAGCAATTATTTTGGGGGCCTCATCTTCAGTGATGCATCTCAAGAGCACTCCATCAGGGTTCTTCCAAGCTAACCCAAAATCAGTAATGACATATTTTTGGGAGGCTAACTTAAGAGCTCTTTTCTAATTTTTAGTCAATTGCTCAGGGCAGCATAGATGTCTGAGATAAAATATTATATCTTTGTACCATTTAGAGCTTACCAAATTTTCAAGAACATCCACCCTTTCTCCTTCTACTTCATTCACCTCAATAGTTTGCAAGTTTCTCTCAACCATAAGCTTAGCTAGGCCCAAACCTCTTATCAATTTCATGGTTTGGATATCCATGTCATATTCCTACAACTTTTTTACACATCTACATCTTTTTCTTGAGACCTCCATCTCTAATAAGATATCTTTCACCATGGTGTGGGGAACATAAGCAACAAATTTAGAGCTTAAGATGTAAGTTCTAAAAACCTTTGTTGCTTTCACCAAGGAAAATGCTTGCTTCTCCATGATGGTGTACTTCAACTCAGTTCTTTGCAATGCCTTACTGAAAAAGGCAATTTGTCTCTCAGTCCTTTCATCATCCTTCTGCAATAAGACAAATGCAATTGTGTTTTCTAAAGCAAAAGAAAACATTTGAAAAGGATTCTTGTAATTTGGAGCTACCAAAATAGGGGCATGCTTTAATGCTTCTTTGATCCCATTGAAATCTTGAATGGAAGATTCTTCCCATTCGATAACTTGGTCCTTCTTCAGCATGCTATTAATAAGGATGGTCAGCTAAACAAAGTTAGACACAAATATTCTAATAAAGTTTGTTTTTCAAAATAAGGATTGAAATCTCTTCCTAGTTATCAAAATTGGAACCTTGCTGATGGCTTCCACTCTCTCAGGATCAATCATGACCCCTTCCTTTGATACAATGTGACCAAGCAACTTTTCCTTTTGCATTCCAAAATGACACTTCTTGGGATTCAATGTTATGCCATGCTCTCTACACCTTAACAAAATTATCTCTAAGTGTTGCAAGTGATCATTTTTTTTTTGGAAAACACAGTTACATCATCTTGATAAACAATAATGAAATCATTAATATAACCAGCAAACGCTACATCCATTACTCTTTGGAAAGTTGCTCTAGCATTCACTAAGCCAAAAGGCATCCTGTCATAGACATAAGTTCCCCAAGGAGTGCTAAATGCAGTCTTTATTCTTTCTGACTCCTTCAAAACAACTTGATTATAGCTAGAGAAACCATCCAAAGTGGATAACAATTCAGAACCAGTTACCAATTGTAGCATATTCTCCATGATTGGCAGAGGGTAATTATCTTTCAATAATGCTTTATTCAAGTTCCTAAAGTCTATGCACAACCTTATATCACCATTATTTTTTCTGACAGGTACTAAATTTACAACCCAAGATGAGTACCTTGTGGGATGAATGATCCCTCCATCCCTCAAATTCTTCAATTCTTCTTGCATCTTCAAAGAAAGGAGCGGATTGATCAGCCTCTATTTTTTTTCTAAAAGGCTTGGAATTAGATTCAAGAGGAATTTCATGTTGGAAAAAATATTCCATGTATGCTTTTAACTCAGAGCAAGACCAAGCTAGGCAGTCTTGATATTTATTCAACAATTGAACATAGGACTGCTTCTCTTCCTTGCTTAGATTGCTTCCTAACTATATTTTACATGGTTTTTCCTTTGTGCCCAGGTCATGCTCTTCCACATATGTTGAAAATGACATACTTCTGTTAATAATGCAATAAACATTACCAAAGTGTGGTTCAAGTGCCACCAAAACTCTGAGAATCGTGTTTGTCTTTAGCTAGATGATGTCTTTGCCAAATAATTTTTCCTTTCCTTTAACAACACACACCATTGGTTCCCAATCTATATTTTGGTCAGAAAACTTTCCTTGGTTTTGTAGAAACTGTTTCACTTGGGCATCATCGTCAAACAATTGCCAATTTTCAATGTTGTCTAGGACAGATAGCCTTGTTAGTATTTCAACATCATAATCACAAAATGGAGATACTGTACAATTTCCAAATCTAGATCCTAGCAATGCTAACTTTTCTACCACAACATTAAACTTTCTATCATGGTACACAATATTAAATGAGTCAAACATTTCAATCAAATCCTAGACTACATGCTTTATTCATTTCATTATCTTATTTTTAGTAGCATACAGTTTTTTAATCTACTTGACAATCAGTTCTGAATCTTCTTTGACAATGATATCCTTTACACCATATTTCCATGCAATTCTCAAACCCAATAATAGTGCTTCATATTTAGTAATGTTGTTAGTGCATTCAAATTTGAGTTTGAAAGAAAAAACAAACTCTTCCTAGCTTGGAGAAATCAGAACAATACCAGCACCATTTCCAAACTTGGAACAAGCTCCATTGAATAACAAGGTCCAAGGAAAACCTACTTGTTCAAGACATTTACATTGATCAATCTTGTGCTCTTTGCCATCAGAAAATCCAACAAATTTATCAGCATACAACACTTCATAAGAAGCATTATTGGGATCTTCAATGAGGTGCAACATATTCTTCTCTCCACACAACTTTACAAGGCTTCCTTCAATTGGAATGGTGACAAAATACATATCCATCTGAACACTTCCACCAACACTTATAGCCCACTTTCTTGATAACATCATGCCCCATTTGGCATGGAAATCAACAATAACAACATCAAGTTTCAATTTCTTACCCGGATAAGCTGCAAGTTGTACCACCAAACCTTTTACACATCCTACAACTGACAGCTCTCTAGTATCCATTGTAGTACACTTTCCATAAGCTATTGTCACTTTAATGTTCAATTCATTCATGACCTCTAAAGGCATAACATTGCATGATGCTCTAGAATCAAACATACAATTATGCAGTAGTCTGTCCTTAATAATCAACGTTGTAAAAAATGGATCAACATTTAATTGAGACTCAACCAAAGATGTTCCCAAGTACACTTTAGGTGGTTCACCTATCTCCTCTAATGATGGTGGTTTTTATAGGTCTAAAATGGTTAGAGGATGAGTGTCTACATTATTTATATTTCTGCCTTGGGTACTCCTATCTTCTTCTAATACCAAATACTCAAAGGCCCTCTTCTTTTTCTCAGGAATCCTAAGCAGTTCAAAAATTGGAATAGAAATCTTGATCTGACTTAAGACTTGGGAAATGTCATAAGAAATGTATTTGGGAAAAGCAACATTTGGAGAAATATTGACAAACTCATCGGATGACACAATATTTTTCACATTTTGGGCATGGGTGGGAACACCAGTTCTATATGAGACAACAAGGCCTTTTCTAGATGCATCTTTCTTTGGAGTTTATTTTGGGATATTGGTGAGAACTGGGGTTTTTGGTTTGGCTTGAGGCCTTTCCCCTTTGACATCTTTACTTCTTGTGTTATACTCTTTTTCTTAGGTAATAACATCATTTATTAACATCTATCTATCCTCTTCTGATGGGATTCCTCCATCATACTTAATCATTAGAGCTCTTAGGTACTCAAAATCATTATTAGGAAGTTCAAAATCTTGTACCATAACTATTTATAAAGTATGAGAAGGAGGAAGAAGAGGTACCCAGTGAATGTAATCCCAAAAACTTACAACAATTATTGTACTTATTACTTTAGTTGAAGTTTCTCATCACTGTGAGCTTGTAGAGAAATCCAAAATGCATGCATCATCATCAATGTTATCATCATCATCAGCTTCTTCAAATTTCTGATCTACTTCACATGGTGGGTGGGATAAGAAACATTTGTCACACCAATCAATTTTATTTGTATCTTCAATAAAAAAAACTCTAGCATTTAGAGGATCAGGCACTACTCTATTTTCCCTAGCTTAGGGTTATCTAGCTCCCATGGGTCCTTTACCTCTGTCATCAAATCTCTAATCATTTCTAGGATGATTTAAAAATATGTCTTGTCCTTGTTTCCTATGCTGACCTCGAGAACCTTTTCCAATTCCTTTCTTTTCCATAACTAGCTTGTAAGAGATTTCTTTGACAACTCTAGCCAAAGTCTTTACAAATTCCTCAAGATACACAACCTTACTTGACTGAGGCTTCTCTGGATTGACTAGCTTGATACCTTCCCTCTTAGGAGACTTACCAACTACTTTGATATTATTTTCAATCTACAAAGCCACAGTGAAGGCCTGCCTCAATGTTGTTGGGTTCTTGTCTCTTAAATAATAGGCAGCTTTCTTATCAAAAGCATCAGAGTATTTTATCAAACAAGAAACATCACTTAGCCTTAGGATCACAAACAACCTATTTAGGGTCTTATTGAACCTTGTATTTAAGTCATGAAAAGAATCATTAGGATTATTTTTTATATTTTCAAATTTTGATAAAATAAATATAGGGTCTATTTTATCTCCATAATGTAATCTAAAAGCATTCTTCATTTCTGTCCAAGAATCAATGGAATTATCTGACAAAGATTTATACCAGCCCCTTACATATTCTTCTAGACTATGGATAAACAATTTAATGTACACATCCTCAAATTCTATTTTAAAGTCCTCCATCATATTGACAAAAAGATTTAAGTGCTGATCCCTAGTAATGACATTATCTCCTTGAAATTTAGGCAATCTATTTCTAACATCTTGCGGCACAACATTTGGATATCCAACCATACCTATGAAATCTATAGGACCAAACGTATTCACAACAAACAGAGGTCTGGGTGGGTGCTAGGCCATATTGTTTTGGGGAGGTGATCTTATAGGAGAAACAAAATGTTGAGGAGTGAGGGGTCTGTGGAGCACATGTATACAATTCTCAGAATGGATGTTCTCTAAAAACTCTATTTCTTGGAAGATCCAATCAGCTTTGGAGAATACAGGGACAAAATGAGATGCAAATCTTTCAAATACAAAATAAGGGCCCTCTCTAGTTGGAGAATTGAGATTTACAAAGAGACTACCTAATTCAAAAGAACTTGAGGAAGTATTGCAATCTTCAATCACAGGTTGATCAGTTTCACCAATGGAGATCTCTTTTCTTGATTCTTGATCTCTAACAACCTTCCAAATTCTTCTTCCTTCTGAATTAGACTTTCCCAACTCTGGAAACAACCTTCTACTAGGGTCCTTAGTGAAGAAATATCTTTTTCCTTCCAACTTTGCAGAGATTAATGACAATTCTTACTTGATATATGTTAAGACACTAGTATTTATTAAGAATTTAAACAACACGGCATCGCCACTAAGGATTTTCACCTTATTTTGTGCAAATGCACTATGAAAGACCTATCAAATGTCTGTCAATACCAGATTCATGTGCAGCTTACAAGATCTACTCTTCTTCTACCCAAATTTGTCAATGATGATACAAAATTTAGTGCAACAACTATATAAGATGGAAATATTGCACTCAGAACTTACAACTTTGAACAATTCTTACAGATATGAACAGATAATGATGTTTCAACAATGTCTTAGCACACATCACATGTAAGAAGTATTACCAGGGTTTGTATGTACTGCATTTGTAAAATACTTCAAAGAGTCCCTAGCAATGACATCATTCTAGTGTTGTTGACGGGCCAAATGGATATGAATTGACAACAAATCAAAAAAATATCCCCAGCAATGGAACCATTCTGGTGTTGTTGACGGGCCAAATGGATATGAACTGGAAACAAATCAACAAATTATCCCCGGAAACGGTGCCATTTTGGTGTTGTTGCCACAAAAATAAATCTTGGAGCTCAAATAATCCCTGATAATGGTACCACGAGTGTTGGTATCCAAATTTGTTCTCCTTTTCAAGCTGAGCAACATCACAAATTTGACATGGAGATTAGAGATAGATAGATCATAATGTATGTCATTTTGTATCCAGGGATGAGATCTAACTGGCCCTTTGTCACTTAGATTTTGGAGAGATGGATAACACATTCATTAATGATTTTATTTATCCTCACTACTTTAGGCCGTGCCATTTGACCATGGTGAGAGGACCCATTTTGTAACCTCTTTTGATGAAGGAGAATGAAGATATCCTTCTTTGCACAAATCTGAAAGGGGACCCTCAGAAAATATGATCAATGCACCACAATTTAACTCTCACGAGTTGGCACTTCTAAAGAATGGTGATATTTCCTAGACGTGGCTAAGGTTACTAAATACATTACATAATACTGATTGCTTCTGCATATTTTAGTAGTAGAATTTATACATTTGTGGACACACATGGAAAACAAGGGTAGTTCAAGATGGATTCATTGTTTTTGAGTAATTTGGGTGGGAGATTAAGTAGGATAAAATTGATTATACCAGATATTTGAGATACTTCACACCAATTGGAAAGATAAATGAAAACAAGCTTCAGAATATGTAAAATATTCCTTTAACCAGAAGGTGTGCATCAATGGAGGTCCATATTTGCATGGTTTCACACAATCTCCAAGAATTTAACATGAAGGCTCAAGCTAAAGACTCAATAAAACATTAGAGACCCCTAGTTCATCATGCCTAAGATACACTCGAAGGCTTATAGACAATATTTACCAACAAATGATAGTGAATTTATTTTAAATCATTTATCTCATTACAAGATGAAGGCCCTTCTTGAAATTAAATTGCAAATGCCACTAAACTATCACAGGAATGAGATCCTATTTGATTTAGAGGGACTTTAACATAAGATTGCAATAGGAATAAGAAAAACTACTTGCAAACATTCTAAAATAAAGAAGACACAAATTGCTCCAAGAGTGACACAGATTAACTCAAAATTGATTATTGGCACGGGAAATTTTCTTTGAACGGTCTCAGAGCTTGTCAATGGCTGTACACTTGCAACCAACTTGACATGATTGAAATATAAAACATAGGAAATTAACAAGTTTCTTAGATTGGTCTCTCAGGAAGATGAGATCTCTAAAATTTTATCTTAAGAATTCAACCCCCGACCCTTTACAAGAGTATTCACATTGCATTCATACATTTCACTCATTCAATTTTCCACCCAAAAAGAAGAATATTCGAGGAACCTTTGCTTGTTTCCGATTTTCCTCAGAAAGTGACTTTAAAAAAATTCATGCCTGAAAGATGCTAGGTGGAAAAATCATGAATTGATCACGTTTCTCAAACCCTCGAGTAATGACTAGGATGCCATGCCATAACCTTTTGATAGTCCTTTTAATCATTCTGATTCTGTCATGCTAGGAATCCCCATTTTAATCATTTTTTAGAGCCTCTGTACAACTAGATCTAACAGGTAATCCTTTTCACCCTCGAGGTAACACATTTTTCATCCTTTACACCTGTAACCTCCATCATTTCATCCTTTTCCCTCTCTTTCCTCTACAACTATATACCATATCCATCTTCTCTGGTAATTCACGTTCTTACAAGTGCTTGAGCATTTCCATCTTCAAAATATCAACCTTAACAATCCTTGGACTCATAAATTAAGTTCTAAATCCATTCAATGGCACTTTGCAGACAAAATCGACAAGTAATTTAATAAAAAATGATGAAAAACAATGCGTATTCACATCTTTAAGAGTCTTGGAGAAAAAATGGTAAAAAAATATATGCAATGCACAACAACCATTGATTCTGCTCCTTCTCAACTTTAGATTAGAGCATTCCATATGTTTCCTTGGCAAAAATGTAAAGGAGAATCATTGGGGAAATTTTCCAAACAAGAACAGGTCTTCCACATGCCCTGGGCCTAATAAAAATGCCTTTTGGTCTTCAAAAGAGTCTCAGTAAAAAAGGATCTAGAAGAAGCCTCCACGTGTTGCCTAGTCACACCTTTGGTATGGCCCTCAAAAGTGGAGATCCTGAACAATTTCGGGCTCACCACATGTCTTAGTTCGGCAGAGTTGTTTGAAAAAGTTTAAGGATCAGCAGAAGGCGCCAAGTGTATAGTGTCTGAGATAATTTTCCTTGGTTGTTGAAAAGTCCAAGAAATGACATAGTGAATGGAAGCTTCCATGTGTCCTCCCAGTGCTTCTTCAAAATAAAATTTAGGGGAAGGTCCCTTAATAGGTGTGGTCCCTTCACGTGTCCCCTTGGTGTGACTGTTAAGGTGGGACCCTGAGGTAGATCATCAAATGAGTGCTCACCCCCCATGTGGACAAGCTTTGAGTTGAATCGGGCCTTAGAGTTTTCAAACTGCCCCTCTGAGCCACATCCAATTGGAAAGGGCTATGTTTCCATAGATGTTGAGATGTAAATTTTATGAGGAAAAACACACCCGTTAAACCGTAAAATGCAAGAAAATCACCATTTACGCCCGAAAATGAATCTTTATTTAAGGATAGAGATTTTGGAAATGATATAAGGCCCAAATGTGATCCAATGAGTCATATCCAATCGGATAAGAAAACGTTTCCATAGATATTTGGGAAAAAGATTGACAGGGAGAACAAAACGTGATTGTGGAAAATGGAAGGAAGGGAAAAAAAACCTAAGTTTTTGTTCAAGTTACAAATTATTTCACATGGACAGAGGAATGGAAAACAAACTCTAGATTTAAAGTGATCCTCGACTAAAGGAAGGGACTGATCATGGAAACCAAATGGAGGATAGAGTTTTCAAGCATCAATACAGGTAGATAGAAAAGATGACAGTTCCCGTAAATTGAATAATTTTAAGGATAAATGGGGCGAGATCAAATTAAGCACCAACAGGACCAAGTCAGAGGCTAAGTCTGAGAAATGCACCTTTTTTTGATATGGTGAGGATGACTTTGGTTTCCATGTTTGGAGTCTTAAGGATAAGAAAATATTTCGGTTTAGGGCTATTGTGTTTAATGAAAAATTCATGTATAAGGATCAATTGCAGGAACAAAAAGAATAATCAAAGAAAGAATACATAGTGTTAGAGGACATTACTGATAGAAAGGTGTCCAAGGGGTCGGTTTAGGTGGAACATGTTCTGGTAAAACCAGTTAAGGAACCTACTTATCAGGAACCCCATACTCCTAAGGTGAGAAGGTATTCTAGGGTAAGAAGGGAACATGAACAATTTACTCCATCTTTTAATTAATTATTACTCACTGATAGTGGAGAGCTAGAGTGCTTTGAGGAAGTAGTGTAGGTATATGCCAAGAAGAAGTGGGAGCAGACCATGGATGAAGAGCATAGATCTCTTATGGAGAACCAGAATTGGGATCTGGTGGAGCTACCTCATGGAAAGAGAGAATTACAGAATAAGTGGGTGTATAGAATCAAAGAGGAAGATGGAGGAAGGAAAATATACAAGGCCCGGTTGGTGGTCAAGGGATTTACACAGAAGAAAGGTATAGACTTTGATGAAATTTTTTCTCCTATTGTTAAAATGACTTCTATTAGGACTATTCTTCATTTAGTAGCAGTAGAAAACTAGCACTTAGAGCAGTTGGATGTAAATAATGCATTCCTTCATGGTGATTTCGAGGAGGAATTGTATATACATCAGCCACAGGGTTATGAGGTCAAAGGGAAGGAGAAGTTAGTGTGAAAATTGAATGATAGCTTGTATAAAATAAGCTCCATGATAGTGGTACAAGAAGTTTGATAGTTTTATGCAGGAGCAGGGCTACTCTAGGTGTCACTCAGACCATTGCATGTACAACAAGAATTTTCTTGATGGTAGTTATATTATTTTTTGCATGTATGTGGATGATATGCTTGTTATAGGGAAGAACATGCAGGAAATAAAGGTACTCAAGAAGAAACTAGGTGACTCCTTCACTATGAAGGATTTGAGGGCAGAAAAACAAATCCTTGGTATGAGAATAACTCGGAACAGGAAGGAGATGAAGCTGATATTATCTCAAGATGAGTACATAAAGAAGGTCTTGGAGAGGTTTAGTATGCATGATGCTAAATCGGTTGGTACTCCTTTGGAAGGTCACTTTAAATTATCAAAGGAGAAGAGTCCCAAGAATGAGGAGGATAGAATCTAGATGTCTAGGGTACTATACTCATCAGTGGTTGGTAGCTTGATGTATGCTATGGTATGCACTAGGCCTAACATTTCCCATGTAGTGGGAGTAGTGAGCACATTTATGAGGGATACAGGTAGAGATAACTAACAGGTAATGAAGTGGATCCTTCAATATTTGAGAGGGACCATGGGAGCAACATTTTGTTTCATTAGATCGAACACTACATTGCATGGCTATATAGATTTGGACATGGCAGGAGATTTGGACAGTAGGAGGAGCACGATAGGTTATGTATTTATGGTTGGTGATACAGGGGTGAGCTGGATTTCACGGTTACAAAATGTTGAGGCTTTTTCAACCATAAAAATTGAGTATATTGCTGCTACTGAGGAAAGAAAGGAGATGATTTGACTACAACAGTTTCTTGATGAGTTGGGTCATAAGTAGGAAGTTGGGAGACTACATAGTGATAGTCAGAGCATTATTCATTTAGCGAAGAACTCTACTTTACACTGTGGGATGAAGCACGTTCAACTAAGATATCATTTCATTAGGGAAGATTTGGAAGAAGATAATTTGAAGATTGAAAAGATTCATAGAATTCAGAATCCTACATATATGATGACCAAGGAGGTCACAAGGGAGAAGTTGAAGTTGTGTTCAACTTTGATTAACCTTCATGGTTGATAATGAAGGGTTGATAACTTTTCTCAGTGGAAAAATTCTCCAAGTGGGATATTTTTGGGGTGTGGAGCCTATTTTTTGTTTTATAGAATCAATATTGAAGTGTTGGAGTTTGAACAGTTAAGTTTGGAGACTTCAGGAGTATTCTGAAGTTGTCTATTGTGTCATTGTTGTTAATTGGTTGTCAACGTCATGACAATTTTTCCAGCCATGGGAAGATGAAAGATTATGAATTTCAAACTTATAGGATCATCTTTAGGACTTCTTAAAAGGATTGTAATCCTATAAATAAAGGTGTTATGGTATCTTGAAAGTATTATCTTTAGTATTCAAGAGCTCTTGTGTCTTAGTGATCAAGAGTGATCAAGGTTGAGCAATTGAGGTATCAATTATGGTTTAGATATGGTTTATCATCTTTGGAATTATGTTGTGAGTTCATAACTGAGAGATTTGTTTTACTCTTGTTGATAATAAAATATGAGCAAGTTCTTGGTGGATGTAGCCCACATTGGGTGAACCATGTTAAATCTTGTTGTGTCTTCTTTTGTGCATTATTTATTTATGTTGTTATATTTTTACAAGTCTAATTCTGCTATATAGTTTCTTACTGCTGTGATTTGAGGAATTGTTTCCACATATTTGTTCAATAATTTTAAACATTATTGTGGTTAATCAATTGAGGAAGGGACTTTGAGCCATATGTGCAAAAACAAAGACAAAGACCAGATTGAATCATTAATGAACTGGTGACTATAGATGGATAAAAAGACTCATAATCAATTCAGATGGATGCATGAAGAATGAGATAGAGGCAGATAGTGTTTGAAGATTGAGAGAGAGTGGTGCGTATTTGTGTGTAAAAACAACAATAGAAAGGTGATCATAATCCATTGTATAAGCAATCTTGATACTATATGATACATTTTTTAATAATATATTCTTCTAAGTGGGTGTTTAGATCATATAGGGGGTAGAGGCTCCTTGCAATTTGTAGCTTGCTAAATTAGCTGAGTGGGTTTTTATCTATTCTTTAAGTGGGTGCTCAGAGATATTCTGAATTAGGTGAGCTTCATAGGTTGAGTAGATTCTCAACAAAAACCAAGATCATTGTATACTTTGGAATTGGTGTTCCAAATAAATCCCTGCTTTTAAAGTGGGTTTTTATCCTGAAAGGGTTTCCCACTTTAAATCATTTGTTCAGTGTTTTAATTTCTTTCATGTGTTTGATTAAATGCTTATGATACTTTTCTACAATTGATCAAGGTTTTTTATATTGGAATACACTAAAATTATAATTTACATTGATTCGTCCCCCCTCTCAGTGTTTTTGATCTCTTACAATTGGTGTCAGAGTATCTCCTTCTTGTGAAAGCTTAACATCTTCAAGGATATCCTCTCTTCACAAACATGGAAACAAATGAAACACAAGGTGAATTATCATTGTCAAGATCACCTCTCTTCACTTGAACTAACTATTCATTTAGAGAGATAAGAATGAAGACTTATCTCATGTCACTTGGTTTTGATATATGGGAATGTGTTGAAAATGGCTACACACCTCTAACCACTCCAATCACTATTGCAGAAGAAAAGGAAACATATGAATGTAATTCAAGAGCCATGAATGCCTTCCTTTCTGGACTGACTGAATTTTGTTTGTTAAGGTAATGTATTATACCTCAGCTAAAGAAATACAGACCAAGATTCAAAGTATTTATGAAGGATATGACAAGGTAAGCTAGCCAAATTGTAGACCTACAGAGCTCAATTTGAGAGCCTAAAGATGAAAGAGGATGAGAGTATTGCATCCTACATGCAGAGGGTGGATGAAGTGATCAACATGATCAGAGGTCTAGGTGAGAAACTAGAAGAATCTGTCATAGTCCAAAAGGTCATAAGATCTCTAACTCCTAAGTATGATGCAAATGTCTCAGCTATTGAGGAAACCAAAGACATAAAAATATTAACATTGGATGAGTTACAGAGTATTTTTTCATCATATGAAATGAGGACAATTGGATCTAAATCTACCAATAAGGAAGTTGCATTCAAAGCCAAGAAAGAGACTCAATCCAAACAAGAAAAATAAGAATCATGTTGGAGGATGAAGCAGATGATGAGAATATTGAAGAAATGTTTGTGAGAAGGCTAGGAAGAGGCTCAGGAAAATACAAAGGTAATCTCCCATTTAAATGCTTTGATTGTGGACAAGTAGGTCATTTTGCTGCAAAATTTCCAAACAAGAATAAGGAAACTTAGTCTTAACATGATGAATAAATTCAAAAACATGACAAGAAAATATTAAATTCAAGAAGAAATATGGTAAGAATAAGTTTGTTAAGAACAAAATAAACTTGTACTCAAAGGAGAAGTTAAGTGAATTTGATTCAAGTAACTCATGAAACTTTAAAAATGAGGATGATGAAACTAATTCTGAATGCTTATTTATGGCCATGGATATCCTTGAAGAATGAAGCTCTAAAGGAAAGAATATAAATGACTATAAAAATATTTTTATGAAGAAGAAGAAAATGTGAATCTAAAAGTTGAACTAGTATGTGCCTTGAAGAATTGAAATTTTGCACAAGAAAGAATCAAAATCTAAGATGCAACTTGAAAGACTATGAAGAAAAAATTTATAATTTTGAAAGGAAGCAAAGTATAAAGGAAGAGGAAGAAAATAATGAGCCCAAATAACTTGAATCTCAACTTGAAAATATCTCTCAATATTACAAAGCAAAAGAGGATGAGTGCTTGAACTTGAAATCTGATTTAGAGCGTGTAAAAACTGAATTGGAACAAATGACTAGAAAACTCAAGGTGTATGAGAAGATAGAGAGAATCTCAAGTTTCTTGATTGATATACTAAGAAGTCAAAGGGAAACAAATGATAAATCAGGCATTGGTTTTAAGGAAGAAAGCAAGAAATTTGATATAGCAAAGAAGTCATAGGACAAGCCTACACCAAGCATCCCTCATATCCCAAACAAAGAAGCCACCAAATCTGCTAAGAGGAAGACAAATTCTCCTAGATTCATCTATGCCATGAGGTACACACATTCTTTCTATGGATATTTTTATTCATGTAACATGTTTGGTCACAAAGTTGCTAAATGTAGAAGATATACTAGAGGACATGAAAGAAAATACAACTCACCAAACACTAGAACGAATCAAAATGTTAGTTTCTAAAAATTTCACAAGGATGGTCACATAGCCATGATGTGTAATCAAGAAAATCCTAAAAAAAGGAAATGGGTGTATGTTGTGAAGGAAGAACTCAACAAAAAAAAAGAGTCCTATTCAATAGTACAAACTAATTTTCATGTACAAGATGGAGACAAAATATGGTATTTGGATAGTGGTTGCTCTAGTCATATGATTAATGACAAAATAAAATTTATTTCTTTATCAAACAATGTATCTAGATCTGTTAGGTTTGGTGACAATAATACAACAAACATTGTAGGAAAAGGAACTCTAAGTTTAGATAATGGAAAAATAATTACTGAAGAACCTTCTATATGTTGAAGGTCTCAAGCACAACCTCTTTAGTTTGATTCAAATGTGTAAGAAAGGTTACAATCTAATATTCCATAACAAGGGATGTGAGATTATTGATGGCAAGTTAGGAAAAAAAAGTAGCAAAAGCTAAAAGAACCAAGAATAACATGTATATTCTTAAGGAAATAAACAAAGAAAAATGCTTCACAAATAAAGTTAATGACAACTGGCTATAACACATAAGATTGGGATATATATGATTTGAAAATATTGTGAAATTAAGTGCTAAGGATGGTGTCAGAAATATGCCAATGATTGTAAAACTAACTGACACTCTTTGCCAAGCTTGCTTACATGGAAAACAAACAAGAAGATATTTCAAGTCCAAAGAGTATTTTTCCTCTAGACCTCTGGAGCTTATCCATATAGATATTTTTGGGTCTACAATAACTGAAATATTATAAAGACGTGTATTTCATGCTAATAATAGATGAATTCAACAGAATGACATGGGTAGCTTGTTTGAAGCATAAATAAGAAGATTTTGACAAATTTAAATCCTTCAAAGCACTTGTGGAGAATGTGAAGAACACCATAATAATTTTTTTAAGATCAAATAGAGGTGGAGATTTTTTTCCAATGAATTTGATGAACTCTGTGAAGAAAATGGGATTCAAAGACAATTCTCAGCTGTCAAGACGCCTCAACAAAACAAATTTTTTGAAAGAAAGAACGAAACTGTGCAAGAAATGGCAAGAACTATGTTAAATGAATCTAAACTTCTTGATGGGTATTTTATTGAAGTAGTATACACAGTTTTCTATATTATAAATAGAGCTCAAGTAAGAGTGAATAGTAGTAAAACACCTTATGAACTTTGGAAAGGAAGGCCAACAAATGTAAAACATATAAGATTCTTTGGAAGTAAATGTTACATCGAGAGATGAAGATAACTTAGGAAAATTTAACTTTAGGTGCGATGATGGAATATTTGTTGGCTACTTGGCTATTATTGTAGCCTATAGATGATACAATAAAAGGCTACAAAAAGTGGTTGGGATCACAAATGTAAAATTTGATGAGTCTTATCCTTCCAATTCCAACAATCACCCCAAGGAAAACCATGAATATCAAGATGATGATGAAGAAGTAATAAGTATAAGTGAAGAAGTGGAAGAAATATAAGACACCAAGACACCCTCAAGGAAATTCAAGAGAGACCATCCAACAAATCAGATTATTGGAAACAACTAAGGAGGAATTATCATAATAAGGAAGCCGAGAGATCAACAAAACCGTGAAAACATAACACTCTTATCAATGATAGAACCCAATAATGTGTTAGAATCTAGCTAAGGATCAGCATTGGGTGGATACTATGAATGAGGAGCTTGATCAAATTGAAAAGAATGAGACTTGGGAGCTATTACCAAGACACTAAAGACAATAATGTGAAAGGAACAAAATGGATATTGAGAAACAAATTCAATGAGAAATGAAAAGTAACAAGAAACAAGGAAAAAATTATATGTATTTATGCTATGCAAAAATGGAAGGAATTGAATTTGATGAAACATTGTCACCAATGGTAAGGATGGAAGCCATCAGACTATTTATGGCATATGCAGCCTGTAAGAAAATTTGATGGATGTTAAATCAACCTTTCTTAGTGGTTATCTTAATGAAGAGGTATATATTGAAAACCCTAATGGATTCTCTCTAAATTATGATAAAGACTATGTGTGTGCATTGAAAAAGGATTTATATGGACTAAAACAAGCCCTTAGAGCTTGGTATAGTAGGTTGAACACATACCTCATTGAGCAAGGCTTTAGAAAAGGTTTGGTTGATAGTAATCTTTATATAAAATAATAAAGAGACCATCTACTAATTTTTATTGTGTATGTGGATGATATCATATTTGGAGGAGATAATGATAAGATGAATTATGAATTTACTGATGTGATTAAAGAAGATTTTTAAATATCTATGCTTGGGGATCTTTCATTCTTCTTAGGCTTACACAAATCAATCAATCAAACCAAGTTATCTTCATATCCCAAACCAAATACATGAAATAAATGCTTAAAAGGTTCAGGATGGAAGAATTTAGACCAATTAGAACACCAATGGAAGTGGGTTTTAAGATGAGAAAAGAAGACATCTCAACAAAAGTTGACAAAAATTTATACAGATCTATGATAGTAAGTCTCCTCTACTCCACTGCATCAAGACCTGATATAGTGCAAGTTATGGGTTTAGTCGGGAGATTTCAAGAAGATCCAAGGGAAACCCAATTCAAAATATTTAAAATAATTATGAGATACCTTATTGAAACACTTAAATATGGACTTTGGTACCCCAAAAGTAATTACTTCAACATAAAGCATACATTGATGTTGATTGGGCAGGAAGCATTGATGATAGAAAGAGTTCAAGTGGAGGTGCTTTATTTTTTGGTGATTTTCTGGTATCCTGGTTGAGAAATAAGCAATCATCAATCACACTCTCAATATGTGAGGTAGAGTATATAGCAGGTGTCATGTATAGTACTCAATTTATTTGGATGAAACAAACATTGGAGGATTATAAGATAAAATTTGTTAGTCCAATTCCTTTACTCTATGATAGTACTAGTGTTATAAGTTTTTCCAAGAACCATGTGTTTCACTCAAAAACCAAACACATCTCAATAAGATATCACTTCTTGAGTGAATGACAAGAAAATGAATCTTGAGTATGTAAGAAAAAAAGAAGAAATTGTAGATATTATGACTAAACCATTACAAAAAGCAACATTTGAAAACCTAAGGAATGAATTAGGGGTCATTCGTGAACCCACCAACAACTATAAAGTGTTAAGACAAGGTAAGGGAGAATTTTCATGCAATATCAGATCTTAATCAGTGTAATGAATTCTTCATGTGAGGGGGGGATCATTTGCTAGCTCCTTTTGATAGTCTCGATTTGGCATATTGTTTTATATTTTAATTTCTAAGTGAAATTTGTTGAAAATATTTAAGATCCACATGTATGCATCAACTCAAGGGGATAATTGTTGTAGTTCATAGTAGATCACATGGATCAAATTTGTGGACATGGAGTAAATTTTGTGTCAAAATTTGTACAACTAAATGAGAAGCATGAGCCTAGGGGGAGATTCTCAAGGTAAGAACATGTGTTTATCTAGGTTTTCTAAAAATTCATCATGATTTTGGAAAGATGGACCTTTTTCATAGATGTCAAAGGGGGAGAGTGAAATTAGAAACTAGCTTGAAAATATTTTTTCCATCAAAGTTTCAATGTTTCTGAGAAAGTTTCCATCAATGACAAAGGGGGAATTTATTAGATCCTAGTCATTGTCATTGGTGTTGTCATTTATGTAAAGTGGCATTAGAGGAAAAAGGTGTGAATTAGGTGTTGTGTAGGCTTCTCAAGCTCAACCATGTGTGAAATAGGTGCTAACAAGTTTGTAACAAGCTTGAGGGAGTAGTTCAGGAAAGACTTTGCAAGATAAATATGAAGGTTGATTGGTAGTGCCATCTCCCAAAGAGGTTCCAAGTATTTACGCAATGATGGAATTTATGGATAATAGGTGGTTTAGGGGTTCATTGGTGAGCATAAATCTCAGGAAAGTTCATTGGGCATTTAGAATGATTACAGGTTGATTCAACGTCACAACAAGCTTGGATAGTGAGATTAAAAAACACTAGAGAGATTAAAAGGGTTATTACATATGATTCTAGTGTTTCTGTAGGATAAAAATATTTTTCAGATATTCTAAGTATTCACAAAATGAGTATAGAGAAAATAAAAATCTTTAGTACTTAGAAAAATTTGTGAAAAAATGAGTATTTTGAGTTTTAGTGTGTTGTAGATATCTTGGGTACAGAAGGAACTAGTTCTTCAGGAACTAAAGTTCTCCACATGGTTATCAAGGTCATAGATAAAATATTCTATTATTTTTTGGGTTCATGGTGTAAATCAGGCACAATAAACTCCAACATAACTATTCCTATCAAGGAAGAGTTCTCCGCAAGTTGTTTTCATCTGCAAGACAAAGGAGCTTGTGTATTGTGGGTTTAGAGTTCAAATCAGGATCAAGGGTATCCAAAGGAATGCATTATAAGTTAGAAAGAGTTCCCTGCACTGTTATATGGGCCACATGGTGAATAATTAGGTGTTTTATGGGCCGAGTGAATATTTTTGGCCCGACTAACTCCGATGGCACAGTTCCATGTTGATCCAAGTTCCCTACAACTTAAGTCAACCCAAAAAACATTGAACTCAGTTATTTATGGGTCAGGGACATAATTCGGGCACAAGTGATTCATCCAAAACTATTCTACTAAGGAAAAATTTCTCTGCATTGTATTTGAAGCTGAAGGATAAAGGATTTTAGTGTAGTGCAGATAGAGAGGAGGTTACAGGCTCACGTGACACTGATGGCTCTATTCCACGAGAGATAAGGTCCCCCATAAGTTTTACAGACCTGATATACAAAGTAATAGTGGAGTGTAGATAAATGATGCATTATATGAACCATGATAACATGGAACAAGTGTCAAGAAAAGATATGTTCCCCGTAACCTTGTGAGATCTAATTTGCAAAGAGATAGTGCAATGCAAGAAAGAAGAGAGTCAGATGAACCTCTATTATATGTAACAAGTTCCATTGTACCTTTGGAGTTTTAAAATATGAAATATATAATTCTCAAATGGTAATGATATAATGAATTTTTTAAAGGGATTAAAAGGTAGTGTTATGTGGACTAGGAGTGAAGTTTTGGAACTTAGTGCTCTATGACCCCCTCAACCTTGCATTTGAATATCTCGAGCTCCATGTATCTAAATTTCAAATTTTTAGACTTTTTCAAAAGGTGAGATCATTCTACATCCAATGAAATAGAAAAATATGAGTTTTAAGGATAACTGAATGAAAGTTTTTACAACTGAAGAATAAAAAAAATTATGGGCCAGAAAATCAATTTCTCTTGTATGCTTAAGCTGTAAAATTGAAAATTATTTTTTTTTTTCAAGTGAGCAAGAGAGCATTAAAATTTAATGAGAGAGAGAGAGACCAAATATGGAAAATAGATGAAGATTTTTTGATCAAACTAGGGCTTTAGAAGTAAAATATCAAATCAAATGAGAAGAGTATTATTGTGGTTGATCAATTGATCAAGGGAGTTTGAGCCAGAGGTGTAGAAACAAAGATAGATACCATATTGAATCATCAATGAACTACTGACTATATATGGATACAAATACTCAAAATCAATTCAGATGGATGCATTTAGACTGAGACAAAGCCAGAGAGTGTTTGAAGACTACGAGATAGTGCTGCAAATTTGTGTGTAAAACCGATAATAGAAAGGTGATCATAATTTGTTGTGCAATCAATCTTTATACCAAATGATCAAATTTATTTTGTAATATCTTCTTCTAAGTGTATGCTTAGATCATAGGGGTATTTTCTCTTTGCAAGTTGTAGCTTTCTAAATTTTCTGAGTGGGTGATTAGCTTTCTTCAAGTGGGTGCTTCATAGGTTGAGTGGGTGCTCAACTGAAACCAAGATCATTGTATGGTTTGGAATTGGTGTTCCTAATGAATCCTTGGTTTCAAAGTGGGTTTTTATCCTGAAAGGGTTTCCCACTATAAATCCCGTGTTCAGTGTTGTTACTTTTTGGTTTTTATATTGAAATGCACTAAATTTTTAATATGCACTGATTCACCCCCCCTCTTAGTGCTTGCGATCTCTAAAAGGGTATTAGTCATTTAACCCATGTCACACCTCTTCCATAGGATCAAATCAACCACATTGATTTTAATGTACATTCTCCAAGGAAAAACGACAGGGATACAAGGTTTGTATTTGATATTAGTAAAATTCCCTCAGATACCGAGATGTCATGACAGAATATCCCACATCATATTTACAAGTGTGTATATATACTAATTACTTTAAGAGATCTATGGTTGATGATGGAGTTATAGTAAACATAGTAGCCTTTTCTTTCGTACAAAAATTAGGATATGAGCAAACCAATTTCCCTTCAACTTGGAACATGTTACGAGGCCAAGATAGCCTTAAGGGAAATTCTAGTGGAACCATAGTTATTATAGTTTCCCTTGGGGAAAAAAATATTCTAATGGAATTCTGTATCATAGACATTGAAACCAATTACAACTCCTAGGAAGGCCATGGATTCACAGGATGAAGTCTATTCCTTCCATGTTGATCCAAGTGGTTAGATTCCTCCATTTATGAAAGTTGTTTATCACTCAAGGGGATCCAAAAAAAATTATTTACATTTGGAAAATATAAAAAAGAAACTAGGCATCCATTCTAAGTTCAAACTCCCCATAAAGCAACTAAACAAGCCACCTCCTTCAAAGGAATTAGTTATAACTAAAAAGTGGGTTCTAAAAATTGAAGGAGATAAAACCAAAAAATGAATGATGTGGAAAAGAATGATGGAAAGGTTTTCGTGATAGAAAATGCGTCTACCAAAACAACGACAGAGTTTGGAAAACTATTGGAAAATTATTCACAAATTACTCTTCCCTTCGACCTACAAGGAATTGGAAATCTTCTCAGCCTCACTTCTCTCTTTACCAATGATCTCACAGATATTTACATGGTTGAGGTGATGCAGGAACATCAAAGGAAGAAAGATCAAAGTTTCAAATTTTCCTTCTTATCATATTTATGAGGTCAAGTTAGCTTGATAAATTTTCATGAAGTCATAAGAAGGAGTCTTGGTGGCAAGTCAAGGTGCAAGGTTGGGTCAAGTTGTTCAAAATTTTCAAATTACAAATTTTCCCTCCATTTTCAATTTCAAATTTCTAAGTATAAAAACGTGTAAATTGTCTTGTTAAGTGATTAAAAAGGAGGATTTTTGGGTTGAAGTGTTACTAAACATGTTTTCTTACGTCCTAGGATGAGGCATGAGTTAATAAATGTCTAAAATGATGTTAAAAATCAACTTTTGTGTTATATGGGCATCATGAGTCAAAAAAGTTAGCTAGGGTTTATGAAATAGAAAGGAGATTGGGATAAAGATTGAATGAGATTCAATTGAGAGGGATTCCTTGAGGGTGATGAGGATAGAAGGAAGGAATAATCCCGAGTTTTGTAAGAAATAATTAGTTTAATATGAAGGAGCTCTATTTTTTTGCACTGTGATATGGTTTCTCCATTTAGAATGGTAGAGTTTTGATATCTTTGTTTAAGAACTAGAATTTATTTCCTTATTAACATATGAATATTTTTCTTGGAACCTTTGTAGTAGGATTGATGAAGGATTTAGTTGAATTATCTTGTTCTCTAGTATGAAAACTGATGTATTGGACTAGGCATAACAGTAAGACCATACTTTACAAGGCTTCTTGACATATTTGATTTATGATCTTGATAGTGAAGTTATTTCAATAAGTAATCACATGATAGAAGGTCATGTTTTTTTATTTCAAATACCTAAGGTTGAATCCTCTTTTTTATTTCATTGAATACTTCAAACCATTAAAGAGACTAAATTGTGACTGTGGATGATGCATGGTTTTATTTAAAAGTTAAGTGTGTGATTTGAATTCTTAAAGAGGAGAGGAGGAACATTCTCATAAGGTGTTTTCAACTCTACGAAGAAAGTAAACAAAGTATATTTACCTGTGAATTTGTTCCTTTGTGGTATAAATATATATTAATAAGATAAATCCTTATCTTACTAACATGTGATAATTAGTTGCACATGATTTTTGAAGCTTACTTGATAATCCAACTCCACTGTCGGAAAATGAGTAAGAAACTAGGTAACACAAACATTGAGGCCAAATATTAGGCTTAGAAAAAAAGTATTTAACACTTTGTAAGATATTTTAACCTTCACAAGTTGAAACAAAGCGTTGTTAGGGTTTTATACAGATTCAAGTTATTAATCTAGTAAACATTGAATCTTGATATGAAAAGTGGAAGCCACCAATAGAACAAGACCTTTTAGTAGATTTTGAAGGAATTTGAGTTCTACTATGGATAAATTTTGAAAAAAATCTGTCATTTTTCTTAGAGGACAATTGTGATAGTTACAAGACTGAATTGGAGAGGTCAACATAGAGAGAAGAAGGTTTTCATTTGGAGATAGCCCTAAAGCTTTGTAGACAAGTAAAACCTGAAAATGGGTATCCAAGAATGATTTGAGTTTGGTTTAAAACTTCCTTGAACACAATATATACCTTAAAAACCATGCCAACAGGGCTAGTAGGGGTTGAGAGCTAATGAAGAGAAAGACGTGATTGAGGGAGAAATATAAAGATTTGATCATTGAAATTGACCATACACCATCAAGAACCTAAAGGGTATTTGAGAATGTATTTAGTTTTTTGGGGGTATGCCTAGATTGTTCCAACCAAGGAATCACCAAGAGCTAGTGCTTAAGAAGCCTAAAGTGGTAGTTTTGAGTTATGAGAGAATAATCTAGTGATTTTTCTTTGATAGATCATTTCTTATGGTGTATAAGAAGGTGTTATTGATGGAAAAGGTAAGTATGACCAAAAGAGTGAAAATTTGCTTATTTGAGCCATGATTCTTAAAGAGCCAATGTAGGACAGTTTGATAGAAGGTAATAACAATCAATGTTTCTTGTGTTTTGATCTTTGCAAGGGTTGAATTGAAATTTCACAAGGAGCATGAAATAGGGTACATTGGTTGGAAGGTGAGGAATAAGGTAAAGGATCAATTTTTTGCATTTTGCAATCTATTCAAGCTTAAGAAATGGAGTTATTTTCAGTTCCTATAAGGGAATTTTAAGTTTCTTATTGTTATTAACTTATTGAAGTACATTTAATTTAATTATAAATATGCATCGATTTGGCTATAGATAAGGTTAGACCTTTGAAATATAAGCTTTGATAATTCTAACAAAAAATTTTGTTAGTTTCTTGTGAAGTGTATGTGACAAGTGGTTGTGAAAGTAAAGAGGAAAATGGATAGAGAAGAGATAGTGAAAGAATTTGTGATGTTACTAAGCCACAAGAAGAGGAATGATGGGAAAGAAATAAAAGATAAATAATCCAAGAGGAAATAGGAAGTAAGAAGAAAGAAAATTGAATGGAACAAGAGTTGAGAGAACTTAGAAAGGATATAGAGAAACTTGAAGAGTTGATGAGAGATGAGAGCATGATGAAAGAAAGAAATGAAGTTGGACGTGTGATGATAAAAAGGTTTAAGTGGCCTATAGAGATACTTGTGAAGAAGCAACAAATACTGCAGCTGAGAGAAGTAATTGGAAAAGAGGAGAAGAAGCCAAGGAAAATGAGGAAGCATGTAAGCAAGCAAGAGGAAGAGGTCATCAAAGAGGTGAATGAAAAGAAGAGCCGTGTGAAACTCTCAAAACCAGTCTAGGATCATGGATATGTAATGCCTAAATGGATTTAGAAACCAACATTGGAGAGAGAGATGATGTCAAGCTAAAGAAAATGATGACTGAAATTGAAAGGTCAAGTGCTCAAGAACAAATCAAGGAGGAAAAATTTGTCTTTTTGAGAAAACAAGCAATGCACAAGGAGATAAAAATAATATGGAAAAGGAAGAATAAACGTGTGGTATAGGAAATAGAGGATGGAAAGATGAAAGAGGATGAATAAATATTGGAAAAAAAACATGTATAAGAGGTTGAAGAATAATATAATGCATGGGATGATGGCAAGGTAAGAAAATTTTATTTAAAACTCACTTCTTTGGGTGAATTCCTTTAAATTGTAAAATATGATTCCATTAGTGCATTTGAGAAAAAAAGGGGAATGAGACAAGTAAGGTTGAGTGGAATGATGATCATGGTGAAGGAGAAAGGTATGATGATTGGTTTTTCATAGGTGAAGTGGATGATATTTTACAATATTTTTTATGTATGATTGATCAAGAAGATATTAGTGATGGTCTAGCTGAGAATACAATGTTTTCCTTAGAAAATAATTATTTCAAATTTGATAAAGTGATTCAAGAAGGTACAAGGAAGGATGTAGTACAAGATGAATAGGTTTTCAAGTAAGGAAATGAATATTATGGACAGTTTTTAGTCCATTTGAACAAAGAAAATGTTGAAAACGTGATAGGAAAAAGTTATGTAGGGATGAAGAATGAGACAAAACATGAAGAACAATGTATGTTTGTTTTTTCATGTACAATTGATGGAATCTTGAGGATAAATAAGATGAATATGAAACTCAAGAAATAAATAAAAGAAAATTTTAAGTGAATGCAAGGATAAAAACAAAAACATAGGATCCATGTGGTCAAAGAGAAAGCAAGGAAAGTAGGAGTACAGAGAAAAGAACAAGAACACAAAAAACTCAAGAGTCACTAGAAGAAAAAAAATTTCAATACATAGTTTATTTTCTCCACCTTGGAAGTATGATGCAAGAACATCAAAGGAAGAAGCATCAAAGTGTAAAATTTTCCTTCTTGTCATATTTATGTGGTCAAGTTAGCTTGGTAAAGTGTTATGAAGTCATAAGGAGCTTTGATGGCAAGTCAAGGTGCTAGATTGAGTCAAGTTGTTCAAAAATTTCAAATTACAAGTTTTCCCTCCATTTTCAATTTCAAATTTATAAGTATGAAAAATTGGAAATTTTCTTGATAATTGATTAAAAAGGAGGCTTGGTGGGTGGAAGTGTCACTAGACATGTTTTCATAGGTCCTAGGATGATGTATGAGTCAATAAATCTCTTAAATGATGTAAAAAATGCCACTTTTATGTTATATGCGCATCATGAGTCATAAAAGCTAGTTAGTGTTTATGGAATGGAAATGAGAATGGGATAAAGCTCAAATGAGAGTAATTTGAGAGGGATTCCTCAATGGTGATGTGGATGTAAGGAAGGAAGAAGCCTGATTTTTGTTAGAAACAAGCAATTTAATATGAAGGAACTCTGTATTTTACTATGATATGGTTTCTCCATTAAGAATGGTAGAGTTTATCTATCTTTGTTTAAGAACTAGAGGTTATTTCCTTATTAGCATATACAGAGTTTTCTTAAAACCTTTGCATGAGGATTGATGAAGGATTGAGTTGTTGTATCTTGTTCTCGAGTATGAAAACTATTGTATTGGATTGTGCATAACAGTAAGGATCTACTTGACAAGGCTTCTTGACATATTTTATTTGTGATCTTGATAGTGAATTTATTTCAATAATTAATCATGTAGAAGAAGGTGATTTTTGTGTTATTTCAAATACCCGAGGATGAATCCTCTGTTGTTTTCCATTGCATACTTCAAACCATTAAGAAGACTAAACTATGAGTGTGTATGATACATGCATTTCTTTAAAAGTTAAGTGTGTGATTTGAATTCTTAAAGAGGAGAGGAAAGGAACATTCTTATAATTTTTCAACTCTATGAAGAGGGTAAACAAAGTATCTTTTCTTATGACTTTCTGCCTTTTTGGTATAACTATGTATTAACAAGATAAACCTTAATCTCACTAACCTGTGATAGTTAGATACATGTGATTTTTGAATTTTACTTGATAATGTAACCCCACTGTCATAACAAGAGTAATAAACAAGGAAACATAGACATTGAGGCCTAATATTAGGCTTTGAAAAAAAGTATTTAACATTTTATAAGATAGTTTTAACCCTCATGGGCCGAGACAAAGCACAATTAGCGTTTTATACAAATTCAAGTTTTGAATCCACCAAACATTGAATATTGATCTAAAAATTGGAAGCTACCAATAAGACAATGCCTTTTAACATATTTTGAAGGAATTTGAGTTCTACTGTGGATAGATTTGCAGAAAACTTTGACAGTTTGCTTAGATGATAGTTGTGACAATTACAAGACCTAATTGGAGAGGTCAACATAGAGAGAAGAAGGTTTTCATTTAGAAATAGCCCCAAAAAATTTGTAAACAAATAAAACCCAAAAATTTGTATCCAAGAATTCTTTGAGTTTGATTTGAAACTTGAACGAAAGATATAACTTGAAAAACATGCTAATAGGGCTAGTAGGGGTTAAAGAGCTAAGGAAGAGAAAGAGGTGATTGAGGGAGAAATATAAATATTTGACCCTTCAAATTGACCATACACCATCAAGAACCTAAAGGGTATTTGAGAATTTATTTGGTTTTTTCTAGGTATGCCTAGATTGTTCCAACCATGGAATCAGCAAGAGTTAGTGCTTGAGAAGCCTAAAGTGGTAGTTTTAAGTTGAGAGAGAAGAATTTGATGATTTTTCTTGATTTCATCTAAGTTAATAGTTGATATATCATTACTTAGGGTGTATAAGTAGGTGGTATTGATGGAGGAGGAAAGAATGACCAACAGAGTGAAAATTTGTTTATTTGAGCCATGATTCTTGAAGAGCCAATGTACGATAGTTTGATAGAAGGTAAAAATAATACAATTTTATTGTGTTTTGATATTTGTAAGGGTTTAATTGACATTGAATAAGGAGAATGAAACAAGTTATATTGGTTAGAATGTGATGAATAAGTTAAAGGATCAAAGTTTTACATTTTGTAGTCTATTCAAGCTTAAGAAATGGAGTTGTTTTTTAGTTCCTAGAAGGTAGTTTGAAGTTGCTTATTGTTAGTAGCTTGTTGAAGTACATTGAATTGAATTATAGATCTGCATCAAGAGGTTTCATATGTGATGGGATAAACTCATAAAAAAATCTATTTGCCCCATAAACTATTGAACGCTTCATTATGATGGAGCAAAATGTCAAAATAGTGTAGGTAGAGTGGTAATCCTAACATCTCCAAAAGGAAGGACCACACCCTTTTCTTTCAAGTTAGATTTTGAATGCACTACTAATGGGTTAGAATATGAATCCTTGATTCTAGAACTTATTTTTTCCAAGAGGGTGGGAGTTAAAAAAACTGGAGTTTTAGGAGACTCATAACTAATATCCAACCAATTTTTAAAAGTTTATGAAACTAGGGCATAACACCTCTAGCTCTACAAAACCATTGTATGTGAGATAAGAAAATAGTTTTACTTTATCTCCATTAAATAAATTCATAGGGAAATTTTTTTTGGAAGATTCTATGGCCTCTTCCTCTTCTCGCTTCTATCCAAATGAGTGCTTAGAAAAAGATGAGTTTGTTGTATCCATGAGAGCAAAACCTTTAATTTGAAGAATTCCCAACACAAAAATATTTTCATATGTGGAAAATAAGGATGAACCTATCACTAATAATTTCATTGAAAATTATGGTGAAATCCTAAACTTCTTACATGAATACAATAACCTCTATTCTACGCATCATAAGAGGTTTTTTCTCTTATCTTGCATCCTTTTTATTATTTTGAAAATAAGACTATTTTCATACCTTCCCCTTAAGATCTTGAAGTTTATGAAGTGGAAGAGGAATATTTTAAGTTCCCCTTTGCTTCCCCTGAATTTAAAGAGGGAAATAACTCTTTGATAGGAAAAATAAATGATATAAACATTGGAAAGGAAGATGATCCTAAGATTCTGAAGCTTGGTTCTTCATTATCAACAGAGGAAATAGAGGAGCACAATAAAGACCTCAAGGAGAAATCATGAACTTTTTCTTTCATATATAACGACATGACAGGGGTTTCTCCTGGTGTAGTAGTTCAAAATTTTGTAACTAAACCTTATGCTAAACTAATAAAATAGATGATGACGAAAATGAAACCTAATATGGCCTTCATGGTCAAGGAGGAACTGATGAAAATATTACATGTACGGTTTATCAAGCCAATGGACTACTCCATGTAGTTATCTAACATTGTCCTAGTCCTTAATAAAAATGAAAAGATACGAATATATATTCACTTTAGGGAAATTAATAAATATTTCCCTAAGGATGATTTCTAATTTCCATCCATATACGTCATTGTTGACACAACATTTGGGTATGAGATGTTGTACCTTATGGATGGGTTTTAGGGTATAATCAGATAAGATTATCTAAAGAGGATGAGACTAAGAAAGCCTTTACCACATCTTGGGGGACTTTATGTTATGCAGTCATGCCCTTTGGCCTGAAAATTTTTGGCGCTACTTATCAAAGGGCCATGACTTACATATTCCATTATATCATCCATAAGATCATTGAAACTTACGTTGATGACATTCTATCAAAGGATAAAATGAGAAGAGATCACCCTGACGTCCACCATATTATTTTTTCATGATTAATTGAATATGATGTCACCTTAAATCCTTAGAAATGTGTTTTAGAGTCACGAGATTAAATATATTAGGCTACATAATTTCCTCATGAGTAATTGACGTAGACCCGATAAAAATTCATGCAATTCTTGATATGACTCCACCCACATATGAGTCTAGCATTAGATATTTCCTAAGAAAGATTGGGGAAATCCAAAGGATGGTACTTGACCTTACATATGCCATACATCCCATCAATGGTTTTTTAAAGAATAACTATTACAAAATATTGAAGAAAGAGTGTCACAACACTTTTGAAATAGTGAAACAATTCCCACTTTCTCCACCAACTCTCATACCACCCAAGTCTAATCATCCACTAATTCTATATTTTAGGGATATAGACGTATCAATCACATGTATTTTGGAACAATAATGTGACAAGGGTCATGAGAATTCTATTTATTTCATTAGTCATGTACTTTTTGATTATGAGACCCAATCCACTCAGGAAGAGAAAGAATTTATGGCTATTTTTTTGTAACCAAATGATTGCGAAATTAAATGCTCAATCAAGAGACAAGGGTTATTATTAAGTATAACCAATTACAAACTTTCCTGACTTAATTATCCTTATCTAAGAATGTTGGTAGGTTTATAACACTTATGAATGAATTTGAGTTTACCTACATTAATAAAAAAACATTCAAGGGGAAATTCATTGCCGACTGGCTAGCTAAAAATACCCTAGAATCTGGTGAATTTTTCAACCCTGATGTCCCTGATGAGTATATGTGGAACATTAATAAACCCAAATTTTCATCATGCTTGTTGTATTATGATATAGTGAATCATATTATGGATGAAACTTACTTAGAAGGGTATAACTCACAATAAAGGTGACAACTTCATATTTTAACTGCGAAGTACATCATCATAGAGGAAGTATTATATCAGAAGGTGTTTGATGGCCTATTAATTAGATGCATAGATGAAGAAGTGGAAAAGGTTATTTTTGAATCCCACGGTGTAGTTTTTGGAGGGCATTTAGGGGGGAAGTAAACTTCTCGAAAGATTCATTGAATGGGCTACTTTTGACCCATGCTAGATCATGACACCATACAATATGTGTGAATATGTCAAAAGCTTCATGAATTCAATCACACCATACATATCCCAGATCAAGATTTGCAACCTATAGCTACACATTGGCCATTATTTATGTGGGGTTTGTAATCAATAGGAAAAATCTCTACTACCTCCACTGATGGTCATAATTTGATTATTACAGCCACTAAATACTTTATAAAATGGGATGAGGCCATGCCTCTAACCACAATTATTGGATCCTTTAGAGTGAAGTTAATTATGAATCAAATAATTTTTAGACATGGCATTCCAAAATTCATTATTTCTAATAATGGTTCTCCATTCAAGAATGATGAGGTACATGAATTGTGTGCAAATTTTAAGATATCTCGTCACATAGGTTCTTTGTATTATCCACAATCCAAGGGTCAGGTTGAGGCTACAAATAAAACATTAAATTAAATTCTTCTAAAAATATTCAAGGAGAATAAAAGGGATTATAAATTAAAATTATTCCCATCATTATGGGAATACAAGACATTGATCTGTACATCAATTAGGGCAACACCATTTTTCCTAGTTTTTCGGTACAGAAGCAGTGTTACCTTTGGAAGTAGAACTCCCTATTATTTTTGTGTCTTTACAAGGAATATTAGATAAGGATGAATATATAAATGCATCGTTAACCAATTTATAAAACATGGATGAGAAGATACTTATAGATGAACAATATACTAAGGTTTACACAGACAGAATGCATCAACAATACAATATGAAAGTTGATTGATGTCCAATTTAGGTAGGTGAATTTGTGTTGATACTTGACATTTGTATAGATAAACATATTGGCAAAGGAAGAAAATTTATACCAAAGTGGCTAGGACCCTACCAAGCAATGGAATATTTTAAGAATGGTGTCTAACATTTTTGTACTTTAGAGGGTGAGGATTTTGGAAAATCCATCAAATAACTACCTCTAAAATGTTTTTATCTTTAAGTATTACATTTACAAAATGTTCTCATTGCATTTTCACCCTATTTATTGTTTGTATTATAATTTTTTTTAGATTTTACAATGTATTTAATTTCTTTTAGATAATTTTTACACTTTCAAACATCAGTAAATGTATCAATCACAATATCTCTACAACTTCTTCACATTATTCAATCTTATAATTCACATCATCATTTTCAACCATAAGAAAATATTTAAGATCGATCTTATAATTTCTTGTATGATTTATCCCTCTTAGAATTTCTCCCAATTGAGATGTTTCATTGCTTATATCCCTCTTTAGAAGCTTCTTGATGGTAAATCCCTCCCTAAAAATTTCTCTCCATAACAAAAATATTCTAAGAATTTCACGCGAATCTTGTGTTCACCCATATCATTATTCAGTGATGAGCCCTTATATCTTACTAGTTGCATAAGGTTGATATCGAGGTGAAAATGTTCCCTCCCAAAAAATACAATGCAAGGATAAGACAAAATAAAAAAATAAAAAATACATATATCTTCTTATCACAAATAACACATTTTTTTTCCCTCCTAGTCTTTGGTGGTGAACCCATACTTCTTATTGGTAGTGTGAGGATGGGAAAGGGGGTAATATGCCATTACTTACCTACATTTTTTTCTTGGTTATGAGACCATCCTTCTTCCTAGTAACATGGGGCAATATGTGGGGCTTATAAAAAAATATAATCCTTAAAGCAATAAAAAAGAGTGTTTGCATGTATAAAATTCCCAAGTAAATGATTTATATTCTCATATTAGGAGAGAAAATCATTCCTTAACCTTATTTTTCCAATCAGTAGGTCATCCACCGATCTAGGTCTTGTCAAGGCTTATAAGTGTAAATTGTCTCAAATTTTGTTAATTAATCTTAATTAGAGTTAAGTTTTAAGTTCCCCAAAAGGTATTTTATTAAAAATCATGTCTCTTGATAATCATTCTCATCTATACATGATTCATCCATACACCTCACATCCTTCTTGGCTCTTGGTGTTCAAACCTTGCTTCATGTTAGTTGAATAGGGTCAAGAATGAAGTGATACATTATATCATTACATCATCTACAAAATATTTTGCCAACAAAATGGAAAGTTTAAGAATTTTTTGAAAAATAAAGTTCCTTAAGTATGATTTGTAAATGTGTGTTATCCCATGTGTGGATATAGGTTCCCCAATCACTACTCTCAAGAATACTACTATCCACCTCATTTTGCGCATGAAACCATCTCACACTTCCTTAGTACCTATGAATATGGTCCTAATTTCAAGAATGAAATCAATGTAAGGTATCCCATTCTATTGAATTTTTTTTTTCACTAGATGAATCTCTACACATCCACCATAGTAGACTATGTAGTGGTTTTATATAAAGCCAATGAAATCCTCTCCTCCCCCACTATCTTAACATGCCTTCATACGGCTAAGATACCATATATTTTGTAGTCATAGATCGTGTTTATTGTAGTGTGGATCTAAGAGGTACCATATCTACTCACCACACTTCCTTGATACTAGTAGGGTTTGTAATTATGATGTCCCTTTGATAGGGAATCACACTCTTATAGATCCATGACATGATTAATGTAGGTTGAATGAGAGATGTAGATCCACATCTGACCACCTGATAAAAATCATTGTATGTGGTCCCCAACATATCTATCCCCCATGCAAATACCATGTCATACTACTCTATACTCTATACTCTATAAAATAGTTTCCCAGTAAAATAAGAACATGTCACCTCTCTTATCCCCAATCAAATGTGAGGCAAATATACTAATAATGGCCTTGTATAAAGTAGGAATAGGTGCCTCCTACATAGATAAAAATATCACTACCTATTTGGAACTCATATCGAGTGCCTCTACTTCTCCAAAATACATTTCCTATATGTGAGCCTCATATGATGAGATAACACTCTTCAGCACTAGCCTCCTCCCTATAACAGGTAATCATAGTATCGTGTAGATTCCCTTTACAGTGATGGTCCACTCTTCATGAACACCAAGGAATTAGAATGTGTTCTAATGTATGTTCTAGTATGTCAAGAATTCACATAGAAGTCAGCTCGCTGGGGAGAACTGGTCTGGTCTTTACCAATTTCTATATCCCTTCCCTCTCTAACAAGCCTATCTCAGCCTCTGTCAATAAAAGAAGCACTTGAGCAGGCCACTCATACTCTTGGTCTCTACTCCATCTCACATAAGTCCTCTGCATTTATAAAAATATAGAAAATAAGTGTATTAGACCTTTGATAGCACATAAAAAACTCATAACAAACCAAAAACACTAAGAAGAAACAATAAAGCTCTCATTTTACATTTTTTCCCTTGCAATAGTTTCAAAAGTTACCTAGATGCCCCTCTTATTAGGGTAGTGGTTGCACAACTTACCCCTTCGAAAAAGTGGTGGTTCCACAACCATCATAGTAGTTTTGCAAATTTTTCTTTGTGTAAAGCACCAGTCGTACAACTACCGTAGTGGTCATACCACAAAAAATTGAGTCATGCCCTTCAAAGCTAAACACACCCAAAAAGGAAAAAAAATGGTCAAATGACTTCAAATAAATTATAAAACCCACAAGGTGTTCCCCCAAAAATAATTTTGATTATAAAAGTATCCAAAATCTCCTCCTAAATCTCATTTCAAATAAAAATGAAACCTAAGGCAAAAAAAAGAAATGATGATAACTTACTTGTTCATGCCCCTCTATTGATGCCACTAGATTCACTACCATCGTGTTTGAATTCATATCATTTTGGATGTATTGATGTCTGAAATGGTTACCATAAATCCAGAGTTCCAAATTTAGAAAAGGTGTATAACACAGGTGATTTCTAAAAATAGAAAATTGGCATATATATAGAATATTTTAGTTTTCAAATGTCATTTTGAGTGAATTGGTGCAAAGATGGCATTGATATAGTAGGTAAATATCTCACCATGGCGCATATGGTATGTAATCTTGTCTTTTCATTTTAAAACTTTCACCAATTTTTTTATTAATGCACTTGATTCATGTTCCTCTTTTTTCGGTAGAAGGAAGGCTCAACTGGCATGGAACCAATACGTGGTTAGACAAGGTAATTCTCCAACACTACATTTTTAAAGTTGCACTCTCAAATATCACCTTGTAACACATCCAAGGCTAAAAAGCTATTTTGAGGGGGAAATATGTACACACCCAAAAATTATATGGGGTAGCATGGAAAACATGAAATATCTCTGATGATGAAAAAGTCCCTTCCAGGGTAAAGATGAGATCTTTATCCCTTTCTCTCTCCTCCTCACTCCATTTGTGGTTAAACTATCTTTTTTCCTTTGAGTTACAAGCTTCATTGTCTTTTAAAATGATTTTCAGCCTTATTTTCCTTGTAGACTAGTGATGATCATGCAACTATTGCAGTGGTTACGTAATTGCCATTATTGCTAGAGTAGTGATTACGCAACCACCCCTCTAACAATATAGGCATTTCTTAAACCTTTTAACATAAAATAAAAGTGTTTTTGAATGCATGTTTTTTTTATTATGGTTTGATTTTCTCTCACGTTTATGGGTAAAATTACCTAATTTTAGGATTTTTTTATTGGTATTGAGTTCCTCTTCTTCTTTTACTAAATATGGTATGTTGATTTTTACTCCTCAAGTTGAGTCACGGTTTCTTGATCAACATGTTTTATTGATATCTTCTCCTCCAAAATATTATAAAAATGCAATTATCATCATATCATGGGTTGGGAATTTGATACTTTTTGTGAAGTGTTTTCTTTCCATATTTTGAAGAGGGATAAAATTGATAGCTAGTTCTCTACTATGTTCTTCCTTACTACTAACATTTTAGTCATCCTCTTTGCACAAATCTAGCTACAATTAATTTCTTGATTTATTTGTTGGCATACACCATATTTCCTTCCTAGATCAATTACAAATCACACATTGGAAGGGGATTTGAAGTTGAGGAGACATCGAATGTATCACTTCTCTTGAAAAAGATACCACAACACAGTATAACCAAGTTAGAGTTGAATTCGTTTCTTTGAAGTTTTAATATAGTCATTATTTTTTATCAGTAGAAGAAGTTTTGTATTCAAAATAATTATTTGGGGAAGATCTCATCAACTTCCATGTGTTTCAACATCCCTTTTCAAAATACTTCTTCCATTGATATCCCCTTCATAGCTTATCCCAGTGTATCTACATGGGAAATCAGTTGGAGGAAGAAGTAGTGGTAGCCATATTTTATTTCTTCATTAATTTTTCTTCTGCCTAATTTAAAGGAAATTCTTCTAGGGAAGGTTATATTGTAAAGAAGAAAATTAATTTTGATAAGCTTTCTTTTTGTGGGGGACCTGAGGTAGAAGTTGGTTAGAAGAAATTGATTAGTTTTTAGTAGATAACATCCTCCTAGTAATCTTATTATCATAATACTAATTACACAGAAGCCCAAAATAGAGGAAAAACTACACTTGGTTAATCCATGTTCTAGATCTATTTTAATTTTAGAATCAATTGTAGATTTTTGTTTAATTTAGAAATAATCGTAGAATCTATTGTCTGTTAATTCCCCGTGTCTTTAGAAGTAGTTATTTCGTTTCTTTTATTTATTCTTGAAAACATAAAAAATATTATAAATTTATTTTTTTCTTTTATTTGAAAAATTTCATTAAAAACATTAAAAAAGAATTAGATCTAATTAATTAAAAGTGATAAATAATAATAATAAATTTGATCTAATTAATTTATCACTTCACTAATTAATTTATTATTAGATCTAATCAATCACTTTACTCATTTATATTTTATGGCCTTAGACACTAGCGCTAGGTAGGAAATAAGTTCCCAGGTGATCATATCCCTTCTGGGTGCCCCTATCCTTCTCTTTATTATTCATACCCTTTCGGGTCCTTTTTCTTTCTTTGGTCACATTTTAACAATTTAGGCTGAACTTTCAGTTTTCAATTACAAAATTCAAACAAGGGAATCATATATATACTTAGTTACTTTTTCTGTCACCACATAAGCTTTCACTAAGGAACAAGAGCACTAAAAAACATACATCTAACAAATTTATATAAAGGGAAAGGGCCACATTGGTCTTCATACACAACATAGGAGGGGATTTCATTATATTCGATTACACACATTTTACATACTTAGAAAAATCTACATCTATCCCGCTATGATCATGTTGTTGAGATGCGAAGCTCAATTACTTCAGTCTAGCATGTTATATCAACTTGTTGGAAAACACAATAACCAACATCGATCACCTATAACCGGCATCATTCAAGCAAGTAGGAACCATCATCAATTAGGACTAACTGACATCGTTTACCTATGCATGACTATTTTATTTAACTCACAAGAATTATATCTAATTATAATATTAAAGTAGATCTATTGATTGTAATTACATGGCTAAATTCCCTAAGTTTGTATAAGGTATTTATAATCTAGTAAGCTAGCGATAGAAGAGAGAGTTAATGATTATTGTGAAAATAATTGTGAGAGAGAATTCTTGGAGAATAAGGAGAATCTTGAGAGAAAGAAAGTATTGTACATCGTGAGAGGTGTGGAAGATTGTAAATCTTCATTATATATATTCTGAAAGCTTTAGATGATAGATTGGCTTGTTTCTTGGTGGATGTATCCCACACTAGGTGAACCACATTAAATCTGGTGTTGATTTATATCTCTTGTTTTGTATATTTCTTCTGGTAGAATATCCATTTTTATTGGATGTATGCTTAGATCTGATATATTATCTATACAACTGGTGTGCTAATCCCAACAACTGGTATCTGAGATTTGTTTGAGGTTTTTGTGTGTTGATAGATTTAGTCATAGAAAGTTTTTTGATTGAGTGGGAGCTACAGTAATGGCAGAATAAAACAAATACAAGGTAGAGAAGTTTGACAACCAAAATTATCAATTATGGAAGATGCAAATTGAGGATTCTCTGTATCAAAGATATTTGTACTTACCATTGGATGAAAATTCTAGACATACGAAGATGACTAATGAAGAATGGAAGATTCTTGATAGAAAGGATTTGGGATCTATAAGATTGATCCTGAAAGCATTTGTGGCTTCTAATATTACAAAAGTGACATTACAATAGAGTTAATGAAATCACTTGTTAATTTATATGAAAAACCTAGTGCTTCAAATAAATTTTATTTGATGAAGAAACTATTTAGTTCTAAGATGCATGAAGGTGGATCTGTATCTAGTCATTTGAATGATTTCTGATCTATTGTAAATCAGTTAAAATCAATTGATATTCTGTTTGATGATGAAGTTAAAGCACTCTTATTCTTATGTTCTTTGCGCTATAGTTGGGATAACTTGGTAATGGATGTTAGTAATACAACATCTTCTAATAATATTTTGAATTTTAATAATGTAGTTAGTATAATATTGAATGTAGAAAGCAGAGGCAAGAAGAAGGAGAGATCCAAGAGTAAGATTAATGGGAAATCAAATTCAAGGAATAGAAGATCTAAATCTAGAGGTAATGGAATTACCTATTGGAATTGTAGAAAGAAAGGACATGCAAATAAATATTATTAGTTAAAGGATAAAAAGAACCAACACCCAGACAAAGGTAAAGAGGTGAATATTGCAGCAGAGGTAATACAATATTCTCTTATTATTTCTTTGGATAATAGAATAGGATATTGGGTTTTAGATTTAGGAGCTTCTTTCCATGCAACCCCTGATAAGGGTTATTTCAGAAATTATGTCCAGAGAAATTTTGGGCATGTTTATTTGGGTGATGATGAACCTTGCAGTATTATTGGTAAAGGGGAAGTTCATATAAAATTGCACAATGGAAATACATGGGTATTGAAAGATGTGAGGCATGTGTCAAGCCTCAGGAGGAATCTTATTTCTGCAGGGAAACTAGGTGAAGATGGTTAGATGGTTATATTCACAGTAGACTCTTGGAAAGTCACCAAGGGAGCATTTTTTGTGGAAATAGGTAACAAGGTAGGAATGTTATATTTACCTACCTATGTTACTAATTCTTTTTCTATATCATATACTTCTGATTAGAACACATGCATGTGGCATATTAAGTTGGGCCATATGAGTCAAAAAGGAATGCAAATATTAAAGGCTAAGGGTAAGTTATCATATTTTAAAGATTTAGATCTTGATTTCTATGAGCATTGTGTCTTTGGAAAGAAAAAGAGTGAGATTTCTAAAAAGTTAGGGATACTAAGGAGCAAAAATTAGAGCTTGTACACTTAGATGTGTGGGGACCATCCTAGGTAGCTTCTCATGGAAGATCCCAATATTATGTTACTTTCATTTATTATGCTACAAGAAAGGTATGGGTTTATTGTATTAAATACAAATTTGATTTTTTTGAGACTTTTAAAAGATGGAAATCCCTTGTTGAGAATGAATCAAATTGAAAGTTAAAGTGTCTTAGATTTGACAATGGTGGTGAATACTGTAGCAAGGTTTTCAATGATTATTGTTCGATGAATGGAATATGTAGAGAAAGGACAGTTCCAAGAACACCACAAGAGAATGGTGTTGTAGAAAGAATGAATAGGACAATAATGGAACATGCTAGAAGTATGAGGATACATGATGGATTTCCCTTGTAGTTTTGGGTAGAATAAATTGATACACCAGTTTATTTGATTAACTGCATGCCTTCAAATTCACTAAATGGAGGATACTAGAGTAAGCTTGGACCAGAAAAGAGGTAGATCTTTCTTTTCTTAAAGTTTTTGGTTCAGAAGCTTTTGTTCATATTGATAAGGTAAATAGAAAATTTTTGGATGCAAAATCCAAGAGATACACTTTCATTGATTATGGATCTGGTGATTTTAGATTCCATTTTTGGGATTTAGAGAATTCTAAAATTATTAGGAGTCATGACATTGAATGTAATGAAAAGATAATGTACTGGGATCAATTTTTGGTACCTAAGGATGAATTGCTCAAGAAGTTTGTGAATGAAAATGAACTCTTGGATTTAAAACTCATACCTACAGGGTTACACATTAATTGGTGCCGATTGACCCTTGATTGGCACCGGTCATCTGAACCAGTATCAGTTACAGAAGAGTCACACTGATGTCGGTTAGAAAAACTGACATCGGCTATAGATGACAAGCGTCAGTCACTATCAGAATTGGAAACAAATGTCCAGGAGGTCCAAAATGAGCCTCCAGTACTCCAAACTCCTGTGAGAAGGTCACAAAAGGTAAGTAGACCTCCAAAAAGATTTACACCTTCTCTATCTTGTTTATTATTGACTGATAATGGTGAGCCGAAAAGTTTTGAAGAAGTAATACAAGATGAGACCCACGTACAGTGGGAGCATGGCATGGATGAGGAGATGGAATCCTTGGAACAAAACTAGACTTGGGATTTATTTAAGTTTCCAATAGGTAAGAGGACATTGTAAAACAAGTGGGTTTATAGGATCAAGGAAGAAGATGGTGGACATAAGAGGTATAAGGCAAGGCTTGTAGTAAAAGGATTTTTAGAGAAAGCAGGTATTGAATTTGGTGAAATATTTTCTCCTGTTGTTAAAATGACTTCCATACATATTGTATTGAGTTTAGTTGTAGTTGATGATTTACATTTAGAGCAACTAGATGTGAAGATGAATTTCCTTCATGGAGATTTGGATGAGATTTATATGCACAACCACTTGGGTATGAAGTCAAGGGTAAGGAGAAATTAGTGTGTAGGTTGAAAAAGAGCCTATATGTGATCAAGAAAGCTCTAAGGCAATGGTACATGAGGTTTGATTTGGCACCCTTCAGTAGTGTTTTAGTGAAGTAAGAAATTCGAAGAGATGGTGAAAATTCTGTTTCTTGGGGTCATTTTAGTGACTTGCGAGTCTGTCAAACATTTTTGTCCCTCATGTCCCAAGTACCAATGGGCCTCCTATTCGCTGATTGGCCGATTTCCCCACAAGTCCTTGTCTGTTGGCTGTTTCAAACTTTTTTAGTCCATTTGTCCCAAGTACACCTAAGCCTCCTGTTCACGGATTCCCCACATCACCCACATTGGCTAAATTGGATTTTCATGTCCCTCATGTCCTAATGTTCCATGGACCGTTCGGGCCAGTTTTTTCTACTTTTCCCACATTTTTCCTTTTTGAGTCGGTGCAAGGTATATTTAATACGTATTTATGATCTTCTCTCTCCTAAATGGATATTTAAAGGGGTAACCGTCTATGCACTTGTCACATTGCCTGCTCATTATCTCTTACCCGTATTTTTATAAAATTGAGTCGTTTGTCCACCTTCCTGTATCTCCTTGCAATAATTGTCATGACTCTATTCTTTGACGGCCATTCCTCTATTCACTGTCAAAATGAAGATAAAATTTCAAGGGCATGAGCATCTGTCCCCTTTGGAGACTTCTGTGCCTGATATTGGAGATAACGAAGTTTGGAATTTGGATTATAATGATTTCTAGGGCAAATTAGCATTCGACAACCTTACTCCCATGGCTCAAATGATAAATGATAGTGGAATCACATACGGTGTTGGTTTTCTTCTTTCTATGCAATGTGTCGACACTATGCTCACCTGTGGGGCTAGTTTCAATCCAAAAACTAAGGAGGTTTTCCATGTGCATGGCGAGTTGATTGAAAAATTAGATGCTGCCGCCATCACCACTACCTTGTTCATCCCCGAAACAGAAGACTCTAGTGTTATCACTCTCTCTCAAGCTCATACTCTGTTTGATCAAGACAATGAGAAATATAAGGCTCAGGTAGTGAAATCATGGCTGAAGTGCCCTAAGAAAGGAGCATCCCGACTCTCTAAGGCATTGTTCAAGGTCGAATTCAAGGAAGAACTATCAGATATCATCACCTTGCTTGCCTGGATTATGGAAATGCTCTCTACTAATGAATTCCATTTTTGGATGTTCCCTTTCATAAATATCATTTGTGAGGGTAAGCTAAATCTTATTTATGCTGAGACTAATAAGGAATATCTGGGGCATACTGAGTTTGAAAAAGATATGAAGAAATGTCTAGGCACATGGACTCATGCTACTTCTAACACAATGATTCCAAGGGGCATGGAGATAGAGGAAGCATTGAAGAGATTCAGGCACCGGGTCCTCAAAATAGTGGGCCCTCCTCAACCACAACCGGATGTCTCTAATTCTAGATCTTGACTTTCTTCTTCTATTTTTAGTTCTGATCTCCTTGTAATTTAATTAAGGACTTTATATTGTGTATTTCCTTAATTAATATTTCGGTTAAAAGAAATGGTTACTAAATGTAACCACTTTGTAAACTATACATTGGGCTCTCCACGCCATTCCAAAGGGATGGAACTCTGATAATTTTTGAAAGTGTAAAAGAACTGAAAGCTATCAATATAGAAGATTTCCCCTCCTATTTCTATCTACATCTATTTATTATCTCTTGCTTGTCTAAAGTTTATGAATCATTAATCTATTGCATTAAGAAGCTTTGTATTCTTATGGATGTCATTTTTGGAAATTTGTGTATATGAAATAATATCTGGTGGTTTAATATGAATGATTATGTTCTATATTTTATCATTGCTCAACATTTATAAGGAACTATTTTGCCATCTATATTTCTTGAGAATGTTGTTATGTTCCCTTTTCCCTCCCTTACTTATTCTATTCTTTTGTATTGATGATCTACCTTTGCATTAAAAAACTTTTATGATATCAGAGTTCCTCATTAAAGTAGAAATTTGTACATTTGTAAATAGTTTTGCTACTTGCTTTCAATAAGGGCACCTCTCCCATTAAAGAGGAGGGATTTTTTGTCCCCTGACTGTTGTTTTCATTAAAGTCCTAATTTGACAACCAACACATGCATGATCATAATTACTTGAGATGTGAATCTGACCATTTTTTTTATTTCAAGAAGCTTGAAAATGGGAGCTATATTATTTTGTTACTGTATGTGGATGATATGTTTATTGCATGATATAGTATGTAGGACATTGGTGAGCTTAAGGGGAAACTAGCCCACACATTTTCTATGAAGGATTTAGGATCTACAAAAGTAATCCTTGGCATGTAAATACATAGAGACAGGAAAAACAAGAAATTGAATTTGTCTCAGGAGGATTATATCTATAAGGTGTTAGAAACATGTAATTACACCTATGGCTAGACACTTCAAATTGGGAAAAGATCAGTGTCCTTCATTACATGAGGAGGTCAAATACATGACATGATTACCATATGCTTCAGCACTTGGGATTATCATGTATGTTATGGTTTGTACCAAACCAAACATTGCACAAGAAGTGGGAGTTGTGAGTAAATTTATGGCCAATCTAGGTAAAGAACATTGGAAAGTAGTCTAATGGATACTTAGGTATTTGAGAGGGACATATATCATGCAGTTATGCTATGGAGGTTAGGTTATTTATTTATGTCACTATGTTGATTCAGATATGGCTGGAGATTTGGATGGTAGAAGGAGCACTACTGGATATATTTTCATAGTAGGTGAGATGAAAGTTATCTAGATATCGAGATTGAATAAGTTTGTGGCTTTTTCTACTACAGAGGCATAGTATGTTATAGCTATAGAGGCTAGAAAAGAGATGATATGAATGAGTTGTTCGTGGAAGAGTTAGGAAAGAAGAAAGATGATTGCAAATTTTTTAGTGACAGTCAGAGTACAATTCCTTTAGCAAAGAACTTAGTATTTCATTCTAGAATGAAACACATTCAGTTGAGATATCACTTCATACAATAGGTATTGGAGGATGGGAAACTAAAACTGGAGAAGATTCATATAAGTAAAAACCCCGTGGATATGCTAATGAATCCATTAACAAAAGATAAGTTGGAGCTACACTTCAATTCTATTGGTCTTCGAGTTTGAGACTTGAAGAGGAAGAAAATAAGTGAAGGAAAGGATCCAAGGATGGCATTGTACATGTATAGTGCAATAATTCATCTCCAAGTGGGAGATTTTTGAGATGTGGAGCTCAATCACTTTAGTATAACATGTTATATCAACTTGTTGGAAAACACAGTAATCAGAATCGGTTATGTAGGGACCAAAATCGGTCACCTATGACCGACATCGGTTAGGAAATTAGGAACCATCATTAGCTAGTAATAACTAGCATTAGTTACATGTGCGTGAGTGTTTTATTTAACTCATGGGAATTAGATCTAATTTTAATATTAAAGTAGATCTATTGATTGTAATTTCATGGCTAAGTTCACTAATTTTGTATAAGGTATTTATAAGCTAGAAATCTAGGTTTATAAGAGAGATTTAATGATTATTGTTAAAATAGTTGTGAGAGAAAATTCTTGGAGAAGAAGGAGAATCTTGAGAGAAAGAAAGTAATGTACATCATGAGAGGTGTGGAAGATTGTAAATCTTAATTATATATCTTCTAAAATATTTGGATAATAGATTGACTTGTTTCTTGGTGGATGTAGCCCACACTTGGTGAACCACATTAAATATTGTGTTGATTTGTATCTCTTGTTTTGTATATTTCTTCTAGTAGAATATCCATTTTTATTGCATGTATGCTTTGATTTGATATATTATCTATAAAACCAGTGTGTTAATCCCAACTCATGCAACTTGCACTAAGGAAACTTAGGGTAAGGAAAAAATATATACACACATAAAGAACTACATGGAATCTGAGATGTAGTTTAGAGCTCAGTCATAAGTTCACTCTTCGAATGACCATTGGGCTTAGTCCAACTCCACATTCTACATATTTTTTATTAGATTTGATGTGGTTTGTGGACATGTACAAGTAGATATCTGTTTTTTGGGTTACATGTGTAATCGAAACCCTAATAGTTAAGTCAGGACAAAACAAATATTGGAGTGAAGACCTTACCACTATGGAAAAGTCAGAACCTAACCATCTAAGAAGACACGAGTGCCCAAATTAGTAACTAGAACTTGGGGCTCTCTTATCCTCTTGCGAGTACTTTTATGCTATACACTCCTAGGGTTCTAAGCCCTCATCAAGACTTGGAGACACTATTTCCAGTGTGTTCCAATATATACACAGTCTCTATCACCTCCAGGTTGCACAGAATAAGCTAAGCATCTTTCTCCCTCCATTTTCTTAGGTTTTGACTTCTTTAAATGCATATTGCTTATGCATATTATACATAATTATCAAAATATCATTTTTTACAATAGTTAATATGAAATTAGATTTAATTAAAATTATATTAAATCATATGGTGAACCCCATTTCTCCTCAAACATTCTTCTCATATTCTTCCATGGTCGATATTTATAACCCCTTTACCAGTACAGGTCTCCATGACCACAATACTCGTCTTGCTAAACACCCTCAAGACATAGATATCTTATTATTCATTATCTTTGATGATGCCAAATGGTTGGCTGAGCTCAACCCTTCAGTATCTAATGGTACTTTTGTTCCTATTGTCCCATCTACACCTCCTCTCGTAACCAATCCTTGACCTACATCTATTATCCCTGTTTCTATACCTACCCCTAAAAACCACTTTACCCTCCCTATTACTTCTCACACACGATGTGATTCCTATTTAGGAACTCATGACCTAACTTATTTATACCATGATTTACAATCCCAAATTCATAAATTATAAAAAGCCACTTCATATTCCTCCCCATATCTAGATTCCTTAGTCATCCTTAATATCCATTTTTCACCTGTCATATCGTCTTATCCACTACCTCCTAGCTTCCTCACACCTAATATTCCCACCTTCAATGGACATGGAGACCCTTAGGAACACCTTCACTCCTTTCGAGTTGCATGTCTTGATTATGCTAATGACCTTACACTATTGTCTAAATTGTTTCCTCAAATCTTACATGACTATGTTATGTGATGGTTCTATGATCTACTTGTCCATTCGGTAAAATCTATTACATATTTAACCAATGAATTCCTTTCTCATTTATCTATGAATATCGACACTAAGATATCTTATGCACAACTAGCTAAAATAAAACAAGGATCTAATGAAAATATTATGGACTATGTCTTGTCATATAAGAACAACCTTGCCAAAATGACCAACATTCTAGCTAATTCAAAATTGCAAGACCTCTTCATTCAATTTTTTTTACCTCTACTCTAACAGAGTGTCATTTTTGATACTTCTCCTTCCTTTAATCACTTATGTCACACACTCAAATTAAGTGAAATAAAACTACTATCTATGGGAAAATTGAAGTATTATGATACTTCTTCCACTTCCTCTTCCAAAATGTTTTAAGCCTACCAACTCTAAAACTACTATCAATGCTATTTCTCCACCAACTAGCTACAATTGCAATCCATGAGGCACAATTCTACTAAGCTACCTTATGCACCTCAGTTCATATTACTATAACTCATTGTAAGAAATACAATTAATCTCCCTCTATTGCTTAATCTAGACCCTTATTTACCACGTGGGCATAATTATCATGAAAACACACACTGTGATGATCACCAATGCAATGGGAATTCTACTTATAATTTTTAATCTTAAACACCTCATTCAAGATCTTATTGATAACAATGCAATTGAGCTTCTAGAGCCATCTACTTATAAATCGGTTAATGATAATCAAAATCTTAAAATGTTCAATGACCCGTTATAAAAACATGACAAGACAACTATTGATTCCTCTACAAATCACGCATATCATGTTTTTCCTCCCTCTTCATCGGGGTTGTTTGATTTTTCTCATTACTATTTTTGATACACCACAACCAATTATTATGTTTTCAGATCATAATTACCATGATAAATTTTTCTCTGATGAGTTGTATATTTATCCTTCTATTGGTACTCATATACTAAAAAATGCTATGGTCCATCCTTTGGAACCTTCCAATGCATGCTCCATGGCACTCTTACTAGCTATCAACTTTCCTATCTCTCAAATAATATTTCTAGTTCCCAAGTCTTATGGACATGTCATCCTTCCCATTACTATTGGGTCCCTTACCATACCTACACCATTCCTTGTTACATATGAAATCAAGCGTTGGGACATGTTCTTGGGCCTTCCTTGGCTTCAGGTTTCCCAAGATATCCCTTTTATGCTCCACTTATGACTTAATCTCAACATAAAAAGTAATTTTTAACCATTCAAAGTGTCCCACCATGCACACCATTACCTAGACCCACTCATGCCTCTCGTTCAGCCTCAGTCATGGCATATAGGCCTCCTTCGCCTCTCAAGTCTAACTCTATCTCTGCACCTAGATTTCCTATTTGTACATGGCCTACATCACAACATTGTCATCGTCATTGGTCCATTAGGTCAACCTAACAGCCTAAGTTCCCTACCCAGGAATCTCATTCTTATAGGTGTTCTCCACCTCCTTTACCACATCAGTTTACCTCACATATACATATTTACTCTCCTACACCACTATTCCTATACCATGGCCATATGCCTTATCCTCCTTGGATACCAAATAAGGGGCCCTCACCCTTCACTATAGTCATATATCTTTCCATTACTTGCACACTTGGGGGGTATCTTACTTCTCCCCCCTCCATCACTATTGGTTGTCTCTCCATCTACTCATAGCTTATCTACTATATTTTATGCTCTATGCTTCACTATAAATATTTCCTAGCATATACATAAATCACATGCAATACCTTTTCCACTCGATGATGCACTTCTATTCTACGGTTCATACTTTGTTAAGGGTAAAATTCCTAAATAAACCTCACGTCACACACATCTTATAGGGGAAATGCAGATCCCCTTATCTTCACATCTAACATATCGTAGCACACCATAGATTTCACATAGTATCTACACATCTTGGTTACATATACTCTTGTTATCTTATACTATTTACATGTTACACTTTGTTTTCTATGCTAGTTAGATACTTAGTATGCCATTATATTTTTCTATAAACACATGTGTGTTCACGTGGTCTCTTGAGGTGAATGCATGACTTATACATATCCTTACATGATGCATGATACTCGATACTACTCTTTACCAGTCCCACCGAGGCTCATGGAGGCATGTACCTTTAATACTCTCATACTCTACACATCACAGGTCCTATTGTTACATTATTTACTAATTTTCATTACTATCACTTTTCTCTTCACTGGTATATATATTCTTTGACATACTACTTATATTTCTAACATACTAATAGGTGCTTCATATGTAGAATTTTCCATGCTAGACAATAGACAACCATAGTTATCTATTACTTCTAATTTATTATTATTTTCTATTATTTTTAAGATATTCCCTATGTCATGCTTGATCATTGTTTTTGTATGGATACCTCATCCCTATTGTCTTGTGACATTGTGATAAATGTCCCATATATGCAAACCAATTTTTGGGGTCCCTCTTGTCTTCATAGTTGTTTGATACATTTTACTCTATTGTATGCTACTTGTTTCTAACCTCTATTATTAGCATGTGCCTTGGTTTCAAACATGCACATCCCTTACCCCCTACAGGCATCCATTCTAAAGTTTAAGAAAATTAGTTTTAGGTCCTCTCATTTGGACCGTATCCTCCTACATTCTTCACATGTACCCCAAATGAGGGAGACAACTATTGGATAAATAAATAACCCTTCCAACACCTCAAATATCCAAAACAGAACATCACTACATAGAAATGGTAACATAACATAGTCACAAAGTGGTCAAGAATCTAACTTGGACCAAAAACATAAAGCATACACTAGCACATAGTATCAGATAGGAACAATGGGCACTTGTATCCCACATGGGCACTTGTGTCCTTGGGGATAATTCAAATAGTTTCTTAGTTCAACACAGTTTCTGGTAGTTTAGAGCATGAATCTATAGTATAATACACTTAAATTCAACTACATAATTCTGTCATTTATTTATAATTTAGTTACAATTTGGCTACAATTCCATTACAATTCAGTTACAAGTCGGTTACAAATCGAGACATGCTAATCTGCAATGGCACTTATCATTTGAGAAGTTTCATAGAAGGAGATAAAAAAATACCTATCTCCCCAACACTCTTCTCTTGGTGTGAGTCACCCAAAAAATATGTCCTTAGTGTGATATCGCCCAATAAAATCATTCTTGGTATGACATCACCCAAAAACCTCATCCGTGGTGGCAGACACTCAAATCCATTGCTACACGCTTTTTTGGTTGGGAATCGATCACCCTCAACCCCATCAAACAAAATCTCTATAGAAAAAAATAAAAATTTATATCCTATACTCTCTCATACATCAGGATAAATATTTTCTTAGCTACTACTTTTACATACTTATACATACGATACCCTGATTTTTCATATACAGGACTTTGACTATTATTTTTCTCTACTTTTGCAAGTCCATCCTTATAAGCAACAAGAATCATCTCACATTAACAATCACAAGCTCCAAAAACACACTACTATGCATACACTTCACCCCTAGGGTCTACCTACCTTTCCTAGTTGCCATTCTTCACATTACTATCACTCCATGCTTCACATGGCTACTTATCCACTTGGCATGCTATTAGATACAGTTCTCTTTAGTTTATTAGGTATGAATATTCTATCTACTTTATGCTACTGAGTATTCACTCAAAAAAATAAAGTGAGGTAAAATGTAGACAAAAAAATCTATGCACTTGGGTACATTTAAAGGTACTAAAATTATACTAATGTATACATGATTCCTAAACAAAAAAACTATTAGTTGATAAATCATTTTGGTATTTTGGTTACTTTATCTCATACACTTTACTGAATTTACACACCTTATAGCTCTGTCAGCACTTGAATCGCTTATCTTATATGGCATTGGAAACAAGCACCCAAGTAGGACAGAAGCACCCAGACACTTCTCTTTCTTCTTCTTACTCTTTTGGGTCCTTTTTGCTTCTTGGTAACCTTTCAACACTTTGGGTTAGCCTTTTATTTTTCAATTATGAAATTCAAACAAGGTAATCATATATATGTATATATATACTTATTTGCTTCTTCTAAATCAAGGGCCAAACATCATAGGCATTATCTATCACAACTTAAGCTTGCAAAAAGGCACAAGAGAACTAAAAAGCATACATATAGCACATTCATAAAAAATGACAAGGGATGTAAACACAACATAAGAGGGGAGTTCATTCTATTCCATCACACACATTTTGTATACTTGACACAATATACATCTAGCTCATTATTATCATGGAAATTACACAAGGGAAACCTAGTGCATGAAACAAAGATACACACACACACAAAGAACTACATGGAGTCTGAGATGTAATGTAGTGCTAGGGTGTAAGTTTATTCTTTGGGTGACTTTTGGGGTCATTTCGACTCCATATTTAGCATCTTTTTTAATTATATTTGATGTGGTTTGTGGACATGTGCACATAGACATATGTTTTGTAGGTTACAGGTGCAATTGGAGCCCTAATAACAAAGTCAAAGTAATAAAATGAATATTGGATCGAAGACCTTCAGACCTAGAAAAATTTAGAACCTGGGCATCTAAGAAGACACAGGTGCCCAAATTAGTCACTAGCGCTCGGGGAGCTCCTTTCCTCTTTCGAGATATTCTATTCTATACATTCCTAGGGTTTTGAACCCTTATCAATCCTTGGAAATATTCTTCCTAGTCTACTCCAATAGGTACACAGTCCAAATCACCTCCAAGTTTCTTGGAACTAGCTAAGTCATGTGTCTCCCTCCATTTTCTTAGGGTTTTACTTCTTTGAATGCTTGTTTATTATGCATACTATACATAATTATTAGAATATCATTCTTTATAGTAGTTAATCTAAAATTAGATCAACCAAAAAACTCATCCTTGGCATGAGATCACCTAGAAAATGTCCTTATGGTGAGATGGCTCAAAAAGGTCATCCTTAGCGTGAGAGCGCCCGAGAACTCATCCTTTGTTTGAGATCATCAAAAAACCTCACTCTTGGCATGAGATCACCCAAAAACCTCATAATTATGGTAGGACACTCAAATTTGTTGCTGAACTCCATCCGGTAACATCTTTAAGACAATCAGATCAAGATTTTTTTGGTCTTACAAACATAGATTGAGAATTGTGCACAATAATTATCCTTGACCATAACATCACCCCCATAGAGGTTCGATGATATTTTGCCACCCTTGACGATAAATTTCATTATTTTCAAGTTGATCAATTACATTTAGATCGGCCCCAAAACCTTAATTCATTATCATCTCCATCTACTTGAAATATACCACCTACACATATCCCATTCCCATATCATATCCCACATTTCAAATGTCTCAACATGACCTTAGGAAGTTGAGGACATAGGGAATCCCATGTCATTTTTCCCAAGTACAAAGACTAGTATTTTTACTCCTAATAACTTCTACATCTGTGAGTACCTAGTATAAGTCAATGAAATAACTCAAATCCCTTATGGTCATACCAAGTGGGAACATATCCATTTCAATATGATTGAAATATGTCTTTATTAGAGGTGTGTCATCTAGGTTAATTTTCTAAGGCCCATGGATTCTAACAACACATGTTGGTACACCAAGGAGTTCTATAAAAGGTCTCAGAATGAGATATGGGGAAACATATTGGTGAGATTGGTGAGTATGTCGTAGTTTCCCAATTCTTTAGAAAATCTATTTTTTGAACCTCTAAAAATCATTACAACAGATCATTGATATATTGGTATTATTTTGTCTAGGTGATCAAATTGGCCTCCTTTTTGGTCTCTAGTTCATTGAAACCAATCATGTGGTTTTTCTCCCATAAACCCAAGTACAAATATACATCAGGGTTAGACATAATGGATGTTCAATATTTGGCATAATGAGCATTATGTGGAATTTTTTTTGTTATTATTATTACTAGTATGGTTTATCCAGATATGAATCTTGGGTGGTATAATATTAGTAGTTATGGATCAAATTTTGGTAAATACCATAATGGGAATTCTATGGAGTTATAGGACCTCAATGAGCTGATTGTTGGTCAATATAGCATTTCATCCTTTAGAAATATTAATTCAAGTCTTGAATAAAATTATTGTATTCTTTGCAAGTGTGGGAATCATGGCTCTTAACTTATGGAAAAGAAAAAATAGGTCTAGACCATATTATTGATGGCAATAATTTGGCTGGTTAGAAACATTATTTGAAGTTGTTAATTGTAATTATTAAGATATTTTTTATTGGGGTAATATCTTTTGGTTTTGTAGGGGCCATCTCAGTTGTTCTAATTTTTATGTTGTTCTTAATTTTTGTTTTGGTTGTGTTCTCAGTTAAATTCAATTACATTTACATCAGTAGGGTTGTTGTTTTCCATTGTTTTTATTTTAGGTTGACTAGCCACATCATTGGGGAAATTAGTATTTTTTTAGTAACACCAATATTAGTGGGATTTGTATTCTCATTAAGGATTTTCAAACCCTTGGTGCTTTGAGAATCTTACGCATTATTATTATTTTGATATCCCAAGATTTCTATTTAGGGGTAAAAATTATCATATTTGTAGCGTAGGTCTTACATCCAATTTCTATGCCTATTTGATCAATTCTCAACATTTTCTCTAAATATTATTTGTAATACTTGTACAAAAATGTATACACATAGTCCTTGGTTTCCTTGTTAAGTGCGTAAAGAAAGAGGATGTATATTTTCCATTAGTCCATATTTAGAGTGTTGTAAGAGGAATAAATTACTTTCTACCATCTCATGATGAAGTGGGTAGTAGACTCATTGAGCTCTTTCTTGATGTGAAGGAATTATCTTACGCCATTCTTCACAAAAATTTTCATATTGAAGACTTTAAAAAACTCATCTATGAGTTTATGGAATGAATGAATGAAAGTTTGAGGTAGGTGATAACACTAGTTAAGTGTTATAACCTTAATATTTTTAGGGTAGATATTGTTGATAACACTATCCCATTGGAGTAGTTCACAGATTATGCTAGCATATGTCTATGTGATAATTTCATTCTCCTTCGCCCTTATACTTTAGTTTTTCATGTAGGGGTTTTGAAGGACTACTGTACGAATGTTGAAATCTAAGGGCTCCTTTAGTTTCTTGGTATACAATCCTATTGTACCATAGTAAATGGTATTAATGTGTATGAGACTTAAAAATGGTAGCAATTCTACATAGGAACTGGGTATGAGGACACCCAAGGTGAAATATGATTTAGAATGGGTTATGCATGGTAAGTGGGGAAGAAACCATCGGGTTGTGTATAATTTGAGTACATATCCATATAGGATGGTATAAGACTTGTAGAAGTATACCCAAAAAATTATTGAGTATGTTAGACATATGATTGGGTGGGTTTAATGTAGGGTTTCATGGGTTAAACATAAGTCTCTAAAGGTCCTAAAGGTACAAACCTAGGATATGTGAAGGAATGTGTGTGGGCTACATGTTATGGGGAATGACGTTTGATGTAGAATTTTTATGGGAATATACAAAGGAAAGGTATAATAAAATCCTCACTTATTGCTACTATGTTATCACCCATGATGAGGTATCTTAGTATAAGTTATGTCATGTAACTAGCATGTGGGGTTTTTATAGTGGTTATTATAAAGGAGTAGTTATATAATATATGTGGGAGGGCTGGGTACTCTCCAATTATCATATATGTCATTATAATTTGGTAAAAATAATATTTATAAATGTTTGAGGAATAGAATTGGGACCATAGGGGATCATAGGCTCAATGGGGGTTTTCTGGTACCCCATCATGACTTGATCGTAAGTTATGTTTTCATTCTCTTGAGATTATTTTGGATCATTCTATAATGGCGTAGTATTATTGTCTATGATCATATAATTAGTGCATTACATCCTGTCTAATGAAATCTTAAGGGAATTCAAATGATAAACACTATAATTAAAGTGTGTTAAGAATATCACAATAAAAATAATTTGTGGTGACTTCTAGTCATTATAAGATATTTGGGTAAAATACTTCCTCACCTATTAAAGTGAAATTGTTTGTGTTATAGCGATTGTTTTGGTTATTTTATAGTTGATCAATCTCATATATCCTTACATTAGGTAAGAGAACTAAAATATAATTAGGGAAGTTTTGGTGTTTTGCACTTTCAAAATAGTTTTCTTCCCAACCAAATACAGGTGGTGACTATTAGGACTACATGTGAGAATAATAATATTCAAGACATAATATGGGCCTATCAAATTCCTAAGCTAAAATTTTTCAGGGGATGTATAAACACACACATTATAATGGGAAATGGAAAACGTTTTATGAAATATAGGGAAAATGTAAATGAGAAGAAGATACTAATTTATGTTAAGTTAACGAGAATTGTACGTGTCAATAAGAGTAGGGTACTTTTGTGTGCTCCTAATTCCTTGTGGTTCAAGCTAAGGAAGTTAACATAGGGATGATGAGATGATGGTATAGGGGTGTCATGGATGATATGGAGAGGAATGGATCAATATGGGTATGGTAATCTAAAGAACTATATGGCGTGGAAATAAGATTCTCTTCTAATGGGATCAGGAGAGCAATACTTACTCATCAATATCACCAAAGATCCTATGTACCTACTCATAATGGATAGTGTGATCAAGGATAGTAGTAGTATAGAGTTCCTATTAAATTTCATCATCATTGAATGGAGGAATTTTGGGTCAGGCTATATGGATAAATATTTATTGGATGAGGTTTGACCTTGATAAAGCAAGGTCACGTGAGGAAATAAGAAAAAATAGATAAGGCTAGACCTAAGGATAAACTATAATACTCAAATACCTAGGGTAAAAACTTGTATCCTAAGAAGGAATATGGGATGGATACCTTTTGGGGTTAATGTAGCATCACTATTAAGCATGATAAGTTATGTTAAAATGAGTGCAAGTGAGGGTATAGAGTGAAATACATCCTAGCTCAGCTCAGCTAAGATATCCAATTGGATATTCTCTAGCTCGAAAAGAGAGGGAACATAAGGGAAATATCCAACTCTACCTAGAAATACTTAGCTATCCAAATTAATTCATAATGGGAAAGAACTATCTATAGAAAAAAAATTTCCACCCCTAGGTGACCCTACACATAGTCATCACATTACCATTATTTATACTATTATTCCTAACCTAATTTCATTATCCCTATAGTATAATGTATGATTGTAAATTTTTCACTGAATAGTTTACGTAAAATAGATAAGGTAAGTGGTTAGGAGGAATACATGTGAAGAAAAGGTAAAAGGTAGAATGCATGTGTTGTTGACGTTGTCCAAGATGATCATAGAGAACTCTGTTTTGTCTAAGAAGGACTACCTATGAATAAAAATAAAGACCACAAAAGAATATTAAATAGCATATGACAGTGGACTACCTAGCATATGCTAGATCCAAGAAGCGTGGTTCTTCCTAGAGAGGCTATCAATCCATTGTTTAGTAATAATTTAATGTGAATAAAAAACTGAAATAAATAGCTAGTATTGCAATGTAATGATTTAGGTTTCTCATACACACAATACACTAGATTTTATGCTTGATCTCAAAATAACACTAAATATAATTAGAACAAGGGTTCCTTCAAGTCAGGAAGGTTTTTCAAAGGTCTTGTAAGGGTCTGGGGCTTATTGGTTGAGGTATGAGTTAGTTTTAGGTGAGTGGGAAGCTTGCTAGTCTGAAAATATAAAATGACATAGAGATTGGTATCGGTCAGGTGACTAATTCTGGTATGGGGAAAAAACTGATGGTAGTTAGGGAACCGACGTCGGTAGGGGAGATAGGTCTTAAACTATGAAAAAAAAAATAGGCTCAATGTGATTGAACAAAGAGTGAGGGTAGTATGGTTGGAATCGTAATATAGCTAAGAAGACTCAGGAATACTAAGAAGGAGGTTTAGAAGGGTGAAAAGGCTTGAGGTGATTGAATAGTGGGTTGGTGGGAAGTAGGTGATGTACGGGTAAAAGAATAAATAAAATACTAAAAGAATCAAGAGATATACAATGGGATAAGTACAAATTATTAAAATCAAAATAATTACTTGGTATTTTGTAGATCGGAGAAGAGATGCTTGAGTCCAGTGCCATGGTAGTACAACTTGTGTGCTCCTGTAAGTATTCCAATGTTGTGTAAGGAGAATCGACTACTTTTCTTGTAGTGTGGTTATGTGTGTTCATCTTTTGGATGCATGAGGTCTTGAAGATTCAAGATTGAATGTAATTAGGCTCCAATAACTAAATGACCAACCCATGTAAAGAGTTGTGAAATTTTATATAAAGTAAGTGATGGCAGTTTTAGTGACTGACACCGGGCAAGGATAAACCAGCGTCGGTTAGGGTGAAATAGTCCTACTTACCAAAAATAGGTAGATCTTCCTAGATTTGGCATGTTTTTCTTTTTGGGTCCACTCAGGGAAGTAGATTCATGTGAGAGAAGGCACGAAGATCTTAGAAGAAGTTCAGTTAGTTTTAGGAATAAGTCTTAGTTAGTTATGTCAAATAATGACTCAGTACTGGGAGTGATGACCTAGTCACTGTGAGTTAAATTCCCCTATAATAGGTCCAGGGTGAGGTGTCATGATAAGGTGGAGGTGTGAGGATTAAATTAACTTAATTAAATTAATTAAATTAATTAATAATGTGAAGATGAATATTAATATGGGGTGAAGGGGTCATGGTTAGTTAAATATGTTACGTTAATTAATTGAAGGGGACTAAGGGGAGTGTAACCCCAACTTGGTGTCTAGATTTACCCCTTTTTTTATGTAGCTTGTATTGATAAGAGATTCTAACAAAAATAGGAAGTCGGTGCCCCAGGTATGAGTGAATATTATACAACCCCAAGTATGGGTGAAGGTTAGGTTGCCCCAAGCATGGGTGGAAGTGATACCCCTTAAACCAAGAACTAATTAGGTGTTAAACAAAGTTGGTGAGTGGTTTGATAAATAGGTAAGTGATGAAAACAAGGTTAGTTGTGTTTTAGGTAAGGGTGATTTCAGTTCAGGTAATAGGTAGTGGCAGTTTAATACATTCATACATATAAAATGCAAGAAGGTACTAGGTTGAAGAGCTTGCAAACTCTACTTTGTCAAAATTTGATAGGTTTATCCAAACAAGGTTGAAGTAATTCAAGTATCCAAGGTATAGGATATGGTCCTGAAACACAACTAGGCAAGGTGCAAGAATAGGAAATAGTTTTTTTATAGGGCACCAAAGGTTAGGTCGGGATAAACAACATGATGTTAGGTAAGGTAAGGTCATTAGGCTGAACAACACGAGTAACATCATCTCAAGGTATAACTAGTAAGAGAATTTGAATTTCAAAATGGGTGAGGTTGGGTTGGGTGATTCAGGAAAGGCCGGAGGTAGGGCCATGTTAAGGGAAAAACATGCCCTAACTGAATGGGAGGTTGGATTGTAGGTAATAAGGTCATTAGGTTAAGTTGTAAGGCTAAAGTAAAACTTGGGTAAGGTGAAAAGGGTTTCAGGTAATCAAATGTGGTGAGAAAGGGGCAATGGGTTCAAATAGGCTAACCAATATTAGTTATGGAAAACAAATGTTGGTTAAGGGAAACTAATGATGGTGTGCTAGGGCACATGACCAATGTTAGTCAAGATAAACCAACATTGGTCAGGTCAGGTTAGGGTTAAAAAGTAAAAATCCATATGTTACCGATTCATTTTAACCTTGTCACTTATAGAAAATGACAGAGAAAAGAGTTTTTAGTGTTTTCATTGGAGAAAAGGATGAGGCATTGTACCTGGATGAGTTGGAGGCATATGATTGGCTAGAGGAGCAAGGTAGACGGGTTTAAAAGGTCAATCAGAATGATTAGATTTGCCAGGGGACTGAGAGTTTAATTAGAGGCATGGTTGCAGTAGGACGAGGCACTGGAAGTCCACCAGTTCAAAGAACGGAGGTTCTAGTGATGAAAAGGAAATGTGTTGAGGTAGGAATAAATCCATGCTGTGTATTTTAAATTGAAATTTTTTGGTAAAATGAAAAAATGGGGTGGGAAATCAAAAATTGGAAATGAGGTTAAAAATGAATGAGATTGGGTACTGGGAGGGTGCAATGTAGATTAATTAGGTGATCCAAGGAATTGGGGTGGGGTGTGGGTGGGATTGGGGTATATTTTAGGTTGTTTTCCAAAAAAAATCAAAATTTTGGGCGTGGTGACCGACACCTATCACTGTTGAAAGTGAGCTAGTTTATAAAAGGTTAAGTTATGGGGAAATATGAACTTAAAAGATAGAGATGTAAGTATTGTTAGAGAAATGGGAGGAAGATTAGAATTGAAGTAGGCGGGTTGAAGACATATATATATATATATATATATATATATATATATATATATATATATATATATATATGCAGGTATGGGTTAGGTGGAATATAGAAGGAGAGAAAGTGATGAAATAAAACATAAGGACTTGTGTAGGCTAGATAAAATTGATGATAGGTTAGTGAAATAATAAAGAAATAGATAGGTAGGTGGACTAATGTGGGTGGGTGGGTAGGGGTGAAGTAATAAGTAAAGTAGGAAAGTACTTAACATTGTTGAATTTCATGGATGCATGCATGACATCTGTTGATGATGCGGGATAGGGTCCCACCATTATTGGGGGCGATGAAACCCAACATCATGGAGGACAAGTATCATTTGATTTAAACGCAGTGTTCTTATTACGCAATTATATCTTCTTCTCTTCAATGGCACAAATTTCAAGTTTGTAGGCCATGGTGAATGCCTCGTCAAATGTGTAGAAGGTTTGAACTTATAGATTTGGTGAGATGTCTTTAGTACAAGCTCTAGTGAATAAATCTATTAACTTGGTTTGAGGTAGTTGGAATGTGAGTTGGTTGATCAGGCTCTGCCAACAAGTGAAAAAATCTACAATGGATTTGTCTTCATATTGGCGTGTCATGTACAAGTCAGTCATGGTGAAATTATTGACAATGTTGATAGAAAAAGTGTTCTAGAAAATCTTGAGCTACCTGATTAAATTAAAAGATGGAGTTCCTGGGTAGAGCACTATACCAATCTAAATTCGGTCTTGTCAAGAACATTGGGAATGTCCAAAAGAAGAAAGCATCATCATGAGTGATTAGATAACACACAAGTTTAAAATAACACAAGTGTTGTTATGGGTATTCTTTGTTGTTGAATCAGTTGATTTTAGGCATTTCCCAATGGGTAGGGTATGGATGAATCAAAATGAATGGGTGAATGGGATCACTAAAAATCTCATCGTATGTCAGAGAGTTACGTGCTCCAGAGACAAATTTTTCTAATGTCTACATATTTTCCATCATAATTTTGATAAGATCATTGGTATGTTATGACGAAAAGGAACCCATTATAGTTTAAGGGGGTAGATAAGGTGGGTATTACATGGGCGCCATCCTAGTATGTGGTGGTGCCAACTACAAAAATTATGATGAAGGAACATAGGCCGGAATAGATGTAGAGGGTAAGTATCATGAATAAGTGGTAGATAAATATGGGGCTATTAGTGATAGGCGTAGGTATGTGGGGTGGATGTAAAGACTCTCCTAGAAATCAAAGGAAGAGACTGTGGGATGGAGAGTATAAGGTTTTGGAAGGTAGTATAAATTTCAATGAGAATAAATTATGAAGGGGTAAAGAGTATAAATTTCACTAGATGAAATGCAAGAAATGAAAGAAGAGTTCTTTTTAATCCTAAAAGATAAATTTCACTAAGAGAATTAGAAGAAGAGAATGTTTCCAAAGAAGAAGAGTAATCTTAACTTGTTTTGAATGAAATAGAAACAATATTTTGCCCTAAAAATTAACCAATGAAAAGAAATCTAACAAGGGTCCCACCAGGCATGCCAAAATGCTTCACCGAATAGTTTGCGTAAAAAATATAAGGTAAGTGGTTGAGGAGGAATACTTGTGAAGTGAAGGTGAAAAGTAGAATGTGTACATTATTAATCTTATCTAAGTTGATCCTAGAGAAATTATTTTTGTCTAGGAAGGACTACCTATAAATGCAAAGAAATGCCACAAAATAATATTAAATAGCATATGACAGTGGACTTCCTAGCGTATGCTAGATCCAGAAAGAATGGTGCTTCCTAGAGAGGTTTTCAATCCACTATTTGATAACAATTTAATGTGAATAAGAAACTAAAATAAATGTCCTATTTCAATGTAATGATTTAGGTTTCTCATACAAAAATTACACTATATTTTATGTTTGATATCAAAATAACACTAAATCTAATTAGAACTGGGGTTTGTTAAAGGTCTGGTAAGGGTCTGGGGTTGATTGGTTGAGGTCTGGGTTAGTTTTAGGTGAGTGTGAAGCTTGTGGGTCTGAGAATATAAAATGACATAGAGACCGGTATCAGTCAGGTGACCGATGTCAGTATGGGGACAAAACTAATGATGGTTGGGGAACCGACATCGGTAGGGGCAATAGGTCGTAAAATATTAATAAGCTTTTAGGCTCTCTATGATTGCACATAGAGTGAGGGTAGTGTGGTTTGGGTCTTAATATGGCTAGAAGACTCAGGAATACTAAGAAGGAGGTTTATAATGGTGAAAAAGCTTGGGATGATTCAATAGTGGGTTGGTAGGAAGAAGGTGATGTACGGATAATAGATGAAATAAAATAATAAAATAAGCAAGAAATATACAATGGGATAAGCAAAAAAGATTAAAATCACAATACTTGGTATTTTATAGATCATGTGAGTTGAGATGGTTGACGGTTGATTGAAGAAGAGATGCTTGAGTCTAATTCTATGGTAGCACAACATGTGTGCTCCTGTGAGTATTCTAATGCTCTGGAAGGAGAACTGACTGCTTGTATTACATTGTGGTTGTGTGTGTTCGTCGCATTGATGCAAGAGGGATTGAAGATTTCATATTAAAGGAAATCATTCTCAAATAACTGAATGACCAACCCATGTAAAGAGTTGTAAAATTTTATATAAAGGAACTGATGGCGGTTTTGCTGACTAACGTCAACTGAGGATACACCAACATGGGTTAAGGTGAAATAGTCCTATTTACCAAAATTAGGTAGATCTTTCTAGATTTAACGTTCTTTCCTTGTTGGGTCTACTTAGGGAAGTTCAATTCATGTGAGATAAGGCAGGAGGATCTTAGAAAAATTCCTGTTAGTTTTAGGAAGAAGTGTTAGTTAGTTAGGTCAAGTAGTGACTTAGCATTGGGAGTGATGACTCGGTGCTGAGAGTGATGACTTGATCACTCTCAGTTAAATGCCCTTAGAATGGGTCTAGGGTCAGGTTTCTTGATGAGGTGGAGGTGTGAGAATTAAATTAACTTAAAACATTTTGTGTAAAATAAATAAGGTAAGTGGTTAAGGAGGAATACCTGTGAAGCAAAGGTGAAAGGTAGAATGTGTGCGTTGTTGATGTTGTCCAAACTGATCATAGAGAACTCCTTTTTTTCTAGGAAGGACTACCTATAAATGCAAATCAAGACCACAAAACAATATTAAATATCATATGACAGTGGACTTCCTAGCGTATGCTAGATCTAAGAAGTGTGGTGCTTCCTAGAGAGGTTGTCAATCCACTGTTTAATAATAACTTAATGTGAATAAGAAACTGAAATAAATAGGTCTTATTTTAATGTAATGATTTAGGTTTCTCATACACACAACACACTATATTTTATGCTAGATATAAAAATAACACTAAATCTAATTAGAACTAGGGTTTGTTCAGGTCAGGAAGGTCTGTAAAAGGTCTAGTAAGGGTCTAGGGCTGATTGGTTGAGGTCTGGGTTAGTTTTAAGTGAGTGGGAAGCTTTCTGGTGTGAGAATATAAACTAACAGATAGACCAGTATCGGTCGGGTGATAGATGCTAGTATATGGATGAAACCAACGATGGTTAGTGAACCGATGTCGGTAGGGGCAATAGGTTATAAACTATTCTAAATAATTTGTCAGGCTCTCTGTGATTGCACAGAGAGTGAGGGTAGTGTGGTTTGGGACGTAATATGGCTAAGAAGACTTAGGAATACTAAGATGGAGGTTTTGAAGGGTGAAAATGCTTAGGGTCATTAAATAGTGGGCTGGTAGGAAGAAGGTGATATATGGGTAATAGAAGAAATAAAATACTGAAAGAAGCAAGTGATCTACAATGGGATATGCACAAATGATTAAAATCACAGTAATTACTTGGTATTTTGTAGATCCCTTGAGTTGAGATGGTTGATGGTTGATTAGAGAAGAGATTCTTCCAATACCGTAGCAGTATAATCTATGTGCTCATGTGAGTATTCCAACAATCTAGAAGGAGAATTTATTGTTTGTCTTGCAATTTGGTTCTGTGTTTTCGTCATCTAAATGTAGGAAGTCTTGAAGATTCAAGCTTGAATGCAATAAGGATCCAATAAATGAATGACTAACCCATGTAAAGATTTGTAAAATTGTATATAAAGGAACCAATGGTGGTTTCGGTGACCGACGTCTTCCGAAGATAAACTAGAGTCGGTTAGGGTGAAATAGTCTTATTTACAAAAAATAGGCAAATCTTTCTAGATTTGGTGTGCTTTCCTTTTTGGGTCTACTTAGGGAAGTAGAGCTCATGTGAGAGAAGGAAGGAAGATCTTAGAAGAAGTCTAGTTAGTTTTAGGAAGAAGTCTTAGTTAGTTAGGTCAAGTAGTGACTCAGCACTAGGAATGATGACTTAGTGCTGAGTGTGATGACTTGGTCATTGTGAGTTAAATGCCCTTGGAATGGGTTCAGGGTGAGGTTTCATGATTAGGTAGAGGTGTGAGGATTAAAATAACTTAAAATATTTTGCATAAAACAAATAAGGTAAGTGGTTAAGGAGGAATACCTGTGAAGTAAAGGTGAAATGTAGAATGGGCGCGTTGTTGACGTTGGCCAAGCTGATTGTAGAGAACTCTTTTTTATCTAGGAAGAACTACCTGTAAATTCAAAGTAAGACCACAAAATAATATTAAATAACATATGACAGTAGAATGCCTAGAATATGCTAGATCCAGAAAGTGTGGTGCTTCCTAGAGAGGTTGTTAATCCATTGTTTAATAACAACTTAATGTGAATAAGAAACTGAAATAAATATGTCCTATTGCAATGTAATGATTTAGGTTTCTCATACACGCAATACACTAGATTTTATGCTAGATATCAAAATAACACTAAATATAATGAGAACTAGGGTTTGTTTAGGTCAAGAAGGTCTGTCAAAGGTCTGGTAAGGGTCTGGGACTGATTGGTTGAGGTAGGGGTTAGTTTTGAGTGAGTGGAAAGCTTGTTGGTCTGAGAATATAAAATCACACAGAGACCAGTATTGATCAGGTGACCGATTCCGGTATGGGAATGAAACCGAAAATGGTTAAGGAACTAACGTCAGTAGGGGAAATAGGTCATAAAATATTAAAAATAAGTTTTTAGGCTCTCTATGATTGCAAGGAGAGTGAGGGTAGTGTGGTTTGGGTCATAATATGGCTGAGAAGACTCGAAAATAATAAGAAGTATATTTAGAAGGGTGAAAAGGATTGGGGTGATTTAATAGTGGGTTGGTGGGAAGAAGGTTATGTATGGGTAATAGAAGAAATAAAATACTAAAAGAAGAAAGATATCTACAATGGGATAAGGAAAAATGATTAAAATCATAGTACTTAGTATTTTTTAGATCCTATGAGTTGAGATGGTTAATGTTTAATTAGAGAAGAGATGTTTGAGTCCAATGCCACAGTAGTATAACCTGTGTGCTCATGTGAGTATTCCAGTACTTTGGAACAAGAACCGATTGGTTGTCTTGCATTAAGGTTGTGTGTGTTTGTCGTCTAGATGCAGGAGGGCTTGAAGATTCCATCTTGAATGCAATAAGGCTCCAATAACTGAATGACCAACCCGTGTAAATATTTTTAAAATTTTATATAAAGGAATTGATGGTGGTTTTAGTGATCGACGTCGATCGAGGATAAATTGTCATCGATTATGGTGAAATAGTCCTATTTACCAAAAATAGATAGATCTTCCTAGATTTGCATTTCTTTCCTTGTTAGGTCCACTTAGGTAAGTAGAGTTCATGTGAGAGAAGGTAGAAATATCTTAGAAGAAGTCCCGTTAGTTTAAGGAATATGTCTTAGTTAGTTAGGTCAAGTAGTGACTTAGCACTAGGAATGATGACTCAGTGCCGAGAGTCATGATTTGGTCACTTTGAGTTAAATGCCCTTGCAATGGGTCCAGGGTGAGGTGTCATGATGAGATGGAGGTGTGAGGATTAAATTAACTTAATTAAATTAATTAATAACGTGAGGATGAATATTAATATGGAGTGAAGGGGTCATGGTTAGTTAAATGCATTATGTTAATTAATTGAAGGGGACCAAAGGGAGTGTGACCCAAATTTGGTGTCTATAGTAAAGACCCATTTACCCATATAAAATATCATTTACCCTCCCTAACCACCTAAAACATACCTAACCTAAATTACCTTAATGATCCTAACCCCATAGCCTCTTCCTACCTAGATTCCTAACCTCCCAATTTTCTTAAAACAACCTCAACCATTAGATGGCAAGTGGTGTCAACCATTTGCCATCCTTTCATAGTTTATTTTTAACCTATTCGACTAGATCAACTGTGATCCGATATCAATGATGTTCGTTACAGATGCCTTCAATCCTATTTAAACATCATTTTGCATATTTTTTTAGTTTGACATATAAGAGATATTGGGAACCCTGAAAAATTGTTAAGACCTTACACGACGTTAAAAGATCGTTCATAGCTTGCTATCATATATTGAGAGTCCTCCTATAACATTCTCTCTATTATCTGGAGCACTATCATCCTCATCAGCATTCAATAAGGTATAGTGAATTTATTTCAATAATTTTCAATCATATCTTACATTAGTTATATTTTCAAACAGGTGTCTTTATACCCTTGTCTATCCATTATACCTTATGTGTTTTATTTATCAAATTTTCTAACTTTTATCATATCATCCAATTTTATCAGGAATCTCCACTAATCCTTGATCACCATCTACTAGAGCCTTAGTCCTTCTGCACTTAATTTAACTCTTCATACATATTCAAATCTCATCTTTTTCATTGATTTTGTTTCTTCTACCTTTTATCTCACCTTGTCATTGCCACCATCTAACCTGAATCCATAATAGTTTGTTTTACCAACCTTTTTTGAAACATATCATTTGGTCCCTGATTTCTATTAATTTGCAATCGTCATTGATCCTTGTATTTTATCCTTATAGTTACATCTTATCATATGATTTTACTAATAAACAAATTTACAATCATGTATTGTCTTTAAATGACTTTTCCAGGATAGGTACACCCCATTACAAACATATATAACATCTTGATTATACAATAACCCCTCATGTGGGAGAAATATGACATCACATGAACTCAACCTGTGTTCCATTTCCTCACACCTAAAATTCAAGACATCGAAAAGAAACTTGAGATCACATGCAAAATATAGGACGTGAAAGAAAAAATATGGCTCAAATATTTCCAAGAGCTTGAACTAGTTGCAGTCCTAGCCTAGGGCATGTACTACAAAGAGTAGGATCTCCATATCCCTCTCAAATTCTAATAATATTGTCATTTTTTTTATTTCATATCATATCACGTGATTGTAAATATGATTTGAAACCCTTCAAGAAATCCCTTTGGATTCCTGGGATCGGCCTTTCCGAGTAACTCATTTAATCATTATCTAATATTTGTGTATCCAATCATCCTGAAATTTTGTTGGTTGGCACAAGCATTGCTAAACCCTAATTTATTTAGATTTTTTGACATTTCAACATAATAGTAACAAACCAAAATTCACCATAAACATTGTGGCACACCCAATGGGACATTTAGTCCCCTTTTGATTAGATTTTATATATTATTGTTTATTTTATTTTCAATATCATTTGAATATGTACCTTGGAGTGCATTGTTTTCAATGTTTCAAAAACACATGAAAATAAAAACTAAAATATAAAAGAAATAATGATCATAGGTGCACTTTTTTATTTTTTTATTTCATTCTTTCTTTCATAATTATATTTTGTGTTCCTTTTTTTCATCAAAGTAAGGATTTCCCGTTGGATCTTAAAAAGAAATTTCATATCTTCTTGCTCATATAGTTTAATTAAGATTTAAACAAATTGTATTCACAAAAACTCCGTTCACACACAACCAAACCACATATCACATAAAAATTGCATCTAAACAATCCTTCCTAGGTGGACCTTCTTAGATTTCATCACCAAGAGGAAAATATGACTCGATGTTCTAGCCGAGTATAAACAATCTGGTGGGTGGTATATTGGCCAAGAACCCAATACCCTTTTCATTGTGGGATCATGGAGTGGGGGGTAGGGCCTAATATCACACCTCATACTGACACCAACATAGATCTAGACCTCACATACCTTCAAGTGTATCAAGGACTCTGACCTTTAACTCAATTAAAACCAACCTTAGCTAACCTTTTCTTAGTTCCCTTTCAGTCATTTTCTCATTTCACACTTTTCTTAAATTAATCAAGATAATCAAATTTTTGTGTGTGTTTTGCTTTCAGTTGTTTTGAATAACCATTTTCTTTTTCTTCTTTGATTATTTTATTAGTTCATTGTTTTAAATAGATAAAAATCCCATCTCTAAAATACCAATATGTTGTCATGTAAAATATCATGCATAAAAATTCAAAAAATTGACATGACAAGTTAAGCCACCCTTGAAAATAATTCTCCCTGTCAATGTGCACCTACCCTCCGACCAACTCAGTCAATGTGTTACCCCCCTTATGGCCTAGAAGGATGTGCTAATATTATTTTAAAGTGTGTTTCATGTGCATAAGACATTATCCAAGTTGATTCATGAAGATTTCTGGATCTAGGAAAAGACAAATGCTTTTGGAGTCCTCCAAAGGTCTATTTTCAAGCTTTTTGCACCTAATGAGCACCCTCTAGGAATGAAAAAATAAAATATCATGCATCCAAGTAGTTTATGGCACAAATATGTAAGCACCTAATGTATTTTAGGAAATTTTTGCAAGGAAAATTAGGTTAAGGAACAAGTTATGCGACACTGAGCTACTTATAACATAGTGCAGGGAAATGAAAGCATTTCAAAAGTTACTTTCCTTGTTCCAAAGGTTTTGGGAGGCTCAGGATGAATCAGGAAGAAATTGGATGCTCATCATAAATATAAGGATCCCTAATTCACATTGAAAAAGGTTTCAATAGATTCTATTAAGTAAATTTTAAGATATGCACTCGATAATGTAGGTGAAGATCCCTGATCCTAGTGGATATTCAAATCAATATTCAAATATTTCTAGGGAAATTAATAGGTTGATTAAAATTCAAATATTACATATACTATTCCCTATTTATATCGAATGTTTTGGTTCTTGTTTTGATCATCGTAAAATTTAATGGCATTATTTTTCTTTGACGCACAGGATTGAGAAGAATTGAAAATGGGGGTAAATTTAAAATTTCAGGAAGAATTGGCTCCTGAATATGGTGGAAATTTTATCATGATCCCTTTTCAATTCAAAATGAAATAAGTTTTTCCATGTAAGGTCTAATCCTAGCTCTGATGGTGAGAAAATATGTGTAGGTGTATATTTTGGGAAGTGTTTGGTGAAGGCAAACATCTATTTTAAAAAAATTTTACTTAGAGAATGTACGTCTAAGAATCAACACATGACTCTAGGATGCAATTGAAATCCCAAGGTCATGCCGAGACAATTTATATGAGATGGAAAGATGGATATGGAATAGATAAGTAGGATGAATAGGTGAAATATGTGAAAATAGGTGAAAATGGATAAAAGTTAGATCAAGGAAAACAAATGTCTTTTATAGGAACTATGTGAATTTGCTCATTTAAGGTAATGAATGCTTGAATAAATTTTTTGGGTGAAATGGAATGATCAAGGATAATGGTTACATGAAGGTTTTGATCAATATCAAAATCACCAAATATACCTTGAATGGGTTGTGGGATAGGTGGGAACCTTCCAATGTCTGCCTCGTAAAAATCTCCAGAAAAGGTCATAGAGGTGTGATAAGAGACATATGATAAGGATGGATCTATGGATTATAGAATCTAATCTTAGCAATGTTTATTATGCCAGAACTCATTAGCCTTATCCACTTAATCATTCAAGGATATCAACTATGAGATGATTATGGGTGGAAATGGTGTGGTTTGGAATATAAGTTGTTTGCAGCCTTGATCAATATCTATCAATTGTGTAACTACATTTGGTTGTGGCAATTTTGGATCACACACATGTTGTTTGTGTTTCTTAGGGCCTTGGATGGTCATGTGGACATGTAAGCAATCAACCTAAATAAATGAACAAACACACAAAGAATCCACAAGAGGCAAGGTCAATATTTGGGTAACCTAGGATGACTAAGGAAATGTAGGGAGATGTGTTAATTCTCGTCTAATTAATTGTATGTGCCTAAATTAAAAAAGAAATGCAATAATATTTTAATTGAATTAAATTGATTAATCTCCTTGAATATAATTAAAACTACATGGAACTAATTAATTTAATAAAAGAAAACTAGTTAATTAGAACAATGAAATAAATATAATCTGCTTGTTTTTGTATTTTCAATGATTTTTGAAAGAAAGGAAATAAGAAAAATAAAAGAAAATAACTAATTTAATCTAATTTTTTGGGGGGATATTGTGTTTTCTAGAATAAAATAAAACAAATATACATAGACAATATAACTTATGATAATTAAATGTAAATTGATTCTACTCTAAAATAAAATAAAATAAACAGTGAAATAGCTGGATGTGGCTATTTCCCCATTGTAACACATAATTAATCTAATCTAATTTAATTAAAATGACGATTTTTCTATTTTTTGATTGTGGATATTTTGTTTCTACCTCATAATCACGGGAAGATTGAAAGCTTCTAAGAAGAAATTTCTTCCCCTGAACCTTCCCCTATAAAACAAAGTATCTACAGAAGCTTTCTAAATGTAAAGAAATGGAAACTACCACACAGATGTAGAATATTATTCAAAAAAATTCCCTTGTAAATCCATAGGGATAGATATGGAAACAAATTTAAACAGAATATTTTCTCGTATGCTAACAGGATCTAAATTTTGAATGCAATAAAATCTATAGGTGAATTGAATGTGAGGAATTAACAAAATCTATGCACAGGAACTTTCTCCAAATTCTTCCTAGAAAAATCCATAGGGATAAGTTGAGTAGAAATCCTCAAAAGAAGCTTCTTACAGGAAAGTGTAAGCTATAATAAATTCTACTTAAACAAATGTATCGTAGCAGACTATGAATTGAAATCTATCTAAATAAATTAAGGAATCTTATTGAAATGTAATAACACCTCCAACCTGGAAATGTAGTACAGAGACAAATCCAATGTTGGTAATGATTTTGGATCCCCTCTAGTTCTTTTCAAATGAGATATCCAAACGTTTCTAGGGAACTATCCTGGTAGTGTGTAGAAGAAATGAAGCAGTGTTGGAGCTAGTTGGTTTGCAGATAGTCTGGTAACAATGCAAGTAAGCGAATAACAAGGCAAATGAACTGTGTTTTCTTGTGTACTTCTTGGCATGATTTCGGAAATATAACGGTGTAATTCCAAATCAAAATACTTCAACCAATGCTTCAGGAAATTGCTTGGTTTTTAAATAAAATTGGCAGGGAAGTTGTCTAGCCCACTTGGCAGCGAAGAAGCTCCACATCACTCATGGGAGTAGCATTTAACTTACTAATAATAGTAAGTAGGTAAAAAGAAGTATATACGCGTATAAAAAACTCAAGAACAATTGATTCAATTGAGAAATGTGTGAAAAAAATGAGTTGGAAAAAGGTAATACATGTTCATAAAACACTAGAAAGTCTTGATTAAATGCACATAGACCCACTAGTCTGTGTAGACTAGAAGTTACACAACCACTACAACAGTTGCATCACCACCTCTCTAGGAAAACTGATAGTTACGCAACTGTCGGCGTGGTTCCTTAACTTAAGGTTAAAAAGCTAAGGAAAAATCTACAAATCAACTTATGAAAGTAGGAAAATATGGAAAAAGGATAAGTAAAGTACAATAAGCTACGAAAACATGTTGTAAGCAATAAATTGGACTTAAATATAATTGGAACTGATATTTAATCATCATTCGGGATTTGAGTTGTTCTAACAATGTAGAACATGAAAATTTGGGTACGTGAAGATACCCTTGATGTTCCTTTGTCTCTTTTTCCCATGTACCAAAGGGACATGTGGGACATAAAAGTGTTCCCACACATGAGAAGATAAGTTTGTGTTTTAGACACTAAATCACACACTTGGGTATATTTATAGGTCCTGATCACATACCACTATCCATATGATTCCTAAGCGACAAAAGTGATAATTGACCACTATCTTTTTGCCTCTTTTCTTCCTTTCTGGTATCCTTCTTGTTCTTATACATCATACTTCCTAGTTTGACTTTCAATAATTCAGCTTTTCTGAGTCTATACACCACCACCCAGGTGCCCCCATCCCCTTTGGGTGCCCCCTGCCTCTTTGTGTCTTGCTTACATATTTTAGGTCTTTTCTAGTCGTTGGGCATATTATTTTTTTGGTAGTCAGAATTGTAGTGGTTAATTACAAAATTCAAGCAAGGGAATCATATAAATACAAAGTTATGTGATCATAATAAAGTACCAAGCTCTAAGCATCTATTACTATCACCTAAGGTTACATCCAAAGGTATTTCAAGAGCATCAAAGCATCATATATCTATCATTCAAGGGAAAAGGGAATACATTCTTCTGCATATAATTCATAGGAGGGGAAGTTCATTTCGACATCCACACATCTACTTACATCACCACATCTAGTTATTGCTTGTTACTTAGTGCATTTTGCACAAGTGCCACCAAGGGAAGAATTGTACATACACAAATGCAAAACTACATGGAGTATGAAATGTAGTGCAACACCCAGATCGTAAGTTCACTCAGTCAAGTGACCTCTTGGGTCATTATGACTCCCAATTTGCATCTTTTTATTTTTAGGATTTGATGTGTTGTGGGGTTTTAAACGTGTTTTGTCTCTTTACATGCTATAAGTGGATTTTGTGGGCATATTGTGACACACAGGAGAACAACAACAAAGGATAGTGACATAGTAATGACACAAAAGAAATCACTTTCCAAAAAATTTCACATTCATAGGCACCGGGAGAAGGTATCTAGCACCTAAGTGCCCCTAGCTTAGTCCAAGAAGATCTGATAGTCACACAATTTTCTAGGAACATTAACGACAGTTCCCTTCTTACCAATTTTCCAGTTCAACAAGGCTCAGGATTAATTTTGAAATAAGATAAGTACTATATTCCTTCTCTTTCACTTAGGGTTTTAAATTTAATTGCTTATTTCTTAGGGCAGATCTATACTTTATTGAATATATATTATGTTGTGACTCTACAATTAGGGTTTAGCATAGTTTCCATTTTTTAAATTAGTTAGTGAACCCGTCTCATTCGAATTATCTTAGGTCCTTCTCTAAAAACTTATTTTATTTTTGAGATCATCTCAGCATGGATATCTCCATCCATGATTTCTTGTTATCCAATATTTAATGTCAAGATAAAATTATTACTCTCTTGGCTACTACTCGTATCCCTTCTACTACTGATCTGGACATAGTTTATCAGACATTTGTGTATGTATTTTCTCAATAGCTTACTTTTCCATCCACTATAGATGACAATCTTTCTATTTACGAAAATGATCCTCCTCTTTATATACAAATATGCATCCATAAATTGGGTGTTAAGTGAACTTTAGTTGAAAATGGATCTGAGCTCAATATTTTTCCTTTATCATGCATTCATACTATAGGCCTTTCTATAGCTAATCTTGACCCAATATCTATTTCTCTTCGGGAATATGATTCTACCATGCATCCATGTCTCGGTAATATTGTTTTTCCTATCACATTTGGGCCAAAAATAGTTCGTACAATATTATTTGTTATGTATTTCCCCGTTTCATATAATTTCTTACTTGACAAGCCATGGATTCATAAAATGCAAGCAGTACCTTCTACACTTCACTGATGCATCAAATTATTACATGAGGGATTTGAATAATCCATTCCTATTGATAGTACTCCATTCCAATATTACAACCTAGACCCAACTACTATATTACGTATTCTAACTTCTACTATTATACATCTTGCTATTGATCCATAACCCATAAACCATCCGAACAACTTGCCTCCACTAGAGGAACCATTTGCACCTTAGATGTTGTTCCATCTACTTCAATATCACCCCCTCCTTCTACTAATGCTATGGTAATTTATCGAGGTTATTTCCATACATCATACATCATAACACCTTCATTTTCTCCTCATGATCAACCTACATATGTGATACCTCTTTTCAAATGCACCCTTTTCATAAATAATGATTATTGGCCACACATTATATTCAATACCACTTTCTCTGACACTATTTACACATGTGAAGGTTTGGATCACCTAGGATTCACGTAGGATGATCTCATTCCTCCCTCACATTCTTCTCATTTATATCATGGGTATGTTCACATTAATGCTTCTTATGGCCTCTGAGTATTTCATATATCGTTCTTTCTTGCACACATTCCTCACCTTTCTCCACTTACTCTTGGAAAATCATGGCTTTACTACATTGGTGGCACTTTAGATCTTGATCATATTGACATTTCATTCCCCATGCCCTTCAGCCATGTTTTTATTTATAATGATTCTTTTTTTACTATTCATAAAGTCTTACTCAATGGTATGCACACGGATGTCCATTACCACCTTTTATTGACAAGGAATATGTAATGGGCATGTATAATTTGTGCCGCAATGGATCCTTACTTGATCAACCTCATATTATAGCTTATAAGTTATCTAACATATCTCCATTTTGATTTTACCATGACAACGATGATCTCTTAGATTATGTTTCTTGATTCTTATACACCTCATACACTTGGGGGCATCATGTTTACTCTCCCCCGAGCATTATCAAGTGTCTTACATTTCTACTCATACACTTCAAGCTACACATTTAGTCTTCTTTATTCATCATACACACATTGATACACGCACCTAGTATCATCATTACCTAATGACACACTCTTGTGCTACGGTTCACACCTGAATATTGAGGGCATACTACATTCATGAACCTCACATCACCACATACTTAAAAATTTGTGGATTCATGACATATCTTTATAGAATCTCCTATTTTGTATCATACACACAACAAATTCTATGCATTCACGATATATCTCTCTAGCATCTACTTTTACACATTGCACTCATTTCCCTATGATGCACTCTAGTTCCATGGTTGATACATGACTGCTAAGGGTATAAATTTGAAATGAACCTCACCACACTCACTCACTCTCTACGCTCTACGATTTGTCTATGATATCTTTATAGTGCACTCAATTCAAACCATTTCCCAATGATGCACTCTTGTTCTATGGTTCATTCTTGACTACTGAGGGGTATTTTATAAATGAACCTCATCTCACACATACTCATATAAATCCAATCGGGGGGCATGCTGCTCTTATCAGACATACTTTATATATCATTCCACTCACACTCATGACATATTGCATATCTTAGTTACACATACTCTTGTTTGTTTATAGTTGTTACATGCACACTTTGTTTACTATGTTATATCATATGTCATTATATTTTCTATATACACATACACGTTCAATTTACTTTTAGTTATGAATGTAGAATTTACATATATCATTATATAGAGCATGAATTCTTAGCACTATACCTCTTACCAGTCCCGCAACGGATCCTATGGAATCTAATTTTCTACACACTACACGTGTTATTGTTTTGATTTATACTACTTCTTATTCTCACTAGAAAACTATCTTATATCGTATCATACATGCTTTAAAATATTTTTTATCTTTCAAACATGTTAATGGGTTCTTCATGTGTAACATTTATCTCGCATGAACTATTTTCCACCATGGTTGTCTGTTACTCTTTGCTTGTCACGTTTTTCTATTGTTTATCATTGTTTGTCATTGTTTTTGGGCAATGCCCTTTGTCTCACGTGAACACTATATGATTTTTTCCACTTTGGACCTAATTTTCTTGTGACATTGTAAGTAATGACCCATGTTTGAAACCCACTTTTCAAGGTCTACATTTTCTTCTTACTTGTTAGCTTACATTATGTCTTCTCTATGCACATTTTTCTTGTTTGCACTAACACATGTTTTCCAACCATTTTATTTGTGTATGCCTTAGTTTCTACCAATCACACTCCCTCCCCCTACAAGGTATCAAGTTCATATCGACGTCTCATTATCTCCTTTGGGTTGAATCCTCCTAGCAACATCTCATGCACCCCAAATGAGGGGGGCATCATTGGGTGAATAGGTCACCCCATACAATAGTTCATAGTTATAGTACAACACACTTCATTATAAAATCAACATAGTTTAGAGTATCAAAAATGACCCAGAATCTGACTTTTGTCTTCAACATAGTATAGACACCAGTGGCCAGATATAGACATGAGCACCTAGGTGCTCTTGACCCTTGTTAAGTGCCTATGAACACGGGCCAATTACAAAAAATTTCTCATATCAACATTTTTTTTAGTAGTTTTAACACAGGTTTTAATAGAATAGGCACAATCCTCCAAAAATCAACATGCATGTTATCTCCTTTTTCTATTCACATTGGATCAAAATTGATCAAAATGGAATAAGACAAGATCACACCATCTACAATGGTATATAGATTTCGAGAAGCAGTCAAAGGCTAGAGAATAACAATATACCTTTCTCCCCATACTTCTTCTATTATGGTGTGAAATCACCCAAAAAAATCACACTTGGCATGAGATCACCACAAAAACTTGATCTTGTATATAATTTTTAGGATCCTTTCTATCCTTTCACTCATCACATATCAGGTGCACATGTTCCTTTTCACACTTTTACATACTTGGATCAAATTTTTCACATACACAAATTTAACTACTCTTTTTCTCTTCTCTGTTACAGGTATATCCTTATGGGAAGAAAAAGTCACATCATCGAGCATCAAGTGACATAGACAACAGGGACAATGCGACACATACACATACACATACACATACACATGCACTTTTCACCCCTAGGGTCACTTCCTCTTCTCTATCCTCCACGCTTCATCTTTGTTACTTCATGCATTTTTATTATCTCCTTGGCATGCTTTCACCATCAATCTACATCGTTATCAGGTAAGCATCTCTTATCTACTTTACCTTATATAATTCACTTAACAACATAAAGTGGGGGAAAATGTAGACACTAAATAATGCAATTGGGTATATTTCTAGGTCCATATCACATACCATTATTCATATGATTCCTAAGCAAGAAAAGTACTAATTGACCTCTCTCTTTGGCCTCTTTTCTTCTTTTCTAGTTTTCTTCTTGGTCTTACACACCCTGATGCCCAGTCTGAATTTTGATACTTCATCTTTTCCAAGTCTGGACAACAACACCTAGCCAAGATGTCAGTGCCTAGGTGCCCCCATCCCCTTTGGGTGCTCCCAACCTCTTTATATCTTTCTCACATCTTCTAAGTCTTTTTTATTTATTAGTCATCTTGTTTTCTTGGTAGTCGACATTTTAGCGGTTAATTATGAAATTAAAACTAGGGAATCATATAAATACAAAGTTATGTGATCGTAATAAAGGACTAAGCTCTAATCATCTATTACTATCACTTAAGGTTGTATCCAAAGGCATTTTAAGAGCATCAAAACATCCATCTAGTTATCATTAAACGGACAAGGGAATGCATTATTTTGCATACACTTCATAGGAGGGGAAGTTCATTTTGACATCAACACATCTACTTACATTGCTACATCAATTTATTTCTTGTTACTTAGTGCATCTTGCACAAGAGCCACCTAGGGCATGATTCTACACACACACATACAAAACTACATGGAGTCTAAAATGTAGTGCAATGTGTGGATCGTATGTTCACTCAATTGAGTGACCATTGGGGTTAGTATGACTCATTATTTACATCTTTTTTATTTTTAGGATTTGATGAATTTTGGGATTTTACAAGTTATTTTTCTCTTTGCAGGATACAAGTGAATTCTATGGGCATAGTATGACACACAGTAGATTAACAACGAATGGCAATGACATAGGAGTGGCATAGAAGAAATCACTTTCCAACCATTTGCATAGTCACAGGAACCCAGAGAAGGTCTCTTGTGCCTAGGTGCCCCTGACCTATTCTAGGAACCCTAGTACAGGAAGATTAGATAGTCACATAATTTTTTGGGCATAGTAATGATAGTTCCCTCCTCCAGTTTACAAATTTTCCAGTTTGGAACAATACAGTATTAATTACAAAATCAGCTAATTACTTTATCCCTTCTGTTTCACTTAGGATTTTAAATTTAATTACTTATTACTTAGGTCAGATATGTACTTTATAGAATATTTATTGTGTTGTGACTCTGCAATTAGGTTTTAGCATAATTTCTAGTTTTTTTGAATCATGCATCACTTAAAGGACAACTTATTGGTTAGAAAATGTCATACACTCACCTAACCCACCTACCCCATTCTCATGATGACTGAACCTTGGTGCATTTTTGACGGGGTGATGTTCCTTATTCCCTTGACAAAAAGGACATAGGGGACACCAAAATGTGCCACCACATGAGGAGATAATTTTTTTTCACTTAAGTACAGAACTTGAAGTGTTAGGCTTATGTTTTCAACTCACTCTCATGACTATTTTTACCCCCTTTTCATGTTCCTTCACCCATTGGCGCATTTTAAAACCCCTGATGTCCCTTTTCCATTAATAAATGTGTTAATGGATATGTGGACACTCAAAACCCATTTACAAAGTTTTTACTTCACCCATGAGTCTCCAGTTAACCTAGGTCAAGTAGGGTGAGTCAAGTGATGAATTAAATAGGTTTATGAGTGAGGGAAGTTGTAAATCCAACACTTAGTCATTTATAATTCATTTTTGGCCAATTTTACTCCTCCATTGCATGATCCCTTACATTCATGCTTTCAAAATGATCCCAAAATCCCTCATGCTTAATAACACACCTTTTCTCATATCTCACAAACCCTTTCTTCGTTTTCAATGAGATTTGAATAGAAGGTTCCTTGAAAAAAATCCTTTAAGAGGATTTTTTCATGCCTCCATTAATGTTCCCTACTATTTTATGCAGCCCCTTGAAATTTTCAGCCAAAAATAGTCATTTCTCATATCTACACAAATCTAGGATCAAAATCCTCTAAAAATTAGATGTGTTTAAATAGTCTTTTCTGAATCATTCCCAATCTACCAATCAACCACATACTAACACCGTTAATTCTCATCATACTATTAATACTATTACAATAAAAACTATCCCACTTACACCCTTAGCACCTATTTTTTCTGCAACAGAGACACTAGCCGAATCATCCGACTCTTTCAATCTTGTCACTACAAAGATCAAAAACCCTCCTTGACCTATCACATCATCTTAATATCCACCCATTTTCTCTTCAAAATACCCAAAAAATAAATTGATCATGGAAATATTGAATATCTCTTTCGAGGACCATGTCACTCAACACCAAATCAAGAATCTCAATAATCCCACTACACAATCCATAAAGTATTCATCTAGAAAAAATAAAATTACACCACACAATCTTCATATAACCTTACCATAAAATAGACAACCCATTCCTTCCATCTTAGGGCCTCATCCCTCATATAAGTTCATGACTATCGTTACATAACCTAGGGTCATACCTCGACTGACCACCTAAACAGTACCACATGAAACATGACCCTTTCATCTACATTAATCCTCTAAATCAATCAAATGAATATACAGATCCCTTCACCCTCACCTGTCATCTTAGATAAATACAATAGGATACTATATTAGAATCACTAAAAAATTATTATCCAATCATGTAACATAACATTACCTCCTATTAAGTCATCTGACTCCTGAGGAGTAGAAGCTCTCTTGGTACAATTATGAAGCATTCTGTACATACCATTAGATACTCAAGATACTTCCACTGAGGACTTTACAAAGCCCTCCATGATATTATTTGAATGTTTTGATAGCAAAGGAATTATTCCCATAGATCCAAAACATCCAAATCAAATAAAACCAACTTGGAAAACCTTTTAAGGCCACTCCTTCTGAACCATCACCCAACACCACATCCACATCCAACATGAGATTGAGGGCTTGTACCAGTACAAAACTCCACTCCATTACATTTAGATGTCATGTTCGCATAACTACAAGACCACATGCATAAGACTCGAAGGCATCAAAATTAAACATGGGCTCAAAGTATCCATCTCCCTTGCTCCCCCTAAATCACCTAACCCATCATCTTTAAAGGCCAAGATATCTATCCTTTCTACCCCACACACAACCTATCATGCCTCTATACAAAACGACCATCATCAAAAAAATACACCAAGATCCTATGAAGATGTATCTCTGTGATCTTGTTCATCCTTCTCCACAACACCGAAAAGAAATTATCGAGGCTATTGAATCCATCTCAGTACCATAAAAAGACCCTAAACCATTCACCAACCTTTTCAACACTCTTAAACTATGCTTGTCACTATCTTCTTTGATGATTCTGAAAATTCCATCCTTACAGCTTGAAGACCATGACCTTACACTCTTCATTGCCACTAAATGAATCAATGATACTCTCTTTGAAGAGAATTATGATTGAAAATGGGGCCAATATCAACATCATATCATATCATGCTTTCAAAAAAATCCTTAGGTTACTTGAACACTATCATGTCTCCTGAGTCACCTACCGTTTTGTAACATGCCTTTATTGACATTGTCACCCTTAAATTACACATGATCATTTTACCCATTAAGGAAGGTGCTAAAATCATTCATCTAGCTATTATATATTATGGAAGGAGAGTTATATTATAACATGTTATTGGGGTGGCCTGTGGATACGTGTTATGTGTTGTATCCCATTAAAATTACATCCCTGTCTAAAGTATGAGCACGAAGGTAAAACCTTCACTGTTCCCACCGAACCCAAATCCTTTCAAATCCTATCACATGACTTACAAGAAAAATGATGTGTTATTTTCACTACAAAATTCTACATCCTTAGACCAAGATTTAACAAAATCTTCCATCCCTATCATCTAAGCTACCCGATGATAACTCCTTTGAAGATTTTATGCAATGTATGTCTCACTAAGGGAGTACTGCCTTCTAGCCCTCAACTCGTTCCCTACACCTAAACATGTATGAGATCACCTAATAAAATAACCTATGTATGAACCAAACATCATAGATGTATCATCTCCTTTGGTCCCTTCCCATCTGAAAACCAACCTCATTTATGGAGTGATCAATCCTCCTTCCTCACACCGCATGACAATCAATATCATGCCAAACCATTCATATCCGACATTCTCATTCTTATACAATCAGTCATTTTACTAATTTTTATCTTCATCATTGTGCCATGAAAAGGTTTTTGTTTGGGATGTTACAAATAGGGAAAAGATGAATTGACCTTTGAGTAGTCTCAGAAGTCCTCTTGGGAAATTCATGGGCTAGGCTTCAAAAGGCCTTCCTCAAACACTTCCTGTAAACACCACACCCAAAGCCATGTAGTATAAATAGAGCCATCCTCTTCATATTCACCAAATGAATCTATGGACATACACAAATGAAACCATATCCATTCCTCCTAACATTGTTTGAAACAACACGATCACCTGAGGACCACTCACTTACCATACTAATGACAACACTAAGACCCTTCTGCTAGTATTACCCAAAATGGTAGAGGAAGACTCCCCTACCATCGATGATATTCAATACCAAAATGAGAATCCATCTTATCCTATATGGGGGAAGAGGACCATTACCTTAAAAATACTCTACCACATAGCACATCTACAATCCTTAATGAATCCACTATTGATGCTAACATAAAGAATTCGCAAGACACTCACATAGTAAAAGTTGGCCAATATTTAGATTTGAGAGAATTAAAATACTTCAACATGTTTCTTTCTAAGCTCATTTAGGAATTTGCATGGTTATACATTGACATGCTAGGTATTGAACCTAACATCATTTTCCATAACATTTTCATAATTCCTAATGTAAAGCCTATCAAGAAAAATCTATGTAGGATGCACCCTCCCATATCCTTGCTCATAAAAGAAGAGTTACACTATCTTATCTCTATTAATTTCATCTTACCCATTGACTACCCACAATGGGTATATAATATCATATCAATAACCAAATCCACTGGAAATTTGCATATTTTTATAGAATTCTGAGATCTCAAACTAGCTTATCTTAAAGATGGCTTCCCTTTTCCTAACATTGATCAACTAGTTGAATTCATGGGATTACATGGGATGCTATCTCTTATGGATGGTGTTTCAAGGTATAATAAAATCCTTATCAAGATAAAGGACCAATATAATATGTATTTAATTACCCTTTGGGGGAACTGTTTCTACCGAGTCATGCCCTTTGAAATCAAGAATTCATGGTCCACTTATCAACGTGCCATAACTTACATCTTTCATAATCTCATCCATAAAACTATAGAATACTATGTTGATTATCTCTTGGGTAAACCCAAGCGTCAAAGGGAGAATATCATCATCCTTGACATCATATTTTCATATGTCACTCAATACTTCCTTCACCTTGACCCAGCCAAATGCGTATTCCGTGTTCTCATTGGAAAAATTTTAGGGTTTATTGTATCTATTAGGGGCATTGAATTAGACCCTACCAAAATCAAATCCATCATCAATATTCCTCCTTCCAATATCAAAAAAAATAAATTAGTCCCCAAGGTAGAATCTAATCAGTCTATCACTTTATTTCTCAGCTTTCAAACCACTATCAAAAAATTTATCATCTTATCTAAAAGGATTTCCTTTTCAATTGGGATGACTCTTGTTAAAAATCCTTTGAAGATCTCAAACAATATCTCCTATCATTTCTCGTTCTCATACCTTCACGCATGGGGGATCCAATTTCCCTATATATATCTACCACCAACCATGCATTGGGTGGTATAATAGCACATTGAGATGAGAAGGGTAGGGGGAAGGTTGTCTATTATGTGATCCACACTCCTCACAACTATGAAACTCATTATAACAAAGTATATAAGTTTTGATATGCCTTATACTTCGTGACTTTAAGCTTCATCAGTATCTCCTTAGTCATAAGGCTTATGTCATCACAAGCTTCAATCCTCTCAAATATATGCATTACAAACTATATCACAGTGATCACATCATCCAATAGCTTATGCTTATGGATAATTTTGACGTATAATTCTTGTCACATAAATATATCAAGTGGCAAGCCATTGAAAACCAACTTGTGCAATCTCCCCTCCCTAATAATCAACCACCTCATGAAAAATTTCCTGATGAGTCTATTAACACTATCGATCAAGAAGAAACTCGCATAAAAAATACAATCTTCTTTGACAGTTCTAAGTGTCAGTAAGGGGGAGGTTTTTGTATTATCATCATACCTCCCTTGGGGGACTCCTATTCCTCTATCATTTAAATTTAATTTTGAGTGCACCAATAATATAGTCGAGTATGAATCTCTCATTATGGGTCTCAAAACCATGTTCATATTTGGTGTTAAAATCCTTGACATCTACAGGGAATCATAGCTTATCATCAATAAAATCAAAGGATTTATCAATGTAAAAAATTAAATTTTACAAAAATACAAAAATTGTTGTTGAAATTCCTCCTAGAATCTTTTGATCAATATACAATCCAAACAATTCCCTACTTATTTAACAAATAGACACCGTGGTTTCTCTTATTGCCACTCATCCCCTTATCAACTGAATATTCCAAGTTGTCCGTTGTTGTGTATAACCTCAATTAACCATCTCATACCAATAAACTTCCTTTTGTCATCTTGTCAAAATAATCAATCATATCTATGATACACTCAATTCTATGACTATATTTCTCATTCTAAAATTCCATCCCTCCGATCTATCTAAGAAAACTAAAAGGTATTTTCTACAAAATGCTAACTACTATATCATCCTAGGTGATGTAATTTACAAATGTGGGTTTTGATGGACTCCTACTTTGATGCCTCAAATCTCATGAATCTACCGAAGCTATCAAATAATTCCATGATGGCATTTGTGGTGGACACTTAAGTATGGTTTGGCTATTTCCAAATGCATCCTATGGATGGGATACTACTAGATTACCCTTAATAAATATTTTTAAAAGTACATCAAAGAAATAGGTTAAATGTTAATAAACACTCTATCCTCACTCACATCCCAAGTCAGGCCCTATTACCCACCCAATATTTATGGCCTTTTTCACAATTAGGATTTGACCTCATTGGCCTCATCAACCCTCATTCATCACAATGACATCATTATATCATCACTGCTACCAAATACTTAACAAAATGGGTGGAAGTGATTTCCCTCATCTCCACTAAAGACGATAATATTTTTTACTTCATCCACCATCACATTATTTGTCAATTTATCATTCCTAATAAAATTATCACAAATAATAAAAAATATTCCAGAAACAAAAAGATTCAAAAACTTTATGACACCTACAAAATCACAAAAAAACATCAAGCTTATATTTTCATCTCCTTACTATCTATAATAAAATGGTCAAGTATAATCCTCTAACAAAAAACTCAACAAAATCCTCATGAAAACCATTGATCAAGATGACAGGAATTGGCATCTCTAGATCTATGTTTTCCCTTTGGGCCTATTGGACTATCATATGTACTCCTAAAGGTACTACTCCCTTTTTTTAGTCTACAGATCTAAGGTTGTCCTCTATCTTGAAGTCCAATTTCCATCTCTCTATGTCTCCCTTAGATATTTTATTTCTGATGAGGAGTATCATCAAGAACAGTTAACACAACTTGAATTTATAAACGAATGCCACATAACAACCCTTGAACATATCAATGTCTTTCATGAATGAATCAAAAGAGCCTATACCAAATATCTCAAACAACGCGACTTTAACATTGGTTATCTTGTCCTCAAAAATAATAAAAATGGCAATACTCTAGAAAGGAATCAATGTGGGATGTTTTCTCCAAAGTGGATTGGTCCATATATCATCACACATATATATGGGTCTATAGCTTATCACTTAGCCTCCCTTGATGATAAACCTAAAAACAAACCCCAAAATTCTTTGCACTTACGACCTTTCTATTGTTAACACTTATAATTCCATTAAATTAGTTGCATCAAAGATCTCATTCCATCACCAATCCATCATCCACTATTGTGATGATTTAGAATTATGTGGTCTCCCATTAGTATCTTATATTTACGACCTTAAAAATGAGCACCATGAATTTGATCATTACATTTTCAACATGGAATATCTCCTCCTCATAAGTAATAACCCTTAATTCATTAAACATCATAAGGGTACACATGTGTAGTTTGTACACACATATTTTCCCATCCACAAATGGTCTACTAAGCCTACCCTCAGCTTAAACAAATTCAAAGATATATGTATGGATGCATACTATATTAAAAATATAAATTGATCCCTCGAAGGAAAACTATTAATAAATCAAAATACAACCTTGAAAACATAAAAAAAAATGTATACCTATCCCTCGAAGGATGGCCACCCAATATTATAATGGCTATAAAAGGATTCCTGCATCGATCAACCTTCACATTAAAAGTCAAATTAATCATAAACATCCTAGGAAATATTCCCACATTGATCATATTTCCCATAAAAATTAAACTTCCCACATTGATCAGTTTATACAAATACAATTGGGGCACAAGCCTATAAACCATCAAAGGAGAGCCTATTATCCCCATACAAACTGCACATAAACCCTTCCCATGTTGAAAGAAGTTTTATAAGCTCATTCCATATATCCATAATCCTACATGTGACTAACCATTGTTACAAGGCCTCAAGTGCATTTTCATACATATTAAATTTAACATCAGATTATATATGTACCAATTCAAGTTGAATAAAAAACATATGACATTTACTCTTGATCATGTTAAAGTTCATTACAAACATACAAAGATCACTATACTTAAGTCAAATCACAAAAACATTTAACATCATATCCATACATCTAATATATCAAAGCATCTCAAAATCCCATCACAACGCTCATACATAACATTAAATCAAAAGAAATCACATCACATGAAGATAAAATATATATATACATACATATCATAAAAATGTTTATACAATAGCCTCAAAGGGCCCAATATATTCGAGTCATATAAAAAATGTTTAAAACCCCACTAATTAAGTGGTAAACTAAAAAATCACATAATATATCACCACCCTGGCCTCCCTCTAGACCTCCATCATGTCCCAAATCTCTTCGAGGTTGTGTAACACTACCAGTGCTCACCAAGGAATCCTACCTAGCCAACCTATGCTTGATTTCTCTATAAAATTCATATTAAGGTGCATCTGTGAGGCACTCTGTCATAATCCCCTCATAATATGACATTTCTTTACACAAGGAATGATACTGATCTATAGTCACAAAATCTAGAGGTCTCATCTGACCTCCTTCTACTACCAAAAATATTCCCATAGGAACTAAAACCTTCCTAACATTTGGCCCTGCTCCCTGTCCTCTACCTACTGAGACCTCCAAAGCCATGCCTATCTCTCCATACTTCACTTGCAAGGATTCTCATTGTCGGTGAAATATGTCTCTCTACTATTGAAAATAATCATGCTCTAAGATTTCCTAATCTCACTCTTACAAGAACGCATCCATCTTGTGGCAATTGTTATTACAATCCAATAATAAATGGTCCCTCTCTATCTACATCTCATCAAAAACTATCTACAATATACCTAATTCCCCATCATCATCCTCGACCATGTCTTCACCCCTCTACGTCCACCCCACTTTGTCTCCTCAGGTCACACAAAATTATGTCTACCACTCTCTAAAATCCTCCACAACCCCTTCATCATCAACATCCACACCCTTGTGCTACCCCTCATATACTACCTATTATGCCTCATTTATCAGCGAAACAATATTGTCTCTCTCTGAGTCATCTTGGTGATAGACAATTAGGTCACCATGTATCTATTGTGGTAACCCAAAATGCCTCCGCACCTTGGGAAATTGTACACCCTCAACGATGTCTACTCATTGCTCCTGAATCCATAACACACGTCTTAAACTAGCCAAATCCACATCCATACCCAACAATGTAAGAAATATAACATATGGCCTCCAAAAAAAATCCTCCCAAGATATCCCACTGATATTCTCAACATAATAATCCTCATCAATATCTAATCCATCATCTCAAATCCAAGCAAATCTCCATCTCATAAATATTGCTACATACTCTGTCAAGTCCCCATCCCACTTAAAAGGTATACTTGGTGGCCTCACTATAGTACTATTCTCATAGGACCAATAGTGAAGAAGAAACCCCACATCCAAACAAAATCTCCTCCCAGTGGAATAACCTCATAAATCATAGTATACATTTACTAGAAATGTAGAACCCCATATATATATAGTCTTTTAATCTATGATATCAACTACTAAAACCATCAATGACCACAGAAACATGCCTCCTCCTAAATTCGGTAGTGCATAATATGAAACGATAAACATGGCCATCGACATCATCCGATTCCTTGACACATGTCCATCATAGTAACTCTCAATATGAAAACCCCAAGTAATATATATAATATATTGGGCATCTTCTCTATACAAGAACCTCATTGTTTCCAAACAGGCCTCCCATGCAATAGGCATTATCCTCTCCCCCTTAATTGGAAATCTTAAAATATGATACACATCTTCTAGTGTGATCATCATCTCTTTTGTACGAAACCTAAATATCATTGTACTTGGATCCCACCTATCTAATAAATCCACCATCAACCTGAAATCTCTCAAAATCTATTGGTAGTGGTGGAATCCACCCAAACTAGTGACTAACAAATGATCCCACTCTTTATCTATCACATCACCTCTAATTTCCTCTATCATGTTTGGGATCCTATCTTAGAGGTATATCATATCTCTATCTTGTAAAACAACAAGAATTATATCAATTATTCATTTTGTCCAATAAAATAAAAATAACACCGATCGCCACTGATTACTAATCGGTAACAATTTCCACATGTTTATTAACAGTGATGCTCCCAATCACCGCTAATTATACGATAAAAAATGATTGGTAATTCCCACTGAAAATCATCTCAAAAAATACCAAATCAAATAAAAATACAAAAAAATAAAACTACAAAACTCAAATCAACTTACCCCTCTCCTTGTCCACTACCTCTTCCAACCACTCCCACTCACCTCCATCTCTCAAAACACTCAAAATCAATCTCTCATAGCTCTCAAATCACAATTCAAACATGTGTAAATGAGCCAATTTAGTGCCCAACTCAGCTTATATAAAACCTATTTATAGGATTGGTGTCGATTGTCCCCATCACCACCAAGGATCATTGTTCATTGTCAACCCAATCCCTTTTTAACACATTTTAAGAATTTTGGTCTCTTAAACCTTTCCAACATACACTTTAACATTGTCTAGAACTCATATGCCTTTTATTTGATGCCCAACACCTTGTCAAAACTATTTTTTTGACCATAAATCCATTTTTTTATTCACATTATGGATATTTTCCCTTGAACCATCGGTCTCAGGGCTTCACACATCTACGCAAGAGTGCTCCCTTTGGAACCTATCTTTGTAGTGATCTTCCTGAAGCACGTGTCTGTAGGATTCCCACATTAGTGTCACCCTCTTGAGGCCATATAATTTCCCCTATCAAGTGTTTCTAAGAGTAATACCATCTCTATATATTCCTCCAGCATGGTCATTTTAGACTATGGTCAAGCCCTAGATGTAATGCCTCTTTCATGGTTGTTATCATTGCTTGCTTCTAAAACTGAAGTTGCAAACATTGATAAATGATTCTTTTTTTAAGATAGTGTACTATTTTGAACTAAGTGATCATGTTTTTTGTAGATGATATGTTTAATCTTCTAAAATTGGATACAATTGTGCCATGAAAATTTTGAATTAATAATGAAGTATTTCACATATTCCTTATGTTGAACTTTTAAATACATTCTTACATTAGTGAATGAAATAAAGTCAGTCCAATAAGACTATGAATGTACGTGGCTTAAATTGCATTGTGAGCTTGTTTCTCCACCTATTTCATAAATTCAATAATAACCATACCTTGGATCAATTACAGTGATCCAAGGCATGTCTATGATTTTGTGATGTTTCAATCATTTTTATTAAGCCGGCCAGTATGTGTAATTGTTGAACTCAAGCTTACATTTAGGGATCACAGGGGCATCCTGTAGCATCTAATGGATACATCATACTATGTGATCTAAGTCATCGTTTTGATAAAATTATTAAAGGTAATGTCCTTTGATTAATAATTGGGACCTAATTAATCTAAGTTCCTTTTATTATTTATCCTATCCTTAACCTAAGTTAAGGTGATTATATTTATTGTGACGATTAATTCCTAAAAGGGTAATGAAGGACTAACCTAAGTCTTCTATAATAATTATCCTAAGCTATAATATGAATTATTCCTAAGGTCCTAAGCTATGGTTTAAAAATAGTACCAAGGAAACCTAACTAAGTGGCATCAAACTAACCTAAGGGGAAATGAGGTTGGCTTGGATGATAAGATAGTGAATGGCGGTGACACCATTCCAAAGGCATTAGGAAGATTTAAATGGTTCATTAAATGTTTTGTTTCCACCAATTTTGGCCGAGGCATGGTGGTTGTGGAAATTACTGAGTTGGAAACCTTAATAAGCATTGGTTGAATGAAATTTCAATTTATAGTTATAACTAACAAAAGGGATGGTATGGAAGAGGTTTCGTGGGGGCATTGGCAGTCCTGTTGTCATTAATGAGCCCTAATCTGAGCAAAAACTACTTGGGGAATACCAAGATGGGTTTGGGGAAAAAGGAACGGTTTGGTTTCATTATGCATTCAGATTTTTCAAGCTTGTTGGATCTGCATGTGGTATTTTCATTTTTCAAACTATCAGTTTGATTCTATTGCAAATTCAAAAGTGCCATTGCATGGAGGAAATAATGGCAAAATTTGGTTGTGAGAACTATAAAGAGAAAGTGGGAGAATTTGTAGAGGCTTTTTTTGGTGTTTTCATTGGAAATATTTTAGTTTAAGCTTCGAAGAAAGGCTTGAAGTGTGTAAGAGAAAACATGAGCACTATCAGGCATGATAGGCTCTATCTCTTTAAGATTTCTTGGTTTTATTTAAACGTTTTCATTAAATGAACTTTGTTCTTTGTGAAAATGTCTCTAAGAATGATTTTCATGTTCGTGTGTTGTTTTATTTTTCTTTCCTTTGTGGATTTCATGAAGGTTGTGGTTTTTGTGGATAAAAATGATTGTACTAGTTTGAAGTCTGTTATATTGATTCTAGGTTTTGGAAAAAGTTGGAAAAATGAATGTGTTTACATTATATTAAGCTGAGAATGATTGATAAGAGGATACTATGTCATATTTATCTTTGATAAATAAATCTCCTTGTATTTTTAATTTATCGGCATGAAAAAAATTCTCAGGGTTCTGGAAAAAGTTCTTTCGAATATTGGTAACGTTTCAGGTTACTGTTAAACTGGGTGTTATCAAATATTATTTGGTCAACTTTTTAAAATACCTGTATTGGGATTCCTGTTTCGGTTGATGGTCATTCATTTTTGTATAGATTTGTGACTGCACCTTTTTTTGTTATTATGAGACTCGAGCCTCGACCCATAGTGGGTACTATTGATGGAGGTATTTTGAGCACTATAAGTGCCTAATATAAAGGTGTACTTATAGAGTTATCTATCTCTATCCTTTTAGTTACTTTTTGATACATTTTATTGTGTTTTTCACCATTCTCAGGTCATCTTGTATGGAAAATGGGGGAGAAAAATAGCTAAGTTCCTATCCCTTCTTGTTCATTGAGTATTGTTTGAATATGCACCCATCATGAGTTGGTTCAAATATTGATTTATTTTGGACATCGTTCATCCCATATCTTAGTATTATTTTTCATGGCTTTCTCTTTCCCTAGAGCTCTGTTAGTTACGAGCATCGTGAGTTGGATATCAAGATTCTATATTTACCTTGGTGATTTTGGTGGTTTGGATCATCAGTGTTTACAAGGAATGTAGTCCTTAGACTAAAGCATATTTTGTTGAATGTTATTTTCCTACAAAACATCTCATTAGGACTGAACTTGCAATTTGGCCAGTTTTAAGAGTTTGATTTGTGACTATGCTTGTAATTCGAGTTTATTTCAAATATGTTGGAAGTTGTGAGTTTGTTGTGATCATTGTTAAGGATATTTTAAATCCTTAAACTATGATCTTGATCCTTGTCAGGTGAAGGCATTACTCTGTGATTGTCTTCTTTAGAACTATTCAGTTTTCATTTTCCTATAATTTTATGCAGGGGTTGCTTATGTATTCAACTGAAGCCTAATCATTTGAAATGTGTGTTTGTGTTATGAATCCATCTCTCTATCTCTCTCATCTTGGTTAAATAGATATGTTTTGATCAAATAGGTTTTAGATCTTTGTTCATTGTATCAACAAATCCTTCAAGAGTTCTTAATCCTTGTGTTGAATTGTCTTGTCAATGGCTAGAGTAAACCTCTTGTAGGAATGAGCAGTGGGTATATTTGGTTCTGACCAAGTTTTTCTCTATTTTTTTGGCATCCTTTTATGGATAGTAATAGGGATTTGGTTAGATGAAGTATAGTGATAGCGTTATGTTCATGTCAATTCATTCATTTTTGTGTATCAACTCCTTTATATGGATGATAGGGAATTGGTTGTGTTATAGTGGAAACTTATGGCTTGGTGAATTTTATTGATATTAATGAGGTCTGATCATGAAATTTTATTAACTCTCCTCTTTTGATAGTAGGTTGCAGTTTTAAAAGTTATCATGTTTGAATGAATATTATGACTGTAACATGGATGGAATTAATTTCATTGGATTTCTTAACTAATTTTATGGGTAAATGATTCTTAAGGAGATTAGTGACTTCTTCTCTATTTCTGACATTGTGGATTTTTAGGTAGTCTTTTAATTTGATCTTATTCTGTGTACTTTGAAAATTTTCATAAACAGTAGTGTTCTTTTTATGAAACTATTAGATGAAAGCATTTTTTAACATTATATCACTTATCATGCTCAGTTCTTGTGAACTAAATCATGCTAATCATTTTGCAGATAGAATTCATGAAAAGTGAAAGGAGAAAGACTTATAGAAAGTTGTATATTTTATTAACGAAGTCATTTTCTTCATTCTGATGCTTTATGTAGTGAAATTCTCTTGAAAGGAACTTGTTGAAAAAATATGAGGATATATCAAATTATTTTTGTACAGCTGAAAAATGTTTTCTTATGATCATATGGAATATTTATTAAGTTTGGAATGAAGTGAAATCTCTCTCTGATAAATGAATTGGTGTATAATGGTTGGTGATTACTGATTTATTTTAAGGGTCACATAAGACTTAGATTTGGTTAATATTCTTAAATATTAAAATGCATGACTAGATTTGATTAATATTCTTAAATATTAACATGCATTGATTAATAGAATCTAAATAATAGAACGATTCTTGCATAAGGAATTATATATATTTCCGACTCATTTAATCTTGGGGTATTGGTATAACTATAATGATTATGATAAATAGACCTTTATTCAGAAAAATGAAATAAGAATAGATACTATAAAGTTGGATGTGACATTCTTATAAATATATACTCATGTTTTATGACTTCAAGAACAGATAAATAGTCCTTAACTAGGAAGAAGAGGATACTTCCTTTTTATCATTAAATCAAATCTAAGTACATTATCCTTATTTATGTGCTAAGGCATAATCATTATTATTGATTGGTTGTATGCTCTACTTTATGGAAACAATAAATGGAAATTGGAAATCTTAAGGAATTAGTAAGATGTTCTTAAATATTATGATATCTCTAAGTATAATTAACAAGATTTTAATCAAGAATTGTTTACATTGTTAAATTATATTAAAGAAACTTAATGATCTTACTTTCTTGATATTGGTATAAGATTTATCGATAAATGGAAATAATGATTAAGGATTAAAGAGTTCATATGCATGAATGCATATTTTATCTACATACCTTCAATTACTATAAAATTAAATTTCAAATCCTTTCTTTTGGATCAATCATACTTAGTGGACCCTCAAGTGTGATGTTTAATGATAATTAAATAAGATAATAAATTAAAGGTTAATAATCTAATGTTTCTTTAAGTATTTTAGTTGCATTAAAAGAACTTAGAAGGTTGTTGTAATGTAGGGGCTTCTGCATAATACCCTCTTATTGATGGGAGTCATTACGAGGATACTTTGATGCATCCAACTATGCTCTAATACCCCACTAAGTTCAATTAACTCAAATGACATAAGTGGAAATTCGGTTCATAGTTTACTCTAAACAGAGATAGCCACATAGAAAAGTGTTGTTGTCAACTCATGTTGACTTAGGGAAAATAAACACACCTAAATCGATGAAAGTATATTTGAGTATGTCTATTTATCCTTAGTCACCATGAGTAGATAGAAACACTAGTGTATGTGAGTTTCCCCTATTTAGTGTGAAACTTTGACTCGGGTTTGGTTGACAAAAGTCAAGGAAGACCAATCTAGATAAGAGTTCGAGTGGGGTAAGAGACATATTCCTTTCGACGAGTATGTCATCTTGGAATGTAAACATGGTAAACTATTTAAAACTTTGGCCAAAGTATCACAGAATTTTGGTTGTGTTGTCTTATGTCACCTAGTATAAGATTGTGGGATTTTAGATGAATATCAATAACAGATATTTAGAAAGGCATCTTAGGTAGAAAACCTGAGTGACTCATAATGAGTAAAAGAAGCAAAGTATACATAGTACAAATAGGAATAAGTTAAACATGAGAGATCAGTGTTACACCAAGTCATTACAGTTGCATATGGTTTTCTGTTATGTGATGTATTTGCATAAGAATACATGTTCTGTATTATATGAATTTACAATAGAGAACATAATGTAAAAAAATTCCCTTGTTTCTAATTCATTAAAAAGTGGATGTTACACTGGACCATCTTTAAGAAAACCTATTAAATCAATATAAATCTCTTCAATCTAATGAGAAACATAGTTGGCCATTGTCTTGAGGGGGAAACAATATCCTTACCATGAAATGATGGCATCTTCATATTAGTTTTTATCTCGCATCTTGTGCCTAAAGACATAAAAAAGGGGCAAATGTACACACCATTTTTAACTACCCATTACCATTGTAAACACCCATTTATCTTCATTACCATTGTTTATATTATTATTCTTAAACTAATTCCAGTATCCCTATAATCTAATTTACCATCGTAAACACCCATGTGAAATATCATTTACACTCCATAACCACCTAAAACAAACCTAACCTAAATTACCCTAACCATCCTAACCCCCTAACTTCTTCCTACCCGGATTCCTAACCTCCCATTGCTCTTAAAACAATATCAACCCTCAGAGGGAAAGTGGTTTCAACCATTTTCCATCCTTTCATAGTTTGTTTTTAACCTCTTTGACTAAATCAATGACAATCATTATGGACGTCATCGATCCTATTTAAACATAATCCTGAATCATTTCTCAATTGGAAAAATTAGAGAGATTGGGCACCTTGAGGAATTGTTGAGACCTTTCATGACCTCACAATGTTAGAATATCCTTCATAGTCTATTATCATCCTTTAGGAATCCTCCTAAAATATTCACTCTACCATTTAGAGAGTTATCATCCTCATTAGAATTCATCAAGGTATAGTGCATTTCTTTCAATCATATCTTACATTAGTTATATTTATCAAACAATCGTCTTCATACCTATGTCTAGACATCATACCTTATGTCTTATGTTTATCCATTTGCCCATAATTTATCATATCATCTAATTTTATAAGGTATTTTTGTTGATCCCCAATCACCATATATTGGATCCTTAATCCTTCCACACTTAATTTAACTCTTCATACATATTCAAATCTCATCTTTCTTCATTCATTCTATCTCTACAACATTTTTATCTCACCTTAGCATTGCCAACATCTAACCTACATCCAGAATAGCCTGTTTTACCACCCTTTGATGAAACATGTCATTGGTCCCCTGATCGCTATCAATCACAAATCACTCTCGATCCTTGTTTGTTATCCTTATAGTTATATATTATCATCTTATTTTGTAAAAAAAACATATTTACAATCATGTATTATCTTTAGATGACTATTCTAGGATAAATACACCCCTTACAAGAATATACGACATCTTGATCGTGTAGCAACCCTTCATGTGGGAGAAGTTTTACATCACACATGAACTCATCCTATGTTCCATCTTCCTCACACCTGAAATATAAGACATCTAAGAGTAACTTGAGATCATACGTGAAATAAAAGATGCAATAGATCAAGTCTGGCTCAAATATTTTAAATAACTTGAACTAGTTGCAGCCCTAGCCTAGGACACCTACTACTCAAAGAAGGATCTCTCTATCCCTTTAAAATTCTAATCATATTTTCATTATTTTATTTCATATCATCACTTGATTGTAAACATGAGTTGACACCCTTCAAGGAATCCATTTGGATTCCTGGGATTGGCCTTGATGAGAAACCGATTTAATCATTATCTAATATTTGTCTTGTTTAGTTGTCATTGTATGCATGTCTTATCACTCGGTGAAATACATAGCCTCCAACATCATTTTTGTATCCACTAATCCTGGCATTACGTTTATCGACAAGTGTATCATTAAACCCTCCTTTATTTAGAGTTTTTGGTATTTCAGCATAATAGTAACAAACTAAAATTCACCATATAAAATATATGGTATGTGTTGTTAACTATGATCAAGAGGATAGAACAGAAATACCCTAAAATATGGTTGTATGAGTGAGGTACCTACAACATAAGTTGTATACATAGATAGTGGCTAGAATAAGAGACATGAGTAGGTTGTGGATTGAACTAAAGGTATATGAGATGTCTTGTGGAACTATTTTGGAAAGTGTAAGCTTGTTATCTTACAAATTATAAAGTGTTGTTTGTTTAATTTTGCTTTGAATGTTTGAATGATGTGGTTATTCTTTAAGAATTTTTTGGGTTATTATTGGTAAGTGTTGTAACTTGTTTAAAGTAAAAAGTGAATTTTTCTATATAGAAGTTGTAGTTTAGGATTGTTTCTTGTGTTCTATTTAGTGTTTGGTTTACAATAATTTGTTTGATATGAATTATATTAATAATTAAAACTAAACTACTTGTAAAAAAAATAAATTTTAATTTAATTTATTTCATGTAATAAAGATTTACAATAAAATAAATTTTCACTACTACATCAGTGGTATGAAAATGCAATATTTTTTGTTCTCAATGAATTTTATAACAATGGATGGGAATTGAACTAATTAAATCTATAGTTGTAACGAAAAATTATTCCTAATTATTCAAATCACATAAAATTTTCCAAAAACCAAAACTATAATTCCATGCATTCAATTTTAGTTTTTAGTTATAAGCTATATGCAATAAACTAAATACAAATTTCTTCTCCTTATTTTCTTTTAACAACACAATGGATGAATGAATTATACATGAATTGTAATTGATATGTCCTAAATATAGAATATCTAAAAAAATCTCTAATGTGAGGAAAATGTAGAATAAGGGTTGTCCAAACTAATGACAATTTAAAATAAAATCTAAGACTAAGTTTTTTTACTTTTCTGGTTTATGAATGGATTATATATGCAACTAGAATTGATATAAATCCTGACTACAAATGAATTATTTTAAGAAAAACTATTTTGGAAACTGTTATCCAAAATAAGCCCATGCTTATTTTTGGCTAACTCCTCCTCCTTTTTCCTTTTCTGGTACTTAAAATGAATTTTTTGCATGCTTCAATGACTCAAAATTTTCAAGGTATGATATCATCAGATAGGATTTTTCTTCCCCTTTCCAGAAAGGTAAAGAAGTCCTCCTAACTCCTTGTATTTTTTGAGTTATGGCTCGACAGAGTTTGGAGGGGAAATTTTCCCTGGGCAGGCCTGCGGAGGTAAGAAGGAAAATTTTCCAAGAAAAATTGGCGGGTTGGTGGAGGCATGGAGATAAATTTGGCACTTAACCATTTTTGGGGAAAAAGGCACAAAGGAAAATTTTGGCCCGCGGGCCCGACGAAGGAAGGAAACGGACTCATGAGGCGAGGGAGGAATTTGTGACACTTAGCCTTTTTGGCTATAAAATTCAAAGTTAAAAATCAGCCCACGAGCCCGTGAAGGAGAAGAGAAAGATTTGGGCAACACCTCCACACCAATTAGAGGTTGACACGTGTCATTTTTATGACACATCATCAACACATCAGCGGGGCATCAAGAGGCCTTGGAAAAGTTTACACTTTTGCCCCGAAAGGGTTAAATGTTGGCTTCAACCCCCCTAGAGAATTAGAATTCGACATGTGTCATGTGGACCTAAGGGGCCACAGAGATTTTTGGGAAAATTTTCCAAAAGGGAAAAATTTAAAGTTTGACCCCGCCGACCCCAATTTTGACTCTATTTTTTACCAATTTTCCCCTAAATCTTCAAAGGGCCATATCTTTCGAACCAGAGCTCAGTTTTTCACGATTTTGGTGTCATTCGAAAGATGTTGACATAATCTACATGATTGAAGATTCAATTTCAGATTTTGGTGAATATCAATGGGAGAAAATTTGAAAAAACATCTCTAGCACTGGAAAAGGCAAAAAATTAAAATTTTATCTACCAGATTTAATGAGGTATGGGCAATTTCTTGTCCTGCAGGCTTGAATGCGTTGGGAAGTGGATTTGCAGAGGTTCCTTTTCTGCTTTAATGGATGTTTTCAGTTAGTGGGTGTAAAAAATGGATTTCCCATGTTTTTATCCCCTCTGTTCTGTTACTTCATTATTAAAAGCCAGTTTTGGCTCATTTTGTAATGGTTGGAAATTCTTGCTCTTGCAAGCTCTTCTTTTCTCCTTAGCAGGTAGATTTGAAGGAGTTTTAGACCTCCCATGGAGACTGCAATTGATTTTTTGCCTCTTTGCTATTGCAACGTATTGTATCAAATCTTGGAAATGATAATGTATGTTTTGTGATTGATTTTCAATCCTCTCATGCATTTGTTATTGTCTTTTGATCTTTCATTATATTCTAGCAATCTGTGCATGTTTTGGTGCTGTAATCTTCATGATCTATGTCTAATTTGTAAAGAAAGGAGTTCAGCACGCCTTTGGTGTATCACAATTCTTTTTTTGCTTAGTTTTGTTTCCATTTCCATGTTTTCTCTCAACCCTATCTCCTTGGTAGTTTTAGAGTAGGAATTTTGAATCAAACCTCTGCAAATTTCATGCATACACCTAAACAAAGGAGTAGGAACCAGCCTTAATCTAGAGAGTTTTCCTAATTTACAAGGTCCCACACTTAGGGAAAACTCCAAGTTGTGCATTCACACCAAATTGACCATTTCCCAACAATAGATCTAAAGGTCGATTTGGGGGTGCTGTGAATTTGCACTAATAGTTTTGGCATGCCCGGTGGGACCAAGAGGTCTTTCACTTCATTTTTGAGGGTTGATGTGTTCCTGTTAAAACTTCAACCTTTAGAGGCACATGTAAGCACATCTGGCGACTCCATCTAGTCAACAACCCATCTCTGAAGTTGCAGACCTTCTTTCCATTCATTTTCATCTATCTTCATTCCTCTTTCTTTCCACATATTTCCATTTTATTTCATCCCATGAAGTTGTGCAATCATGACTTCATTTTTTCCCATGGAATTTGCATTTGTTATAATAGCAGCAATGTTTCTCACCTCCAACATGTTTTTTAAATCCTCCATATCAACATTTTGATAAGATTCAAAACTAATATGCATACCCATATGAGCAATGCCAAAACCAGTTTGGCTATGGAACTTATCAAGAACAAGGGAATGCATATAATAAGAACCATGGTGAACAAGAAACAGATTCAGAGAAAGAACAATCAACTCCAAGTCTTATTGGAGAGAAGCAACTGGAAGATATCAAATCAGAGTTTAGACTACTTGATGAAGGAAGCATTATTGAAGATTTTTTGCTTTCATTTGAAGGGCCTAATTTGATTAATGAATCCATGAAGGAGGTTGAGCACATAGAACAAGACAACAAAGAGGCAGATTATTTGTTTGACCTAGAGGATTACTTTGATGGAGAAGAGCCCATGGAAATCATAACACTTACTCCTCCATCATTCATCCTTCAACAAAAAAAACCTACTGCCATGGAGGAGAGGATTCAAGGACACCAACCTACATTTTGTAATTGCCTTTTGGAGCCAAGATTGGAAGATTTAAATCTTCCATGTGCTTCATGGAAAAAAGAAAGGGAAGAGCAAGAGGATGTCATCACTTCTTCCACACCATCCATCCAAGAAGGTCCACAAGAAGACTCCATTTTTGGAGTTGAATTTCAAATCAATGGGCACATCTAAAGGATCAGACCATGCCCAATCAGATACTTGGCTTCATTAGAGCCAAGGGAGAAGCCAAAAATAGTCATGCCTACTCTAGGGTATGAGGATGAGCATCAAAGTACCAAGGGTCATCATCAACACCTCCAGAAGTCTAATGCCAGTCAACTTGAGGAGGTACTTTCCATTAATGTTGATACCTTGATGATTTGGGTGGAGGACCAGCTTATGGTCAGTTTTTCACTCATGCAACCAGCCATGTTCAGTGTCAAATCAATTTCATGACTGCCATTTTTGAGGAAGGGAATCTATTTCTCCCTGCCACATTATTTAGGAAGGGAAGCTATTTCTCCCTGCCAGTTGCAAGCTATGTTTGAGCTCCCTTTGCTCTTGGTTAGAGTAGTGTAGGTAGGTTTGTTTTTAGTAGAATAAGTGCTTGTGCACACTCTTCATGTTCCACTTGGAGCATTTATGATTTCAGATTTTGTACATAGTTTTTGTGGTGTTTTTTTGTTGCTCTTGCATAGTGCATTGAACTTGGCAGTTGATGAAGATCAGTTCAGTTTCAGTGGTTTCCAAGAGGCCTAAAAGGAAAGTTTTCCAAGTAGAGGATTATTTTGTAGGCTATCTATCATGAATCCATGCCCAATGGATGCTTCAAGGTAGCTAGTCTTTTCATCTAGTAGGCAGATGATCCCTCCGAGTTGCCAAAAGTGTTATCCAAAATAAGCCCATGCTTATTTTTGGCTAACTCCTCCTCCTTTTCCTTTGCTGGTACTTAAAATGAATTTGTTGCATGATTCAAGGACTCAAAATTTTCTATTTATGATTTCATCAGATAGTATTTTTCTTCCCCTTTCCATACAGGTAATGAAGTCCTCCTAACTCCTTGTATTTTTTGAGTTATGGCTCGGTGGAGTTTGGAGGGGAAATTTTCCCTGGGCGGGCCCACGGAGGTAAAAAGGAAAATTTACCAAGAAAAATTGGTGGGTTGGTAGAGGCATGGAGATAAATTTTGTGCTTAGCCCTTTTTGGGGAAAAAAGGCATAAAGGAAAATTTTGGTCCGCTGGCCCGACGAAGGAAGGAAACGGACTCGCGGGGCCAAGGAGGAATTTGCGACACTTAGCCTTTTTGGCTATAAAAATCAAAGTCAAAAATCAGCCCGCGAGTCTGCAAAGGAGAAGAGAAATATTTGGGAAACACCTCCACACCAATTAGAGGCCAACATGTGTCATTTTTATGACACGTCATCAGCGCATCGGTGGGGCATTGGGAGGCCTTGGAAAAGTTTGCACTTTTACCCCAAAAGGATTAAATGTTGGCGTCGACCCCCCTCCCCCCCAGCGAATCAAAATTTGACATTTGTCATGTGGACCTTAGGGGTCGATGATATTTATGGGAAATTTTTCCAAAATGGAAAAATTTAAAGTTTGACCCCGCCGACCTCAATTTTGACTCTGTTTTTACCAGTTTTACCCTAAATCTTCAAAGGGCCATATCTTTTGAACCAGAGCTCAGTTTTTTATGATTTTGTTTTCATTGGAAATATGTTGACATACTCTACATGATTAAAGATTCAATTTCATATTTTGGTGAAGATTCATGGGAGAAATTTGGAAAAACATCTCTAGCACTAGAAAAGGCAAAAAATCAAAATTCCATCTACCAGATTTAATGAGGTATGGGCAATTTCTTGTCCTGCAGGCTCGAATGCGTTGGGAAGTGGATTTTCAGAGGTGGGCTTTCCACTTTAATGGATGTTGTCGGTTAGTGGGTGCAAAAATTGGATTTCCCACGTTTCTCTCTCCTTTGTTCTGTTTCTTTATTGTTAAAAGCCAAATTTGGCTCATTTTGTAATGGTTGGACATTCTTGCTCTTTCAAGATCTTCTTTTCTCCTTAGAAGACAGATTTGAAAGAGTTTTAGACCTTTCATGGAGAATGCAGTTTATTTTTTTCCTCTTTGCTATTGCAATATATTGTATCAAATCTTGGAAATGATAATGTATGTTTTGTGATCGATTTTCATCCTCTTAAGAATTTGTTATTGTCTTTTGATCTTTCATTGTATTCTAGAAATCTGTGCATGTTTTGGTGTTGCAATCTTCATGATCTATGTATAATTTATAAAGCAAGGATTTCAACACTCCTTTGGTGTATCACCATTCTATTTTTGCTTAGTTTTATTTCCATTTCCATGTTTTCTCTCAACCATGTCTCCTTGGTAGTTTTAGAGTAGGAATTTTGAATCAAACCTCTACAAATTTCACGCATACACCTAAACATAGGAGTAAGAACTAGCCTCAATCTAGAGAGTTTTCCCAATTTGCAAGGTCCCACACTTGGGGAAAACTCCATGTTGTGCATTCACACCAAATTGACCATTTCCCAATAGTAGATTTGAAGGTCGATTTGAGGGTGCTATGAATTTTCACTAACAGAAACTTTATACAAAGGTTTGTAAGAGCCTAGAGAAAGAGGATTTTAAAATTGTAAGGTACAAAAAAATTTAAATTTAAAATGGATCTAATATCACTTTTTATTGTTCATTTTTTAACATTTTTTAAAATAAAAATAATCAATGAAATCTATGAATATATATAATCTAAACACATTAATTAAATAAATAAAATCCAAATATAATTCCAACCTCTTTCCATATATAGAAGGGGAAAGGATAAATTGTATTCTACACCATCAATAGCACTACCCTAGTATATGCTCAATGTGATCAATTTGGTAGTGTAAGTGTGGAAAAGAGAGGTTGAAAGATGGATGTGGAATGAAAGAAGAATAATATTATACTTACGAATGGTTCATGGAGCTCATAATACTTGTCTTAAAACATTTATTTCCTATTTATGAATGGTATAAATAAGTGAGTTCATTATGGGTGGTTTGAATGGGAAGAATCCTTTGGATTTGATCTCTCTTTGAATGAAAAAATGTAGCATCATATCTATTCTTTGGAATGCTCAAAATTTTGGGGGGCATTGGAAATGATAAGATAATTTTTTTTAAAAAGATAATCTCTCAATCAATCCCTATCTCAATTGGACATGAAAATTTTATCTATGGTTAAGATAGGATCAAAAGGGAGTGAGGTGGAGTGATGTGGAGGGGCTTGGATAAGTTAACTAAGGTTAAAACAAAGAAAAATGTGTAAAATATTCGAAATTAGAGCCCAAAATCACAAACAAATATCTGGAGAGAAAATACATACAAAACGTGATGGAACCTATCAACATGGATTAGATCAAGTAAATAATATTAATTAAATTAAACACTATATTAAATAAATCATAGGATTATAGTAAGCTATATGTAAATTTACTAGTAAACATTAGTTAAAGATTTATGGAAAGTGAGAATAACACAACACATTGACACACAATTTAAGGTGGGGAAAATCCAAAGGTAAAAAACCCACCATAGTAAAAACACCTTCCTTTATTAAATGAGGAATAATATAAGTTTTACCCAGCATATAGTAAATCTCCACTTCTTCTCATAGTCATGTCCCACAAGACTTTCACTTGTATGAATGCTTGAATGTCTCCAAAGGTGTAGTTTCATAGTACCTACATATCCCATTTCCAATCTTGAATGAGATTACCCTATTAAGTAGGGTGGGTGATGAAGTTTCATGATAATGGTGGCACCACTTCACTCTTTATTAATTCATAAAAAATTAATTAAACCTCCACACTAATGTTGGAGTGGAACTGACATTTATAAGTTATAACTTAACTTATAGTTTGGACGTAAATATGCGGTGCCCCACCAAAGGTGACCCAACTTAATATTGCACTCCAACACTCCCTCTTATTGTAAAGTGGGGAAATCATTCCAAATTTACCTTTTTATATAAAAGGATTTACAATCCATAAATCATCTACGATGATTTAGGCTAGAATGCCAACTTGGATTAAAAACATATGCCAAGATGGAGATCATGTATTCCAAGCTAAATTATAAATAATTGATCATAATTTAGATACTAATTTCCTCAAGTATATATATGAAGTCTTATATGAGTTAATGGATCCTTTTATAAGATAAGAATCTTCCATTACCAATGCTTCATTGGGTATTATAAGTAAACTCACATACTATGATCATTTACATAATTATCACTTATAGTGATATTTTATAGTGTTTTGTTTAACAAAAGAATTATGGAATATTTTTTAAAAAATCATTTAGATGTGGAATTATCATGCACACTCCCCCTAAATGTTAGCTTTGAAATGCCTAGCATTTCATAAAACTTGCAAAATTTTACGAAAAAAGTGGCTTCGCAAAAAATATCTATAACTTTATCATATATAGGATAGAATTGGAGATCAATATCACCATTAAGGAATTTCTCATTAAAATGCATATGAATCTTGATATGCTTCATCTATTGATGCTAACATAGATTGTTTATAAGAGTAATATAACTTTGGCTGTCACATAGAATAGGTGTACTTTCTTTGATGCCCATACGAAGTTCTTCCTACATTATTTTCAGCCATGTGGATTCTTTATCTTCTTCCATAAAACTTCTATACTAAGATTCCATAAAAGAGATAGATATCATTGGTTACTTATTATTGCTCTAAGTGATGAAACATGCACCAAACTTGAAAACATATCAAGAAGAAGACTTTTTATCTAAAATATCACCATCATGTTCAAAATCATTAACAATAAAAAATTAAAATTCGTTTAGATATTTTATAATGTTCATAATGTGGATCCCACATAAACCAAGAATCGACACATAATACATAGTAAATATAAAGTCTAGTAATTGTTAAATAGACTAAACTACCAGCAATTTTTCTACATATAAATTAGGATTTTCTTTCGCACATGTATGTTAAGGATCAAGTTCAATACAAATTTCTATGGGAATGGATACTCATTTATAGTCAATCATATTAAATCTATTGAGAAAATTACTAGCATATTGAGATTAGACATAACAATAGAGATGTGATCCTATAATATAATCATGCCTAAGAAATTATGTAAAAGGCCTAGGTTAGATATCTCAAAATATTGTTTAAAATTAGCTTTAATTTGGAAGATTAAAATAACTTGTCATTATTATTAATTATAAGTTCATCATTTTATATTACAATATGATTATTTTTAGTCTTAACAAACAAATCATTATCTAAAAACAATTACCAAAATCAACATTTTTCTTTAAACTTTTAATCTTAGCATACCAAGATCTAAGAACTTGTTTTAAGCCATACAATTATATCTCTAGTAAACATGTATAAGAGTTCCATGGGCTCTATTAGGTGTTGTAGTAGATATATTTGAGCATCAGACAACATTTTAATTTGGCACTACTTTTCTAGTGTAGGTATACCATGAGCTAGCTATGTAAAGAGCAGGGAGGAAATCAGGTAAGCTTCATGCTACACTGCTAGGACTACGAGAATATTGTAATGATCTGGCCACTAGGGATACCATGGGTCACAAGAGACCACATAGATCTTACAGTGGGGTTCTTGAGATGGATATTCGATCAGGATCATGGAGATAGGGGAGATAGGGGTGTGGATTGGTATGTGGATAGGTTTGTTGAGATTGAGGGAGAGTATATTAGATGACAGCCATATTGAGGCTTCCCTGCACGACCTAGGGTAGATGCAGAGTTAGTTGGGATCCGGAGTATGAGATGGTCGCAAGGTAAACAACTAGAGATGATTGATTCCATTCAGTTTGATAGAGTATGATGACATTTTGGTGTCATACAGATAATTCCTAGGGATAATATCTCATATATGAGAGATGAGATTGATAGGGAGCTAGCAAGCCCTGTCATGGTAGATCAATTAGAGGAGGTAGCAGTGCCTTGGGATGATGACAATGACATAGGATTTGGAGTGGGATTTTTTGATTGGATGAACACAACTTGGGCAGCTTGAGCAGATAGAGAGAGAGGGGATGAGGAGGAGGAGGAGGAGATAGAGGTTGAGGTAGGGGAAGCTCTAGGAATTGGAGAAGATGTAGAAAGAGGAGAGGCCTATAGGGTCTATTTTTAAGATATTCCAATGATCATAGTTGTCAAGGTTGTGGGTGGTATACCAACAACATCACAAGGAGGAGAGATGGAACCTCCCAGAATTATTTTGATAGATAGATACAAAGCCTTAGCCATATAGGCCAAGTATTATGAGAGCATTGTGATCAACAAGATATCGAAGACACTTCAAAATTGGTAGCATATATAGAGGAGAGAAATAGGTGGAGCTATGCCATCTGGGAGCATAGCGAGTGTGGTTCAACTACATCAAGGAGAGGGCTAGGGTAGAGGCGACAAGGCCGATAGAGAGACAAAGAGACTTGCCTCATAGGGGCAAGATTTTAGGATTTTTGATGTGAACTTCACTAGTTTTACAGACATCTCTGCTTTGAGAGAGGACCCTTAGAGGTCAATGATGTACTGACACACTTTATTTTGGTGATATATATATGATATATGACTTTGTCATGGTTTAGCATGTCTATATTGTGTGATGTTGTTTATTTGATCCATGATGATGTGATTGCATGTTTTACTTATATTTGATGATGATGGTAAAAATATAAAATGGTATGTTTTATTTGATGATGATGGTTAATGATGATTATGATAATAATATGTTTTATATTGATGATGGTGATGATTACGTGTTTTACTTTGGATTTGATTATGATGATGAATATATATGCATGGTTAGATGGTTTAATATATAATGGAGGATGTTTGAAAATATATGTGATCAATGATGGGTATTAATGAGGGTAGGAAATTTTATATGATATCATAGATGGGTAATATAAAGGGGATTTACATAAAGGAAGATGTACTTTGTAATAAAAAAGGAGAGATAAAAGATAGATGTGGAAAATTTTAGAATAAAATGTAACTTAATGATGTTCAACTATGGGTACGAATGATTCTATGTTATATTAAGGAACATGTGAGGAAAATAATCATCCATTAGCATTGGAGGTAACCAAGAGAGGGATCTAGGTAACGGAAGGCACATGCGACCAAAAAAGATGTTAGCATATAACCAACTATAGTTATTTATATCAAAAGACCATGAGGGATATATGGATGAAACAATCTCATAAACCTAATGTCAACATGAAAAATGGGTTTGTGATGTAACTTGTACGTGGGAATAAGGTTATCCATAAGTGGTGTTCCCTAAACTATGCTCCAACTCTAGGAAGGGGAAAGAGCAAACTGATCAATGTGGGAAGTTTTCTAGAAGAAAGTTGATCAATGCGGGAAGCTTTCTTAGGATGCTGAGAAAATGGAAGGTTGATAAATTTGGGGAGCCTTTGACATCATGATATAAAAGGGTATCCATCCTTCAAGGTTATGGTCTACTTTATACATGATAATCATCCTTCAAGGGATTATTCTATTGATTTGATGTTTTTTTAATCTCTTTTTTTTCATGAATACTTTTCCTTCGAGGGAGCAGTCTATTTTTGATAACTTTGATTTTTGATAGAAGCATCCATGAATTTTAATTTTTACATTGGTAAGAGCTAGGAATAGCTAGGTAAACCACTTAGAAGGGGAAAATGAATGTACAAGAGACACTCATGGACCATTAGCATGGTTCCAATAGGTAGATAAGAGGGTGATGGATGTAATGATTGTGGATTTCTCACCGAGAAGGGAGAACCTATCCATAAGTAAAATGATATGGAAAAATCCATGGTTCCCATATTTAAGGTCATGCCAAGGAAAGTAATAGTAGACCACATAATTCCAAATCCTTATAATAATAGATGGAATAGGCTAATGATGGAGGAATGATCTAAGGATACGACTAAGTTTTTACTGGTAGACATGCTAACAATAGAATTGTCCCAAGTGCGATGTGTTAAGTGGTTCCACTTCCAGTTTTCCATTAAGGAAGGCCAAAAAATAGGCTCCCAAACCATACTTATGTGTGATAATGTATGGTCCAATCCAGTTGGGGGAAAACTTTCCACGTTAGCTCCTTTTTAGAGTAGTGACATTTTGATTTTCTTTAAGGATGAGGTCGTTGCATTAAAGTTGTGATAGGATAGACAGGTGAAAATAAAATCCATTCTCTACCCTCGAGGAAGTGAATAAAATATGTGTCTCTAATGAGGAGAAGATATGACCACAAAAGAGGTCTTTAAAATGAATGTATGACGCCCCAAGAAGGGCATAAGCATGGCCACAAAGGTGGACTTTGGATGAGATAAGTTGGATAAAGATCATAAAATACGAGCAACACCTCATAAATGAGGAAGTGATAAATTTGCATCATTGGAGATGAGAAAATGGCCACAAAAGTGGGCTTAGGATGAAGAAATGGTGCCCCTAAGAGACACACAACTATGGCCACAAATGTGGAATTTTGATGAAACCATGGTGCCCTTATAAGAAGCACAACTATGGCCGCAAAGGTGAAATTAGGATGAAAATATGGTGGATAAGTAGGTTGGCTAGAATAAACTAGATGAGATCAAATGAGAAGGATAAGATGAGACAATGTCAAGGATGAAAAGGAATTAGTCCGTAAGTGTACCAATCCTAGAATGAAGTCCCCCAACGTCAAGGGATTTATTTGATAGATAAAGGGATGAATTGATGTGGATGAGGAAGATAATATGAGTGGGTCAAGAAAAAGGGGAGGATATTCCCCAAATGATGGATGTCGAAGGGTATTGGATGGGATAGTTAGAAGAAATATCAATGATAACTTTAAATTTGGGTTAGATGGATGACTTTGGATCATATAGGTGATTTAGAAAGGAAAATAGTATCAATGAACAAGGGATAACCCTCATTAGGAGGAATGATATGTAGAGGATAGATGATAAGGGATGATGTGGATAAAGGAGGAGACTTGGGAAGTTTGGTGGATGGAGATGTAAAAATAGGAATTGGATTGGTTGTGGATAAAATGGTAGATGGATAAGGTCAGTCCTTGAGAAGGTTATCTCTCTCAATGAAATCATGGACAATGGTTTCAATGTCCTTACAATGTTCAGTGACATGACCTAGGGTATGATGGTGAGAGAAAATACGATTAGATTCAAACCATGATGGTTATTTACTATTCGGATCAAAGGTTTTGATAGAAGGAAATGTGATGGGGAGAATTTAAATCAAGTGTTAAATGACCTTCGGATATGATTCAACCAAAGTATTAGGATGTGCTTTGATTTTTTGAGGATTTTTGGATTTAGAAGAGGGATTGGATGTTTTCGATGTAGATGTGTGGGATGATTTTAAAGTTGAAGTTGATTCCTAGTTTTTTGTGGCTTTAGTGTCTTGGATTTGGGTTTGGTGATGGTTGATGTTCTAGAAGAATAAGTGTTGGATGATTTCGATTGATTGATTGATTATGACATTTTTTATGAGGGGGATAGCCCTAGAAGAGATGAATGTGGTCCTAAGATAGATTATGAGGCATTGGATTTTTAATCTTAGGTGGGGGATGTTGATTTTCTTATGAGGACATGAAAGAGACCTTTGAGGAAAGGTCCTAAGGGTTTTAGATTTTTTTTGTGAAGAGACACCCTTTGGATGGATGAAAAGGATATCAACTAGAGGGTATGAAGGTTTTATTGTGGTTTATACATGTGAATGGAGTAGTTTTTTCATGATGAATTCTAAAAAAGGTGGAGATTGGTCTCATGTGGGAGTGTTTGAATGTGTAGATGAAATGGGAGGATCGATTGAAGTTGCTCCAGGTTGAAGTGCTTTCCAAAATTCTTCAAATGATGAAAGTGATGTGGAAGGATAATATGGTGTAGATGTGGTCACCATATTTGATGTAGTAGGTGTGGGTAATAATGTGAAAAGAGGAACTAGGATTGATTCTAAGGATAGTATAATAGGTAAAGGTGTAATAGATGTGAGTGAAGTAGTGGGTATGATCAAATTTTATGAGGTGGATGTTCCAATTGGTGGAGTAGATGAAGGTGTAGAATAAATGGTGGGTGTAGATATGGCTATTAATGGAGAGATATTTGTTTTAATGATGCAATTAATGAGGTCTATGTGAGATTGGGGTGGTGTAGGTGTAGGAATGGGTGGTTTTATTGATGAAGCATGGACTTACTTGGTGTTCATATTTGGTTGAGGTGTTTTTTCCATGAATTTTTCAACACGTACCATTGATATGTTTGCAAATTGAGAAGATGTGATGGGTATATATGTGGAAACAGTTCATGTGGGGGGATTAAGTGTAGAAGATTGGGGTGAAATAGGTGATGTGGTTATGGGAAAATATGTAGGAAAATGTGATGAAGATGTCAAGGTAGTCGTGAGTGAATTTGTTGATTTGGTAGATATAGGGGTAGTTGGGATTGATGGAGAGATGGGTACAATTGGGATGTTTAGGGATATGGGTGATGTAATGTTTGGTGTGTTTGATATGGATAAGGATTTAGACATGATAGGTTGTCTTATAATAGATGTGCTTGATGTGGATGTGGTAAAGGATGTAGGACAAGTGGTATAGGTTAATGTGATAGGTGTGATGGACATGGAGATAATTGATGTAGCTGTGGGGGAAGATATTGAAGAAGTCATAGGCATAATGTCTAGGGTGGAAGTAGACAATGAAGTGGGTGAGATGGGTGAGGATGAATATATTTGATGTATAGTATTGATTGCATAAGGATTATATTTGTAATGTGTGGAATATGGAAATTAGTTTTTTGGTGGTGGATTAGGAAAGGGTTTCTTGAGGATGTTAATGGGTGAAGATTGCATTAGTTGGAGGAGTGTGTGATGTTGGAAATTAGGAACGTAATAATATGGTTAGGATTGGGTTGGAATATTTTATTGTTTAGGTACATGAGAAGTAGGAATGTGGATGTCAATAGATTTTGATGGTTAAATAGGCATGTTAGTGATAATATTGGATGGATTAGGGATAGTGTTGAAATAGGGTGATGGGGGTGAAATAGAACTCACTAATTGAGTGGATGGGTAGGATTGAGAGATTGTGGGAGATATATGAAATATGAAGTCACACATGGCACTATAAAAAGGCCTAGGAGTCTTTGAAGGAGTAGGAGATGAAGGTGTAGGTGGCCTGGATGGGATGGAATGATGATATCAGAAAGAATTTGTCTTATGATGAGGGACATTAATGATCAGAGGTTTGGTGTCGAAGGGCACAAATGATACAACCACCATGGTAGATGTTTTTTGAGACAAGATGTTTGAGGTAAGTTTTTGTTCCATTTTCTTAGCTAGGGAGCATGTAACTATGGGCATTAAATGGAAACAGATCTTACACTAACTAGATTAAGCAAGTCAAGCAAGTGTGAAAGATAAAAAGGGGGTTGATATCAAAGGAACCTAGGAAGTGAAAATATAGGGTTGGTTTTGGGTAATTATGGCTGGAGATTCCTCAATATACCTAAAGGTACACGAGGCCCGAGTCTTTACAATATTTATAACGTGGCCAAAACATCGCGGCGGCTTCTTGTTGGGTGATGAAATCCCAATCAGTCCACCTAGTATTAAGATGTCTAGATGTGTAGATTGATGTGTGAATTTGGTTGTGTGTGATAGAATGTGAGATGCAAAAAATTAACCCCTACTTAAATTACGTGAACAATCAAGGATGCAAAAGGTTCATTTTAAGCTAAATCCAAATGTGAAAGTTCGATGAGGACAAACACACAAGAAAGGGAAAATGCGATGCAAAAAGGAGAAAATAAGACAAAAAGAAGAATACCTGGAGAATTTTTTTCATTTTTATTTGATCTTTTAAAGAAAGTGAAGAGAGATCTAAGAAAATCTAGAAATCAAAACTAACAATAAAAATCAAAAGCACCTACTACAATGTTAGTGGAAAATAGAAAAATGAAGGAAAATGTAAAAAAATCATCTAAAAGGGTGGTCCCACTGAGCATGGCATAATGTTGATCTAATTTTCTCTTTTGTGTTCATATTATTGAAATATATACTAAAGAAAACTAAATAAATCCAAAATGTGAGGGTTTAAGGTACCTTGAACTATGATACATGCAAATGGATTGGTGCAAAGTAGATTACCTCGCTACAAATTTGATGAACCTACAAAATGAGGATAACTAGAAAGAAAATGGATTAGATGATAGATGAGGGGGTTTCCTGAAAAATTTGGTTCCCAGAAGCGCAAGATTCCTTATGTTGATTTTGACCAGCGTATAGGTAATATGTGATAAAATCAATGATAATGGACAAGATAATATGTAGAATTTGAGGCACACAGAAACTAAAAAATACATAAATGTAAGGCACATACAAATCTGATCTAGATTTCTATAAAATAAAATATACATGGCTGGTTCAATGGCAAGCCAAACTTCAGAGGAACAGCTCGATGACGAATTGAGTAGATGAAGCTTGATAGCATGCTGGAAATGCATATCTAAATGGATCTAAATGCAAATAATGTGATCACAGAAGAATGAGGACACTATAAATAACTTGCAAAAGAATATATGAGATAGAAAAGCAAAGAGGATAGTAGAAAATAGGGATTAGGATAAATTGGATGAAAAAAAGGACTCAGGTCAATGGTTACTGGGTTGGGTTGGCTGTGACTAGAGTGTAGATAAGAATAGTTTGAGATGACAGAGAATCTGGAGGGTAGATTTGAGAACTGGAATCAGTAATAAAACAAAAGCAGACACTGAGAAAGATATAGAAAATAGAAGTAATATGACACAAGACTGGGTCAGCAGTGACCTAGGAAGTACAAAACAAGGCCGAGCATGGATGAGTTGAATGAGAAACATACAAGTATAATGACTAGAAAAACATCCTAAGGATGGAATTGCGACAGTAGTTGAACCTACAAAACGTTAGATTTTAACAGATAATAACAATGATAGCATATGATATCATGAAATAACAAAAAATCAAAGTAAACCTCCCAAAGTCTACACAAGTGATAAAATAAAAGCTTCAATGGACTCCAAGAGGGTTGACACACCTGTAAGGATGCTCAGATTGTAAGGACCATGCAACACTATTTTACCAATCATCAAAATTTTAACTAGAAATGGAAATAGCTTGCAGCAAATAACTCAATAAAAATAAATCAATATGATATTTCAAATAACTCAAAATGATGTTGAATCGCAGGCCTCTTCGAGGGGAAAACCTCCTTTGAGCAATCTCAATATAATATATTTTTAGATTCCTCATTAAGCCTGAACACCTTCTTATATACTAATTCCTATCTAAGAAACTACTACTTCCCACACATGTGGGATTATTCAAATATGCTGAAGGGACGAGTTACAAATCATATGCATCCAAAGTAAATAATATAGTATAAGGAAAATAGAAGGGTAAGAACACAGGTTCCTAACATCCCCTCCCTCTTGGAAAAAGATTTGTCCTCAAAGTTTTAGATGTGGAAATTAGTGTTGAATCTAGAGAAGTGGTTCCCATGTTGCAACTTTTAGTTGCATATCATGCCACTAGATTAGGACTTTTGTGATGGAGCAAGAGTGGATTTGGTGGCTCCACTTGTCTAGTGATTCAGGATCATCAAGAAACAAGTGTAATAAGGTCATATGAGACCATTAAACATGTCAATCTAGGTGTGAGTGGGTGAGTGTTAAAGTTGGATATGTTTTAAAAGTTTGAATAAGTACTTGTAAGAGGTGTAGAATTAAATGAGTTGAGTAAAATGTGAAAATTGATTAGATAACATGGAATAAAGACATGAAATTCATGTAAATTTATAATGTTGCCTTCAAACGTGTGTATGATTTATTTGGAGGTGTTCTAGGAAGTTGTTGAGTCAAACATAGCAATTTCTTAGGCTAGTTAAGAAAGCGAGAGAGAGATATGTATTCAAGGGTAAAATCATGAAGAGACCCTACAAAAACATGTAACCAAGATATATAAGGCATAATAGAGTTGTGGAAAGATGTTGCAAGTGGAATTTTGTGTGAAATTTCCTTAATTGATAGATTTGTATAGACTGTTCATATTGCACCCTGTCCAAACCGAGTATAAAACTTGTGACAGTCATCCTGGGTGAGTTTATAAACCTCCGTGAAGGTATGAATAAAATTAGGAAGGTAAGGTAATCCACCATGAATTTTTATAGCTCTTGAAATATCATGATTTTTCATATAGACCATGATTTACCCTCTTGGGCCCTAACTAGGGAAAAGAATATCTTGAGTTACATCCATTGAAAATGAATAAAATTTGGTGAGCACATCTATATGGATGATAGGAAGAATTATGTTAAGTTTCATGTTGTGACTCACACATGTGAGGTAAATATATTAGAGTTTGCAGTGTTATATGTACAGTGCATAGGAAAGAGAGAGTACATGGTGCATGAAGGGCCAAATGATGGAATCAAGTCTCTAAGTTTTTTATACTTCATGTTGTCTCAATATTATAAGTGGATCCATGATCCTTCAGGTGAGTTTCTTCTTACAAGGGTTCATTGTTATGTTTAAGGGAAGAATAGACCTAATTGGAGGTGTAATTTAACGAAGGAAGTATAAATTTTAACAACAAAACATATAACAAAATTAGGGTATGTGTTAGAGGTTGATAAAGGGTCTTGGAATCAATAATTTGATTAAGGGGTTGTTTGATTTTATGGTGAAATATTTGGGCATCAATATGTTGAGAGGGATAGAAGGCTATAAGGCCTTACGAAGAGAATTAGTATGAAGTAGAGGAGTGGGACTATAGGAAGATTCAAGACACCTTGAAATAGGTCAGACAAGTCCCCCAAGAGTGATTGAGGCTAGTGAGAATCCCATCTTATTATTTTGAGCATCTAGACCAAAAAGAGGCCTATCTAGACCTAGACTTGAGTGATAGGAGAAATGCATGTTTGAAGTTGCTTTAAGAATCAAGGTATAAAATGATGGTGAAGGGTATGTAGAAATGTTGTCAAGGATGATGGAGGATTCCAAATAATGGAGTTGAGTCACATAACCACAGGTGCATCTATCTAATTATTTCCTTCATAAGAAAGCTAATCCAAATGCAAATAGGTGTGTGGAAGCAATAATATACATCTCATGGTGTTGAAGCATGTGAATTGTGTCATGGAGAGTCTCTTAGAGATCCTCAGTGTAGAGGGAAGTGTGAGTCATCTCAATAAAGCTAGGAAATCTTCTTGAAGGGTAAAACACACCAAGGAGGTAAGATTTTATCCAAAGAAGAATATAGTGAAATTTTCTATAACATTTGCACCATGTTGGTATCAGAGTTGGTTTCTCTGTTAGGTATATTGCAAGAATTCATATTATTTTGAATTGATTGATAGTTTAAAAGTGTGAAGGTGATTGTAGATAGTATGGAAAAAATAGAGAAGCCATCATTGCAAGGTATAATGAAGTTTATCCAAGAATAATTCATGGGAAATATGGATGCCATGATGAATGCACAAATGGATATGAAGCATGAAATCAGAAACCTAGAGACAAGGATGAAAAGCATGGAAGTAGTATGCTCAAGAATAGAGAAGTTAGTCATTGGAGATGATGATCATAGGCATGGAAATTTATTGTTGCTAAGGAGATTACTACAAAAAAAAAGCAAACCTCAGGAGTCAATCTATAGGATACTTCTATTCAAAACTAGATGCATAACAAGAGGAAAGGGAAATTAGGTAATTATTGATAATGAAAGTAATGCTAATATTGTGTCTGAGGAAATGGTTAGTAAATTGGGGTTAAAGAGGTTAGTTCACCCTACACCTTATAGAGTGGCATGGGTTCATAAGAACCATCAAATTCTTGTAAATGAGCAATGTAGAGTACCTTTTAAGATTGGAAGTTTACATGATGGGGTGTTATGTGATGTAATGCCTATGGATGTATGTCATTTACTCCTAGGCAGGCCATGGAAATATGAAAGGAAGGTGGTGTATATTGGTAGGTTGAATAAATGTTTTCTAACAAATAATGTAATAGAGCATGTTTTAGTGCATTTGATGGATCAGGATGCAGATAAAGAAAAGAGGAGCATGGTGTTTAGGATAAAGGAATTTTTGGTGAAGACCAAGAACCGGATCTTAAAACTCTTGAAAGAGGGAGGAGTGAGTGAATCCTTAGAAGAAGGATGTGAATCAAAAAATTTCAAGTTGCAACAAGTAAGATCCATTAAAAAGGATCAATTAAATCAGGTAAAATCTCAAAAAAGTTTGAAAGAGAACATGAAGTTCTCAAGAAAAGTGAAAGAAGACCAAGAAGGTCAATAAGGTCACCTAGGTGAGAGTGACAATAGAGAAGAAGAGGAAAGAACTTGGAAAATAATCCTATAGGACCTCATGGAAGGTCAAGAGAGACAGGATCAAAAATAAAATAAGCATGAATCCATACCATATAGCTAAGAAGGTGGTCTAAAGAGCGAAGAAGCAGCTGATAAGGAGAACATCAGTTTTGAGAAAGACCAGAGGATGTCATGGGCATCTAAGGAAGACAATAAACTCTATATTTTAAAAATAATCAATGTTTCAAGTGTGTAATTTCAGGTATAAAGAAAAAATTTCTAAATAAGGACATGCACCAAGAAATTATAGGTGGATAAGCCAAAGAAAAGAGAAAAATAATGCCTAATCAGGTATTTGAGGGTCCTAAAAATTTTCAAGAAGTTGAAAGTCAATGCAAGAAGTGTCAAGTTGATTGTCAAAGAGGTCTAAAACTAGAAAGAATGAATATAATGCAGCTAAATAAAGAGGTCAAGCCAAGAAAAGGACAACGCATGGGAGCTAGGAATGCTGATAATAGAACCTTGAAGGAGAAAATGCTAGAGGAAAACAAAGAGGATCAGGTTGGGAATAAGAAACCTAAATCAAGTATGTTAAATGGAAGACATATGCAAGTCCTAAGCAAAGAGAACATGTTGGGTAAGCAAAGAATGGGGTCTAGAGATCAATAATACAATCTAAGCATGCCTAGAGATGAAAGAAATAAACAAGGTATAGTCCATGAGAATACTATATCAGTCAAAATATATCAAATCTTGTGTGGAGAAGGTATGAGACTGAATAAGGAACAAACCTACCTAGACCTAAGAATACAACAACGGATACAAGAAGCCTGAAATATGACAAAGGTAAGCATATACATGACTTAAACCTAATCACAGATACTCAAATATTATTTTTGGATGAATTCTTGGAAAGTGTTAATGGAAGTAAGGGAAGTTTGAGAAAACACCATACTAGTATATGGAATACTATAATTCAAACAAGTGGACTCATAATAGCTCAAGAGGAAGATATAATGAGACTTAAGCTAATCCTTGAAGGCAATGAACATGAATATACAAAATTTTATCTTGTATATGAATTTTTGGTATAATTTAATAGATTTAAGATTGATATGTATCTCAAAGAATGGATTGAGATAGTAAGAACTTGGGAAGATGAAGCAATATCAGGTATGGAACATGATATAGTAGTTCAATAAATGAAATTAATGTTGGGAAATCATATGGTATAGCATGCTGATTTTAATCTTAAGAAGATTCTACATGACTGGTATAGGCTAATGGAACAAGAAAAATTCTCTGTAAGAACAATAAAAAAAAGAATAGTGAGAGACTATACCTTGAAGAAATTGAAAATAGAACATGTACAACATGGTGTAGATATGAATAATGATAATCGTTTTAAAGGGAGAGTTAGGAGTACCTGTACAAGCCAATAAGAAATAAGATTAAAGGAAAGAAAGTATAAAAAACTTATGAAAAATGATATAAATCATATCATGAGAATTCAAATAAATAATCCTAAAGTTGAAATGATCATTTACAGTCAAGAAGGGGTATTAAGTCTGATTGAAATAAAAAATAAAGTGGAAAATATTTTAGTACAAGGTAAAGAAGTGGTGGCAAATTGGGAACAAGAATAAGAGGGAATTAAATTGCAAGGAGATAGAAAAACTGCTAAGAACCACAAAATTCCAGAGAATAAAAAATCTTGAAGAGGTTGTATAAATAAGGGAGGATCATGTTATGATGATAACCAGTTATAGTGACATGAAATTAAGCCTAAGGAGCCATGTGGAATCTCAAAGCATGCAAGAGAGTTAAATGTCAGTCTTGAAGACTTACATTTTATTAGCAAAGTGAATAGAGCTTATGAAGAAACCAAGTGTGAAAAAGAACAAAGGATGGTAATAGAGCAAATTGAGAGGATAGTTAGAGCTTGGAAATCGGTGTCTTGGGTAGTCCTAGATGTTATGAGAAAAGGTAGGTATGAAGGATGCAAGGCATAGTTGGATTCCATGATGAAGAAGGTGGAAGGAGAGAAAGAGGAAAGAAAGGAAGTAAGATACATGAAGAAGAATTACAAGTACAAGTTAAAATTGGTGGTTGTGAGGAAGAGCACACCAGTAATCCAAGAAAAACAAGCAAGGATTATAACAAGAAATTGGAATATAAGAAAGAAAGAGACATCTGTAATGCATTTGAGTACGAGCTCAAATTTTTCTTACAAGGAAACTATGATGCAGGAGCATCAAGAACCAAGTGTAATAAGGTCATATGAGACCATTAAACATGTCAGTCTAGGTGTGAGTGGGTGAGTGTTAAAGTTGAATATGTTGTAAAAGTTTGAATAATTGCTTATAAGAGGTTGTAGGAGTAAATGAGTTTAGTAAAATCGGAAAAGTGATTAGATAAGATGGAATAAAGCCATGAAAACCATATAAATTTTTAATGTTTCCTTCAAACGTGTGTATGGTTTGTTTGGAGCTGGTCTAGGATTTTCTTTAAGAAAAATTAGTGTTGGTTGCACTTTGATAGGAAGTTGTTGAGTCAAACATAGTAATTATCCAGGCTAGTTGAGAGAGAGAGAGAGAGAGAGAGAGAGAGATTTATTCAAGTGTACAGTCATGAAGAGACTCTATAAAAACATGTAACCAAGATAGATAAGGCATAATAAAGTTGTGGAAGGATGCTGCAGGTAGACTTTTATGTGAAATTTTCTTAATTGATAGCTTTGTAGAGACTGGGCATGGTGCACCCTATCCAGACTGAGTACAAAACTTGTGACAGTCATCCTAAGTGATTTTTTAAACCTCCGTGAAGGTATGAATAAAAGGAGTAAGATAATATAATCCACCATGAATTTTTATAACTATTGAAATCTCATGATTTGTTATGTAGACCATGGTTTACCCTCTTGGGCCCTAACTAGGGAAAATAATATCTTGAGTTTCATCTATTGAAAATGAATAAAATTTGGTGATCACCTCTATATAGATGATATGAAGAATTATCTTAAGTTTCATGTCGTGACTCACATGTGTGAGGTAAATATATCAGAGTTTGCAGTGCTATATGTACAGTGCACAAGAAAGAGAGAGAACAAGGTGCATAAAGGGTCAAATGATGGAATCATGTCTCTAAGTTTTTATACTTCATGTTGTCTCCATCTTAGAATTTGATCCATGCTCCTTCAGGTGAGTTCCTTCTTTCAAGGGTGTATTGTTATGTTTAAGGGAATAATAGACCTAATTGGAGGTGTAATTTAATGAAGGTATTTTTTTTACCAAAGGAACATATAGCGGAATTAGGGTATATGTTAGAGGTTGATAAAGGGTCTTGGAATAAATAATTTGACTGAGGGGTTGTTTCATGATATGGTGAAATATTTGGGCATCAATGAGTTGAGAGGGCTAGAAGGCTATAAGGTCTTAGGAAGAGAATTAGTATGAAGTTGAGGAGTGAGATTCTAGTAAGTGTCAAGACACCTTGAAATAGGTCAGAAAAGTGCCCCAAGAGTGATTGATAGTAGTGATAAGTCCATATTATTATTTTGAGCATCTATACCAAGAAGAGGCCTATCTAGACCTAGGCCTAAGTGATAGGAGAGATGCATGTTTGAAGTTGCTTTAAGAATCAAGGTATAGAATGATGGTGAAGGGTATGTAGAGATATTTTCAAGGATGATGGAGGCTTCCAAATAATGAAGTTGAGTCAAGTAACCATAGGTACATCTATCTAATTATTTCCTTCGTATGAAAGTTAATCCAAATGCAAATATGTGTGTGGCAATGGTAGGATATATCTCATGGTGTTGAAGCATGTAAATTGTGTCATGGAGAGTCTCTTGGAGATCCTCAGTGCAAATGGAAATTCGATTCATATCAAAAAAGCTAGGAACTCTTCTTAAAGGGCAAGAAAAACCAAGAAGGTAAGATTTCATCTAAATAAAAATACAGTGAAAGTTTTTATAACCTCTACACCATCTAGGATGGCTTTTGGTTCTAGAAGGATGGAGCCTTCATTAGTGAGTTGTGATAAAGTGGCTTGTGTTTGGACATTGGTTCCCAAAACTTTCTTCAAACATGAGACATGGAAAATTGGGTGAATTCTAAAGGAAGGTGGAAGCTCTAATTTATAAGCAACCGAACCAATTTTCTAGAGGACCTTATATGGGCCGTAAAAATTTGTGGAAATCTTATGACGCCCTTTGAGCTTCAAGGATGACTGATTGTAAGGTTGGACATTAAGGAAGACCATATTGCCTAGTTGGAAGGTGCATTTGGAGCGGTGTTGATCAACCTGTTACTTCATGTGGTTCTATGCCATGTGGATATTGGCTCGTAGAGTGTTGAGAATCTAATCTTGGGTACAGAGAGTAGTGTCTACTACATGAACTCTTGAACTTTCAAGATTATATGAAAGAAGGGTTGGTGGATTTTGACCATAAACTACTTCATATGGGGTCATTTTAGTAGAAGTGTGGTATGAGGTATTGTACCACCACTCTGTAAGGGGAAGCGACTTTGTCTACTGGTGTTGTTTTTTGAAACAAAGCAATGAAGGAACATTTATAAACACTTGTTGACAATTTATATCTGGCCATCTGTCTGGGGGTGATACCCAGAGCTCATCTTTAATTGGGTGTCTGTGTGTTGGAAAAGCTCTATCAAAAAATTTCTAGTGAAAGTTACATCATGATCAGAGACAATGGAGGAAGGGATTCCATACAAAAAGAAATATGATCCACAAAAATCTAGGTGACCGTGGAGGCTTTATATGGATGGGTGAGGGAACAGAAATTAATATATTTAGAGAGGCAGTCGACCATAACCAAGATTACTTATTTACCTCTTGACTTAGGGAGACCCTCGATAAAAGCCATAGAGATATTTGTTCAAATCCTAGTCAGAATTGGAAAGGGCTCCAAAAAACCAGGAATTGATGTTGTCTTACCTTTGTTGGATTGGCAGGGATCACATTTTGCTACCATATATTTAATGGCACCCTTCATTCCATTCCAAAATAAGTTTTGTCGTGCTTTCTCATAGGTTTTGAGAAATCTGGAGTGTCCTGCTAATGGAGAAGCACGGATTTCATATAAGATAGCTTAATGAAGGTCTGCACAATGGGGAAACACTAGATGGCCCATGTGTCATAGAAATGCACCATCCCATGAATAATGCAGTATTATTATGGGTCAATGGGCAATCATTGGATGAGGTATTATGAGGAGGGATCAAGTGAATACCTATTTTTTACAAATTCCATCTAGTTTGGGATGGAATGGAGATGGCTGATAGGGATGCCTGGTCCTTAAATTCACGTGAGAGAGCATCAAACATAATATTATCTTTACCCTTCTTATAGGTTATATCATAATCATACCCCATGAGTTTTTTGACCCATTTCTATTGTGTTGGGGATGAGACATGTTGTTCTAAGAAATATTTTAAACTCTGGTGATCTGTTTTGATGCAAAAATTATTCCCCGATAGGTATGGTCGCCATTTTTGTACTGTATGGATAATTTCCATCATTTACTTCTCATATGTAGACAAGGCTAAGTTTTGACCTAAAAGAGATTTTCTAGTGAAGTAAATTGGGTGACCCATTTGGAGAAGGACAGAACCCAAGCCATTCCCACATGCATCACTTTTAATGGTGAAATTTTTAGTGAATTCTGGCATGGCCAAAACTAGTGTGCTACACATATCCATTTGAAGAGCCATAAATGCTTAGTTAGTGGCTATGTTATAGGTGAAGGCATCTTTCTTTAATAAGGTAGTCAAGGGGGGCTGCAATATTTCCACAGTCCTTAACAAACTTTTGGCAGTACCTTGTAAGGCCTAGGAAACCATGGAGGCTCTTGAGAGTTGTTAGCCGAGGCCACTCTTGCATTGCTCTGACCTTTTCTAAATCTACATGGACCCCGTCGGCAAAGAAAATGTGCCCCAGGGATAATTTTAGTGGTGAATATTTGTAATTTGGTGAATATTCCATTTTTGAAAAATTTAAAAAGGTAAATTTTCTAGCGCGAGTCAGTGACCTATTCACCTAAAAATTATAGTTTAATTTTTTTAGGGGTCGGCTTCACCTACCCTTGAAACTATCCCCTATATAATCCTAGATTATTCGTCAGGTAGAACACTACTAGCTCACTCATACCACCTGAGGGCATATGTATTATCAAGTATAGTAAACGCATGACAAGAGGGCGGAGGCTACAGACGCATGACAGGGAGTTTCTTGACACGTGACAAGGAGAGTTTGTTGACGCGGAACAGGAGTGCAGAGGAAGAAGATGCACGATAGAGATTTTGTTGACACATGACACATATATTTTGTTGTCACGCGACCAGAGGGCAGAGGTTGTAGATGCGCGACAGAAGATTTTTTGTCACATGTCAACAAGGTTGTTATCGCATGACAACAAATCTCTTGTCTGACGTGCAAAAGGAGATTTGTTGTCGTGTGACAACAACCTTGTTAACATGTGAAAACAAATATCTTGTCACATGTCTACATCCTTATGTCACACCACTTGAAAATTAGGTAGAAATTTTCATAGAACCCCCAAAAAATTTGCCTTCTCACAAAACCGGTTCTGGGGATATTTGCCAGGTATTTTCCACCTCCAATTTTCAAGAGGTCTCTTAAAATGAACCATAATGTGCCCTAAATATTCCACTTTTTCGAGGCCAAAGGAACACTTAGAATATTTGGCACATAATTTATTATCTACCATAATTTGTAATTCCCTCTCAATATGTTAGAGGTGCTCGGCCCATGTGTGGCTGTAGATCAGGATATCATTAAGGAAAACTAGGGTAAATTGATGAAGGGAAGGCTAAAAGATTTTATTCATGAGTTCTTGAAAGTTGGAAGGGGCATTTATAATGCTAAATGGCATGACCAAAAATTCATAGTGAACATCATGAGTGTGTTAGGCTATTTTTGGAATGTCTTCAGGATGCAGTTGAATTTGGTGATAGCTAGAGTGAAGGTCCAATTTAGAGAAACATTTTTCCCCATGGAGCTCATCTAGAAGCTCATCAATGACCAGAATGGGGAATTTATCCTTGATGGTGAGGTAGTTAAGGGCATGAAATTCAATGAAGAGCCACCACGATCTATCGTTTTTATGGACTAGAAGTATTGGAGAGGAGTATGGGCTGGTGCTGGGGAAAATGATGATTGATTTGAGGAGGTCCCAAACTAGGTTTTCAATTTTAGTCTTTTGAAAATATGGATAGAAATAGGGATGGATGTTGGGGGGGATTTTTCCTATGACAAGTGGGATGTAGTGATCTTCAGGTCGTGAAGGGGGAAAACCCATTGGTTTGATAAAAATAGTAATATGTTTGTCGAGGATGGCTTGCAAGTCCACAGAGTTTCTAGTAGTAGTGGGGGGTTGGAGTTAGATGAAGTGTAGCTGGGAAATTATCACATGGGATCCTTTCTTCATAATATTTTCTATGAGATGGTAGCTGATGATGAAAGTAGATCCTAGAAATAATCTCTTTAAGGTGTGTTTCTGGTGGTTATCTATGAGTTGTATCGAGAGCATAAAAAATCCCATAGAATGGGTCCCAAAGTGCGGAGCCGATTTGCACCTAAAACCACATCACATCCACCTAGAGGTAGGGAAAACAGATTTAATCGTAGAGTGTAGTCACCTATCGTAATGCGTACATTCCAACATGTCCCTTTATAAGGAAATTTCCCCCCATTAGCAATCATTACTTCAAAGCTAGAACAAGGGTACATAAAGAAGTGTACCTGCTTAGCAATGTGGGGATCGATGAAATTGTGTGTGTTGCTTGATTAAATGAGGATTGTGAGAGGAATTTATTTGAAGCACCCCTTGACCTTCTTAGTTTGCAAGGTGGTAACACTAGCTATTACTACAAGGATATCTATGGTTGATCTTATTGTGGTTCGGAATCCTTTGTAAGGCTTGGTTCATCTGGAGCATCCTAGAAGTCCTGGCCATCAGCCTCATTGTATTTCTCTAGTGGTGATTCCATATCTAGTAGGTAAAGCTTTTATTTGATGCAAATGTGACATTTAACCCATTTATCATCACAGTTGTAACGTAATCCCTTCTCCTTACGTGCCCACATCTCGGCCTTGGTGAGATGTTTGATCTGGGTGTTGGACGTTGGTCACTAGTTGGCTGGGTTCTTGGTTGTGAATGACAGTGGGGGTTGATGTTGCGTTGATATTTTATCTTCAACCAACTTCACTAGGCCCAAGGTTTCCATCATGTTAGTGGGGTGAAACATTTTCACCTCTGAGCAGATTGGATTCTTGAGGCCACTAGCAAAGCAACTCTTGAAGAAGTCTTTTGTTAGCCCTTCAATGTGATTATCCAATTTCTCAAACTCCTGCTAATACTCTTGAACAGTACCGGTCTGACGGAGTTTGGTGAAATCTCAAGTGAAGTCCTCGAATTCAAAGGGGCCAAATCTACCCAAAATGAGGGAAGTAAATTTCTTCCAATCGGGTTCATCATTTTTTATGAGATACCAATGGTACCATTGTAGTGCATCATTTTCCAAGTGGTAGGAGGGGATTGGAACTTGATTAGCAGAATAAGTACCATGAATGTTGAAGAACTGCTCGGCCTGATAAATCCATCATGTAGGATATGTACCATTAAACTTGGGAAAGTCCAACTTGGGTCCATAGGATTGGTTGGAGAAGGATTTGTGTGATGAGTAATCCTCCTTTTTCCATTGTTTGATCAAAATATAATTCTACTAATCCAATCCTTACAACCTTTGAGCCATCTCAATGACCTGAGATTTCAATGTTTCAAGTTCTTCCTCCATGAATTTTTTTCCTGTACGGGTGACAACCATAACCAAGGTTCTTTTTTTGGAAATGGATAGAAAAACTCTTTCTAAAACACGTTTAGTAATGGAAATTTGGGATTTGAGCTCAAGAAAACATGCATAATGGACTTGGACGGGGTTTTTGCCACTTTCTAGGCAATTTTGATAGAGGAAAAATGTGATTTGGGGGCCGTAATGGTAAGAACTGCAAAAAAATTCCTTGAGGAAAAAATTAACAGAATAGTGAAAGGAATAATGTGTTCGAATTTCAGGGAAATCGGGTAAAAATGAATTTATGGAAAACCCTAAAAAAATTAATGATTTTGGCACGATTTGGTTTTTTAAGGAGGAAGGGTGTCAAGAAAATGATGACAGCTTCTGAAGCTTGTGATTTGGAAATGGAGACAACCACTTGGAACTTTCAAGGTTGTCTAGCTCTAGCCAATGCCCGAGTCAGGTTTCCATGTGAAAGTTAAGGAGTGCCTATTGAATTTTCTTCTCTTTCTTCTGGCTCTGGATGTCTACAATATTTTTTTTAACTAGTTATCTGGTTTCTCCTAAAACTGAATTTCACGGGATGGTTAACAGAATGCGAACGGAATGCAATATTGTTGGAAAAGATAGAGCTCACAACTTCTACCCAGATATGCAGAATAGAATGCAACAATCCAAACAAAATGTAAAAAAGATCTGTACCTCTTTCTGATCACCAAGATCCCATTTGGGTGAGGTGAGAGCATACGGTGCACAGAATAAGATTATCTCAATTTACTAAAAAAATTGCCAAAGTACCACTTTCTGATCACCAAGATCTCATTTTGGTGAGGTGAGAACATATGGTGGGCATAATTAGATCATTGTAATTTATTGCAGAGATAAAAAATAGGCCCTCGAAATATATCTGATACCAAATGTGAGGACCCTGCAACACTATTTTACCAAACACAACAATTTTATCTAGAAATGCAAACAACCGACAACAGATAACTCAAACAAAAGAACTCGAAATGATATTACAAATAACTCAGAATGATATTGAATTGCAAGCCTCTTCAAGGGGGAAACCTCCTTTGAGAAAGCTCAATACAATATATTCATGGATGTCCTATTGAGCCTCAACACCTTCTTATATACTAATTCATATCCAAGAAACTACTACTTCACGTACATGTGGGATTTATTCAAATATGATGAAGGGACAACTTACAAAGCATATGCGTCCAAAGTAACTAATCTACTATAAAGCAAATAAAAGGGTAGGAAAACGAGTTCCTAAAACATATTTGAAGATAGGTTCACACAGAGCAAGAAAGCTCAAGTTGTGTCTCATTTTGAAAGGAGGGTGAAATCAGTCTTATAGGGTCGACGGCGACCCGGCTAGATCACCGCCGACTACAAGAAACTGTTCCTAAGAGTGGTAAATGATTGATTTGTTCAAGACATGGAGCTTTTAGGGATTGGGATAAGTGCTTTAAAGCATATAAATATGGATTAGATAAAAGCTAGAAAAAGCATGTGTGTGGATTTATGTGGTTACAGATAGAGGCATCCTAAAAAGAAATCTAATTAAAGATAATTAGATAATGGAGATTAATAAAGGTCATTAATGAATATTAATTATGAATTAAAAGTGTTAAGCAAATAGATGGGAATTTAAATTAAGAAATGAATTAAATTAAAATGGGTCTAGATAGGACCATGATGAAATCAGTGCACACAGACAACAAGGGTATCGATACCGAATTTTGGTATCTACACTTAGGAACATTTGAAATATGAATCATTGTCCTAGCCATTTCTAGGATAGTCCTATCTTTATTTTCTGTGATGTCATTCTGGAGTGGGGACTAAGGATTTTTTAGCTCTCTCTAAATCCCACAAGATATATATAATTTATCAAACATTTTACTAACATATTCACCTACATTATCTATTTTAATTCTTTTAATTATTTGATTAGAAAAATTTTCAACTAAGGCTTTAAATTTTTTATATTTAGATAGGACTTCATATTTTTTTTCTTACTAAAATATGACCATCATCCAAGAGAAATCATAAATTAAACTAACACTAAATAGAGCACCACCAAGATAAGTAACCTCGAGTGGACCTTGAACATCGCTATGAATTAACTCTAAAAGATGAGAAGATTTAAGAGCACGATATTTGTGAATTGGTACTTGTTTCTTACCACATTTCTTGATCGGATGTTACTTTAGGAAGGCCTATCACAATATTAATATGATACATATTAGATATAGTTTAAAGTACTTATATCATAACCATGCTCTCATAAGAGAGAAAAACAAATTATTACAAATATAGTATCACTTGTTGACATCCAAATTCATATTCTAAATTATATATATATATATATATATATATATATATATATATATATATATATATACCCATAATTTATAGAGCTAATACTTGATTATATTTAAAACCATTCATGTTCTATTAAATTAAATTTTAAGTTATTATTATGTTAAATTAATATTAAATTTTTTAACTCCACATTTATAAAATTTAAACAAATTAAGAATGATACATCATATCTCTCTCACACACAGACTATATATATATAGAGAGAGAGAGAGAGTCTTAGATGAATATTAAAAGGTAGTCACTTTGAAAATAAATATTGAAGGGTTCATTTGAGAATTTCTTTAATAAAACTTTCTCATATATATCTTCAAATGAATCCTTCAATATTTATCTTCAAATTGACTACCTTTTAATATTCATCTAAGACTCCGTCTATTGAGGGAGCTAATTTATTTTTAATCGCATGTCCAACTATTCCAATGAGAAACTATGTATCTAACTACCCTTTTTCTTCAGATTAAATATATTCCATCATTTGGATATATTATTTCATATTCGTAGCCAATGAATGTATTTTACCCATGTTTTAGAATTGGTGGCAATATCTTGATATTTAATTTCTTAATTGCATGAAATACCACGTTTTTTAATCAAATAATAGCGTAAAATTTTTAATTGCAGGAATCTATAAACTTGTCCACGTAAATACAAATATTTTTGATACATTGGAGTTGACGGAGTCACTTTATCCATTCCTCGACAGAAACAACAAATATATTTAGGGTTTTCGTTATTGATTTAGGATTTAGATGCTTTGAGAATATATTTAGATTTTATATTATTATTATTATATGCCTCCACCTGAAGAGAATTATCGTTGTTTATAAACTCTATGCAAAAATAAATAAAAATTTATTGTATTTGTATTGCAGGGTTGTGAAAGAATTCAAATAGGTCAGCTGGAACAGGACAGCCATGACAATCCACACAAGACATGGTTTAAGCATCCATGACTTCGCATATAAAAAACTTATTTTATACAAAAGGTTATATCAAGGCCTCGGTTATGCTTAGGGTTTGGAGTTTAGATATTGAATTTCAGAGTATTTTAGATTTCTAATTTATAATTTTTGATATCCAACACAATTTTTGAAATATTATATTTGTATTTTATTTATTGTATTGTAGATTTTAGGATTCACAATCCTTCTTTTTTTCAATTTATATCCAATTCAATTTGGATTTTAGGCTTTTACGTTTCCTAACAGTTTTCGTTCCCAAGTGTAATAAATCTAATTCAATTTGGAGTTTTAATTTGGATTTTAGGCTTTTAGGTTATAAATTTAAGTATTATATATCTTATAAGAGATTATTTACGTAATAAATGAAATGAATACAATGTGCGTAACTATTTTTAATAAATATTTCAATACAATTTTTGTAGTAGATTAAATTTCTTGTAGCTAAAATTGTCTTAAAACCCTAATTGCCCTTCAAGAACTCTAATACCATAACAGAACAAGCCAGATCAAGTAAATAATGTTCAACAAATTATGGGGGAATCCCAAAGATTAAAAAAACCCACCGGAGTAAAAACACCTTCCTTTATTAAATGAGGAATAAGACAACTTTTACCCAACATCCAATAAATCTGCACTTCTTCTCACAATCAGGTCCCACAAGACTTTCACTAGCATAAATGCTTGAACGTCTCCAAAGGTGTAATATCATAATACTTACATATTCCATTACCAATCTCAAATGATGTCATCCTATTAAATAAGGTGGGTGATGTGGTTATACCATGACAGTTGTACTGCTTCATTCATTATCAATTCATAAAGAATTAATTAAACCTCCACACTAATGTTGGATTGGATCATACATTTATAAGCTATGACATAACTTATATTTTGAATGTAAATATGTAGTGACACAGAAAAATGTGACTCCACTTAGTATTACACTCCAACAAACCATTAGTGTTGGTAGGAAGTAGTTACATAATTGTCACGATGAGAGACATAACCACCCATGAGTAAGATGAAACTGTTGTGATATGAGACAATACCTCTACAGGAAAAATAGAACGTCCATATTGTGAGAGAGAACTAGCATGGTGACCCATAGCAAGTGACCAAGGGGGTAGAAAATAAGGGTTAGAAGCAAAATATCTCTTCCTAGTAGACAAAAAATACTAGAAACAGCTAATTTTGGGAGAAACAAGTAAATTGAGTAAGAGTAGGTTTTTTAGTGGTATGATCATTTTGAAACATCTTGTCGTTTTTTGGAGATTTTTCTAGTCATTGACTATATTAAAACATTACACTGTGTAAAAAAGGTTGTGCTTACAGAAACTATGTCATAGATTTTTTAGTATGTTTATAAAATCGTCGAGACTTCCTCACAAATATTTTACCACTTTCATCTACTCCATACTTATTAATATTAGTTGTGACATTATATTGCAGTTTCATCTCTCTTAAAAAATATAGTGTAAGCATTTAATGTGATTCTATTCAATTTAATGTCATATTTATCATGTCTCATGTTTTCTTTACCCTTTACTTAAATTATAATTATATTTACCACATCTCTCTCTATCAAATAGTATGGTTTCATTTCCCGTGCTTTAGATTTCATTTTATTTACATTACACCTTATTTACACATCTTCTAATTTCTTTGATTTTTTTCTTGTATTAGGTGGTTTACAACCTTATTTGCACACCTTTCAATTCCTTTGATTCCTTTCTTAGGATTTATTAGGCATCTTAAAATCCTTTAGAATATTACTTTATATCTCTTTAATTAATTTTCTATATATCATAAGATGTCATTTACATACCTTTTTTAGTACATCTCTTGATTTACAAAATTTTCTATCTTTTTCATTAGATGTCCATTTTAACATTTATCTTATTTTTTCCTCAAAACTTTTATAAGCCATAGATGTCATCACATTTGTGAAAACATAGAAATTAATAATTATGTAAAACAGAAGTGAATCCAACAATCGTGCACGAAGTTGGTGGACAATTCCGTGGACATAAAAACCCGAAATAAAGGTACCGCGATCGCGGTTTTAAAACCGCGAGCGCGGTCCTAAAACCGCGATCGCGGTTATTGAATTCTAGGTTCGGTAATTACCGAACCTAGTTCCGCGATCGCGGTTTATAACCGCGAGCGCGGTTATAAACCGCGATCGCGGAACTCTGAGACAAAATTTAACAGTCCCGCGACTCGTTATTTTCCTAATTTTCAATTCGAACCGCGACTTTTCCTAAACGTTTTTCACTCGCACTTTCAATACTATCTCAAAATTGCTCATCGGACTTCTGGATAGCGATAGATTCAACCATGCCGCCAAGACGAGGAGGTAAGTCCCCGATTGTAATCATTTTTTTGCATTTTAGGTTGTTTTTTTTGCATTTTAGGTTTTTTTTGGCATTTTCATGGGTTTTGTGAATTGTTTGTTTATGTATACAATTTTATTGTTTTATCAGTTGGTCGGCAAGCTCGGGCTCGTGCAAACCGTCAAAACATTCCTCAAAACCCACCGAACATTCCTCAAAACCCTCCGAACATTCCTCAAAACCCTCCTCCAAACATAGATCCGCCCCCTGTGGCTCCTTCTGTCCCCACTGAGCCAACAGGAACGCAAGATAATATCATTGGAAGAATCCAAGAAAATAAAATTGTCATTGAGAACCTAATTCAAACTATAAGACAAAACCATGCTACAAATCCATCCCGCATGACTTTAGCCAATACATTGCAAACATTGATTGGCGAAGTCGAGTCTGCAACCAACCAAATACATAGATGGAACACCTTTAGAAGTGACTGTAGGCGGTGGTATGCGGATAAACTATCTCATGCGGCCGTCAAAGACAAAAAAATTGGAAAAGACCTAATTTGTGCATTATTTACCGACCCTAGAACCAATGCCCCCCCTGCAGTTACTTGCAAACGGTTCCCAATCCATTGGTGCCATGATGATAGAATCAAAAACAATTTTTGGGACCGATGGTGGATGGTTTTTGATTATCCACCATGCAACAACAATGAGGTTCCTCTTTATTTTTTGAAGAAATTATATTGTGAGTTTGTGCTCAATGAGGTCCCGAATTATTTTGACTTTTCAGACTTTTTTGGTCGAGGAGGTGGCTCTGCACAGAGCAGACCTGGTGCACGCGTAGGTCAGCCTAGGATCCCCCATGCCCCAAAACCCCCACTGCCTTCAATTATCCCTCCTACAGTGAAGGAGGTTGTGGAGATTGATACATTGCATGCATTGAGGGAGCTCACTGACACTCTCACCCAGCATAGCACCCAGATTGCATCCGGTGATGTTGGTGGAGGTGCCAGTTCTAGTGCACCACACCACTGTGGATCATGTGGTGCCGTATGCACTGCAGGCGAGACATCATTTGCTGGTTCACAGGATTTTTTTTCTATAGATGAGATGCTGGGGAATGTTTTTGGAACTGGAGCCACTGATATTGGTCTTTCACAGGTAAATTTTAAATAAATTTAAATAATATATATATGTACAATAGTTTAATTCACATGTTTGAGATATTAATATATATATGATTGTACGTCATGTACATACATGTAAAAAACTAATTTTTTATTTTATTTTAAATAGCAAGAGCCGGTGAAGGAAACATCCGGTGTTGACATGCTAGCTACTGCGGTTGGGCGTGTTTCAAACGTAAGTTTCAAGTTGTACAAACTTACATTTTTAATAAATCATTTAATTGCACTAGATTATTATTATAATTTGTTTCACGTGTATGTTGTACATGTATTAATATTTTTCTCTTTTATACACAGGAGCCTGGCGGGTCATCATCTGCTCAGGGAACTGAAGCTACTGGCATGCCTCGCATGAGTTTTACGCAGGTTAGTTACAAATCTCTTTAATGAATGATAAGAGTGATGAAGAAATGTAAAAAAGGTTAAATCCTCTTGTACCCTTTATCTAAAAAAATCTATGCGTCCTTTCCATATGATTATAAGTTTTATATGGATTGGTGTACTGAGATTTAAGAATTTACAACATCATTGTATGATCAAGAAGTGAGGTTTGTATTTACTTGTTTCTTATCTATTAATCCAACATTTATCAATACTATATTGAAATGGGGGTAATTTGTAGTACCTAAATGTATTCCCAACACTTGGAAACATGACGTGTTACAACTATAATGATATATATCTCATTCACACATAACTTGAACAACTTAAGGAAATGTCTCACTCTATATCCACTTCGCTTCTACTAGATAACAAGTATTCTCCATCCCAACCCCTCACAAATCACTGCACATGTTATTGAACATATGCATAATCCTCCATGTGTCTCAGACCTAATTTATTAGACATCATGGACATGTTTGTAGGTTTAGGATAAGTTAAAATCCAACCTATCCACCCCCTACGAACCTATCCCATACACTTCTAATATTAACTTTTTCAAAAGGGTTACTTGGCTTAGTCAACCTAGGTAGTACTTTTAGGTTTGTTGAGTAAGAAATCTAACGATTGGTCATATATAAATATTCATTCACTAAAACCTAGTAGGGTGACCTTGGAAAATTCAAGGATCCTCTATTCTCACTCTAATAAAATTAAGAAGAAACATCAAGGACCATTTGATTCCTTAAGAGTACCCATAACAACAACAAACTACCAGTTTGAAGTTATCCATGTTTCTTCCCATAGATCAAACATGAGCTAAATTTGTGCATGTTTCCATGTGTGAGGGATGAATCAAGGGCTTGTATTCTATTATATATTATGCCACACCTCATAATGGGTTTGAGGAGCTATAATGTATTGGTCATATTTATACCCTTATTTAAAATTTCTACTGAAAAAGGTACAAGGATTATAAACAGGTAGACAATTATTATCTAATTAACTTCCAACATCAATTAAGCATGACAAAAATAATTCATTCCAACTTGAAATGGACTAAGTGATAAACAATAACTTTATCAATATACAAGAGGGGAGAGAAACTTAGCTTGTTTAGGAAGATTCTGGGATGAGCTAGATGTGACAGGTAGCGGAGCAGGAGAAGATAAGACTTTAGATTCTACAAAGAAGATTATAGAACTGGAAAACATGTAGGTTCAAGACCATACATGATATGTACATGGTCTATGTAGTAGTTGTACAATCTAATACAAGGAATTTACAGTCTTAGATCATAAGGTAGTTGAGCTCTCAACTTTCTAGTGCTTTGCTTGTTTAGAAATTGTGTGATCATTGTGTTGCTCTTTTTCACACAACATCGAGATGACCTGTAATGATCAACAGTAAAGTAGAAACCCTAATAACTTAGATCCTATGTATTTAGCCTAAATAGAAGATAAAATTTAATAATGTATTTTTATTCTTTCTTGAGTAACTAAATATTGATTTGTACATGTTTTTTGTATAGCTCTTAAGTAGATTTTAATAAATTGATTTGTACATGTTTTTTGTATAGCTTATGACTGCTACAGAGACTCCTCCACATATGCAGACTGTGGAGGCTGCTGTAGATACCGCCATAGCATCTGCAAATCCACTAACCGAGGTACACAATTTTTTAAATTTGTTAAATTTTGGAGGTTCATTATTTCTTATTAAACTTAAATCTACAATATCAAAATTTGTAGGTATATATATATGTGTGAAATATTTAATTTGAAAATTAATTATTTGTATGTAGCTTACCCCTCGTGAGTCTATTGTTGTCCCTGCGACGCGTCAACAACAAATCGATAGGGATCATGACATTGCGGTAAGATTGCACATGCATTTTAACTAAATTGTACAAGTTTCTAAATTTTGAAGGTATTTTAAAATTTTGGGTGTTAAAAACTTGTTGTTTATGAATGTGCAGGTTAGGTTGCAGGCATGCTTGGAGACACCTAGGACCACACGGATGAAATCCGTAGTGGCATCTCCCTCCACTACATCCCCAGGTCGTGGACGTGCTACTTCTAGCAGGGCGAAGAGAGGGAAGATGTTTCATGAGTAGATTTATAGTCCACTTGGATGCCACATATATGTGGTCATGAGTACATCTATTCACAGTCCATTGTATATATATCTAGCCTTTTGCGACCGCATGTGGTCCCATATGTACATTATGGCACGTGCTTAGTTCGAGATCTGTATACATACATTATGAACTTATACATGTACATATATATTTTCAGAGACGTGCGCGTCTGGAGCACACTTTATTTGATTCTTATATATATATATTATATATATATATATATATATATATATATATATCCATGTGTGTTGGTTAAATAAGGCTATAAATTTGGTTATTTTGGTATTATTGCTAACTCTGAGAAAGTGGGTTTTGATCTTTGTTCGGTGGATTTAGTGTATTACTTCTAGTTATATATTTTCTAGTATCTTTCTGATTATTATTTGTGGTATATTTCGTGCCATGGGCATTTTGAATTTTTATTTTTCAAACTAAAACAATATTGTTAGCTCTATATCAAGCCAACTTAAGTATTAGTAACTAGAGATGTGCTATGTATAACGTGCATTGATTCTTGAGGTACCAATTTACATGAAGAAAAAGTAATGAAATGGCGGACTTAGAATTTGGGAGTGAGAAAGATGGATATTTTTTGTAGGTTGATTACTTTTTATTTTTCTCATTATTTTTCTCTAGTTTTTTATTTTGTTTACATGTCACTTCTAAAAATATGAATTATTATATTGATTCCATAACTTCCACACCTTATTTATAATATTGGATGCTCAATGAACCAATTATATATTACTATGTTAACAAAAAAGTGGTATCGAATCAATATGCTATCGAAGGTGAAACGGTCCCATGGGAACCTGTTGGTTATATTTGGTGAAGAATCAAGGGCCATCTTTATGAGGATACCCATGTCTTCAACAATATTTCTCCATTGCGTGAATTCCATAGCAGTTTCAATCTCCCACTTGGCGTAGGAAAAGGCGAAAGAGACAAATCTTGCAGAGACATATGTGGGATAACAGGAAAGGGAAATTTCATTGTATTAATCAATACAACAACTACTTGAATTGAAATATAAATAACATGAAATGAGGTTGTAGTTGTCCTCCCTAAGAATGATGTTGCAAATATTACAGTGCATGCAACATAAGTGCGTGGACGAAGAAAACTCAATATAGTTGGACATTGTACACCCCCTAATTCTAAATCTTCTACTTATTTTCCACATACAAAAAATATTTATTAAATTATGGGAGCACAGAACCCCTACTTTACCATTTTTAATAAAATAGTGCTCTTCTTTTGTACTTGTTGCAACTATCCAATTATTGTTAAATCTACAACATTAACTTAGGTTTTTCCATGGTTAACGCCTCTTTATCTCGAATGAATTATTTGTATTATTATGCAAGGAAAATGCCATGTCAGAAATGATGGGAGGATTCTCATATGATTTCCAGGAAATCCCATGCCTTCACACTACCCCATACCAACCCCTACCATAGACCTGTCACACTCCACTTCCCGAGCCATTATTTTCCTCTTCCATTTCAACCACGCACCAAACTGTACACAATTACTTCCCCCATTAAATTAATTTTAATTTTATTAATCTATTATTTGTAATCTTAGTTTTTTATAATATCCATGGTTGAAAATGATATGTCATTATTTGAGGGGGTGAAAGTTCCAGGGCATTATAGACTATAAGACCTTATCAAAGAGTAAGAGGAAAATTCTTGGGTAAGTGTTTTAGATGCAATAAATATGTAACTCATAGGTCTTATGAATGCCCTGAAAATTCGTCAACTAGAAAAGTAAGAGGTTTTCATGTGACTTAAGGTGAAGAGGACGAATAAATGGAAGAGTCAGAGGTTCATTCGGGCGTAGTCCCTTAAGAGCCCTGAGACCAAAATATCGTTCAAATTCGACGGGTGACTACTCGGACTCCGTGCCACCTAGAGAGGCCTCGTCTGATCCGGCACCTCCGCATACGGACCCTCTACAATAGCCTCTCTCATTTTTTTCTTTCTGATTTCGGTGCTCTCGCTGTCCTAATGTTTGCAAACGCGCAGAATAGTGCAGTTGGAGCCAGTGTAAGGTTGTCAAACGCTGTATTTTGCAAAGGGTGGGCCGTGGCACCGAACCGCCTGCGCCGGCACGTCCGGGTGGCCAGGTGAACGCTAGAGGAGGTGGTGTTTCGGTGCGGGAAAGGGTCGTTGCTTCCGGGCTACTTCGTTCGGGCTTAGTCCCTTAAGAGCCCTGAGACCAAAATATCGTTCAAATTCGACGGGTGACTACTCGGACTCCGTGGCACCTAGAGAGGCCTCGTATGATCCGGCACCTCGGCATACGGACCCTCTACAATAGCCTCTCTCATTTTTTTCCTTCTCATTTCGGTGCTCTCGCTGTCCTAATGTTTGCAAACGCGCGAAATAGTGCAGTTGGAGCCAGTGTAAGGTTGTCAAACGCTGTATTTTGCAAACGGTGGGCCGTGGCACCAAACCGCCTGCGCCGGCACGTCCGGGTGGCCAAGTGAACGCTAGAGGAGGTGGTGTTTCGGTGCGCGAAAGGGTCGTTGCTTCCGGGCTACTTCGTTCGGGCTTAGTCCCTTAAGAGCCCTGAGACCAAAATATCGTTCAAATTCGACGGGTGACTACTCGGACTCCGTGGCACCTAGAGAGGCCTCGTCTGATCCGACACCTCGGCATACGGACCCTCTACAATAGCCTCTCTCATTTTTTTCCTTCTCATTTCGGTGCTCTCGCTGTCCTAATGTTTGCAAACGCGCGAAATAGTGCAGTTGGAGCCAGTGTAAGGTTGCCAAATGCTGTATTTTGCAAACGGTGGGCCGTGGCACCGAACCGCCTGCGCCGGCACGTCCGGGTGGCTAGGTGAACGCTAGAGGAGGTGGTGTTTCGGTGCGCGAAAGGGTCGTTGCTTCCGGGCTACTTCGTTCGGGCTTAGTCCCTTAAGAGCCCTGAGACCAAAATATCGTTCAAATTCGACGGGTGACTACTCGGACTCCGTGGCACCTAGAGAGGCCTCGTCTGATCCGACACCTCGGCATACGAACCCTCTACAATAGCCTCTCTCATTTTTTTCCTTCTCATTTCGGTGCTCTCGCTGTCCTAATGTTTGCAAACGCGCGAAATAGTCTCCTTCAATTTCAACATTTGCTACATCATGAGTATTTAATTCTTCTTCAACATTGACAGTAAAAACTTCTTCATCACGAGTATTCAATTCAACTTCAACATTGACAGTAGAAACATTACCTAGTTCTTCATTGCTTACAGTAGTTGAGATTGAAGATGAACCTCTTCTAGATTCACGAAGTTTCCGCATTCGCTCAGCATTTTCAATTTTGTTGGCCTCTAATTCGTCTGGTGTTTTTTTACTTAATGACTTCCTTTTTTGACTTCGTTTTTTGTCTCCCATGATGTTTTGCTTTCGGTGATAAAAAAACGTGCCTGGAAAAAGACAGAATTTCGCAGTAATTCGTACGGTAAGGTCAGACAGTAAAAATCACATGGTAATTCGGACGTTGGGATGTGTGTAAATATGTTTTATAAAGCGCGAGCGCGCGAGCGCGCTTTATAAACCGCGAGCGCGCTTTATAAACCACGTTCGCGGTATTTTTACAAAAAACCGCGATCGCGGAGCTATTTGCCGAACCTTAGCCTCGGAAAATCTTTGTTTTTCCCCAACCAAAGCTATGGAAGGTCATTATGAAGTGCAAAAGATCAAAAAACCTCAAATCTGCTCTTCCAAAGACTTGAACCATGCTAAAAAACTAAAAACATTTCACAAAAATGGTGCCATCACGTAGGGTAGACTCTTAGCTTTGTAAAAATATTGTTTTTAAAGTGAATAGAATAAGATAAATATCATTTTATAATTTATTACTAACAATAGGTCCTTAAGACATTTTTTCCCGTGAATGTTCATGTCTACGTTTAAGACTGTAACTTTTGTTTCGCTTATCAAAATATGATAAAAATTATACCATCCCAAGCGTGGACAAATTCTATGCACCTTAAAAAAAAAAAAAATTGATTTCGATATTTTTTGATATAGTTATGGCGGGCAAACGGAAAGCGCTCCATTTTCTAAATATTTTCAGACCACTTTCACGGAAAAAATCATAAAAAAAAAATATTGCTAAAAAAAATACAAAATAAAATCCATCCCAAGATAGACAACTACATCTAACTTTTCACCAAAGGAAAAAAAAAAATAACAAGATTTGGTCATCCAAAATGCGGGCAAACGGACTACAATCTTATAAGTTTTTTCGAAAAAAAAAAGTAAGTCATATAATTTTAAGTGTTTAATATAGCTAAACTTGTCCGTTTTTTACAAAAATTAGTATTTTAGAAACTACATTCCGAATGCTACGATTCATATTTATATAAATTTTTCTAATTTAGAGTGCATGTATAGCTAATAATCCCTACAAGTTGAGATTTCACTGTTTTTTAGAGAACAATAATTCGACGACACTCAAGGGGATGCATGACCTTAGTTTTTTTCATATAAATTTTACTTTGATGTTTTGAGTGTAGGTATAGAAGTTATGAGGATGAATGAACTATATAAATCGATGAGAGAGATCATAAAAAAATTATCATGAAGATATTGAAGATATTAATGCTAGCAAAGCATGGACATGGAATATCTTAGCTGAGAAAGAGATGAGAAGGAATATATACAAGAAGGGAGCGAGAAACAAGAAGATGAAGGACACATATTTTTCCTTCCTATGGATTCTTAGGAAAGAGCATCAAGAGATGATTTAGAATCATGATGTAAATGTTAAATTCTTAGCATAATTATGTTCTAGGAGTTTTTTGTGGTCAATAAGAAGTCTTGGAAGCTTCATTTGTATGGACTTTTCTTAAACTAACTTGATTGGCAATTTCCCTCCAACCTAGCTAGATTTTAATATTTTAATGTAGTATGCATACCTATACAAGGTATGAAGGTTTGTACAAATATTTTCCAGCTTTGAAATATCTCCAACAACCTCAAAATTACATTGGGTGAAGAGATAAGAAAATTTGACAAGGCAAGAGGGAAGTTGAGGATATTTAGGAAGTTGATTTCAAAACAATTTTATGCTTGAAAATTGTTCTACAATGGTGTATTTCAACCATAGGAATAAATATGGTTGATTAAATAAATTATAGGATGAATAATATCATATGTGTAAGCAAGGTTTTTTATGTGCATCAAGCCTCTAGTAGGCATTGTTGACAGTAAAAGACTATATTTTTGTATGAAATTTATGTATTGAAAAGTAAATATGAATGGAGTGAGAAATTTATTGTTATATGAACTTGTGTTGATATTATAAGATATTTTTTAGTGCTTTTTAGATTAATATTTACACAATAGTACTTCATAAATTTCAATTAGGTTGAAAAATAGTCTTGTTCTTAAGAATGGCAGGGTGTTTTCTTTGTATAGCTCATTATAAAACAATAAGAAGCATTTCTATTTTAAAGTATCGAAAGTGAAAAAAATTCTCAAAGGTCCTATACAGATTATTTAAGTGTCTAGAGATGTTGGTTAGATTTATAAAATAAAGGTATGTCACTTTGTCTCCTACCAGGTTCACAAGAAACCCTCAACTAGGACTTGAAGTAAAATCTTCATAACTTTTGTAAAATTAAAAGTTAGAGTTTGAAATTTGGAAAAAAAGATGATAGGAGAAAATATTTTATGTTTAAATTCTTTTTGGGTAATTTTAATTCCGTACAGGTGATTTATTCATGACATTCTAGGAATGGGTATTGAAAATCCTCAAGAGGCATAATTAAACTAGGACAAGAGGGAGATGAAAAAACTTGGTTAAGAGATGAAACTTGGAAATTTGTGAGATTCTAAAACACAATAAAGGGTATATAAAAATGTTCTAATTTTATTGATAAACTTCAAATTTTTCATTTCTTAAGAAAAACTCAGTCTGAACTATGGAAATTGTGCAAACCTAATTTTGGGATAACAAGGATAAATTTTGCACATAGTCTTGACCTATTAACAAAAAATAGTTATTGTCGGTTTACTATTCCATTATTTAGATGGGTTTTCCACAATTTCTATGTAAGGCCTGTGAAAATTAATGAGGAAAAATCAATTCAGTTATGGTTTCCGATTCAAGTAAGGAATGTTGTTCTTACGAACAAGTTGGTGATAGAGAGAGCTTGGAAAGGAGTTGGCTCTCAACATTGTCCAAAAATCATAGTGTTAATAAAGGGTTCTTAATAATGTTTTCATATTGTTTTAGAGATTTCTAGATTGTTCTAACCATGAGCTATGCAACTTTCTTGTTTTAGAGAGCACTAAGGAATAATATGCACTAGATGAGTAAAGTTTGAAGAATTAATTCGTTTTGAGACAATTTTTTCAGTGATAGATTTTTTTTTTGGTGAGCATGAAACGAAAAAAATCTGTTGGAAGATGTATTTGGATGCTAAGAAAGAAAATTGTTCTTCATTTAAACTAGAACTAGTCAAGAATGATAAAGGAAAATTTTGAGAATAACGGTAAGATGGTTGTTTCTTAGATTATGAATCACTGTGACGATGTAGTGAGTAATGGAATGAGATTTTGAAACAAGATATAAGGTATGCATTCTTAAACCATAGAGAAAGATGATGTCTATGTCGTTCATCATGATGGAGAGGAAAGATATGATTAAGAAAAATTGGTTATGAATGATAGTTTTATGTCTTAAAACATAACTGAATGTATAATTAGATTGGTTGATTATATCTAATAAAGAAAGGGCTTAAAGATAAAGGACTACCGTAACAAAATGAACATTTCATGTCTAGAGCTTATTGAGCTTAGATAAGATGTTTACACCATGTTTTGTTGTATTTGGATCAAAGGTTAAAAAGTATCATTTGTATGATAAAACATTAGATTTCAATAATATATAAACTAAACTATTTAGGGTTTTTAATGTTTAATTTTTTTTAAAAATAAAAATGATTCATGACACAAAAATCACATCTCTAAAGATGTGTACACTTTATATAACTATGAAATATTCGTTTGATAAGACAACCTACGTTCCATTTGTAATAAAAAAACCATGGTGACCTAATTACATAATTGGTTTTATATGTGTGTGAGATTTTCAAGTGTGAGATCATGAAAGTTAATTTTCTATATAAATAGTAGTACTTGAGATGTTTTTGAGAACATCAAAAATTTTAGGAGAAAAATTTAGGAGGATAAGCATATATTTCGGAAAAGGAAGAGGTAGAATTAGAAACACATTTACGTTAAAAAGATAATAATGACTAAGGTTAAATTTTAATTGAAGATTAAAAAGGTATTATCTTACAAATTTGTATTTACCTTGCCACCCCCTTTATGTTAGAAGAAGACACATAAAGAAGGACGGGCTTCAAAATTCCTTAGTTATGTAACGTATGTAGAAGTCGTAGGATATGCCATATGAGAGATAAGTTGAATCTTGTGAGGAGTAGACCTACTATGTGTAATAGGATACCTTACAAGAGGCCTCTAAGGGATAGTATATGAGGTAACTATATTACGGATGGAAATCGTCACTTTTTGTTATGGAAGTTTAGGTAATGTCTTCTTAATAGGATATCGTTGATCGAAACAACTTGTTGATTATAGATGAACTTGACATCGTGGTACAAGATATATTATATATCTTAAGGGTATGTATCCAAGGATAATATATACCAATATCACATGGGTAATCAAAAGAGATGAAATCAAAGAGAATAGCCATAGTAGTAAAAGCCAATGTTATAAGAGGCATACCAACATGCCTAATGAAGGTCTTAGTATTGTATGTCATATTTTTCTTAGTATACCCAAGAGAAGAAGGTAATTTTAATGTGCACATAATGCGTTCGACACACTATCATTCAAAAACATTTTGAATAGGGATTTGGGCATTGGAATTTTGTGTCCCATGTTGTTGGATCTATGAGTTTAATATGATCCTTATATATATATATGAACTTATATATTACATTACTTCTATGCTTATTTTCCAATGTCCATGTTTTTATGCACTTGTCTATTAGATTGCGTGTATGTTTATTTTCTAATGTACATGTTTACTACTATACATGATTATTTTCATGATTTTTCTTTATCTTTTTTTTTCTAGATATTTTTTTGTGTCACGGTCTCTACCATGAAAACACCTTGTAGGATCAAGGTACCAATTTGTCCATCTAAGAGAGAATTTTTTTCCAATTATTTCATGCGTAGGTTGACCAAAGAAACATATTATTTAATTTTATTATTTATCTATGATCACTTGCCTTATAATCTTAAATTTTTACCTTATTACCTTTTTATCCATACAATCTATATTTACAGCCCTGCATAAGAATCTATATCATTTTACAACATTATTATCATCAACTCATTTTTAGTATCTATCTAGATGACAATACCCTACCCTAGATATATATTTGGAACCCTACTTATCTAATGGAGTGTGTACCATCACCTTCCTAAATTCACATCCCTTCCAACTTACAACCTTAATATTTTCATATTTTCTATTATCCCCCTCATTATCCTATTCTATATCATCCATATCAAGAGATAAATAGGACATTTCACTGGGAAATTTAGAAGACATAATACATCGATATAATTTATTTATAGTTTTCATGAGAATTTCCCTAGTTAGCATGAAACCAATATAATAGGATCTCATTACATCATGGAGAAATGGGTGGGCATGGTTCCTCTAGGCTATAATAATGGCCCAGTTAGATGCCTTTGCAACTCTTCCATTGTGAGAGGATGGTGACAATCCTTATGGGAGGATAATGCATAAGGTAAATAAATTCCTTTATGAGGAGGGGTAGAATTGATTTTATGGATGGTTTTATAGAAATTTATTCTATGGTTAGGAGTGTCTATTACTATCATCTATAGTCTTACAATTTTGAGTTTTCAAGAGTACTGGAAAATTATTTTGGGCTTCTTGTTTACGTTGATATTTTTTGAATTCATACATGAGATATTATTGTCTCTTATATTTTTCAATGGCCTCCTCTAAATTATATGAAGAGAAGTAAACAACCTTATATATGAGGTGAGGTTATGATATATCAAGGAAAATTTTAAAGAGATTGTAATTAAATAAACTATACTATGCTTTATTACATAAGGTTTTCTATTATTTTATGAAGGATTAAAAATTTCATTCTTATTATAATTATAATTAACAAATATGTTAATTTTTTATGGCAAGTATTAAGAGTGAAATCACTCAACTAAGTAATTTAATAATCCTTCAAGTTGGACAATGACAATAGAAATAAAGGTATGATACCAATATAAAACATCACCTATAAGTTATAAGCTAAGAAGTTGGTAGTAACGGAAGAATCACCTTTCATTCAATCCTTGTATACATTTCCAAATCCTATAATGTGAAAAGTAGGTTTGGTTCCCCTTGATAATGTGTGTGTGTGTGGGGGGGGGGGGGGGGGGGGGGGGGGGGTTGGGTTCCTTCAGTAATCATGGTGAAATTATATAAAGCTAGAAGTTACTTATGAATACATTGAATAACATTTTCAACTACATGTGATTTTGGAAGTGAAGCATGATTAGGGTCAAGAAGAGGAGGTCAGGGGGAAAAATTTATTTGGAATTCCTTATTGAATATTTTGAGGCTAATTATTCATGTGATCAAGGATAGATTTCAAATAAAGGAATTTATTTTTAGTAACATGTTTTTTGTTGATTCATTTGGTTGATGAACTATAAAATTATTTGAGTTGGATCTATAAAAGGATTGGTTTGATTTGTATTTTTATGTTAATTTAAAGGATTTAGTGGATAATATTTAGGAGAATCCCTATTTTTGACATGTACAATGGATGAGGAAGAGATATGAGTATTAAATGTAATGGTGTGGAAAGACATGCTTTGGATTTCCCCATTTATTGAAGGGGGTCCTAAATAGAAGTGTATTCCTCCATGTATTGTTAGATAAACTTGGGATGTTTTTCTATGAATTTATGGATTTTTTTGTGTTGGGGTGATAATTTCAAGTGGGATATCTACCACTATGGTACACCCCATATTATTTTAAAAAAATATCATACATAAAAATTTATTATGATGGTATTCCACATTTAAGAGTGAAGCGACTCAACCAATTCACCCACACATATTGATTTGGGTGATCCCTCTTAGGATTGGCTATTAACAACATTTAAATTTATACAGACTAATATTAAGATAGAGATCAGATCATGAGATTAGGTCAATGATCATTGTATTGAATGAGTACAAGACATATCTCTCTAATCATTCTATGAACACCAAGGAGTGAAGTGGAAGTGTTGGGTAAAAGTTGTATATAAAATTCTTACTACATGTAGTGATTTATTCTAAGTGTTTTTTTTCCTTTCAAGTTTCCCCACTATAAATATCATGTTCAGTGTCTATTTATATTACTGTTATTTAATTTTTTTCATGGCCTGTAAACTACAAATATAAACATCTTAATCTATGAGTGTTTGTTACACTTCATAATCTATAATCTTCGGCATTTATTTGTGGATTTATAATCATTTGCTTATGCATTCCTTCTAAATACTAACATGGTATTATGGTATTAGAGTGAGTGGTTATGAGTGTGCAAGATTGATCTGTAAAGTTTTAATTTGAAGAGGTGAAGAAGCTTTAAGTTTATTCACACATCTATGAAACCCTAATTAGTCCACAGACATCTTCAAGCTAACCAGGTTTAAAATTCCCATTCCCACCTAAATATTTTTTGAAATATTGGTCAAATGGCTATTTAGATCATTTTTATCATTAGCTTACTTAGATTTGTGTTTCTACATCTTGTTTCAGTCATTTTTAGTGTAAAACCATTGTCTGTGAGCTTATTTTAAATTTACACATCATTTATAGCCTTTAGGGCTATTTTTGTCTAGGGATCTGAAAGGATATCCTTAGATCCAGTTAGTTTGGAACATTCAAATCTGCCCTGACTTTATAATTCTTCATTTTTTCTAGATCTATGTTTTGTGAAGCTCGATCCAATCATTAATTGCCAAGTGGCTTCGTTGTGTCAGATTTTTATCTTTTTTTTCCACAAATCTCTGTTGACTACAAAGCTTGAGCCAATTATTTTGCTCCATTTGGCTTTGTATTGTCAGTATTTTTAGAAATTTTCATTTTTGTGAAGGCCAAGCCAATCAGAAGGCTCCACCTTGCTTCACATTATCATATTTATTGTTTATTTTATTGTCAGTCGTGACACCCAATCCAATAAGGGATTTAAATGTTTCTTTGCAAGTGTCAGGGTGTCAATTTGTGCATTGGGTTAGTCACTTATATTGTTACACGTGTCTTCAAATTTTAGACCCAAAATTTATTTTTAATGTTTGACATATTTCAAGGTCTTTAAGTTCACCTAAAGAAATATATATAAATTTTGGTAAAAATTCACCAAGTGTCCTTTCTTGAGTCATTAGATTTTAGACAAGTGGCATTGTTTGACTAAGACTTTTCTTTCACAAATTGTCTATATTTTTTCAAAGTGTGAAAAAGTGAACTAATTAATTAATGACATGTGTATATGGTTTTTTAGTCAATTACTCTATTAATTATCTTCTGACTTATTGGGTACACTGTGAAGTGTGAGCTAATAGAAAAGTAATACGTGTAGCTAGCTTTTCACGGTGTCAGAGCTTATGTATTTTGTCATGGGTTCCTTTCGTTGTTCACCACGTATTTCAGTTGACTTGTCAACCCTATTGCAAACCCAATAAACCATTCATTTTATTTTGTTCTGGGGACCTCATGTCCGCCCGGGGGATCTACTTTTGAATTTCCAGAAATCCGACACATGCCTTGCTATAATGGTTAGATCTTTGCCACGTGTCCCATCTAAATTCTTTTTGTTCCGCATTTTTTTAAGAGTTAGCTTGTATCACAGATTTGAAAATTTTATTTATACCACAACTTTCAAAATTTTCTTTATACTACGGATTTCAAAAAAAATTTACCGTGGCTTTCAATATTTTCTTTATACCACGGCTTTCAATATTTTCTTTGTACCACGAGTTTTTTCAAAATATCTTTGTTCTGCGGATTTTTATATTTTCTTTATTCCACTGCAGGTTTAAAATTTTACTTTGTCTCATGAATTCCAAAATTGAAAATTTTATATATTTTTCTCCTCTACCTTGTTATCTTCCATGGTTTGTTTATTATGTTTTATAGGATTTCTCCTTAGTTCTTAAAAACTAGTTAGTTTAGTCACAAAATCACACACTTATAATTAAAATTATACTGCCAAGTATGTTGTTTTCTTGCGCAAGAAAATTATTCACCAATGACCCATCCCCTAGTCCTGTTGTCAGTTTTTCATTCATTGTTGTCATGTATCTTGCACATTCGTTAGTTGTTTACATAGGTTTTACCTCGTCTCTCAGGGAGTTTCAGGTGTCGGTATTTGTTCATTTATCATCTCTAGTCTTTTACTAAGATGCCTAGGGTAGAACTGGGGCGCCCATGGGCACGCTGGTCCTTATTTTAGGCACCCTAGTCCCAATAGCACTTGCGTCTAATTTAGAGTTTTGAGGTTGGTCTTTGTAATTTTCCCTCTCATTGCCCTAGGTACTAGTTGGCATTTAGGGTCATTAGTGTCAAAATTTGAGCAAGATATCCCTATATAAACACAACATATTTACTATCTTATGCGCATTCTATCTACCACCAAGGGATATATATCTACTAAGGCAAGGGAATACATTTGGGACATCATTACATCACACACACTACATAAGAAAGGGAATTTTATTCTATTCCATCCACCATTTTGCACTACATCTAGTTATCACCTATTATCTCTGTGTCATTTCCGCTAGGGCATCCTAGGCATAATTGTATACACAAATCACACATAACTAGATTGGTTCTAAGATGTAGTGTAGTTTTTAGTTATAATTCCACCTTTTTGGCCACTAAAGACAATCTAACCCCTTCATATGCATCGTTATTTTTAGGGGTTTGATTCTTTGTACGAGGTTTTGTAGGTGAAAATTCATTACAGATTTGGGGTGTCATTAGCGAAGTTATCGCAACACTCGCGTGAATAATATCGAGGCATTACAATGATCTAGCGACACATTCATATCCAGGTCCTGAGTTGTTTTGTAGACCAGAGCACCCATACTACAAACTAGGGCACCCACAGGCACCCTTATTCTCCTCCAGGTGTGTCAGTCTAATCAAATCTTCATCTTTTGTAATTTCCTAGGTTGTACCATCATACTCTGCTCGTTCCACACAACATCTTGTTCAGTCCCGAATCATAGAGAGGTAATTCATTTTTAGGGTAGTACCTTATCCCTCATATTTTAATTATTTCATTTCATTTATGTATCAAATAAAATTACTTAGCATCCATATTTCAATTTACATCAGTTCATATCAGTTATCATATTTGTTGTACTTTCTTATATTAACTTAGATAGATACAAAATATCTTATTTTAGTTAATCATTTTGCTAAACCCATACTTTAGAATATTTTTCCCTAGGATCCATCTCAAATCCTAATGGCTAAGGATAGTTCATCTTCTTCTCCCATCATGTCTCATTTTAGTGTTAAACCTATCTATGATGAGGTTTCCATTACTAAGCTCATAGCTCTCTATGGGAATCCTACTCCTATATCAGTTCATATCAAACAAAAATTCTTAGATGGTCAATAATATGTGCCTACTCTCTTTGAATATTCTCACATTGGAATTAGTATTGATGAGGATCCAATAGCCTTCACTCATTGTACACCTTGTTATGTGGCTACTAGTGATCCTCCTTCTGATCTTTCTAAGGAAATTTTAGATGATTCTCTTATTGATTACTTGCGTAGTATTAAAAATCACTCACATGTGCATTATGATTCTTCTTGTTGTCAAGCCACTACTATAGTTCCATCTCATGATTCACCAGCTTCTGCTATTTCTTATCATCTTTCATCACATGTTGATACTCATGCATCTTCATTTTATGTTAATGGTCATATTGATAATATTCTTAGCAATATTCTCATATCTAATTCTTTAGGATATTTTGATGACATGATTGATATCCATAATTCTCCATCTTTTCACACTACCGAGTGTGAATCTCCTATTCAATCATCACCTTCCCCTGAGATTGCATCTATCACTATGCATGAGTCACCTCTTCTTCTCCTACTGTTTCATCTACTCTTATTACGTCATCTACACCCATTATTTTTTCCTCTTATATAGATGTATCTCCATCAGTCACTTCACCTATTAGGGATTTTTCTGATGTTATTCCTACTACTAGTATGGATATTCCATCTACATCATCTATTATAACTTCTTCGACACCTACTCCTAGTGTGCCTTTAGCATTAGAAGCTCTTTTATCATCTCTTGATATTCCTATGATCACTCAAAATGGAAAATTAAAACATATTAATACATTATTGTCATCTTCCATTATTCCTTCATAAGATATCATCTCTCTCATGCATGTCATAGGTCAATTACAATCTTAGGTTCAATATCTTACTCTATAAAGTAGGGCTTACTATGTTGCTATTGATAACAACTCATTAAATGGTGACCCTATTCCGAAGAAGATTCATAATTCAGCATTCCCTAAGGACTTTATCATGCCTACATTCACTTGATTGGATGGTACTGGTGATCCTCGTGCACATATTCTACATTACCGCATGGCTATGACCTCTTATTCTAATGAGAGGCTATTACTTAAGGCTTTCCAACACAGTCTTATTAATGAGGTGCTGCAATGGTATACTCATCTTCCATTTGGGTCCATTAGTAATTTTTATGACATGGAGGACACTTCCTCTGTCATTTTATTATCAAAAATGGACCTAGAGTTACTTATGGTCGCTTAACTTCTTTACATCAAGGATCATCATAATCTATTAAGGATTATATCTTATGATTTAATGTATGTATGCATCAGATAGTATTCCAACGTATATATCTTGAGAAAAAATTCATTTTATGTTGTGGTTTGATTCTCGTGCTTAAGCAATGATTGGAGTATGGTACATGTGAGTCATTCATTATTCTATGTTATAAATTTATCAAATTAGAACAAGATCTTATCTCCACACACCTCATAGCTCCTCCATACATCTCTACTGATGTTGGCTCATCTAGTTCTTCTACATTTACATCGGTTGTGTGTCCTACACGATCTCCACCCTTACCTAACAAGCAAGCTCAACCCACTCCATCACAAAAGAATACTCCTTCTCCTCCTCTGTGATAGCATACTTCTCCTTCCACTCCACCTAGGTCATGTGAGCCTTTACATTTCTCTCATCATGTTATACCTCATGATGTGTTGTTTTCTTTACTTGAAAAGTGTCTCATTCACTTATATTCCAATCAACATCATCCGCAACATCGATTACAATGTCAGCGTGATCAACCCTATTTAAATTATCATCACCTCAATGGCCATCGGGATAAATAATTCACTGCCCTTCACGATAGATTTATACAATTAGAGAATAAGGGCATCATCTCCTTTGGCTCTTGCTCACGTGAGTGATCTATATCTCCTCTACCTAGTCAGAGAGTTTCTACTACAGTTGAGCTATCTCATCCATCTGGTACTCACGTCATTGGTCGTCCACCACCACATTTTTCCCTCACACGTACTCTCCACCATGTCCATACACTATTGCATCATCACATCCATCTCATCCACCGCAACATGCTACTACTTCACATTGGCTTCCATGACTATCTAAATTCCTGCATCCCACTATTGCTTCATATGATATTTAATTTGGTTCATATACTCCTAATGCTTCCATGCCACAAGCTTCCACCACTTCGCACTACCTTGGTCTCTGGTAGGTGATTACTATCACCTTATTCCCTAATTACACACTTTTTTTTTATGGTTCTTACATGAATGTTGAGGGTTTTAATTTAAGAACCTTTTTTCATGCGCTTTGGCGTTTCATCTAGTGCACCCAATCATTTCCCGATGATGCACTCTTGCTTACGTGGTTCATTCTTGACTACTGATGGGTATTCACTAAATGAGCCTATTCATTCACACGTTGGGGGGCATCATTAATCCCCCCTATCCTACTTTCATTAAACTAACATATTATGATTACATTGCATTATCATTCACCATGACAATACATTATCTATTCTACTAACCATGCATTACGAATTTCATTCAACAAACATTTAATTTAACTCATCAATAAAATTACATATCTTATCTATCACATTCACATTAGAAATTTTCTCTATCATTATCAACATTATAATGTGAATCTAAATCAATACACAAGAACGATATGCAACACATTAACAACAAAAACATCATAAGTCACATCGTCACATCAATACACAACAACATAGGTGTCCAAACATATATAGTGGATACAATCATCATTGAAAAAATATTTCATCACTAGGGGGAAACTCCCATACATCATATACAATAGTATAAATCAAATCGCATCATTGTTATCACTCTCAGGTATTGCAAAATCCCTAGAACTAGATGATACTCCACTAACTCTACATCATTGTTCACAACCTCAATACCTCTAGACCTATCTCCAAAATAGTGTATTCTCCATAGAATCCTCTACAAATTGTCATTATAAATCCACATATCATGTGAACACATCTTGTGCTAAAGGACCATCACCCACTGCCTCTCTGGCTCATCGAGTCTCCTCATGTGATTCATCTCTCTCTCCTAACACCACCATACATGTCACCAATTTTATGCCCACTGGCTTAAATAAATGGGAATTCACACCTGTTACATCAGCTAAACACTCAAGTATACCCCCACCAAGTACACCTTTCAACACGTTCTGTGTCAATGTGTGGTTAGAAGTGTCTACTATCAGGGACCAATATGCGTCACCTACAAAACAAATAACACAACACATTAGACAACCATCACTATCACATAGGCCAAAAAAAAAAATACACAACATAGCTATATATAGGTACTTAGACTCTACTGCAACTACTACCACATTGTTGGGGACATGGGCTTCCCCCTCTCCTCCTACCTGCGGTAATCCTGCTATGCCTGAAAATAATGGGAACAATGATACCCATCGATGTGTTTCCCACCATGTGTGGTAATCCTCAGTGAAACTTTCATGATCTGATTCTATCACCTCTCTCACCACATCTACCTCATCTAGCCCAAGAGGTACTATATGTTTTTTTGTGGGCCCTGTCCTTACTTTGAACCTCCTAGGTGTTTTGATAGTTATTAATCATATATATGGCTATAAGGGCACATCCTGAGCCATGCAAAAATGTAGTGAAACTCACTCTACCTAAATAGCTCAGGTATACATGGGAATCAGTCCTCCAGCCACATATTCCTACAAATACACCACAACTCCATAGCATCCTCTAGTCATCCTCCATAATCATGCTATGGCCTCCATGTAAATGCCTTGGGCCCCATCCTATCTATCAGTGTTCTGTAGGTATCTGTTTCCATCTTACACCCACAAATATTAATCCACCTCCTCTCATATATCTTTGACCTATACCACACTCCTTGTGAACCTCCAACTAGTATCAACATGGCTATATGATCATACACCCACACATGAAAAAGTAAAGTAGATTCTATCTCACCATTGTACTCATCATGATTAAACCAATATAGATCTATATATAGGTGGACTAACACATACCATGCCCACACATATCTAGTGCTCTCCTCCTCTATCCAGTGGCATATCTCATGCAACTTATATAAGATTCCTACACCTCCCCCCTCCACTATGATGCATGAAGCAATAACCACAGAAATGAATTTCTGCAAGCGTGGAACTCCAGACTGTAAGATAGTTCCAAACTGATGTGGGCCTCGATAGGTACTTGAGTCCCCATAAAATATCATCTAGTAGCTCACATCTGTATCTCCATGTCCTCCAATGGCATCACCAGAAACTCTCCCCAACATCTGACAACTGTAGTATATGGTACACATCCTCTAATGTAATAGTCATCTCACCTGTCAACAACCAAAATGTACATGTATCCGCACACCACCTCTCATATAATGCAGTCAGCATGGGAATATTATGGGGCACATTCTCTATCTGTGTTAAGTGCCATAGACTGGCATGATCCATAACATCCCAATCCTCATCTGAAAACCTTAGCCCAAGTAAAACAGTCATATGATAACCCCCGCAGAATTCCCTTGAGTGAATGTATCTCTACACAACACAACACGATAAAAAACACAACGTTAGAATGTTATATGAATTAAAACACACTCGCTCATCACATTACTATACATTACAAATCACATTTACATAATTCTAGACAAAATACACATTTTCTGGGCCAAGGTGCCCAGATGTAGGATTGGGGCACCCAAGAGCAGGACAATAGCACCCAGATTTGGGTGCTCCTATCCTAGGGGTCACTAGTTCCCTCACCACTCTGTCCAAGCCTAAAATGCAAAGAAAAATAAAAAACTCAAATTTACAAAAATTCAATAAAAACAAATACAAAACCATCCATTTTTTAAAAAACATCGTAATTACCAACTCTTCGGTTGTGCATGACCCTATGGCAGTCACCACCCTCTCAAACTGACTAGGATGCACTTCTCTTACTTGTGGAATTTTCACTCACATCACGCTCACCCTCGCAATCACGTAAATAAAAAATAAAGTGACTAAACACTTTTTCACTTCACTACTTATAGTTACTTCTTTATCACCTACTTTACTTTAGTCATTATTTCACGATTATTCTCATAACTAATACACACTACACCGTTTTCATCATAACTCGAGTTTTTTTACTCTGATTTGCACCCCATTTATGGAATTATTTTTACAACTCTTCCGAACTCCGTACTGTACACATTCCGTAATTTTTATATATCTCCTCGACATATTTTTCACTCAATCTATACACATTTTGGCATTTCTATCACATTTTATCTATTTCATGCTAACTTTCAACTCAATATTCATTCATATCATCACTTCCCCTTTCATTGAAAGGTGGGCATACAATTGGGGTAATCTTACAATTCCCCTTATATCACCATGTATTCAAAAAAACACTATCAATTCAATAATTCCAAACATTTACTAATCAACTGTGTGACATTTTACTATTAATTCCCTCTAATGACCTAACTTGGGGGAAACAAACATACAAAAATTTCTATGTGAAATTTCATCAATTCCCCCTAATGACCTAACATGGGGAAAATAAGAAATTAAAAATCTCTCAATGCGATTATTTACTAATTTCTATCGATTCCCACTTTAATGACCTAACCTAGGGGAAAATAGCATAAAATATCTCTACAAGTAACCAATCAATCAATCAATTAATCAATGCATTAAAACCTCTAACAATCAAAATCATATCATTCAATAAATACAAATTTAATACAACCGACCTCCCAGATGGCCTATCTTTGGAGTTACATGCATTACTTTCCCACATTACCTAACTTGGGAAGTTATTCTATATTTCATGTTTTCTTCCAGATGACCTAACTTGGAAGCCATATTACATTTCATGTTTGCTTGTAGATGACCTAACTTGGAAGCCATCACATTGCGGCGACACCTATGGAGTGGGGGAAAGAGTACCTTTCCTATACCACTCCTATATGGGTCAATTGTTTGATTGAAATTATTTAGATCCAAAAACCACAAAAAATTGATCTGAGTCCGTCTGTAACGGCTATATCTTAAGGATGTAGTTAGAGATTAGATAATAACATGCTTTTCTCCCTACACTCTTCCTCTGGTGGCAGGACACCAAAATCCTCCGATAGATTATTTGTATACACGCAAATTGGGTTGGGTACTGATCACTCACTACCTCATCTCATCTTCATTGTACAACATTTAAAATCATTTAACATTACAATCATCACTCATGTTTATTACATTTCATCACAACATTATGTTTCTTGCTACATTGCATGGATCAACACGCTAATCCATGGTTCGACATGTTATATGGTTCTTTCGACATGCTTTTACTACCACATCTGCACATTCTACTACAACATGGGATTTTCCAAATCTCTCTCAAGTACACATATCTATCTACTTTATTTAACCAAGATTTTCACTCACCAACTTAAAGTGGGGGAAATGTCACAAAATCACATGCTTACTATTAAAATTATATTTCCAAGTATGTTTTTTTAATAAATGGATATTACGTAAGAAAATTATTCACTAATAACACATCCCCTAGTCATGTCACTAGTTATTCGGTCATTGTCGTCATTTTTCTTAAACAATCGTCAGTTATTTACACAGTTCTGGTCATCTCTCAGGGAGTCTTAGGTGTCGTTATTTGGTCATTTTTCATCTCTAGTATTTGAATAGTGTGTCTAGGATAGAACTGGGGCTCCCATGGGAACCCCGGTCCTTATTTTAGGTGCCTTGGTCCTAACAGCACTTGCATCTAATTTAGAGTTTTAAGGTCAATCTTTATAATTTTCCCTCTCATTCCCTAGGTACTAGTCGGCATGTCAGGTCATACGTGTTGAAATTTGAGCAAGAGATCTCTATATAAACACAACATACTTATTATCTTATGTGCATACTATCTACCACCAAGGGCTAGCTATCTACTAAGGCAAGGGACTGCATTTGGGACATCATTGCATCACACACGCTGTATAGGAAAGGGAAGTCTATTCTATTCCATCCACTATTTTTCATTACATCTAGCTATTGACCGCTATCTCTGCATCATTTCCACTATGGCGAACTAAGAAAAATTACACAGACATATCACAAATAAATACATTGGGTCTGAGATGTAGTGTAGTGCTTAGTTATGAGTCCACATTTGTGTCTGTTAAGGACAATCTGACCCCTTCATATGCATCATTATTTTTTATGGGTTTGATGTTTTGCAGGTGAATATTCATTGCATATTTTCAACATCATCAGCGAAATTATCACAACCCTCATGTGACAAAGATTGATACATTACGAAGATCTAGCGAAACTTTCATATTCAGGTCCTAAGTTGTTTTGTAGACCAAAGTGCCCATACTACAAACTAGGGTGCCCACATACACCCTGATCCTCCTCCAGGTGCTCCATTCTGATAAAATATTCATCTATTACAATTTCTTGGGTTGTACCATCATACTCTTCTCCATCTACATAGCATCTTGTTCAGTCCCGAATCACAAGAAGGTAAGTCATTCAAGTTAGTATCTTATCCCTCATATTTTAATTATTTCATTTCATTTAAATATCAAATAAAACTACTTAGCATCCATATTTTAGTTTGAATCAGTTCATATCAATTATCATATTTGATGTACTTTCTTGGATTAACTTAGATAGATACAAAATATATTATTTTAGTTAATCATTTCGATTTTTTATTGATGTAGCCTAGAATTGACTAGTAAAAGCCCAGACACATTGGCACATCACTCATCCTAGACCAAACACTCACCTGAAGCACACAAAGGTACTAGGCCCCTCATTAGGGTTTCTATTATAGGATTTTAACATGATGAATACTTAAAGCATTAAGATCTATGACTAATATATCATCCTATAGTACATATTCAGAGCTAGATCTTAAAGTATCATGAATCATAAATAATCATAGCAAATAAATTCATGCAATAATAAAACTATAATCATGATCAACACTTTGATTCAGTCAATAACCCCCATTATATTAAATGCAGTAATACACATAATATTCTTGCAATAACAGATTCATATGCTCATGCGCGTATATATCTGATAGTGTAATCTCACAATAATCTAGTCCTTACACCCTCTGATTCTCACACACACACACCTATACTACGTAGTTCATTACATATTTATAAGGGTGGGGACTTTCCCTTCACCGCTTATCTATTCCCAAAATAGGTCGCATGCTATTATTAGCCATGCACCATTACAATAATAGCCACACATGTAAGTATGCTAACAATATAATTCTTCTAGTTAAGTGTCAATAGTAAATCTATTCTCATCCTATACTCATGCAAAGTGCTTCGTAGCCTATCCTCCAAAAAATAGCCAATGTGTGTTGTGTAATTTTTTAATTGGTTTGTGTGCTCCGCACACCATCTTCCAAAAATAGATCTTCATCATGAAAATAGATAAGCCCCCAATATGTCTTTGTCCTCAACACGTGATTCCTTCCTGATCCTCCCATGCATTTGAATGCACTCTTCTCTTCTGTGTGAACCTTCTGTATGTTTTTCACTAAGTTCCAGATTTTGTCCCCAATAATGGCTGTCTCCAAAATGAATCAAATAATATGAATAGAAAGATAGATATAATTTTATGAATAAAAAATGATGTTACCTACAACAACATCATCTAATTCAATATGAAGAATTAATTCTAGATATTCTTCTTTCATTTCCACCTCTAAAGTCTGTGAATCATTGAGTGTGACGTATGCCTTTTCTGGGATATCCACTACAATTGATTCTAGCTCATCTTTTGTAATCTCTCCTTTCTCATTCTATAAGACCAACATAATGCTAGACATGGCAATCATTTTTCCTTCTAATAATTCCATCTTTTGTGTTATGAGTTCCCAAGCTCATCCAACCTTTCCTTGTGTGGTTCTGAGCTGTTGTAAGGCCTTGCACTTCTACGTGACAAGCACTAATCATTGCGCGAGACCCAAGGTCTCATATTTCATGGATTTTAGGACTTCATTGTCCTCTATAATTGTATTGGTTCTTATAATGGATTCTGGGGCTGTATAAATATTCAACACTTGATCTTTTCTTTCTTCAATTCCTCTTGCAAGTTCTGGAGCAACCCCTCATATGATGTAATCTTTTTCATCACTGAAGCCTTTTCTCGCTTTTCTTAATGCTCAAGATTCTTTGGTTCTGGAATGCATAGAGGTTCATCTTCAAACACCAAGTCCACCAAGGTTTGTACATAATGCATTTCCGAAGGAAAATTTTTAGGTACCTTAGGCTCTAAGTGTTACTGTCCCCAACTTCCTCTTCCATGCTTATGAAAATAGTGTTCTTCTTCTATGCCAAGTCTTTTTCTTGCTTTAGGTGCATTATTTCTACATGCTTAGCTATGATATCCTCCCTCAGCACCCTAATTGTTGCAACCTTATTCATATTTCTCTGTGCCACCTCTATCAAGACCTTCACCAAAGCATTGCTCACTTGTTCATCTGACATAACAGTAGCCTTTACTGTTATGTGTCTAGCCTAAGGTGTGTCTTCTTCAACCTCCATGATACACATGATTCTTCACATATATCAAAGTTTGGTTTGTCCATGTGCATGTGCATATACCATGATAGTTGTTTCCTTGTGCACATGGTTGCCATATCTTCATTCATCAGCTCTCATCCATACAACTCCTTTGGTGTCACTGTGCTTTGAAAATAGGCACGGAAAATTTTACTTGTGTCCTCAACATATCCCATGATCGGTGCAACATATTCTCCACTTTTTCTTTTTGATCTTGGCCCCTTGTAAACTTGAGCTTCAAGATTCAGATCTTGTTCTTTTATGCCCTAAGTAGTCTCGTGTGTTTATATCATGTGTCTCCTTTTCTCCTTCTTCTCTATCCTTCATTTATTTTTCCCTTGGTTCTTCCTCATCCTCTAGAGGTGTAGGATATTTGGGTGTGCTGTCCTCATATTATTTTTCCTCATCATTCAGACTCAACTTCCTTCTTCTCTTCTCAGTTATCTCCTTCTGTGGAGAGAATCGACGTGATCTACACACTAATTTTGGAGTAGCGCTTTAGGTTCTTGTTCTCCTGAATACTCTTTTGAAGTGGCACTTTCCTTGTACTACATCTAGATCCTCATCTTCTTATTTATACCTCTAAGGTGGCATAGTCACGCACTTTGTTTCTACCCTTTTTGATGGTTGCCTCTATCCTATATGCTCCAGGACACTACTATCTTCTTGCTCCTCTTCTTCATCATCTAATCTATTTTCTTTTTGGGCTTAGGGGCTAGAACATTTTCCATTGTATGCTTACCTTTGTTGTTTCCCTGGGAGCATTAAATCATTCTCCACATATTTGTTGTTATCCAATTTGGGCTTGAGTTGAAGATACATAAGCGTTGATCCAACGTCTCCAACGGCCAAGATTACCAACTTTATGTTTAATATATCTAAGATAAGCCTCTCAATGTAGGCAGTCTATCCTGGATATACATATGTCTTTCTCATTATATGGTAGTCATAATATACCTTGTTGCATAGAAGGTTAGTTGGAACACATCCAAAACTGGTGAATTGATGCCTAGAAATATCATGTTGTGAAGGCATATGGTAATTTTCACCATGGGCTCCAAGCTCCATCTTTCATGGAAAACCATGCGATGAAAAGTGTTGGTATACCATGAACTACACTGCCTTCCATACTACCAAAGGTACCTTGATTTTTTCCTTGATGGTGCAAAAATTTAGAATCATAAAGGAGCACCATCTGTCTAATCTTAAACTTTTTATCCTTAATGTGCCTGTCATGCAGTGCTTTCTGCCTATCCTTTTCTTTTTTTTGACTCCAACGTGATATTTCTCATCTCTCATCCAACTTTATTAACTTTTTAATCCATTCTTCTAATGCTTTCTCATCAGCTAGACCTCCGGTGCACGCAATACACAAAGATGGTAACATGAATTCTATAGGAAGAACTGATTCTTTGTCAAACACTAACTGATATGGTGTGGCTTTGTTTTCAAAAAAAACCTTTTATATGTTTTGCGATATGCCCAAAGTACTGTAGATACTTTAGCATCCCAATCCTTTCTTCCAACATCACATATTTTGTCAATGTCTGACTCAAAATTTTGTTGAAAGCCTCAACAATCCCATTTTCCTAAGGATGATATGGTGTAGTCTTATGGTGTGTGTAACCATGAATTCATCCAATGAAATTCTAATTGTCTCATTTAGAAAGTGTGTGCCCCTATCAGTAGTCAAACTTAAAGGACATCCATACCATGTAATAATATTTTCCCATATAAAACCTAGATATTGTAGCCATTGTACAATCCTTTATAGGTGCTGCTTCTACCCACCTTGTTAAATAATTTGTGCAAAGTAATGATATATAGCGTGATCCATTCCTACGCGCAGCTGATGAAATAGGACCCAAGAAATTGATAGCCCATTTCTCAAATAGTTATGCACTAGTAATAGGTCATAGAGTCATTTCATCTTGTTGACCTAGTTTCCCAAGACGTTGACAGTGATCACAAGCCTTACAATAATCCTTACAATATTTACACAGGGTCTCCCACCATAATCCAGTGAGTAGAATATTACAATCAGTGGCATCACCTGCATAGTGGCCACTTGCAATACCACCATGATCTCCCTCCATTATATATGTGTGCTTATGTTCCATTACAGAACGGCTCAATACTTTATCCCTGCCTAGTTTGTATAGGTCACCACTAACCAACATATAGTGTGTCAAGTCTAGAGCAAGTTGTTTCTTCTCTAAGGAGTTCATTCCTTCTGGTGCCATTCGTGTTTGTAGAAAAACAACAATGTCTTCTAATTCTGATGGAGCTCATTGTAACCTATATAACTGTACATCTGGAATGGTATCTTTAATTTACTATGCTTCTTCTCCTGACTGTATTTTGGATAGATGAGTCTGGTCCAGAATTAGTTTTTCCTGGTTTTACCACAACTGTAAAATCAAATTCTTGAAATAAGAGTACCCATATTCATATGTGGCCCCTATAAAATAGGATTATTTTCCAAATACTTCAATGTCCATGTGATTTGTATAAAAAGACAAATGGTATGGCTATTAGGTACTGTTTATGAACTTACATAGCGCATAAATCATTGGACAAAGCTTTGCACATCTATAGTTGTGTAATTCTACTCTGTATGAGTCAACTTTCTACTAGGAAAAGTAGATAGGATGATCTATGATACCTTCTCCTAGAGTGAGCTAACAAAATGCCAATGTCCATGCCAGAGGTGTCCACATGTACATGAAATGGTTGGTCCCACGAAGGAAAGTGCAAAATAGGTGTGGTATTAAGTTTCTCTTTCAATGTCTCGAATGTGTGTTGCTGCGGTTCTCCCTAGTAGAACGTACCTTTTCCTTTCAGTAACTCTTCTAAAGGTTTGGACAACCTTGGCATATCCTTTAATAAACTTCCTTGTAATATCCTATTGTGACCCAGAAATCTATGCACCTCACTTTGAATTGTAGGCTCTTTCATAGGCCTATAATGATTACAGCCTTAGGTGGATCGACCAGCAAACCTTCCTTGTAGATTACGTCTCCTAACAATATTAAAAATGGTGTAGAAAATACGCACTTTTTTGATGTTCAAATAGATACTCAACTATCTACATATTTCAAACATTAAGTGCAAATTGTCACAATGATCTTTAACTAATCCATACACCATGTCCAATCATCTAAATAAACCTGTAAGAAGTTGTGAATAAACTCTTTTAATGCTTGAACAACTATACATGCGTAAAAATACAACAGGCACATTTTTCAGACCAAAAGGCATCACGAGTATAGGCAAAGCTACCCCATTTAGTAGTAAAATTAGTCTTTTCCTAATCCTCCTGGGAAATCCTAACCTTGATGATACCCAGAGAACCCATCTGTAAATGAATAGATTTTTCACCCTACAACACCTTCTAGTATTTCCTCAGTGAATGGCGTAGGAAAGGGATCAGTCACACATGCATGCATTCAGCTCCTTGTAGTCCACACAGATCCTAATCCATCCATCCTTCTTGATACTTGATCACCATTGGACTAACCCATTCTTGACTCAGTCTAGGGGCTTGATGATTCCAAACTTCAACATTTTTTCAATCTCTTCTTTGACCTTTTCACACAAGTTGGGGTTCATCCTGTAGGGTCTCTTTCTAATTAGGTGCACCCTCTTTAATAGCTTTATCTAAATCTCCCCTAATGATTCATGCACACCTTTAAGCTCATGGTACCCCTGAGGGAATAAATCCTAATAATCCCATAGTAACTCTATGATTTTTTCCACTTCAGAGTTCTGACCAATAGTCTCCAATTATGGCCTCCTTAGGCTCAACATCTGATCCAATATTCACTTTCTTTGTCTTCATAGGTTCATGATAGGTACACGTGGTTTTATCTACACTATCTAACACCTTATGCACCTACCTTGTTGAATGATTTATATCATAGATTTTCTACTTCTTCATTCATCCACTAAGTAGACCATTTTTCCTTTTTCTTTCTCAAGGCAAGTGTGTTGAAGTAGTGTGGCATCAGTCCATTGTCTCTTCAACAAGATGCTTCTCATAATTTTCCTTCATCCAATAACTCCTGAAGGAGTTCTTCATCCTTGGCACTATCTCCCATAGTTAAGCAATTTATGAATTTTAATGCTTCTTCCACCGGAGGCTTGGTAGAGAAGAATTCAAACGTCTAGGCCATTCCTGCAATTAAATCCTACCAATTTCCAGTCTCTCTATGGAGTTCAGCATAGACATACCAAGCATATGCACAACCTTGTAAAGTGGAATAAAACTTGTACACCTAGAGTGAAGGTGGTAAATCTTCTTGCCCCTATGTCTAGAGTCTCTCACACTGTCTGAACGTGGTGTTGAACAGGTTGATTACCATGATAAGTGCATATTTGAGTAGGTGCATTTCTGCTGAAAGAACCTAGTAGCGAGAGAAATCCTAATTTCATTCCATCCTACAAGATTATCCTTGTGGACCACCCACCAGAGCACTGTCTGTCCCGCATAGGATATATGCTAGCATATTTCTTCTTTCCAATGGTTCTATCCATTTTTATTCCATGGTGCGTAGGAATACCATAGGATCTCCTTCTCTGATGTAACAAGGTACCAAGTTGTTACCTATTCTCCTGATATAACATGGTTTGCTGACTCTAGGAAATATGCTCTTTACTACTCGCCCTACCAACTCATAAGTGTTATGATCCCAATTATCACAAGCAACACTTGTAGTATCGGTAATAGAATGTGCATCCTCCCACTGAAGGATTCCTTCTTTACATGGCTCAAGCACGTCTAGATCCTGGATGGCATGTACATAAATCTTATTCAGGTCTTCTTCACTCAAGGGCTCAACATAGGCAATAGAATTTCCATCTATTAAAGGGATAATAACTCTTTCCTCCTTGTTTTAAAAGCTGATATAACCCTTGTTGAACCAAAGATCAACATTATTTGTATAGCACCAAGGATGCCCCAATAGAGATGGGAAGCTATTTGACTCTGCCAGCACTAAAACCTCAAAGTCTCCAGTGAACTTGGCTCCTTTTATGGTAATGGATGCATCTTTTAAAACTCCAATGGGAGTGGCCTTAGTCTGGTTAGCCATGAACAATACATTAGAGGATGGTTGAGATGGAGGTCTCCCTATTTATACCCATGCATCTAAGGTAAGAAAATTGACTTCCATGCCAGTATCAATCAGTATATTACTCAATAGCCACCCATCCACAACAACATTTAGAGTGTTTTCCTTATCATAATCTAGGCTATGAGGGGGAATATTTTCATGCAGGATATGTCGTCCAATCTCAGTACTTACATGTGGAGTATTTCCTTTTAACCAATTCCCCAACAGTGGAATGATATTCTCCTGGCGCAACAATTTGCACACTTCTATCAAGTCATCCATATCATTTTGGACCATCTATGATGACTTTCTTTTGCTCCATCTTCCACGAATTGCTCCTTTAAATATTGTATTTCACCTTGAAGATTCCTAAGTACCTCCATGGTTTCCTGGTAAACCTCCTTTTGATGGGTGGGATCTGGGTACCATGCATATAGAATCTCCTCCTTAGTGATGGTAGGCTATGCTACAATGATTCTTTGTTACGCGTTGCTTCAATGCAGGTTGTGATCTTTACCTGCAATGCCTCGAATTCTTCTTCCAACTTGGACATCCACTAATTTTCCATAACACATTGTATCCTAACCATCCATGTGCCTTTTTTTCCTTGATTTATGTTCCATGCTAAGATTCTCATACAAGTCTGGGCACTCCTTATAGTTATGATTCTTTCCACAGAAAGAACATGTAATATTTTGAGGACATTCGCGCCTGTAGTGGTCAGGAGATCCACATATATAACATGTTCCGTGAGGGAATTCACCTCATCCACCACCATGGCCTCATCCTATGAATCCACCATGGTATCATTGACCTCTACCATGACCACCTTCAAAATGCCCTTCATTCTGATCATAGCACGCCTAGTTTTGTTCCCAATCCTGATGCCCATTCTTGCCTTTAGAGTTATCTAAAACTCCCATGTCTATCATACACCAATATCTATAGCATCCTAGATCCGACCAATCCATCAGTAGTCTTTCGTGTCATGATTCATGGACCTCCAAATTTTATAGTAACAAGAGACGTCCTTCCTTATCGCATGTTGTAGTAATGGGTAGTGGCTTGCATCATGGTTTAAATGGCATATTTCACAATCCAACAACAATGAGTGCACTGATCTGTGGGGAAAACCTATCCTTTATGTGACCTTCCACTTCATAATTTGTGCACCAAATCCATTTGCATGTCTCATGTGTTTAAATTTGATGATAGTTTCTCCAACTTATTTTCCATAGTTGTGATTTGTGCTTCTAAAAATGGGCTCACCCCAGTGTCTATACTTCTAACTACCTCAACACGCAAAGTTGCTTCAAGTGCTTCATACGGATCAGTGTATGTCTTATGTGATAGTGCCCTCCTAAAAGGTGTAATCATACCTCCAACAAACAATTATGCATGTTGGCTTGTATGAATATTATAAGACAACTTAGATAACAACATTTTGAAATGGGCATCATAATCTCTGACACTTTTAGTAGTTCCTTGCTTAATATCCTTGAGCACACTTATACCCTTATGTGTGAACTCAGGGATGTGAAACTCTTTAAGGAAAACATATTTTAAAGCTGCATAGTCTATGCGTGTCTAATCAGAGTCAAACTTTCTGTACCAACTGTATGCGCGCCCTTGTGATGTAGTAGCAAATTGACTTACTCTACGCTCAGAATCTATGATTCCTTTTGCCCACCACAGTACTTCACACATGTGTACATGTTTAGTAGCATCTTTTATGCCCCTATACTTTGGAAGACAAAGAGACATCTCCATGTAAATATTCTAGGGTTGGTGCAAACCTTTCCCACCTAATCCAGAACTTCCTTTGTTTCCTCTACCTCTAGAACCACCAGATCCATCAGATCTAGAGCCACCTATACCTCCTGATCCTGAACCTATAGCTAGGGTTGGACCCAAAGATTTACTTCCCTATGTCCCAACTATAGTACTCAACTACACCCTAACAATCTATGAAGTATTACTACACCCAGAATATAGTCCAAAAATCTATGCGCTTGAATTTTGTGTGGATGATTCACATGAAAAGGTACTCCCTATATAACAATGAAGAAATTTGTGATTCCATCATTGTGCTTCTTATATGACTCACTCCTACTCTCCCAATGATTTAATTGGCTTGTTGACTATTTTTTATACTAGATACTAAAAAACCAAATGCAAAAGCAAAGTTACCAAGTGGATTCAGATGTGTGCCCATGGCCTAGGTCATTTCTACTAGTGTGCTTCTATGTGAGGCCTAGGAGGGTTCCCTATCATGATTTCCCAAATTGGGGAGTTCCTGATGTTTGGGTTCCATGTCTTATATGTGAAATTTAACTCCTTTCAGAACTATCTTTCTCCTCAACGCCATTTTCTCTACAACCTCCCAATACTTCTCTAGCACCCCTCTCATGTGCCTCATTAAACTTAAGCTACCTTTCTTCTCTCTACCTCTCCACTATCAGGTCTGTCATCTTTCACCAATCCTGCTCCTACCCATGCATGCGGGGGGGGGTTTAGTTAGCCATTTGTTTTCTCTCCAAATTAAAAGTTACCATTAAAATTTTTATCACCAGTGGAATGCCCTACAGGTAAGCTCCATTGGGATATTGTAAAAATTTAAATTCAACTACCTCTAGGCACGAATAAGTTGAAATTGAGTAATCCAAAATATAGTTATTCAAAACACCACGAAACCACGTATCCACAACGTGATTCCAAATCAGATCAGCATCATAAGGGGCCTAAAAATTTTCTTAGGTCTAGACAATGTGTGATACCTCCAATTCCATGTAGATGTGTAAGAAACTAGCCACTCGTATAATTCTAGTGGAAAGATAGTGAATAATCTCTCATACAAACAATCGTATAAATTCTGCTCCACTAACATGTGTACGTTAAACTCATATCCAATGTTGAAACTCCATGTGTATTCTTATTTTAGGCCGTGTATCCATTCATCAAAACTTGCTAGGGTCAATCGGTATGTCTTCATCGTGAATCATCGTAAAAATAACTAAAAAAGAGGTCCCAATAATGAAACTAATGATGCAACCTAGAATTCACTAGTAAAAGCCTAGGCGCGCAGGCACATCACTCATCCTAGACCGAGAAATCACCTGAAGCATGCAAAGGTACCAAGCCCCTCTTTAGGGTTGTTATTACAAGATGTTAGCACAATGAAGACTTAAATAATTTAGATATATGACTAATATATCATCCTATAGTACATATTCAGAGCTAGATCTTAAAGTATCATGAATCAAACAATAATCATAGTGAAAACTTTCATGCAGTAATAAAATATAACCATGATTAACACTTTGATTCAGTCAATAACCCCCATTATATTAAATGCAGTAATACACATAAGCTTCTTACAATAATGGCATCATATGCTTATGCACATATAGATTTGATAGTGTAATATCACACTAATCCAGTCCTTACATCTCGCATTCTCACGCACACCTATACTACACAGTTCATTACATATTTATAAGGGTGGGGACTTTCCCTTCACCGCTTATCTATTCCCAAAATAGCTCACATGCTATTATTAGCCATGTGTCATTACAATAATAGCCACACATGCAAGTGTGCTAACAATAGACTTCCTCTAGTTAACTGTTAGTATTAAATCTATTCTTATCCTGTACTCATGCAAAGCGCTTTGTAGCCGATCCTCCAAAAAAATTCAATGCGTGTCGTGTAATCTTTTAACTGATTTGTGTGCTCCACACACCATCTTCCAAAAATAAATCCTCATCATGAAAATGGCTAAGTCTCAAATATGTCTCTGTCCTCAACATGTGATTCCTTCCTAATCCTCCTGCGCATTTGAATGCACTCTAATCTTCTACACAAACCTTCTATATGTTTTTTGCTAAGTGCCAAATTTTGTCTAACCAACATTTGTTAGCAAACTAAAGTCATTTTATTTAAAACTATAATTGGTTGCACTCTTTTTTTCAAATCTTGTTATTTTCTCAATGGATAAGTCTCAATTACTAAATGGAACTAATTACAGTATCTGGAGATTTTGGTTAGAAGCATTTTTCATGGCTAGAAAATTATGGGATCTTGTAACTATTGTGGAGACACAACCCACATGAAGACAAGAAAACCATGAAAACCTTAGCTCTTTCTCCCAAAGATCTCAGGAAATTCTATCACTCCTATTGTAGAGCATAAAGGATGATTTTCTACTACATATAGGTCATATGGATTCTCCTACAAATGCATAAAAACAACTAGAGACTATGTATGAAGGAAGTCTCCTATCAAAAATAATTAAGCTAATTATGGAGCTAATTACAACTCCCATGAAGGGGGATGAGAAAATAGTTAGTTATTTAGCTAAAATTAAGAACATTAAATCTCATTTAAATGGTTGTAACTATGAATTGTTCCAAGATAAGCTTATGTATTTCATTATTAAGAAAAAATATTCATGAAAAAATTATAAATTATATCTCAATTCTCAATTCTAAATATCAGAATGAGAATGATCTGCATAATTTAGACACTTTATCTTCTATGTTAATTCAAAAAAAGCGTCTAATGGATAATTTTTATTCAGAAGAGACTTCTTCTCAAGAATTTTTCTCTCATAATCATAAGTCTGCTCAAAATATGAATAGTAGTAATCCTAATCATAAGTCAGATATCAGATCAGAATTTAAACCCAATCCAAAATCTAATTCTACTAAAAATAGTCATAAATTTAAAATCAAATTTAATGGAACATGTAACAAGTGTGGAAAATTTGGGCATAAAGAGTTTGATTGTGAAGTAAAAACTAAAAAATTTGTTAAAAATACTAAAAAAAGTAAATTTAACAATCAAAAGAAAAATTAGAATCAAAATCAAAATAAAAACCAAGCCAATAATGTTGATCATTTTATTGCCCTATATACCACCCTGTCATCTTCAAATGACAATGAATGGATTTTTTATAATGGTGCCTCTAGGAACATGATTTGTATTCCTAGTATCCTCTCAAATGTTTTTTAAATGTGAGGAATATATATATATCTAGGATATAAATTTCATTATTAGATATATAAGTTGTAGAAATGTTAAACTGTAAAATGGAATAATTAGGAATGTTTTGTATGTTCCTCAATTGACAAATAATCTTTTGTATTGCTCTGAGCTAACTAAGGAAAACTGTAAAGTTGTTTTTTTGCAAAATAAATGGTATATAAAATATAATATCAGTAATGTTATTGCTTCAAGTATTCATAATAATGGCTTATAGATCTTTGATGGATTTGTGTTTGAATCTTTTTATTCTTCCTCTTCTAGGAATGATATTCAGCTTTGGCATGAAATATTAGGTCATGTAAATTTCAAAAAATCGTATGAAATGTTTAGACTTAATCTTGTTTTTGGTCTCCCAAAGATGAAATTAGATCATGAAACATATGACATTTTCTTGTGTGGTAAGCAACATGTTAAATATTTTTGCAAACATCATGATCCAAGTTCCTCTCATCTATTAGAGATGATTCAGAGTGATGTGAGAGGTCCAATTGAAGTTCCTTCTCTAAGTGGAGCTTGTTAGAGTAGGTATTTACCTTAGCTCATTTTCACCTATGTACTTTATTTACCTTTATTGTATTTATTCTCACCCACTTATGTGTGTGCATATTTCTTTTTTATTTATTTAGATAGTAGGTGGGTATTATCTAGTTGTTAGGTATAGTTATTTCCTTGATCTATGGTATTGACTAGATCCTTGATGTCTAGTTCTTAACTAAATATATGGTCTTGACTAGTTCTTTGATGAATAGTTATTTCCATGATTTATTGTAATGTAATTACTTGTAAAAATCTGATTATTAGCAGCAATATAACACCAATGAACACAATATTTTAGATAAATTATCTCAATGTGCAAGTAGAATAGCTTAGGCACTTCGAGGGGGAAACATCTAAACTAGACAATAAGACTCAAATGTTGAATATGATGATCAAATACTACCTACTAATGAAAATATAACATATATGAAAGAGATAGATAATGATAAGAAGTTATGATAGCCACAAGTCGGCTATATACATCTAATATAATATATATTATTAAGGGCGTAGCATGCCCCTCCCCTTCGAAGAAACATTGTCCCCAATGTTAAGAAGATCTGGATGCTACTGCAGGAAATTTACATCCTCCCAAGTTGTGTCTTCATTGTCTATATTTTTCCACGTGATCAAATACTCAGTGATGACCCTTGTCCTCAATCACTTAGTGTGTGTCTGAAGGATGCATTCTAGCTCCATGATGATTCTTCCCTCTTCGTCAAGCTCAGGTAACACTATCTGGGTTGATACTGTCTTTCCAATTACCTTCTTTAGGCAAGATACATGGAAGACTAGATGAATTTGAGTAGCCGGAGGAAGTTCCAGTTTGTATGCTACATTGCCAATCTTCTGTAACACTTGATAAGGGCCATAATACTTAGGTGAAATCTTGTTATCCTTTTTTTGTTGTTTTAAGTACATTTTCTTATATGGTTGTAAACACACAAAAACCTAATCACCGACATCAAAATGTCTTTCACTATGATGTTGGTCTTCCTACTGCTTCATGTAGTTTTGTGACATGGAAAAATTATCCCTAAGACTAGAAAACACCTCTTATTGGTGTTGAATATGTTCTTCAACTTCTCGAACCTTTGGTTGGACTCTAAAATATGAAGTGATAGATGGTGGATGGTACCCATATAATGCCAAGAAAGGAGACATTATAGATGAAGTATGAAAGCAGGTGTTATACCACCATTCTACCAGTTGTAACCATTGGACCCATCTCACTTTCTTATTTGATGTAAAACAACAAAGATATCCCTCCAAGCACTTGTTTACCACCTCTGTTTTCTCATCAGACTAGGGATTATAAGAGGAACTATAAGCTAGCTATAAGCCCATGGATGAGAATAAGTCAGTCTAAAAATTACTAGTAAAGTTAGGGTCCCGCTCACTTACTATAATCTTTGGTGTCCCATGTAGCTTTTGAATTGTATCCCTGAAGGCCGTTGCTACTGTACTCGTAACAAATGGATGTGATAAATCATAAAAAATGGTCATATTTAGTGAGTCAGTCCACCACCACCATGATTACATTCTCACCCTCTGATTTGGGCAATCATGTGATGAATTCCATGGAAACCTCTTCCCACCTTTGGCTAGGAATATAAATAGGTTGTAAAAGAGCTACGGACTTAATTGTTTCACCCTTATTTTTCTAACAAACCATGCATTTTGCCACAAAATTTTGGACATCCCCTTTTAGCCCTTTCCTGAAAAAATCATGCTTGATTCGATGATAAGTCTTTAAGAAGCCAGAATGACCCCTTACTAGAGAAGCATGAAGCTCAGACAGAACCCTATTTTTAAGGATTGAATTCTTACATAGATATAATCTATCTTTATACCATAAAACATCTCATTTCCATACAATTTTTTTTGAAATTCTTGGATCTTTTTGGAGATTCTGAATGAGATTTTTTATACCTGGGTCATTTTTCCATTCAAACATTTCATCCTCTATCCAATCCTCTTATAATACAAATATGGCACACAACAATGCTTGGGCAGATTCATCCTTCTGAGATAAAGCATTAACAACTACATTCCCTTTCCCTTTCTTGTATATTATCTCAAAATCATACCCCAACATTTTTTAGACCCATTTCTTTTGTTCTTCTAATGATAAACATTTCTCTAAGAAGTATTTCAAACTATCATGATATGTCTTTACTTTGAAATGTCTTCCCATTAGATATGGTCTTCATTGCTTCACTACATGAAGTATTGCTAACATTTCTTTCTCCTAAACTAGTTTAGAGATATTATTACCTTTGAATTGGTGGCTCTCAAAGGAAATGGGTTTCCCTTCTTGCATGAGTACTTCCCCCTTACCATACCCTGAAGCATCACATTCAACAATGAATGTTTTTGAAAAATATGGGGTGGCTAGAACTGGAGTGGTGCACATGGCCTCCTTCAACTTCTCAAAGGCCATATTAGCTTTCTCGTTCCAATGGAAAGATTCCTTCTTCAATAAATTTGTGAGTGGTGCTGCGATGCTACCATAATTCCTTACAAATCTATGATAATAGCCTTTTAGGGTTTTGGGAACCTTCCATTCAAGCATGGATTTTATCTTGTTAGGATCCACTTTAACACCTTCATAGAGACAATATGACCCAAATATTCAACCTCCTTGACACCAAAAGAACACTTAGAAGGCTTTGCATAAAGTTTACGTTGTTCAAGAGTTTCCAACACCTTATTTACATGATGTAGGTATTCCCCCCATGTTTTACTATAGATTAATATATCATCAAAGAACACTAAAACAAACTTTTGAAGAAATGGATTAAAGATGGAATTGATCAAGCTTTGAAATGTAGAGGGTGTATTTGTTAGTACAAAATGCATTACCAAGAACTCATAGTGTCCTTCATGTGTCCTGAGGGCTATTTTATGAATATCTTCCTCTTTGATTCTAATCTGATGATATCTAGAATGAATATCAATTTTTGTAAAGTAAACAACACCATGTAACTCATCTAACAAATCATCAATTACATGAATAGGAAACTTATCTTTAATTGTGTACTTATTAAGTTCCCTGTAATTTGGACACATGCGCCAATTGTCATATTTTTTCCATACCATCACTACAAGATAAGAGTAAGTGTTGTCAAAATTTCACCCCCCCAGGGTAAATTTCGATAACATGCATCAGAGTTTTACAGTTCCAGGAAGGTAGATTGAAACAGGAAAAATCACAAAAATGGCTAAGTCCTAGTCCTTAGGACAGTAGGGACGTGTGGGACAGAAAGACACGTATCAGTCGAAAGAGCCTCTAGGTGGCCCACTAAGCATTTGGGACAATCGGGCCAGAAGTACGCGGCGGGCGCGAGAAGCCGATCCGGCCGAAGGAGGAAGAAAAAAATGACTAACTGCTGAGCGGGAATTTGGGACAAATGGACGCGGAAAGCCCGGATCGGCCGAAAAGGAGAACTTTCGCACTAACTGCTTTGGGACATTTGGGCCGTGAGTACGCGAACTGGCTGAACCGGGCAAAAAAGGTCAAAGTAGTCCGAAACAAAGTGGGACAAATGGGACAAAAAGGCCCGAACCGGCCGGTTCGGCCGAAATGAGAACAAACGGTCCTAAGCATTTGGGACAAATGGACACGAACCGACTGGTTCAACTAAAATCAGCACAAGGAACATAAAGAAAAATGGGACATAGGGACACGCGGGACGCGGATCGCCGAAAGGGCCGAGAACCAACCAGATCACGACATGTGTCACAAGGAGAAAAAGTCAAAAGGTCAAAGGGGCGAGTTTTTGAGCACTGAACCGAACCAATGGGATAGTGCCACGTGTCCCAGCTAGGGCCCACAAGGAAATTTCAAAAGAAATCCCACCGAAAAGTAGAGGAGAGAGAATCACGCGACCAATCAATGCGTGCCACGTGTCATCCAGGTGCCGAAGCGCGGGAAATATTTCAAAATCCGTTTTGGTCTGTTCCGTGCCCTAAATCTTCAGATCGCCATATCTTTTGATCCAGAGCTCAGATTTGTACGTTCCTTATATCAACAGAAAGCTTGTGAGATTCTCTACACGATTCCAGGGTCAATATTGCATTTTGGTTCAGCTTAGAGAGAGAAAATCAAGAAATGCCTCTAGCACGAAATAACAAGCAGAAGTAATGCTTCAACAAACAACTTTAATGTAGCAGACAGTTCACCGCTTCTATTAGGCAGCCCGCCGTTTTGCCAAGATGCACCGCTTCTGCCATGATGAGATGAATTGAATGAAACCTGGAGGTGGTTGGGGTAGATTTGGCTTTCCCTTCTCTCTTTCCTCTCTTATTCTTTCTATATATTGTAAAGAGGAGCTTCTTTTCAAGGTCGAACATTTTTCTGTTTTTCCTCTCCCTTCTTCTCCTCAGGTGAATTTGTGGAATTCGAACCTCTCATTTGAACTGTAATACTATTCTGCCTCTTGGCATTCTGCAGTGTATTGTATCAATCTTTGGAGCAAGTAATACATGTCTGTGGATGATTCTCAGCCCTCTCTGTGTTCTTTTTACATCCTCCTGGTCTTTCACTGTAGGTTTTGTCATCTGTGCATGATCTTATATCACATTCAAATGGTCTGTGTTTACTAGAAAAATAGGTGTTCTTCATTCCTCGGTGCATCACCTCTATTAGCTTAGATTTATTTTTATGCATTTTCTTACCTTGTCTCCTTGGCAGATTAGATTAGGTTTTGAGAAAACCCTCTACGTTTTGTTGGTGCATCTAAACAGAGGAATAGGAACCAGCCTTCTCTGGAGAATCCTTTCTCATTTTTCAATTCCCACACTTGGAGAAAGGATTCAATGTTATGCAATCACACTGGATGCCAAGTGATCAACCTAGAAACTTGATCTACATCCAGGGGTGCTGTGATTTTGCATCAACAATTTTGGCACGCCCGGTGGGACCTAGAGGTCTCATTTTTATTACAGCAAGGTTGATGTGCATCTACTGCAATTTTCTTGCTTGAAAAGAGCTATTATTTGCATATCTGGCAACTCCAAGGGGAAGAATCAACTGGTTTCAGCAGTACAGGCCTGAAAGCTTATGAGAAGAATCACAAGGTCAAGAGTTGGAAAAGAGGAAGTGTTGTTTGAATACCTGCAATTATCTCCAAGACGAAGGCAAAGAGGAAGGAGGATTCAAAGGTCTTCATCTCCACCAAATAGAACTCTCTCAACTCCTGCACCTGCTCGGCCTTTCATTCAGTATCCAAGAGTCCTTCAACCAATTAGAATGGTGCAACCACTAAATCCCTTTGTCAATTTCACTGGCAGCAGCCCACTTGCCCTCAATGCACAGAATCCAGTTCCAATCGCAGCGTTGAAGAACATTCCATTTTTCACTGAAGAAAATCATACCACTCCTGGTGTGTTGGTTGGATATTTTGTCAAACCAAAATATGAGATTCAACCATAGTACATGGGATTAAATCCCTCCTCAAAGACAGGTGAGGCTGCCTGTTTATTGCTAATCTAAAACACAGTAAATAATATATACAATATTCACACTAATCTAACCATTGGGGGTTGGGATGAAATCCTGAAATCCACATTCACACGATTCAAGAATATTGCTTTCGTAAATGAAATAGGTTAGAAACTGTTATAGTGAAAGAAGCACGGTAAATGTAGAAAGGAAATGGGAGAAACGTATTTTCTTTCAAGTAAACACAGAGCACGAAATAATCATACGAGTTTTAGATCACAGATGTAATGTTCGAGATAATTAGAAACACTGAGATTCTATGCAAAGAATATCTTAAGATCATGAACATAAGAACACTATCTTAAATAAGATATATTTCACAACACAAAGTCTGTAAAACAATATCAACTCCTATTCTTCAAAATGATTGAAAGAAAACACAAAGTTTTTCTCCTTTCCAATAGCCTCTTAATGCTCCAAAAATTCTCAACCCTTTGGAATGCACAGGCATCCCTTATTTATAACAAAAGGAACTAGAGATAAAACAGGACAGATCCTAAAAAATGGCATGTTAACTGGAATTCAATTTTGCATGATTCTCACGTAGGAGATCAAGTCAAAGTATGAATCAAAAAAATATGACAAAACGGAAATAAAAAAGACATGTCAATCTAAAAATAGAAATGACATGTGACGTTGGGACTTAATCCGAATCATCATCTTTTGCTCCTTTCTCTTTTTCTTCCTCCAGCTGAGACTGTTTGTTCTGAAATTCCTGGAAATTCTGAATAATGCCTTGCATTTCATTCTCATCAGGTGCGGTGGAATGATCATTCCACATTTCGCAGGTCTCATGAATATCACTGGCACTGCCGGGAAAGCTTTTTCAATCTTTTGCTGAGCTTTCTTAAGGCCTCCAATGTATGTTCAATCCTTACAAACTGACCAATGACTTCAAGGTCAAATCCGTGTACAGGTTCATGCTGAACAGATTCTTGGACTTGTTTGAAAAGATCATCTACTGATAGGGTACTTGAGTTCCCAACTGAAACCTTTGGACAAATCTTCAGCAACTCTTCTTCCAAATCACTTTTCCCATCAATCAATTTATCCCTTGATTCTCTCAACTTGCTGCAGGCTTCATTGAGAATCCTTACTCTGAACCTGATTGCCTTGGTCAGCTGGAAATGTTTATCTGTATGTGTGGAGAATACCTTCTTCCACCAAGAGGTGTGCTGGTAATTGCTTTAGCACTTGGAGAGCTTCACAAGTCAAATCAAGCTGTCCAATTTCTTCAGTGAATTCCTCATCCATCTTCTCTCCTTCTTTCTGAATCTCCCCCAAAGACTCATGAACCTTCACCATGTCTTGAATTACTTCCTTCCCCTGTTGGAGCAACTTTTGGATCCATTCATCAACCACCCTTCCTTTTTTAGCAATCTTCTCAATCGCAGGCACCGATGAGAAATCGAACCCGGAAGAAACAGAAGAGAAGGTGGTATGGATTCAAGGGGTTTTGAGAGTTTAATCAAAATCTCTGTCAACTGCTCCACTTTTTTCCTTAAGCTCATTTCTGCTATCCTTTTTTTCTTTCAACTTTTGGCACAGCACGTCTATGAAAGCCCATGCATCTTGTTGCCCTCCTTCTGCTGTCACTTTCCCTAGAGCCACCTTGGTTATCTGATAATCAGAAGAGGTTATATCCTCTCTAGTTTTGTCAGCCGAGGGAGTGGCAATCTCTGCGAACTTATCTCCTGAAGCATCTACCAAAACCCTCAAAACTGTTTTGGGTTTCTTGGCTGATTTCACAATAGAAGCCTTGAGTGAGCTGAAATCAAAGGCTGGCAGGGGTACAATCACTTTCCTCTTCCTCGGAGTTTGCTCGAGTAGCCATTGTGGCGTATCAGAGGAAATTGCCAATGTTGTAGTAACTGGTATTCTACTCTCAAGAGGAGAAGATCCTACTATTGGAGGGGGAACAGTAGCCAACGTGGTAGTAGATGCAACAACGAGAGGTACAGGTTGGGGCGTACTGGTGATCACTTGGGTTCCAGCAGAGAGGGGTGAGATTCCAGAGAAAATACTGGCCATGGATGCAGAAATGGATGGAGAATGAGGAGGTAGAAGTGGCTGTGAGGGAGAAGGTGCAGATTCAGACTCCAAAGCCTTGAATGCAAGAGATAAGGTCTCTCCAGTTGAGCAATCAGCAAATAGTGAAGACAGAAGTTGGCTTCCTCCTTCTTCCAAATTAATTTCTCCTATTTCTGGTGGTGTTGGTGATTCTGGCACAACCACCATTTCAGTTGAAGAAATAATTGAAGAGATTTGTCTTTCTTTCCTCTTCTTGGGAATCCTGATTTTTATAGGCCCCTCAGAAGATTCTTTGTCCTTTTTCTTTTTGGAGGGCCCCACCTCCGAAGCAGCCAACTTTGGAAAACTTGTCATCTTTAAAATTCATCCCCCAAGAGGAGAGCCATTTTTTGGTGCGAGCAAGAATGAGAGCCGACCTATCTGTAATAGAGGCTATTTCGCTGGCTGACCAATCAATAGGTGGGAAAACATATTGATCCTCCTTTAGTCCATCATAAGAAAGATCCAACACACTTTCATTGTCAATCGTGCCATCTGGCAAATCAGAAAGCTCTAGTGTCTGAATCTCGATAATAGTCAACCTACTATTATCTTTTCTGCGAACCGCAACTTCGTTACGCAGATAAACCCATATATCCTCAATGTCAGGCCTGTGCAGATGTTGGGCTCCGTAGGCTCTAAGCACTCCTCGGATGTCAAAACCATCCCGAGACTTCATATGATTTTTCAATTTTTCCTAAAGTTCGCATTCAACATTTTTGGCCTTTGCTTCTGTCGAGCAAGTATATCTCCCGATAGAAATTGGGAAGGATACAGCGGCCTTATGCTTGCTTTGTTGGAATTTGTGAAAATCCAACAGCTGTCTGACCAACTCTATCAATATCAATCTATCTCCTGGATAGCGAGGCAGACAGAAAGGCTCTCCCGAGTACATGACTATTCGAAGATATGTAAACTTCTTGAACTGCAAGAAGATACACCCCCATTTGGATACTTCAGTCCAAGCCTCGTCTGAGACTCTTGTCTTTCTTAGCCCTGGGTTCAGACGGCAAATATTCTCGTAGAAGAAGGCATCATTTACCCTTCTAAAATGTTCTTTGGACCCCCTCTTCTTTGTTATTTGAGGGAAATATTTATAAACTGGGTTTGTCATTCTGCTTCCCTTAGTATCCAGCCTGGGATAGTTCCTCATCCCGGCTGCTGCGTAAGCCACATATGAAAACATATAAAACTTTCCAGTTGATAAAACCGTAGTCATCTGAGAATCAATTTCATTGCTGATAAGGGTCCCCCAGTCAATCCCTTGTTGATTCTTCTTGATGGTGACCATAAACTGATACATCCATCCGTGAAATACATTTGATTCAGGCAAGCCAAAAACCCGGCTCAGCAGGGTGATAATATCATTGATTTCTTGTATGAAATCACATATGGGGATAGTCCTGAGAAATCTAGATACTGCTAGTTTAGCCTTAATCAGGAACTTTTTGTTGACATCCTTAATGCAGCCTTCCTGATTACTATCCCAGGCCTTCTGAGCCGACTTGATGTTCAGGTCCCCATACTCTTTGAAATTAGGTAGTTTTAGAAGATCATCAAAATACGCTCCATATAGCCTGATCACTACCTCACTAGCCTGGCTCTTCACGGAACGAGAAGCCGAGTCATAACTAGACGCACAAGCCAAAACAAATTCTGGACATTGGGCGGACATGGGAAAACCTGCTGCAAGGGGCAAGCCACTTTTAGCTAAAGCTGTCATCCATGGGGTTTGAGAGGAACTCTTCACCCTATTCCAGAAGTCATCCATATCTATATTGCCAAGTTCAGTATCCCTGATATCATGATTGCAATCAATATATGATGGAGATTCTGGCTTCTTGAATTTGTACTTCATCCTGCTAGACTTCTCGGCCTTCTCCTAAGATGGACCAGGGTCCGACATGTAGAATGTTAGAGGGATAAAGGCTTGAAACTCAGGAGATGTTATCCACACTAAAAATCCCAATCGACTGAAAATGCCGGAAGAATAGAAGAATCCGACACGCCGAGGAGGATGTCGGAAAACCCTGAGAACCCGACAAGTTTGATATGTCGGAACTTTGGCAATACCCGACACTTGCGTTTGATGACGGGAACTCAAGAGATAATACCTGGTACTTGCTTTTGACGTCGGAACTTTGAGAAACCCCGACGCTCACTGTGGAGATCGGAACTTTGAGAAACCCCGACATGCCAATCTGTAGAGATCGGAACTTTGAAAAACCCCGACGCGAAATGTGGAGATCGGAACTTTGGCAAAAACCCTGACGCACCAATCCGTCAATACACTTCGGGTTTCTGGCTCTGCAAAACAATCTTCAAAACCCAAGAAGCAAAAACAGGGTTTTTCTTTGAATTCCAAATACACAATCTCCTTTTTGTTATTCATGCATCATGCATATAATTAGAATTTCAAGAGAACAGAACCAAGTGATAATTCAGAAGAGATAAACCCAAAAAACCTAAAACCCTTTCCAAAGTAACACAGAAAGAAGAAGGAAAGAAAACCTTCAATACCCGGTAAGAAATTGGGAAAGAAAATACGCTCAATCAATCCATAAAAACCAAGAATAAAGAAGGGAAAGAAAAATACCTCCAATTCGAGAAATGTAAGATCGAAAACAGATGATCCAATCGAGCAAGGTGATTTTTCGGGTTTTGAAAATGAAAGAGCACGCACAAAAATTCCACGAATTAAAAATACGAATGGTAAGAATGACGTGGAAATCCACGTATTTATAAGAAAATTGGTAATTAATACACTTCAGCACGGCACGTGCCAACTCACCGACCACTCGGCATGAATGCCATGTCAGCATGTTTAGGAGGTCCGAAAACCTGACACGAGGGGACTTAGTGCAATTCAGGTTTCGAGTTTCGGAAAACATGATGCATAAAACATGAGGTGCTTAGATGCAATATAGCCCCGAAAACCCGATACAAAGGATTAAGCGGACATCGGGAATCGGAAAACATGATGAATAAAACATGTTTTGGATTATGGATGTTCCGATGCGCCGGGGGTCTGAAAACCCGATTTACACAATACAAGGCGGGTTTTCGGGTTTCGGAAGACAGTCGACATAAAGCATGTTAAAACTCATGTCGAGCTGTTGGTAAAACCTGAAAACCTGATTTTCTTAAAAAGAGGCCACAAAACAAAATCAACTTCGAAAATTTTGTAGGGGTTATCCGATCGTTTTGTCGTGAACTCAAAACGGGGATAACAGCTGGCTCCAGTTGGGGACTTTCTTTGTAATACCAAAGGAATTGTCCACTGAAAGGCAAAGGGAGTAAAAGAAAACCAAAAGCAAACACCATCAATGCAGATATGGATAGAAGGAAACTATTTTCACCATTCAAGAAGGAAACTATTTTCACCATTCAACTGGGATCTTGAAAGGTCCTTTCCATAAAGAATCAAACTTTCCATGCATTCCTTTCTGTTCTCTCCTTTTATCCCAAAGCAACACCAGGTCTCCAATCTGGAAGTTGTGCTGCTTTGATTTTTTATCGAAAATATTCTTCACCCTACTCTGATGATCTGATATACGATCAACCACCTTGATTCGCTCTTCTTCTAGCCTAGTTAGGTACATAACCCTCTTCTCGATAGAATTCTGAAAAGCTACATCTTCAACCGCTTTTTCCAACTGCAAGGCCGGCAATTCTACTGAGATAGGAATTTCAGCATCAATCCCATATAGCAATTGGAAAGGAGACATCCCTATGGCTCACTTTGGAGTGATCTGAAGCGCCCACAACGCATCATACAATGCTTTGTGCCATGTCCTCTGATTCTCTTCTACTAGTTTCCTGATTATAGTAACCAGATTCTTATTGCTGGACTCAGCTTGCCCATTGCCCTGGGGATAATAGTCAGATGAGTGAGCCAGAGTAATGCCGAATCCATAGCAAAATTCTGTCAACTCATGTGACGAGAAGTTAGAAGCATTATCAGCTACAATCTTATGAGGTACGCCGAATCTAATGATTATATTTTCTTTCAGGAACTTGCAAACGGCTTCAGAAGTTGCTTGCTTGATTGGTACAGCTTCTACCCACTTGGTAAAATAATCTGTAGCAGTTAGCACATAGTTATGTCCAGTACTGGAAGCAAGATTCAATGTTCTAATGAAATCAATACCCCATTGGCGAAAAGGTTCTTCAATCACTATAGGTTTCAGAGGAAGAGCTGCTAGCTTGGGACGACCAACGAAATGTTGATAAGCTTCACATTTAGACACCCATTCTGCTAAATCCTGGAAAAGAGTAGGCCAATAATACCTATCCCGTAGGATCTTATATGCTGTTACAGAGGACGAAAAATGTCCTCCGCATGCTAGGCTATGAAAGGATTCTAATAACTTTTCCTGTTGTGATTTATCAACACAACGCGAGAAGACACCATCAATACCTTTCTTGTATATTGCATTATTCCACAAAAGGTATTTCGCAGATCTCAGCTTGACGGTCCTCTTCTCTTTTGATTTAAAATGTCGGAGGGCATTCACCATAATTTAGGAAGAAAGAAATGTCCATGTACCATTCATCGATCGTACTCACAAGAAGCACCATAGGCAGCTCTGAAGAAGTATCTTGAGTCTTTTCACACTCTGTTTCAGCATGATTTTCTGCAATCAATTGACACAGGCCCCTTCCTCGTACCAACTTGGTAGGTTTTATGTCCAAGTCGTACTCCTGAACCTTAGCTATCCAAGTAACTCATTGGCTTCCCAGCTCTTGTTGAGTCAGAATGGATTTAACAGCAGTATCAGGAACGAGAACGAGAGTATGGGAATTCAGCACATAGTACCTGAAATGCTTTACTCCTCGTACCACTGTGTAAGCATGTTTTTCAATCTGTGACATCTTCAACTCGTGTTCCTTCAACGGGAAACTCATGAACGTGATAGGAGCTTCGATGCCTCTTCATTTTCTTGCATCAGGATGGCCGACACTGTGTGGGCAGAGGCATAGCTGTACATGATGAAATCTTTCTTGAAGTCTGGACATACTAAGACAGGAGCGCAAGCAACTGCCTTTTTGATTTCTTCGAATGCCAGCTTACCCTTCTGTATTCCATTGAAATGGAACTTTTCCTTTCATCATTCCAAGGATATCCTTGGTCTTGTCAGCAAAATCAGGTACAAATCTTCTCAAGAAATTAACCTTTCCGAAGAAAGAATGAACTCATGTTTTACTTGTGGGCAAGGTAAGGCTCTGAATAGCCTTTACCCTCTCTGGGTCAATTTTAGTTCCTTCTTTAGTCACAATATGACCCAGCAGCTTTCCTTCTGTCACCCCGGAACATGGACTTCTTAGGATTCAACGAAATCCCGTGACGTCTGCATCTTAGAAGTACTTGTTCTAAATGATCATAATGATCACTCCGTTTTTTAGAAAAGACGGTCAAGTCATCCAAATACACGACTATGACCTTGCCCATCAGATCTCTGAATGCCAGGTCCATAGCTCTCTGAAAAGTAGCTCCGGCGTTGATCAAGCTGAATGGCATCCTCCTCCTGTAAGCAAAGGTACCCAATGGGGTCGTGAAAGCTGTCTTTTGTTGATCTTCTGTGGTTACCTCGATTTGATTATATCCTGAAAATCCGTCGAGCATGGATAACATTTCTGATCCAGTAACAGTTTGCAATACCTGGTCCATGATAGGCAAGGGATAGTTATCCTTCAGCGAGGACTGATTTAAGTTTCGGAAGTCAACACAAATCCGGATCTCGCCATTCTTCTTCCTGACAGGAACAATGTTAGCAATCCAGGTGGAGTGATGGATTGGGAAAATAATTCTAGCATCTAACATCTTCTGAATTTCTGCCAGGATAGTCCCTGAAATCTTCAGATTGTAATGTCTTTGCTTCTGTCTATACGGCTTCACATCAGGTTTCAAAGGGATACTGTGACGTCTTTGGGCCCTTGAAATATTCCAAATCCACAAAGACAGGCCATCATATAAATCGATGTATTTCTTCAAAAGCGAAGTGAATTTTACCTTCTCTTCAGGAGAACAAACATTTACCAATATTCACCATCTGAGGTTGATCAGATGAACCTAGATTGATTTGAATCTACTTCAGAGGAAGAAACTCCTTCAACCTTGCCTTTTGTTTTGGATAAAGCGATCATGCTTGTCGAACAAGCCCTCCAAAGAAACCAACCTTTGGGTATCTTATTGCCTTCAGCTAGATATATTCTCCATCAACCTCCTGAGATGGATCTAAAATAGTTTCACGAAAGGCTGATTCTGAACCTTCAAAATATAACTCACTGAAATTGTCAGCCTTTTCTAGGAAAGCCAACACCTGTTGATCATCATTGAACACTTGCCAATGAGTTGCATTATCTGGGATACTAGGACGATATACAATCTTAATAGAGTATGTATCGTGCTTGAACTGAGGATGAGGAAGAAGAAGAGATGCAGACACGGCCAAAGAATCAGCCTTGTCATTATAATCTCTCAAAACTGCCTTAATAGAAAAATGCATCAAAGCATTCTATACTATCCCAAACTTTGTTCCTGTAATGTCTCAACCGATCATTTTTTACCTGATATATACCCCCTGACCTGATTAACAATCAGCTCCGCATCCCCCTGAACCTTGAGATTCCTGATTCCCTTCTGTCTGGCCAATTCTAATCCTAATAACAGGGATTCATATTCAGCCGTGTTGTTAGTATTATCAAATTGCAACTTATAAGCTGATGGGAAAATCTCGGAGCTAGGAGATATGAGAACAACACCAGAGCCTGATCCAGAGGTTGAGCAGCTACCATCAAATTCGAGCATCCAAATAGCATTAGGATCTTCCTCTTCAACATCTACAATGGGTATCTCTGAAGCCATGAAATAATTCCCAAAGCTAGCATCTTCGAAAAGGATCTGAGCTTCGATCATCTGATTTGGTCACCAAATACTTCGCCTGTGGCTCAGGATGAAGAACCCGATGAACCCCATTGACTGGGATCTTGGCTTTGGTCCATCCATATTAATTTCTCCTCTGACGTCTTTACAAAATCCTCTACCCAAGAGGATACCGTAAGCTGCAGGAATGTCGGCAACCAGAATAGTCATTTTCACTCTCTTCTCAAGGAAAGCAACAAATGCAAACTGTGCATCCTTGATTTGACCAATCAGAGGGACTTGTTTAGTTTCCATGGAATAGCACCGTCCATATGACTTAGTCAAAGTAAGCCCAAGGGCATGGGCCAATTTTGCGGGCATAACATTATCAGAGGCTCCTGAGTTAATGATGCAATTGCTGAGTTTAAACCCATTTATAAGTAGAGACAAATAAAATGGTTCAATCTTTCCTGAGGAAGAAGTAGAGGTCAGATTATTCTGAGGTGTGGGTTGAGTAGGATTTGGAAGGAGACCTTTTGAAGGTGATGGAATAGCCTCTTTACTTCTGATAAACTTGGCCAGCTTTTAAACTGTTCAGGATTTGACTGAAGGTATTCTGCTTCTGACATTTGAATTTTGGTTCTCTTTGCAATGATCAACAATATCAAAAGCAGTATAAGAAGGAATGATGGTAGGTTCAGTTCTATTTACATGAGCTTGTGCCGGGGCACTGATCTTAGGAGAAGGAGAATAAGGAGCAGCTGCCTTTCTGGTAACCTCTCTTTCAGTTTGTGCCGAAATAGGGGTACCCCTCTTAACTATGGATATGGGAGGATCCTTATTCTTCTCCTTTGTGCTTTCAAGAGGTTTTCTGGGGTTCTGAGATTGGGACCGAGTGAAGACAGCAAATGACTGACCATCTGGCGCACATTCATCTTCATCATATTCCAAATACCCAATGCTGGAGTCGCCAGCTAACTCATCATAAGACTCATCAGCATATCCTGAAGCTTCGAAAGCCTCATGGGATTCTTCTTCTTCTGGTTCATCTTCTTCATCAAGTATTTCCACTACTGCATTGATGGGAGGAGCTTCAATTGCTAGTCTCGGTTGAGCAGGAGTTAACCGTGGCCTATCTCTGGCAGGTGCACCATTATTGTTATTGAAATTCCACCTAGGTATATCCCGATACGGAACATTGTTCACCTGCTGAGACATTTGCTTCTTTAAAGAAATCAAATCATTAGCCATTTTTTGAAACATAGGATCTGTGTTACCTTGGGAAGAACCTTGATTTTTGAGTTTGGGTATGTCTTTCTTGATCCTTCCGGCCAAGATGAGATCATCCTCTATTTCAGTAGCTGTTGACTGAGCAGTAGCCAAAATCTGGGATAACCGACCTTCTCAACAAAAAGCTTATATCAGGAGGTTGAGCATTGATGAAGAAGCATTTTTGGTTTTCCGGAGTAGGTACAACTATTTCTGGAATCTTCCGGATCAGCTTGTTGAACTTAGCCACGAATTCCCGCATAGGTTCATGCAATTCTTTCTTCATGTGCGTGAGCTGAGCTAATAAAGCATGAGAATCTTCAGCTGGTTTGAAACGTGCTTCGAACTTAGTCCGCATGGTAGCCCAGTTTAGGGATGCATGCATTTGGAAGGTGATAGAACCATTCAGCTGCTGCTCCCTGCAACGTTTCAATGAAGAGTCGGACGGAGACATCTTCATGGGCCACTCCGAGGACACCGCATGCAACAAAGAAAGATGCAATGTGCTCATCAGAATGCTGCTTCCCATCTCCATTGAACTTGGGAATATTTTTGCGAGATCCACGTGGTAACTCATTCAATGGAGGGGTCAAGGAAAGAGGACCAATAACTGCACCCCAAGGCACAGGTTGAACCGCCATGCTTCTGAAAAGAGTGCGTACAGGGATCTGAGTATCAGACAAGAGTAGTGCATGACAAGTTGCAGATGCTTCCCCTTCCACAGGGATCCGGTTTCTCCGAACAGGTGAAGAACTTCTGGCTCGATTAGAGACAATGCTGTTGGGAGAAAGACTGAAATTGTACTGTTGCAGTAACTCAAAGAGTGGATCAATTTCACCTTGAGCTCGGTGAGACCGAGTGAAGATCTTCCTGGCCAGCTTGAACTGAAAGGAGATCTTGTTGAAAAATAAGGAAAATACGGAGTCACCAGACACCGAGAGGATAAGCTTTATACTATAGATCCGTATTCCCCAGCGGAGTCGCCAAAACTGTTGGTTGGATATTTTGTCAAACCAAAATATGAGGTTCAACCCACAGTACATGGGATTAAATCCCTCCTCAAAGACAGGTGAGGCTGCCTGTTTATTGCTAATCTAAAACATAGTAAATAATATATACAATATTCACACTAATCTAACCATTGGGGGTTGGGATGAATCCCGAAATCCACATTCACACGATTCAAGAATATTGCTTTCGTAAATGAAATAGGTTAGAAACTATTACAGTGAAAGAAGCACGGTAGAAAGGAAATGGGAGAAACGTATTTTCTTTCGAGTAAACACAGAGCACGAAATAATCATACGAGTTTTAGATCACAGATGTAATGTCTGAGATAATTAGAAACACTGAGATTCTATGCAAAGAATAGCTTAAGATCATGAACATAAGAACATTGTCTTAAATAAGATATATTTCACAACACAAAGTCTGTAAAACAATATCAACTCCTATTCTTCAAAATGATTGAAAGAAAACACAAAGTTTTTCTCCTTTCCAATAGCCTCTTAATGCTCCAAAAATTCTCGACCCTTTGGAATGCACAGGCATCCCTTATTTATAACAAAAGGAACTAGAGATAAAACAGGACAGATCCTAAAAAATAGCATGTTAACTGGAGTTCAGTTTTGCATGATTCTCACGCAGGAGATCAAGTCAAAGTATGAATCAAAAATATGACAAAACGGAAATAAAAAAGACATGTCAATCTAAAAATAGAAATGACATGTGACGTTGGGACTTAATCCGAATCATCATCTTTTACTCCTTTCTCTTTTTCTTCCTCCAGCTGAGACTGTTTGTTCTGAAATTCCTGGAACTTCTGAATAATGCCTCGCATTTCATTCTCATCAGGTGCGGTGGAATGATCATTCCACATTTCCCAGGTCTCATGAATATCACTGGCACTGCTGGGAAGCTTTTTCAATCTTTTGCTGAGCTTTCTTAAGGCCTCCAACGTATGTTCAATCCTTACAAACTGACCAATGACTTCAAGGTCAAATCCGTGTACAGGTTCATGCTGAACAGATTCTTGGACTTGTTTGAAAAGATCATCTGCTGATAGGGTACTTGAGTTCCCAACTGAAACCTTTGGACAAATCTTCAGCAACTCTTCTTCCAAATCACTTTTCCCATCAATCAATTTATCCCTTGATTCTCTCAACTTGCTGCAGGCTTCATTGAGAATCCTTACTCTGAACCTGATTGCCTTGGTCAACTGGAAATGTTTATCTATATGTGGGAGAATACCTTCTTCCACCAAGAGGTGTGCTGGTAATTGCTTTAGCACTTGGAGAGCTTCACAAGTCAAATCAAGCTGTCCAATTTCTTCAGTGAATTCCTCATCCATATTCTCTCCTTCTTTCTGAATCTCCCCCAAAGACTCATGAACCTTCACCACGTCTTGAATTACTTCCTTCCCCTGTTGGAGCAACTTTTGGATCCATTCATCAACCACCCTTCCTTTTTTAGCAATCTTCTCAATTGCAGGCACCGATGAGAAATCGAACCCGACAGAAACAGAAGAAGGTGGTATGGATTCAAGGGGTTTTGAGAGTTTAATCAAAATCTCTGTCAACTGCTCCACTTTTTCCTTAAGCTCATTTCTGCTGTCCTTTGTTTTCTTTCAAACTTTTTTGGCACAGCACGTCTATGGAAGCCCGTGCATCTTGTTGCTCCTTCTGCTGTCACTTTCCCTAGAGCCACCTTGGTTATTCTGATAATCAGAAGCGGTTATATCCTCTCTAGTTTTGTCAGCCGAGGGAGTGGCAATCTCTGCGAACTTATCTCCTGAAGCATCTACCAAAACCCTCGAAACTGTTTTGGGTTTCTTGGCTGATTTCGCAGTAGAAGCCTTTGAGTGAGCTGAAATCAAAGGCTGGCAGGGGTACAATCACTTTCCTCTTCCTCGGAGTTTGCTCGAGTAGCCATTGTGGCGTATCAGAGGAAATTGCCAATGTTGTAGTAACTGGTATTCTACTCTCAAGAGGAGAAGATCCTACTATTGGAGGGGGAACAGTAGCCAACGTGGTAGTAGATGCAACAACGAGAGGTACAGGTTGGGGCGTACTGGTGATCACTTGGGTTCCAGCAGAAGAGAGGGGTGAGAGTCCAGAGAAAATACTGGCCATGGATGCAGAAATGGATGGAGAATGAGGAGGTAGAAGTGGCTGTGAGGGAGAAGGTGCAGATTCAGACTCCAAAGCCTTGAATGCAAGAGATAAGGTCTCTCCAGTTGAGCAATCAGCAAATGGTGAAGACAGAAGCTGGCTTCCCTTCTTCCAAATTAATTCTCCTATTTCTGGTGGTGTTGGTGATTCTGGCACAACCACCGTTTCAGCTGAAGAAATAATTGAAGAGATTGTCTTTCTTTCTCTTCTCTGGGAATCCTGATTTTTATAGGCCCCTCAGAAGATTCTTTGTCCTTTTTTCTTTTTGGAGGGCCCCACCTCCGAAGCAGCCAACTTTGGAAACTTGTCATCTTTAAAATTCATCCCCCAAGAGGAGAGCCATTTTTTTGGTGCAAGCAAGAATGAGAGCCGACCTATCTGTAATAGAGGCTTTTTCACTGGCTGACCAATCAATAGGTGGGAAAACATATTGATCCTCCTTTAGTCCATCATAAGAAAGATCCAACACACTTTCATTGTCAGTTGTGCCATCTGGCAAATCAGAAAGCTCTAGCGTCTGAATCTCATTAATAGTCAACCTACTATTATCTTTTCTGCGAACCGCAACTTCGTTACGCAGATCAACCCATATATCCTCAATGTCAGGCCTGTGCAGATGTTGGGCTCCGTAGGCTCTAAGCACTCCTCGGATGTCAAAACCATCCCGAGACTTCATATGCTTTTTCAATTTTTCCTGAAGTTCGCATTCAACATTTTTGGCCTTTGCTACTGTCGAGCAAGTATATCTCCCTATAGAAATTGGGAAGGATACAGCTGCCTTATGCTTGCTTTGTTGGAATTTGTGAAAATCCAACAGCTTTCTGACTAACTCTATCAATATCAATCTATCTCCTGGATAGCGAGGCAGACGGAAAGGCTCTCCCGAGTACATGACTGTTCGAAGATATGTAAACTTCTTGAATTGCAAGAAGATACACCCCCATTTGGATACTTCAGTCCAAGCCTCGTCTGAGACTCTTGTCTTTCTTAGCCCTGGGTTCAGCCGGCAGATATTCTCGTAGAAGAAGGCATCATTTACCCTTCTAAAATGTTCTTTGGACCCCTTCTTTGTTATTTGAGGGAAATATTTATAAACTGGGTTTGTCGTTCTGCTTCCCTTAGTATCCAGCCCGGGATAGTTCCTCATCCCGGCTGCTGCGTAAGCCACATATGAAAACATATAAAACTTTCCAGTTGATAAAACCGTAGTCATCTGAGAATCAATTTCATTGCTGATAAGGGTCCCCCAGTCAATCCCTTGCTGATTCTTCTTGATGGTGACCATAAACTGATACATCCATCCGTGAAATACATTTGATTCAGGCAAGCCAAAAACCCGGCTCAGCAGGGTGATAATATCATTGATTTCTTGTATGAAATCACATCTGGGGATAGTCCTTGGAAATCTAGATACTGCTGGTTTAGCCTTAATCAGGAACTTTTTGTTGACATCCTTATGCAGCCTTCCTGATTACTATCCCAGGCCTTCTGAGCCGACTTGATGTTCAGGTCCCCATACTCTTCGAAAATTAGGTAGTTTTAGAAGATCATCAAAATACGCTCCATCTAGCCTGATCACTACCTCACCAGCCTGGCTCTTCACGGAACGAGAAGCGAGTCATAACTAGACGCACAAGCCAAAACAAATTCTGGACATTGGGCGGACATGGGAAAACCTGCTGCAAGGGGCAAGCCACTTTTAGCTAAAGCTGTCATCCATGGGGTTTGAGAGGAACTCTTCACCCTATTCCAGAAGTCATCCATATCTATATTGCCAAGTTCAGTGTCCCTGATATCATGATTGCAATCAATATATGATGGAGATTCTGGCTTCTTGAATTTGTACTTCATCCTGCTAGACTTCTCGGCCTTCTCCTGAGATGGACCAGGGTCCGACATGTAGAATGTTGGAGGGAGAAAGGCTTGAAACTCAGGAGATGTTATCCACACTGAAAATCCCGATCGACCGAAAATGCCGGAAGAATAGAAGAATCCGACACGCCGAGGAGGATGTCGGAAAACCCTGAGAACCCGACAAGTTTGATATGTCGGAACTTTGGCAATACCCGACACTTGCGTTTGATGACGGAACTCGGAGATACCCCGGCACTTGCTTTTTGACGTCGGAACTTTGAGAAACCCCAACGCTCACTGTGGAGATCGGAACTTTGAGAAAACCCCGACGCGCCAATCTGTAGAGATCCGGAACTTTGAAAAACCCCGACGCGCACTGTGGAGATCGGAACTTTGGCAAAAACCCTGACGCGCCAATCCGTCAATACACTTCGGGTTTCTGGCTCTGCAAAACAATCTTCAAAACCCAAGAAGCAAAAAAACAGGGTTTTTCTTTGAATTCCAAATACACAATCTCCTTTTTGTTATTCATGCATCATGCATAAATTAGAATTTCAAGAGAACAGAACCAAGTGATAGTTCAGAAGAGATAAACCCAAAAAACCTAAAACCCTTTCCAAAGTAACACAGAAAGAAGAAGGGAAAGAAAACCTTCAACACCCGGCAAGAAATTGGGAATAAAATACGCTCAATCGATCCATAAAAACCAAGAATAAAGAAGGGAAAGAAAAATACCCAATTCGAGAATGTAAGATCGAAAACAGACGATCCAATCGAGCAAGGTGAGTTTTCGGGTTTTGAAAACGAAAGAGCACGCACAAAAATTCCACGAATTAAAAATACGAATGGTAAGAATGACGTGGAAATCCGCGTATTTATTCAGTCCCGAATCACAAGAAGGTAAGTCATTCAAGTTAGTATCTTATCCCTCATATTTTAATTATTTCATTTCATTTAAATATCAAATAAAACTACTTAGCATCCATATTTTAGTTTGAATCAGTTCATATCAATTATCATATTTGATGTACTTTCTTGGATTAACTTAGATAGATACAAAATATATTATTTTAGTTAATCATTTCGATTTTTTATTGATGTAGCCTAGAATTGACTAGTAAAAGCCCAGACACATTGGCACATCACTCATCCTAGACCAAACACTCACCTGAAGCACACAAAGGTACTAGGCCCCTCATTAGGGTTTCTATTATAGGATTTTAACATGATGAATACTTAAAGCATTAAGATCTATGACTAATATATCATCCTATAGTACATATTCAGAGCTAGATCTTAAAGTATCATGAATCATAAATAATCATAGCAAATAAATTCATGCAATAATAAACTATAATCATGATCAACACTTTGATTCAGTCAATAACCCCCATTATATTAAATGCAGTAATACACATAATATTCTTGCAATAACAGATTCATATGCTCATGCGCGTATATATCTGATAGTGTAATCTCACAATAATCTAGTCCTTACACCTCTGATTCTCACACACACACCTATACTACGTAGTTCATTACATATTTATAAGGGTGGGGACTTTCCCTTCACCGCTTATCTATTCCCAAAATAGGTCGCATGCTATTATTAGCCATGCACCATTACAATAATAGCCACACATGTAAGTATGCTAACAATATAATTCTTCTAGTTAAGTGTCAATAGTAAATCTATTCTCATCCTATACTCATGCAAAGTGCTTCGTAGCCTATCCTCCAAAAATAGCCAATGTGTGTTGTGTAATTTTTTAATTGGTTTGTGTGCTCCGCATGCCATCTTCCAAAAATAGATCCTCATTGTGAAAATGGCTAATTCCCAAATCTTTCTCTGTCCTCAACACGTGATTCCTTCCTGATCCTCCCATGCATTTGAATGCACTCTTCTCTTCTGTGCGAACCTTCTGTATGTTTTTCACTAAGTTCCAGATTTTGTCCCCAATAATGGCTGTCTCCAAAATGAATCAAATAATATGAATAGAAAGATAGATATAATTTTATGAATAAAAAATGATGTTACCCTACAACATCATCTAATTCAATATGAAGAATTAATTCTAGATATTCTTCTTTCATTTCCACCTCTAAAGTCTGTGAATCATTGAGTGTGACGTATGCCTTTTCTGGGATATCCACTACAATTGATTCTAGCTCATCTTTTGTAATCTCTCCTTTCTCATTCTATAAGACCAACATAATGCTAGACATGGCAATCATTTTTCCTTCTAATAATTCCATCTTTTGTGTTATGAGTTCCCAAGCTCATCCAACCTTTCCTTGTGTGGTTCTTGAGCTGTTGTAAGGGCCTTGCACTTCTACGTGACAAGCACTAATCATTGCGCGAGACCCAAGGTCTCATATTTCATGGATTTTAGGACTTCATTGTCCTCTATAATTGTATTGGTTCTTATAATGGATTCTGGGGCTGTATAAATATTCAACACTTGATCTTCTTTCTTCAATTCCTCTTGCAAGTTCTGGAGCAACCCCTCATATGATGCAATCTTTCTCATCATCGAAGCCTTTTCTCGCTCTACTTATTGCTCAAGATTCTTTGGTTCTGGAATGCATAGAGGTTCATCTTCAAACACCAAGTCCACCAAGGTTTGTACATAATGCATTTCCGAAGGAAAATTTTTAGGTACCTTAGGCTCTAAGTGTTACTGTCCCCAACTTCCTCTTCCATGCTTATGAAAATAGTGTTCTTCTTCTATGCCAAGTCTTTTTCTTGCTTTAGGTGCATTATTTCTACATGCTTAGCTATGATATCCTCCCTCAGCACCCTAATTGTTGCAACCTTATTCATATTTCTCTGTGCCACCTCTATCAAGACCTTCACCAAAGCATTGCTCACTTGTTCATCTGACATAACAGTAGCCTTTACTGTTATGTGTCTAGCCTAAGGTGTCTTCTTCAACCTCCATGATACACATGATTCTTCACATATATCAAAGTTTGGTTTGTCCATGTGCATGTGCATATACCATGATAGTTGTTTCCTTGTGCACATGGTTGCCATATCTTCATTCATCAGCTCTCATCCATACAACTCCTTTGGTGTCACTGTGCTTTGAAAATAGGCACGGAAAATTTTACTTGTGTCCTCAACATATCCCATGATCGGTGCAACATATTCTCCACTTTTTCTTTTTGATCTTGGCCCCTTGTAAACTTGAGCTTCAAGATTCAGATCTTGTTCTTTTATGCCCTAAGTAGTCTCGTGTGTTATATCATGTGTCTCCTTTTCTCCTTCTTCTCTATCCTTCATTTATTTTTCCCTTGGTTCTTCCTCATCCTCTAGAGGTGTAGGATATTTGGGTGTGCTGTCCTCATATTATTTTTCCTCATCATTCAGACTCAACTTCCTTCTTCTCTTCTCAGTTATCTCCTTCTGTGGAGAGAATCGACGTGATCTACACACTAATTTTGGAGTAGCGCTTTAGGTTCTTGTTCTCCTGAATACTCTTTTGAAGTGGCACTTTCCTTGTACTACATCTAGATCCTCATCTTCTTATTTATACCTCTAAGGTGGCATAGTCACGCACTTTGTTTCTACCCTTTTTGATGGTTGCCTCTATCCTATATGCTCCAGGACACTACTATCTTCTTGCTCCTCTTCTTCATCATCTAATTCTATTTTCTTTTTGGGCTTAGGGGCTAGAACATTTTCCATTGTATGCTTACCTTTTGTTTCCCTGGGAGCATTAAATCATTCTCCACATATTTGTTGTTATCCAATTTGGGCTTGAGTTGAAGATACATAAGCGTTGATCCAACGTCTCCAACGGCCAAGATTACCAACTTTATGTTTAATATATCTAAGATAAGCCTCTCAATGTAGGCAGTCTATCCTGGATATACATATGTCTTTCTCATTATATGGTAGTCATAATATACCTTGTTTGCATAGAAGGTTAGTTGGAACACATCCAAAAACTGGTGAATTGATGCCTAGAAATATCATGTTGTGAAGGCATATGGTAATTTTCACCATGGGCTCCAAGCTCCATCTTTCATGGAAAACCATGCGATGAAAAGTGTTGGTATACCATGAACTACACTGCCTTCCATACTACCAAAGGTACCTTGATTTTTCCTTGATGGTGCAAAAATTTAGAATCATAAAGGAGCACCATCTGTCAAATCTTAAACTTTTTATCCCTGATGTGCATGTCATGTCATGCTTTCTTCCTAGCCTTTTCTTTTTTTGACTCCAACGTGCTATTTCTCATCTCTCATCCAACTTTATTAACTTTTTAATCCATTCTTCTAATGCTTTCTCATCAGCTAGACCTCCGGTGCACGCAATACACAAAGATGGTAACATGAATTCTATAGGAAGAACTGATTCTTTGTCAAACACTAACTGATATGGTGTGGCTTTGTTCAACCTTTTATATGTTTTGCGATATGCCCAAAGTACTGTAGATACTTTAGCATCCCAATCCTTTCTTCCAACATCACATATTTTTGTCAATGTCTGACTCAAAATTTTGTTGAAAGCCTCAACAATCCCATTTTCCTAAGGATGATATGGTGTAGTCTTATGGTGTGTAACCATGAATTCATCCAATGAAATTCTAATTGTCTCATTTAGAAAGTGTGTGCCCCTATCAGTAGTCAAACTTAAAGGACATCCATACCATGTAATAATATTTTCCCATATAAACCTAGATATTGTAGCCATTGTACAATCCTTTATAGGTGCTGCTTCTACCCACCTTGTTAAATAATTTGTGCAAGTAATGATATAGCGTGATCCATTCCTACGCGCAGCTGATGAAATAGGACCCAAGAAATTGATAGCCCATTTCTCAAATAGTTATGCACTAGTAATAGGTCATAGAGTCATTTCATCTTGTTGACCTAGTTTCCCAAGACGTTGACAGTGATCACAAGCCTTACAATAATCCTTACAATATTTACACAGGGTCTCCCACCATAATCCAGTGAGTAGAATATTACAATCAGTGGCATCACCTGCATAGTGGCCACTTGCAATACCACCATGATCTCCCTCCATTATATATGTGTGCTTATGTTCCATTACACAATGGTGTAATACTTTATCCCGACCTAATTTGTACAAGTCACTGCTAATCAACATATAGGGTGTCATGCATATAGAAAGTTGTTTCTTCTTTAAGTATTTCATTCCTTCTGGTGTCATGCCTATTCGTAGAAATAAAACCATGTTCTCTAATTCTGATGGCACTCATTATAACCTATATAACTGTGCATCAGGCATGGTATCTTCAATTGCATGTGCTTCTTCTCCTAACTATATTCTGGATAAATAGTCTGGTCTAGAATTACTTTTCCTTGTTTTTACCACAACTGTGAAATCAAATTCTTGAAATAAGAGTACCCACCTACATATGTGCCTCTGTAAAATGGGCTTATTTACCAAATAATTCAATGTTATATGATCTATATAAAAGACAAAGTGTGTAGCCAGCAGGTACTATTTAAATTTATATAGTGCATAGATCACTGACAAAGCTTCATGCTCTGTAATTGTGTAATTATGTTCTACAGGAGTTAGCTTTCTACTAGCAAAAAAAATAGGATGATCTATAATACCTTCTCCAGGATAAGCCAATACCACACCAATGGCCATGCTAGAGGCATCCACATGTACATGAAATGGTTGGTCCCATGAAGGAAAATGTAGAATAGGCGCGATAGTAAGTTTCTCTTTAAATATATTAAAGGCGTGTTGTTTTGGTTCTCCCCAATAGAAAGTACCTTTTCCTTTTAGTAACTCCTATAAAGGTGCCGAAACATTGGCATATTATTTAATAAACTTCCTTTAATATCCTCTATGACCCAAAAATATATGCACCTCACTCTGACTGGTAGGCTCTTTTAGGCCGAGAATGAATGCAACCTTAGCCAAATCAACCAATAAACCTTCCTTGCAAATTATGTGTCCTAACAGTATTCTAAATGGTGTAGCACATATGCAATTTTTGATGTTCAAATATATACTCATTTGTCTACATATTTCAAACATTAAGTGTAAATTGTCACAATGATCTTTAACTAATCCATACACCATCCAATCATCTAAATAGACCTATAAAAATTTGTGAATAAACTCTTTAAATGCCTGAACAATTACGCGCAAAAATACAGTAGGCACATTTTTCAGACCAAAAGGCATCACAGTATAGGCAAAGCTACCCCATTTAGTAGTAAAATTAGTCTTTTCCTGATCCTCCTAGGTGATCCTAACCTGATGATACCCAGAGAACCCATCTGTAAAAGAATAGATTTCCCACCCTACAACGCCTTCTAGTATTTCCTCAGTGAATGGCGTAGGAAAGGGATCAGTCACACATGTAGCATTCAGCTCCTTGTAGTCCACACAAATCCTAATCTAGCCATCCTTCTTGATACTTATCACCATTGGACTAACCCATTTTGAATCAGCAAAGGGCTTGATGATTCCAAACTTCAATATTTTGTCAATATCTTCTTTGACCTTTTCACACAAGTTGGGGTTCATCATGTAGGGTCTCTTTCTAACTAGACGTGCACCCTCTTTAATATTTATCTTTATCTCCCCTAATGATTCATGCACTCCTTTAAGTTCATGCTACCCTTGAGGGAATAAGTCCTAATAATCCCATAGTAACTCTATGATTTTTTTCCACTTCAGAGTTCAACTAATATTCTCCAATTATGGCCTCCTTAGGCTCAGCATCTGATCCAATATTCACTTTCTTTGTCTTCATAGGTTCATGATAGGCACACGTGGTCTTATCTACACTTTCTAACACCTCATGCCCACCTTTTGAATTGTTTATAGTCATATTTTCTACTTCTTCATTATCCACTAAGTAGACCATTTTCCATTTTTTTTCTCAAGGAAAGCACACTAAAGTAGTGTGGCATCAGTCTTTGTCTCTTCAACAATATGCTCTCTTGATTTTCCTTCATCCAATAACCCCTGAAAGAGTTCTTCATCCTCGGCACTATCTCCCATAGTTAAGCAATTTATGACTTTTAAATCTTCTTCCACCGGAGGCTTGATAGAGAAGAATTCAAATGTCTAGGTCATTCCTGCAATTAAATCCTACCAATTTCCAATCTCTCTATGGATTTCGGCATAGACATACCAGGCATATGCACATCCTTGTAAAGTGGAATAAAACTCATGCACCTAGGGTGAAGGTGGTAAAGCTTCTTGCCCCTATTTCTAGAGTCTCTCACACTTCTAAATATGGTGTTAAACAGGTTGATTACCATGATAAGTGCATATTTGAGTAGGTGCATTACTGCTGAAGAACCTAGTAGCGAGAGAAATCCTAATTTCATTCCATCCTACAAGATTATCCTTGTGGACCACCCACTAGAGCACTTCTATCCCGCATAGGATATATGCTAGTATATGTCTTCTTTCTAATGGATCTATCCACTATTCTTCCATGGTGCGTAGGAACACCATAGGATCTCCTTCTCTGATGTAACAAGGTACCGAGTTGTTATCTATTTTCCTGATATAACATGGTTTGTTGTCCTTAGGAAATATTCTCTTTACTACTCGCCCTACCAACTCGTAAGTGTTATGTGCCTAATTATCACAAGCAACACTTGTGGTATCACTAATAGACTATGCATCCTCCTACTAAAGGATTCCTTCTTTACATGGCTCAAGCACCTCTAGATCCTGGATGGCACGTACATAAATCCTATTCAGGTCTTCTTCACTCAAGGGCCCAACATAGGACACATATTTTCCATCTGTTAAAGGGATAATAACTCTCTCCTCCTTGTTTTCAAAGTTGATATAACCCTTGTTGAACCAGAGATCAACATTATTTGTATAGCACCAAGGATGCCCCAATAGATCTGGGAAGCTATTTGACTCTGCCAGCACTAAAACCTCAAACTCTCCAGTGAACTTAGCTCCTTTTATGGTAATGGATGCATCTTTTAAAACTCCAATGGGAGTGGCCTTCATCCGGTTAGCCATAAACAATACATTAGAGGATGGTTGAGATAAAGGTCTCCCTATTTGTACCCATGCATCTACGGTAAGAAAATTGACTTCCATGCCAGTATCAATCAGTATATTACTCAATAGCCACTCATCCACGACAACATTCAGAGTTATTTCCTTATCATAATCTAGGCTATGAGGGGGAATATTTGCATGCAGGATATGTCGTCCAATCTCAGTACTTACATGTGGAATATTTCCTTTTAACCAATTCCCCAATAGTGGAATGATATTCTCCTGGCGCAATAATTTACAAACTTCTATCAAGTCATCCATATCATTTTGGACCATCTATGATGACTTCTTTTGCTCCATCTTCCACGATTGCTCCTTCAAATATGTATTTCACCCTGAAGATTCCTAAGTACCTCCATGGTTTCCTAGTAAACCTTCTTTTGATGGGTGGGATTTGGGTACCGTACATATAGAATCTCCTCCTTAGTGGTGGTAGGCTTTTGATTCTTTGTTACGCGTTGCTTCAATGCAGGTTGTGATCTTTACCCGTAATGCCTCAGATTCTACTTCCAACTTGGACATCCACTAATTTTCCATAACACATTGTATCCTAACCATCCATGTGCCTTTTTTTCCTATTTATGTTCCATGCTAAGATTCTCATACAAGTCTGGGCACTCCTCATAGCTATTATTCTTTCCACATAAAGAACATGTAATATTCTAAGGGGATTCATGCCTGTAGTGGTTAGAATATCTGCATATATAACATGTTCCGTGAGGGAATTCACCTCTTCCTCCGCCACAGCCTCATCCTATGAATCCACCACAGTATCATTGACCTCTACCATGACCACCTTCAAAATACCCTTCATTCTGATCATAGCACGCCTAGTTTTGATCCCAATCCTAATGCCCATTCTTGCCTTTAAAGTTATCTAAAACTCCCATTTGTCATACACCAATATCTAGAGCCTCCTAGATCTGACCAATCAGTTGGTAGTCTTCCATGTCATGAGTCATGGACCTACAAATTTTATAGTAACAAGAGACGTCCTTCCTTGTCGCATGTTGTAGTAATGGGTAGTGGCTTGCATCATGGTTTAAATGGCATATTTCACAATCCAACAACAATGAGTGCACTGATCTGTGGGGAAACCTATCCTTTGTGTGACCTTCCACTTCACAATTTTTGCACCAAATCCCTATGCATGTCTCATGTGTTTAATTTTTTGATAGTTTCTTCAACTGTTTTTCCATATCTGTAATTTTTGCTTCTAAAAATGGGCTCACCCGAGTGTCTATACTTCCAACTACCTCAGCACGTAAGGTTGCTTCAATTACTTCATGCATATCAGTGTATGTTTTATGTGCTAGTGCCCTCCTAAAAGGTGTAATCAGACCTCCAACAAACCATTGTGCATATTGGCTTGTATGAATATCATAAGACAACTTAGATAACAACATTTTGAAATGGGCATCATACTCTCTGACACTCTCAGTAGTGCCTTGCTTAATATCCTTGAGTGCACTTATACCCTTATGTGTGAACTCAGGGATGTGAAACTCTTTAAGGAAAACATATTTTAAAGCTGCATAGTCTATGCGTGTCTAATCAGAGTCAAACTTTCTGTACCAACTGTATGCGCGCCCTTGTGATGTAGTAGCAAATTGACTTACTCTACGCTCAGAATCTATGATTCCTTTTGCCCACCACAGTACTTCACACATGTGTACATGTTTAGTAGCATCTTTTATGCCCCTATACTTTGGAAGACAAAGAGACATCTCCATGTAAATATTCTAGGGTTGGTGCAAACCTTTCCCACCTAATCCAGAACTTCCTTTGTTTCCTCTACCTCTAGAACCACCAGATCCATCAGATCTAGAGCCACCTATACCTCCTGATCCTGAACCTATAGCTAGGGTTGGACCCAAAGATTTACTTCCCTATGTCCCAACTATAGTACTCAACTACACCCTAACAATCTATGAAGTATTACTACTCCCAGAATATAGTCCAAAAATCTATGCGCTTGAATTTTGTGTGGATGATTCACATGAAAAGGTACTCCCATATAACAATGAAGAAATTTGTGATTCCATCATTGTGCTTCTTATATGACTCACTCCTACTCTCCCAATGATTTAATTGGCTTGTTGACTATTTTTTATACTAGATACTAAAAAACCAAATGCAAAAGCAAAGTTACCAAGTGGATTCAGATGTGTGCCCATGGCCTAGGTCATTTCTACTAGTGTGCTTCTATGTGAGGCCTAGGAGGGTTCCCTATCATGATTTCCCAAATTGGGGAGTTCCTGATGTTTGGGTTCCATGTCTTATATGTGAAATTTAACTCCTTTCAGAACTATCTTTCTCCTCAACGCCATTTTCTCTACAACCTCCCAATACTTCTCTAGCACCCTCTCATGTGCCTCATTATACTTAAGCTACCTTTCTTCTCTCTACCTCTCTGCCACTAGGTCTGTCATCTTTCACCAATCCTGCTCCTACCCATGCATGCGGGGGGGTTTAGTTAGCCATTTGTTTTCTCTCCAAATTAAAAGTTACCATTAAAATTTTTATCACCAGTGGAATGCCCTACAGGTAAGCTCCATTGGGATATTGTAAAAATTGAAATTCAACTACCTCTAGGCACGAATAAGTTGAAATTGAGTAATCCAAAATAGAGTTATTCAAAACACCACGAAACCACGTATCCACAACGTGATTCCAAATCAGATCAGCATCATAAGGGGCCTAAAATTTTTCTTAGGTCTAGACAATGTGTGATACCTCCAATTCCATGTAGATGTGTAAGAAACTAGCCACTCGTATAATTCTAGTGGAAAGATAGTGAATAATCTCTCATACAAACAATCGTATAAATTCTGCTCCACTAACATGTGTACGTTAAACTCATATCCAATGTTGAAACTCCATGTGTATTCTTATTTTAGGCCGTGTATCCATTCATCAAAACTTGCTAGGGTCAATCGGTATGTCTTCATCGTGAATCATCGTAAAAATAACTAAAAAAGAGGTCCCAATAATGAAACTAATGATGCAACCTAGAATTCACTAGTAAAAGCCTAGGCGCGCAGGCACATCACTCATCCTAGACCGAGAAATCACCTGAAGCATGCAAAGGTACCAAGCCCCTCTTTAGGGTTGCTATTACAAGATGTTAGCACAATGAAGACTTAAATAATTTAGATATATGACTAATATATCATCCTATAGTACATATTCAGAGCTAGATCTTAAAGTATCATGAATCAAACAATAATCATAGTGAAAACTTTCATGCAGTAATAAAATATAACCATGATTAACACTTTGATTCAGTCAATAACCCCCATTATATTAAATGCAGTAATACACATAAGCTTCTTACAATAATGGCATCATATGCTTATGCACATATAGATTTGATAGTGTAATATCACACTAATCCAGTCCTTACATCTCGCATTCTCACGCACACCTATACTACACAGTTCATTACATATTTATAAGGGTGGGGACTTTCCCTTCACCGCTTATCTATTCCCAAAATAGCTCACATGCTATTATTAGCCATGTGTCATTACAATAATAGCCACACATGCAAGTGTGCTAACAATAGACTTCCTCTAGTTAACTGTTAGTATTAAATCTATTCTTATCCTGTACTCATGCAAAGCGCTTTGTAGCCGATCCCCCAAAAAAATTCAATGCGTGTCGTGTAATCTTTTAACTGATTTGTGTGCTCCACACACCATCTTCCAAAAATAAATCCTCATCATGAAAATGGCTAAGTCTCAAATATGTCTCTGTCCTCAACATGTGATTCCTTCCTAATCCTCCTGCGCATTTGAATGCACTCTAATCTTCTACACAAACCTTCTATATGTTTTTTGCTAAGTGCCAAATTTTGTCTAACCAACATTTGTTAGCAAACTAAAGTCATTTTATTTAAAACTATAATTGGTTGCACTCTTTTTTTCAAATCTTGTTATTTTCTCAATGGATAAGTCTCAATTACTAAATGGAACTAATTACAGTATCTGGAGATTTTGGTTAGAAGCATTTTTCATGGCTAGAAAATTATGGGATCTTGTAACTATTGTGGAGACACAACCCACATGAAGACAAGAAAACCATGAAAACCTTAGCTCTTTCTCCCAAAGATCTCAGGAAATTCTATCACTCCTATTGTAGAGCATAAAGGATGATTTTCTACTACATATAGGTCATATGGATTCTCCTACAAATGCATAAAAACAACTAGAGACTATGTATGAAGGAAGTCTCCTATCAAAAATAATTAAGCTAATTATGGAGCTAATTACAACTCCCATGAAGGGGGATGAGAAAATAGTTAGTTATTTAGCTAAAATTAAGAACATTAAATCTCATTTAAATGGTTGTAACTATGAATTGTTCCAAGATAAGCTTATGTATTTCATTATTAAGAAAAAATATTCATGAAAAAATTATAAATTATATCTCAATTCTCAATTCTAAATATCAGAATGAGAATGATCTGCATAATTTAGACACTTTATCTTCTATGTTAATTCAAAAAAAGCGTCTAATGGATAATTTTTATTCAGAAGAGACTTCTTCTCAAGAATTTTTCTCTCATAATCATAAGTCTGCTCAAAATATGAATAGTAGTAATCCTAATCATAAGTCAGATATCAGATCAGAATTTAAACCCAATCCAAAATCTAATTCTACTAAAAATAGTCATAAATTTAAAATCAAATTTAATGGAACATGTAACAAGTGTGGAAAATTTGGGCATAAAGAGTTTGATTGTGAAGTAAAAACTAAAAAATTTGTTAAAAATACTAAAAAAAGTAAATTTAACAATCAAAAGAAAAATTAGAATCAAAATCAAAATAAAAACCAAGCCAATAATGTTGATCATTTTATTGCCCTATATACCACCCTGTCATCTTCAAATGACAATGAATGGATTTTTTATAATGGTGCCTCTAGGAACATGATTTGTATTCCTAGTATCCTCTCAAATGTTTTTAAATGTGAGGAATATATATATATCTAGGATATAAATTTCATTATTAGATATATAAGTTGTAGAAATGTTAAACTGTAAAATGGAATAATTAGGAATGTTTTGTATGTTCCTCAATTGACAAATAATCTTTTGTATTGCTCTGAGCTAACTAAGGAAAACTGTAAAGTTGTTTTTTTGCAAAATAAATGGTATATAAAATATAATATCAGTAATGTTATTGCTTCAAGTATTCATAATAATGGCTTATAGATCTTTGATGGATTTGTGTTTGAATCTTTTTATTCTTCCTCTTCTAGGAATGATATTCAGCTTTGGCATGAAATATTAGGTCATGTAAATTTCAAAAAATCGTATGAAATGTTTAGACTTAATCTTGTTTTTGGTCTCCCAAAGATGAAATTAGATCATGAAACATATGACATTTTCTTGTGTGGTAAGCAACATGTTAAATATTTTTGCAAACATCATGATCCAAGTTCCTCTCATCTATTAGAGATGATTCAGAGTGATGTGAGAGGTCCAATTGAAGTTCCTTCTCTAAGTGGAGCTTGTTAGAGTAGGTATTTACCTTAGCTCATTTTCACCTATGTACTTTATTTACCTTTATTGTATTTATTCTCACCCACTTATGTGTGTGCATATTTCTTTTTTATTTATTTAGATAGTAGGTGGGTATTATCTAGTTGTTAGGTATAGTTATTTCCTTGATCTATGGTATTGACTAGATCCTTGATGTCTAGTTCTTAACTAAATATATGGTCTTGACTAGTTCTTTGATGAATAGTTATTTCCATGATTTATTGTAATGTAATTACTTGTAAAAATCTGATTATTAGCAGCAATATAACACCAATGAACACAATATTTTAGATAAATTATCTCAATGTGCAAGTAGAATAGCTTAGGCACTTCGAGGGGGAAACATCTAAACTAGACAATAAGACTCAAATGTTGAATATGATGATCAAATACTACCTACTAATGAAAATATAACATATATGAAAGAGATAGATAATGATAAGAAGTTATGATAGCCACAAGTCGGCTATATACATCTAATATAATATATATTATTAAGGGCGTAGCATGCCCCTCCCCTTCGAAGAAACATTGTCCCCAATGTTAAGAAGATCTGGATGCTACTGCAGGAAATTTACATCCTCCCAAGTTGTGTCTTCATTGTCTATATTTTTCCACGTGATCAAATACTCAGTGATGACCCTTGTCCTCAATCACTTAGTGTGTGTCTGAAGGATGCATTCTAGCTCCATGATGATTCTTCCCTCTTCGTCAAGCTCAGGTAACACTATCTGGGTTGATACTGTCTTTCCAATTACCTTCTTTAGGCAAGATACATGGAAGACTAGATGAATTTGAGTATCCGGAGGAAGTTCCAGTTTGTATGCTACATTGCCAATCTTCTGTAACACTTGATAAGGGCCATAATACTCAGGTGAAATCTTGTTATCCTTTTTTTGTTGTTTTAAGTACATTTTCTTATATGGTTGTAAACACACAAAAACCTAATCACCGACATCAAAATGTCTTTCACTATGATGTTGGTCTTCCTACTGCTTCATGTAGTTTTGTGACATGGAAAAATTATCCCTAAGACTAGAAAACACCTCTTATTGGTGTTGAATATGTTCTTCAACTTCTCGAACCTTTGGTTGGACTCTAAAATATGAAGTGATAGATGGTGGATGGTACCCATATAATGCCAAGAAAGGAGACATTATAGATGAAGTATGAAAGCAGGTGTTATACCACCATTCTACCAGTTGTAACCATTGGACCCATCTCACTTTCTTATTTGATGTAAAACAACAAAGATATCCCTCCAAGCACTTGTTTACCACCTCTGTTTTCTCATCAGACTAGGGATTATAAGAGGAACTATAAGCTAGCTATAAGCCCATGGATGAGAATAAGTCAGTCTAAAAATTACTAGTAAAGTTAGGGTCCCGCTCACTTACTATAATCTTTGGTGTCCCATGTAGCTTTTGAATTGTATCCCTGAAGGCCGTTGCTACTGTACTCGTAACAAATGGATGTGATAAATCATAAAAAATGGTCATATTTAGTGAGTCAGTCCACCACCACCATGATTACATTCTCACCCTCTGATTTGGGCAATCATGTGATGAATTCCATGGAAACCTCTTCCCACCTTTGGCTAGGAATATAAATAGGTTGTAAAAGAGCTACGGACTTAATTGTTTCACCCTTATTTTTCTAACAAACCATGCATTTTGCCACAAAATTTTGGACATCCCCTTTTAGCCCTTTCCTGAAAAAATCATGCTTGATTCGATGATAAGTCTTTAAGAAGCCAGAATGACCCCTTACTAGAGAAGCATGAAGCTCAGACAGAACCCTATTTTTAAGGATTGAATTCTTACATAGATATAATCTATCTTTATACCATAAAACATCTCATTTCCATACAATTTTTTTTGAAATTCTTGGATCTTTTTGGAGATTCTGAATGAGATTTTTTATACCTGGGTCATTTTTCCATTCAAACATTTCATCCTCTATCCAATCCTCTTATAATACAAATATGGCACACAACAATGCTTGGGCAGATTCATCCTTCTGAGATAAAGCATTAACAACTACATTCCCTTTCCCTTTCTTGTATATTATCTCAAAATCATACCCCAACATTTTTTAGACCCATTTCTTTTGTTCTTCTAATGATAAACATTTCTCTAAGAAGTATTTCAAACTATCATGATATGTCTTTACTTTGAAATGTCTTCCCATTAGATATGGTCTTCATTGCTTCACTACATGAAGTATTGCTAACATTTCTTTCTCCTAAACTAGTTTAGAGATATTATTACCTTTGAATTGGTGGCTCTCAAAGGAAATGGGTTTCCCTTCTTGCATGAGTACTTCCCCCTTACCATACCCTGAAGCATCACATTCAACAATGAATGTTTTTGAAAAATATGGGGTGGCTAGAACTGGAGTGGTGCACATGGCCTCCTTCAACTTCTCAAAGGCCATATTAGCTTTCTCGTTCCAATGGAAAGATTCCTTCTTCAATAAATTTGTGAGTGGTGCTGCGATGCTACCATAATTCCTTACAAATCTATGATAATAGCCTTTTAGGGTTTTGGGAACCTTCCATTCAAGCATGGATTTTATCTTGTTAGGATCCACTTTAACACCTTCATAGAGACAATATGACCCAAATATTCAACCTCCTTGACACCAAAAGAACACTTAGAAGGCTTTGCATAAAGTTTACGTTGTTCAAGAGTTTCCAACACCTTATTTACATGATGTAGGTATTCCCCCCATGTTTTACTATAGATTAATATATCATCAAAGAACACTAAAACAAACTTTTGAAGAAATGGATTAAAGATGGAATTGATCAAGCTTTGAAATGTAGAGGGTGTATTTGTTAGTACAAAATGCATTACCAAGAACTCATAGTGTCCTTCATGTGTCCTGAGGGTTATTTTATGAATATCTTCCTCTTTGATTCTAATCTGATGATATCTAGAATGAATATCAATTTTTGTAAAGTAAACAACACCATGTAACTCATCTAACAAATCATCAATTACATGAATAGGAAACTTATCTTTAATTGTGTACTTATTAAGTTCCCTGTAATTTGGACACATGCGCCAATTGTCATATTTTTTCCATACCATCACTACAAGATAAGAGTAAGTGTTGTCAAAATTTCACCCCCCCAGGGTAAATTTCGATAACATGCATCAGAGTTTTACAGTTCCAGGAAGGTAGATTGAAACAGGAAAAATCACAAAAATGGCTAAGTCCTAGTCCTTAGGACAGTAGGGACGTGTGGGACAGAAAGACACGGATCAGCCGAAAAGCCTCTAGGTGGCCCGCTAAGCATTTGGGACAATCGGGCCAGAAGTACGCGGCGGGCGCGAGAAGCCGATCCGGCCGAAGGAGGAAGAAAAAAATGACTAACTGCTGAGCGGGAATTTGGGACAAATGGACGCGGAAAGCCCGGATCGGCCGAAAAGGAGAACTTTCGCACTAACTGCTTTGGGACATTTGGGCCGTGAGTACGCGAACTGGCTGAACCGGGCAAAAAAGGTCAAAGTAGTCCGAAACAAAGTGGGACAAATGGGACAAAAAGGCCCGAACCGGCCGGTTCGGCCGAAATGAGAACAAACGGTCCTAAGCATTTGGGACAAATGGACGCGAACCGACTGGTTCAACTAAAATCAGCACAAGGAACATAAAGAAAAATGGGACATAGGGACACGCGGGACGCGGATCGCCGAAAGGGCCGAGAACCAACCAGATCACGACATGTGTCACAAGGAGAAAAAGTCAAAAGTTCAAAGGGGCGAGTTTTTGAGCACTGAACCGAACCAATGGGATAGTGCCACGTGTCCCAGCTAGGGCCCACAAGGAAATTTCAAAAGAAATCCCACCGAAAAGTAGAGGAGAAAGAATCACGCGACCAATCAATGCGTGCCACGTGTCATCCAGGTGCCGAAGCGCGGGAAATATTTCAAAATCCGTTTTGGTCTGTTCCGTGCCCTAAATCTTCAGATCGCCATATCTTTTGATCCAGAGCTCAGATTTGTACGTTCCTTATATCAACAGAAAGCTTGTGAGATTCTCTACACGATTCCAGGGTCAATATTGCATTTTGGTTCAGCTTGGAGAGAGAAAATCAAGAAATGCCTCTAGCACGAAATAACAAGCAGAAGTAATGCTTCAACAAACAACTTTAATGTAGCAGATAGTTCACCGCTTCTATTAGGCAGCCCGCCGTTTTGCCAAGATCCATTGCTTCTGCCATGATGAGATGAATTGAATGAAACCTGGAGGTGGTTGGGGTAGATTTGGCTTTCCCTTCTCTCTTTCCTCTCTTATTCTTTCTATATATTGTAAAGAGGAGCTTCTTTTCAAGGTCGAACATTTTTCTGTTTTTCCTCTCCCTTCTTCTCCTCAGGTGAATTTGTGGAATTCGAACCTCTCATTTGAACTGTAATACTATTCTGCCTCTTGGCATTCTGCAGTGTATTGTATCAATCTTTGGAGCAAGTAATACATGTCTGTGGATGATTCTCAGCCCTCTCTGTGTTCTTTTTACATCCTCCTGGTCTTTCACTGCAGGTTTTGTCATCTGTGCATGATCTTATATCACATTCAAATGGTCTTTGTTTACTAGAAAAATAGGTGTTCTTCATTCCTCGGTGCATCACCTCTATTAGCTTAGATTTATTTTTATGCATTTTCTTACCTTGTCTCCTTGGCAGATTAGATTAGGTTTTGAGAAAACCCTCTGCATATTTTGTGTGCATCTGAAAAGAGGAATAGGAACCAGCCTTCTCTGGAGAATCCTTTCTCATTTTTCAATTCCCACACTTGGAGAAAGGATTCAATGTTATGCAATCACACTGGATGCCAAGTGATCAACCTAGAAACTTGATCTACATCCAGGGGTGCTGTGATTTTGCATCAACAATTTTGGCACGCCCGGTGGGACCTAGAGGTCTCATTTTTATTACAGCAAGGTTGATGTGCATCTACTGCAATTTTCTTGCTTGAAAAGAGCTATTATTTGCATATCTGGCAACTCCAAGGGGAAGAATCAACTGGTTTCAGCAGTACAGGCCTGAAAGCTTATGAGAAGAATCACAAGGTCAAGAGTTGGAAAAGAGGAAGTGTTGTTTGAATACCTGCAATTATCTCCAAGACGAAGGCAAAGAGGAAGGAGGATTCAAAGGTCTTCATCTCCACCAAATAGAACTCTCTCAACTCCTGCACCTGCTCGGCCTTTCATTCAGTATCCAAGAGTCCTTCAACCAATTAGAATGGTGCAACCACTAAATCCCTTTGTCAATTTCACTGGCAGCAGCCCACTTGCCCTCAATGCACAGAATCCAGTTCCAATCGCAGCGTTGAAGAACATTCCATTTTTCACTGAAGAAAATCATACCACTCCTGGTGTGTTGGTTGGATATTTTGTCAAACCAAAATATGAGATTCAACCATAGTACATGGGATTAAATCCCTCCTCAAAGACAGGTGAGGCTGCCTGTTTATTGCTAATCTAAAACACAGTAAATAATATATACAATATTCACACTAATCTAACCATTGGGGGTTGGGATGAAATCCTGAAATCCACATTCACACGATTCAAGAATATTGCTTTCGTAAATGAAATAGGTTAGAAACTGTTATAGTGAAAGAAGCACGGTAGAAAGGAAATGGGAGAAACGTATTTTCTTTCAAGTAAACACAGAGCACGAAATAATCATACGAGTTTTAGATCACAGATGTAATGTTCGAGATAATTAGAAACACTGAGATTCTATGCAAAGAATATCTTAAGATCATGAACATAAGAACACTATCTTAAATAAGATATATTTCACAACACAAAGTCTGTAAAACAATATCAACTCCTATTCTTCAAAATGATTGAAAGAAAACACAAAGTTTTTCTCCTTTCCAATAGCCTCTTAATGCTCCAAAAATTCTCAACCCTTTGGAATGCACAGGCATCCCTTATTTATAACAAAAGGAACTAGAGATAAAACAGGACAGATCCTAAAAAATGGCATGTTAACTGGAATTCAATTTTGCATGATTCTCACGTAGGAGATCAAGTCAAAGTATGAATCAAAAATATGACAAAACGGAAATAAAAAAGACATGTCAATCTAAAAATAGAAATGACATGTGACGTTGGGACTTAATCCGAATCATCATCTTTTGCTCCTTTCTCTTTTTCTTCCTCCAGCTGAGACTGTTTGTTCTGAAATTCCTGGAAATTCTGAATAATGCCTTGCATTTCATTCTCATCAGGTGCGGTGGAATGATCATTCCACATTTCGCAGGTCTCATGAATATCACTGGCACTGCCGGGAAGCTTTTTCAATCTTTTGCTGAGCTTTCTTAAGGCCTCCAATGTATGTTCAATCCTTACAAACTGACCAATGACTTCAAGGTCAAATCCGTGTACAGGTTCATGCTGAACAGATTCTTGGACTTGTTTGAAAAGATCATCTACTGATAGGGTACTTGAGTTCCCAACTGAAACCTTTGGACAAATCTTCAGCAACTCTTCTTCCAAATCACTTTTCCCATCAATCAATTTATCCCTTGATTCTCTCAACTTGCTGCAGGCTTCATTGAGAATCCTTACTCTGAACCTGATTGCCTTGGTCAGCTGGAAATGTTTATCTGTATGTGGGAGAATACCTTCTTCCACCAAGAGGTGTGCTGGTAATTGCTTTAGCACTTGGAGAGCTTCACAAGTCAAATCAAGCTGTCCAATTTCTTCAGTGAATTCCTCATCCATCTTCTCTCCTTCTTTCTGAATCTCCCCCCAAAGACTCATGAACCTTCACCATGTCTTGAATTACTTCCTTCCCCTGTTGGAGCAACTTTTGGATCCATTCATCAACCACCCTTCCTTTTTTAGCAATCTTCTCAATCGCAGGCACCGATGAGAAATCGAACCCGGAAGAAACAGAAGAAGGTGGTATGGATTCAAGGGGTTTTGAGAGTTTAATCAAAATCTCTGTCAACTGCTCCACTTTTTCCTTAAGCTCATTTCTGCTATCCTTTTTTTCTTTCAACTTTTGGCACAGCACGTCTATGAAAGCCCATGCATCTTGTTGCCCTCCTTCTGCTGTCACTTTCCCTAGAGCCACCTTGGTTATCTGATAATCAGAAGAGGTTATATCCTCTCTAGTTTTGTCAGCCGAGGGAGTGGCAATCTCTGCGAACTTATCTCCTGAAGCATCTACCAAAACCCTCAAAACTGTTTTGGGTTTCTTGGCTGATTTCACAATAGAAGCCTTGAGTGAGCTGAAATCAAAGGCTGGCAGGGGTACAATCACTTTCCTCTTCCTCGGAGTTTGCTCGAGTAGCCATTGTGGCGTATCAGAGGAAATTGCCAATGTTGTAGTAACTGGTATTCTACTCTCAAGAGGAGAAGATCCTACTATTGGAGGGGGAACAGTAGCCAACGTGGTAGTAGATGCAACAACGAGAGGTACAGGTTGGGGCGTACTGGTGATCACTTGGGTTCCAGCAGAGAGGGGTGAGATTCCAGAGAAAATACTGGCCATGGATGCAGAAATGGATGGAGAATGAGGAGGTAGAAGTGGCTGTGAGGGAGAAGGTGCAGATTCAGACTCCAAAGCCTTGAATGCAAGAGATAAGGTCTCTCCAGTTGAGCAATCAGCAAATAGTGAAGACAGAAGTTGGCTTCCTCCTTCTTCCAAATTAATTTCTCCTATTTCTGGTGGTGTTGGTGATTCTGGCACAACCACCATTTCAGTTGAAGAAATAATTGAAGAGATTTGTCTTTCTTTCCTCTTCTTGGGAATCCTGATTTTTATAGGCCCCTCAGAAGATTCTTTGTCCTTTTTCTTTTTGGAGGGCCCCACCTCCGAAGCAGCCAACTTTGGAAACTTGTCATCTTTAAAATTCATCCCCCAAGAGGAGAGCCATTTTTTGGTGCGAGCAAGAATGAGAGCCGACCTATCTGTAATAGAGGCTATTTCGCTGGCTGACCAATCAATAGGTGGGAAAACATATTGATCCTCCTTTAGTCCATCATAAGAAAGATCCAACACACTTTCATTGTCAATCGTGCCATCTGGCAAATCAGAAAGCTCTAGTGTCTGAATCTCGATAATAGTCAACCTACTATTATCTTTTCTGCGAACCGCAACTTCGTTACGCAGATAAACCCATATATCCTCAATGTCAGGCCTGTGCAGATGTTGGGCTCCGTAGGCTCTAAGCACTCCTCGGATGTCAAAACCATCCCGAGACTTCATATGATTTTTCAATTTTTCCTAAAGTTCGCATTCAACATTTTTGGCCTTTGCTTCTGTCGAGCAAGTATATCTCCCGATAGAAATTGGGAAGGATACAGCGGCCTTATGCTTGCTTTGTTGGAATTTGTGAAAATCCAACAGCTGTCTGACCAACTCTATCAATATCAATCTATCTCCTGGATAGCGAGGCAGACAGAAAGGCTCTCCCGAGTACATGACTATTCGAAGATATGTAAACTTCTTGAACTGCAAGAAGATACACCCCCATTTGGATACTTCAGTCCAAGCCTCGTCTGAGACTCTTGTCTTTCTTAGCCCTGGGTTCAGACGGCAAATATTCTCGTAGAAGAAGGCATCATTTACCCTTCTAAAATGTTCTTTGGACCCCTTCTTTGTTATTTGAGGGAAATATTTATAAACTGGGTTTGTCATTCTGCTTCCCTTAGTATCCAGCCTGGGATAGTTCCTCATCCCGGCTGCTGCGTAAGCCACATATGAAAACATATAAAACTTTCCAGTTGATAAAACCGTAGTCATCTGAGAATCAATTTCATTGCTGATAAGGGTCCCCCAGTCAATCCCTTGTTGATTCTTCTTGATGGTGACCATAAACTGATACATCCATCCGTGAAATACATTTGATTCAGGCAAGCCAAAAACCCGGCTCAGCAGGGTGATAATATCATTGATTTCTTGTATGAAATCACATATGGGGATAGTCCTGAGAAATCTAGATACTGCTAGTTTAGCCTTAATCAGGAACTTTTTGTTGACATCCTTAATGCAGCCTTCCTGATTACTATCCCAGGCCTTCTGAGCCGACTTGATGTTCAGGTCCCCATACTCTTTGAAATTAGGTAGTTTTAGAAGATCATCAAAATACGCTCCATATAGCCTGATCACTACCTCACTAGCCTGGCTCTTCACGGAACGAGAAGCCGAGTCATAACTAGACGCACAAGCCAAAACAAATTCTGGACATTGGGCGGACATGGGAAAACCTGCTGCAAGGGGCAAGCCACTTTTAGCTAAAGCTGTCATCCATGGGGTTTGAGAGGAACTCTTCACCCTATTCCAGAAGTCATCCATATCTATATTGCCAAGTTCAGTATCCCTGATATCATGATTGCAATCAATATATGATGGAGATTCTGGCTTCTTGAATTTGTACTTCATCCTGCTAGACTTCTCGGCCTTCTCCTAAGATGGACCAGGGTCCGACATGTAGAATGTTAGAGGGATAAAGGCTTGAAACTCAGGAGATGTTATCCACACTAAAATCCCAATCGACTGAAAATGCCGGAAGAATAGAAGAATCCGACACGCCGAGGAGGATGTCGGAAAACCCTGAGAACCCGACAAGTTTGATATGTCGGAACTTTGGCAATACCCGACACTTGCGTTTGATGACGGGAACTCAGAGATACCTGGTACTTGCTTTTGACGTCGGAACTTTGAGAAACCCCGACGCTCACTGTGGAGATCGGAACTTTGAGAAACCCCGACATGCCAATCTGTAGAGATCGGAACTTTGAAAAACCCCGACGCGAAATGTGGAGATCGGAACTTTGGCAAAACCCTGACGCACCAATCCGTCAATACACTTCGGGTTTCTGGCTCTGCAAAACAATCTTCAAAACCCAAGAAGCAAAAACAGGGTTTTTCTTTGAATTCCAAATACACAATCTCCTTTTGTTATTCATGCATCATGCATATAATTAGAATTTCAAGAGAACAGAACCAAGTGATAATTCAGAAGAGATAAACCCAAAAAACCTAAAACCCTTTCCAAAGTAACACAGAAAGAAGAAGGAAAGAAAACCTTCAATACCCGGTAAGAAATTGGGAATAAAATACGCTCAATCAATCCATAAAAACCAAGAATAAAGAAGGGAAAGAAAAATACCTCCAATTCGAGAAATGTAAGATCGAAAACAGATGATCCAATCGAGCAAGGTGATTTTTCGGGTTTTGAAAATGAAAGAGCACGCACAAAAATTCCACGAATTAAAAATACGAATGGTAAGAATGACGTGGAAATCCACGTATTTATAAGAAAATTGGTAATTAATACACTTCAGCACGGCACGTGCCAACTCACCGACCACTCGGCATGAATGCCATGTCAGCATGTTTAGGAGGTCCGAAAACCTGACACGAGGGGACTTAGTGCAATTCAGGTTTCGAGTTTCGGAAAACATGATGCATAAAACATGAGGTGCTTAGATGCAATATAGCCCCGAAAACCCGATACAAAGGATTAAGCGGACATCGGGAATCGGAAAACATGATGAATAAAACATGTTTTGGATTATGGATGTTCCGATGCGCCGGGGGTCTGAAAACCCGATTTACACAATACAAGGCGGGTTTCGGGTTTCGGAAGACAGTCGACATAAAGCATGTTAAAACTCATGTCGAGCTGTTGGTAAACCCGAAAACCTGATTTTCTTAAAAAGAGGCCACAAAACAAAATCAACTTCGAAAATTTTGTAGGGGTTATCCGATCGTTTTGTCGTGAACTCAAAACGGGGATAACAGCTGGCTCCAGTTGGGGACTTTCTTTGTAATACCAAAGGAATTGTCCACTGAAAGGCAAAGGGAGTAACCCTCCATCCAGATATGATAGAAGGAAACTATTTTCACCATTCAACTCGTGGATCTTGAAAGGTCCTTTCCATAAAGAATCAAACTTTCCATGCATTCCTTTCTGTTCTCTCCTTTTATCCCAAAGCAACACCAGGTCTCCAATCTGGAAGTTGTGCTGCTTTGATTTTTTATCGAAAATATTCTTCACCCTACTCTGATGATCTGATATACGATCAACCACCTTGATTCGCTCTTCTTCTAGCCTAGTTAGGTACATAACCCTCTTCTCGATAGAATTCTGAAAAGCTACATCTTCAACCGCTTTTTCCAACTGCAAGGCCGGCAATTCTACTGAGATAGGAATTTCAGCATCAATCCCATATAGCAATTGGAAAGGAGACATCCCTATGGCTCACTTTGGAGTGATCTGAAGCGCCCACAACGCATCATACAATGCTTTGTGCCATGTCCTCTGATTCTCTTCTACTAGTTTACTGTTATAGTAACCATGATCTTATTAATGGGACTCAGCTTGCCCATTGCCCTGGGGATAATAGTCAGATGAGTGAGCCAGAGTAATGCCGAATCCATAGCAAAATTCTGTCAACTCATGTGACGAGAAGTTAGAAGCATTATCAGCTACAATCTTATGAGGTACGCCGAATCTAATGATTATATTTTCTTTCAGGAACTTGCAAACGGCTTCAGAAGTTGCTTGCTTGATTGGTACAGCTTCTACCCACTTGGTAAAATAATCTGTAGCAGTTAGCACATAGTTATGTCCAGTACTGGAAGCAAGATTCAATGTTCTAATGAAATCAATACCCCATTGGCGAAAAGGTTCTTCAATCACTATAGGTTTCAGAGGAAGAGCTGCTAGCTTGGGACGACCAACGAAATGTTGATAAGCTTCACATTTAGACACCCATTCTGCTAAATCCTGGAAAAGAGTAGGCCAATAATACCTATCCCGTAGGATCTTATATGCTGTTACAGAGGACGAAAAATGTCCTCCGCATGCTAGGCTATGAAAGGATTCTAATAACTTTTCCTGTTGTGATTTATCAACACAACGCGAGAAGACACCATCAATACCTTTCTTGTATATTGCATTATTCCACAAAAGGTATTTCGCAGATCTCAGCTTGACGGTCCTCTTCTCTTTTGATTTAAAATGTCGGAGGGCATTCACCATAATTTAGGAAGAAAGAAATGTCCATGTACCATTCATCGATCGTACTCACAAGAAGCACCATAGGCAGCTCTGAAGAAGTATCTTGAGTCTTTTCACACTCTGTTTCAGCATGATTTTCTGCAATCAATTGACACAGGCCCCTTCCTCGTACCAACTTGGTAGGTTTTATGTCCAAGTCGTACTCCTGAACCTTAGCTATCCAAGTAACTCATTGGCTTCCCAGCTCTTGTTGAGTCAGAATGGATTTAACAGCAGTATCAGGAACGAGAACGAGAGTATGGGAATTCAGCACATAGTACCTGAAATGCTTTACTCCTCGTACCACTGTGTAAGCATGTTTTTCAATCTGTGACATCTTCAACTCGTGTTCCTTCAACGGGAAACTCATGAACGTGATAGGAGCTTCGATGCCTCTTCATTTTCTTGCATCAGGATGGCCGACACTGTGTGGGCAGAGGCATAGCTGTACATGATGAAATCTTTCTTGAAGTCTGGACATACTAAGACAGGAGCGCAAGCAACTGCCTTTTTGATTTCTTCGAATGCCAGCTTACCTTCTGTATTCCATTGAAATGGAACTTTTCCTTTCATCATTCCAAGGATATCCTTGGTCTTGTCAGCAAAATCAGGTACAAATCTTCTCAAGAAATTAACCTTTCCGAAGAAAGAATGAACTCATGTTTTACTTGTGGGCAAGGTAAGGCTCTGAATAGCCTTTACCCTCTCTGGGTCAATTTTAGTTCCTTCTTTAGTCACAATATGACCCAGCAGCTTTCCTTCTGTCACCCCCGAACATGGACTTCTTAGGATTCAACGAAATCCCGTGACGTCTGCATCTTAGAAGTACTTGTTCTAAATGATCATAATGATCACTCCGTTTTTTAGAAAAGACGGTCAAGTCATCCAAATACACGACTATGACCTTGCCCATCAGATCTCTGAATGCCAGGTCCATAGCTCTCTGAAAAGTAGCTCCGGCGTTGATCAAGCTGAATGGCATCATCCTCCTGTAAGCAAAGGTACCCAATGGGGTCGTGAAAGCTGTCTTTTGTTGATCTTCTGTGGTTACCTCGATTTGATTATATCCTGAAAATCCGTCGAGCATGGATAACATTTCTGATCCAGTAACAGTTTGCAATACCTGGTCCATGATAGGCAAGGGATAGTTATCCTTCAGCGAGGACTGATTTAAGTTTCGGAAGTCAACACAAATCCGGATCTCGCCATTCTTCTTCCTGACAGGAACAATGTTAGCAATCCAGGTGGAGTGATGGATTGGGAAAATAATTCTAGCATCTAACATCTTCTGAATTTCTGCCAGGATAGTCCCTGAAATCTTCAGATTGTAATGTCTTTGCTTCTGTCTATACGGCTTCACATCAGGTTTCAAAGGGATACTGTGCTGTACGTCTTTGGGCTTGAAATATTTCAAATCCACATAAGACCAGGCCATCATATCGATGTATTTCTTCAAAAGCGAAGTGAATTTTACCTTCTCTTCAGGAGAACAACATTTACCAATATTCACCATCTGAGGTTGATCAGATGAACCTAGATTGATTTGATCTACTTCAGAGGAAGAAACTCCTTCAACTCCTTCAACTTGCCTTTTGTTTTGGATAAAGCGATCATGCTTGTCGAACAAGCCCTCCAAAGAAACCAAACCTTTGGGTATCTTATTGCCTTTCAGCTAGATATATTCTCCATCAACCTCCTGAGATGGATCTAAAATAGTTTCACGAAAGGCTGATTCTGAACCTTCAAAATATAACTCACTGAAATTGTCAGCCTTTTCTAGGAAAGCCAACACCTGTTGATCATCATTGAACACTTGCCAATGAGTTGCATTATCTGGGATACTGGGACGATATACAATCTTAATAGAGTATGTATCGTGCTTGAACTGAGGATGAGGAAGAAGAAGAGATGCAGACACGGCCAAAGAATCAGCCTTGTCATTATAATCTCTCAAAACTGCCTTAATAGAAAATGCATCAAAGCATTCTATACTATCCCAAACTTTGTTCCTGTAATGTCTCAACCGATCATTTTTTACCTGATATATACCCCTGACCTGATTAACAATCAGCTCCGCATCCCCCTGAACCTTGAGATTCCTGATTCCCTTCTGTCTGGCCAATTCTAATCCTAATAACAGGGATTCATATTCAGCCGTGTTGTTAGTATTATCAAATTGCAACTTATAAGCTGATGGGAAAATCTCGGAGCTAGGAGATATGAGAACAACACCAGAGCCTGATCCAGAGGTTGAGCAGCTACCATCAAATTCGAGCATCCAAATAGCATTAGGATCTTCCTCTTCAACATCTACAATGGGTATCTCTGAAGCATGAAATAATTCCCAAAGCTAGCATCTTCGAAAAGGATCTGAGCTTTCGGATCATCTGATTTGGTCACCAAATACTTCGCCTGTGGCTCAGGATGAAGAACCCGATGAACCCCATTGACTGGGATCTTGGCTTTGGTCCAATCCATATTAATTTCTCCTCTGACGTCTTTACAAAATCCTCTACCCAAGAGGATACCGTAAGCTACAGGAATGTCGGCAACCAGAATAGTCATTTTCACTCTCTTCTCAGGAAAAGCAACAAATGCAAACTGTGCATCCTTGATTTGACCAATCAGAGGGACTTGTTTAGTTTCCATGGAATAGCACCATCCATATGACTTAGTCAAAGTAAGCCCAAGGGCATGGGCCACTTTTGCGGGCATAACATTATCAGAGGCTCCTGAGTCAATGATGCAATTGCTGAGTTTAAACCCATTTATAAGTAGAGACAAATAAAATGGTTCAATATTTCCTGAGGAAGAAGCAGAGGTCAGATTATTCTGAGGTGTGGGTTGAGTAGGATTTGGAAGGAGACCCTTTTGAAGGTGATGGAATAGCCGCTTTACTTTCTGATAAACTTGGCCAGCTTTTCAAACTATTCAGGATTTGACTAAAGGTATTCTGCTTCTGACATTTGAATTTTGGTTCTCTTTGCATGATCAACAATATCAAAAGCAATATAAGAAGGAATGATGGTAGGTTCAGTTCTATTTACATGAGCTTGTGTCGGGGCACTAATCTTAGGAGAAGGAGAATAAGGAGCATCTACCTTTCTGGTAACCTCTCTTTCAGTTTGTGCCGAAATAGGGGTACCCCTCTTAACTATGGATATGGGAGGATCCTTATTCTTCTCCTTTGTGCTTTCAAGAGGTTTTCTGGGGTGCTGAGATTGGGACCGAGTGAAGATAGCAAATGACTGACCATCTGGCGCACATTCATCTTCATCATATTCCAAATACCCAATGCTGGAGTCGCCAGCTGACTCATCATAAGACTCATCAGCATATCCTGAACCTTCGAAAGCCTCATGGGATTCTTCTTCTTTTAGTTCATCTTCTTCATCAAGTATTTCCACTACTGCATTGACGGGAGGAGCTTCAATTGCTAGTCTCGGTTGAGCAGAGGAGTTAACCGTGGCCTATCTCTGGTAGGTGCACCATTGTTGTTATTGAAAATTCCGCCTAGGTATATCCCGATACGGAACATTGCTCACCTGCTGAGACATTTGCTTCTTTAAAGCAATAAAATAATTAGCCATTTTTTTGAAACATAGGATCTATGTTACCTTGGGAAGAACCTTGATTTTTGAGTTTGGGTATGTCTTTCTTGATCCTTCCGGCCAAGATGAGATCATCCTCTATTTCAGTAGCTATTGACTGAGCAGTAGCCAAATCTGGGATAACCGACCTTCTCAACAAAAATCTTATATCAGGAGGTTGAGCATTGATGAAGAAGCATTTTTGGTTTTCCGGAGTAGGTACAGCTATTTCTGGAATCTTCCAGATCAGCTTGTTGAACTTAGCCACGAATTCCCGCATAGGTTCATGCGATTCTTTCTTCATGTGCGTGAGCTGAGCTAATAAAGCATGAGAATCTTCAGCTGGTTTTAAACGTGCTTCGAACTTAGTCCGCATGGTAGCCCAGTTTGGGATGCATGCATTTGGAAGGTGATAGAACCATTCAGCTACTGCTCCCTGCAATGTTTCAACGAAGAGTCGGATGGAGACATCTTCATGGGCCACTCCGAGGACACCGCATGCAACAAAGAAAGATGCAATGTGCTCATCAGGATGCTGCTTCCCATCTCCATTGAACTTGGGAATATTTTTACGAGATCCACGTGGTAACTCATTCAATGGAGGGGTCAAGGAAAGAGGACCAATAACTGCACCCCAAGGCACATGTTGAACCGCCATCCTTCTGAAAAGAGTGCGTACAGGGATCCGAGTATCATACAAGAGTAGTGCACGAAAAGTTACAGATGCTTCCCCTTCCATAGGGATCCGGTTTCTCCGAACAGGTGAAGAACTTCTGGCTCGATTAGAGACAATGCTGTTGGGAGAAAGACTGAAATTGTGCTGTTACAGTAACTCAAAGAGTGGATCAATTTCACCTTGAGCTCGGCGAGACCGAGTGAAGATCTTCCTGGCCAGCTTGAACTGAAAGGAGATCTTGTTGAAAAATAAGGCAAATACGGAGTCACCAGACACCGAGAGGATAAGATTTATACTATAGATCCGTATTCCCCAGTGGAGTCACTAAAAACTGTTGGTTGGATATTTTTTCAAACCAAAATATGAGGTTCAACCACAGTACATGGGATTAAATCCCTCCTCAAAGACATGTGAGGCTTCCTATTTATTGCTAATCTAAAACACAGTAAATAATATATACAATATTCACACTAATCTAACCATTGGGGATTGGGATGAAATCCCGAAATCCACATTCACATGATTCAAGAATATTGCTTTCGTAAATGAAATAGGTTAGAAACTGTTACAGTGAAAGAAACACGGTAGAAAGGAAATGGGAGAGAACGTATTTTCTTTCGAGTAAACACAGAGCACGAAATAATCATATGAGTTTTCGATCACAGATGTAATGTCCGAGATAATTAGAAACACTGAGATTCTATGCAAAGAATAGCTTAAGATCATGAACATAAGAACACTGTCTTTAATAAGATATATTTCACAACACAAAGTCTGTTAAAACAATATCAACTCCTATTCTTCAAAATGATTGAAAGAAAACACAAAGTTTTTCTCCTTTCCAATAGCCTCTTAATGCTCCAAAAATTCTCAACCCTTTGGAATGCACAGGCATCCCTTATTTATAACAAAAGGAACTAGAGATAAAACAGGACAGATCCTAAAAAATAGCATGTTAACTGGAGTTTAGTTTTGCATGATTCTCACGCAGGAGATCAAGTCAAAGTATGAATCAAAAATATGACAAAACGGAAATAAAAAAGACATGTCAATCTAAAAATAGAAATGACATGTGACGTTGGGACTTAATCCGAATCATCATCTTTTGCTCCTTTCTCTTTTTCTTCCTCCAGCTGAGACTATTTGTTCTGAAATTCCTAGAACTTCTGAATAATGCCTTGCATTTCATTCTCATTAGGTGCGGTGGAATGATCATTCCACATTTCGCAGGTCTCATGAATATCACTGGCACTGCCGGGAAGCTTTTTCAATCTTTTGCTGAGCTTTCTTAAGGCCTCCAACGTATGTTCAATCCTTACAAACTGACCAATGACTTCAAGGTCAAATCCGTGTATAGGTTCATGCTGAACAGATTCTTGGACTTGTTTGAAAAGATCATCTGCTGATAGGGTACTTGAGTTCCCAACTGAAACCTTTGGAAAAATCATCAGCAACTCTTCTTCTAAATCACTTTTCCCATCAATCAATTTATCCCTTGATTCTCTCAACTTGCTGCAGGCTTCATTGAGAATCCTTACTCTGAACCTGATTGCCTTGGTCAGTTGGAAATGTTTAATTGTATGTGGGAGAATACCTTCTTCCACCAAGAGGTGTGCTGGTAATTGCTTTAGCACTTGGAGAGCTTCACGAGTCAAATCAAGCTGTCCAATTTCTTCAGTGAATTCCTCATCCATCTTCTCTCCTTCTTTCTGAATCTCCCCCAAAGACTCATGAACCTTCACCATGTCTTGAATTACTTCCTTCCCCTGTTGGAGCAACTTTTGGATCCATTCATCAACCACCCTTCCTTTTTTAGCAATCTTCTCAATCGCAGGGCACCGATGAGAAATCGAACCCGGCAGAGAACAGAAGAAGGTGGTATGGATTCAAGGGGTTTTGAGAGTTTAATCAAAATCTCTGTCAACTACTCCACTTTTTCCTTAAGCTCATTTCTACTATCCTTTGTTTCTTTCAACTTTTGGCACAGCACGTCTATGGAAGCCCGTGCATCTTGTTGCGCTCCTTCTGCTGTCACTTTCCCTAGAGCCACCTTGGTTATCTGATAATCAGAAGTGGTTATATCCTCTCTAGTTTTGTCAGCCGAGGGAGTGGCAATCTCTGTGAACTTATCTCCTGAAGCATCTACCAAAACCCTCGAAACTGTTTTGGGTTTCTTGGCTGATTTCGCAGTAGAAGCCTTGAGTGAGCTGAAATCAAAGGCTGGCAGGGGTACAATCACTTTCCTCTTCCTCGGAGTTTTCTCGAGTAGCCATTGTGGCGTATCAGAGGAAATTTCCAATGTTGTAGTAACTGGTATTCTACTCTCAAGAGGAGAAGATCCTACTATTGGAGGGGGAACAGTAGCCAACGTGGTTAGTAGATGCAACAACGAGAGGTACAGGTTGGGGCGTACTGGTGATCACTTGGGTTCCAGCAGAGAGGGGTGAGAGTCCAGAGAAAATACTGGCCATGGATGTAGAAATGGATGGAGAATGAGGAGGTAGAAGTGGCTGTGAGGGAGAAGGTGCAGATTCAGACTCCAAAGCCTTGAATGCAAGAGATAAGGTCTCTCCAGTTGAGCAATCAGCAAATGGTGAAGACAGAAGCTGGCTTCCTCCTTCTTCCAAATTAATTTCTCCTATTTCTAGTGGTGTTGGTGATTCTGGCACAACCACCGTTTCAGCTGAAGAAATAATTGAAGAGAAATGTCTTTCTTTCCTCTTCTTGGGAATCCTGATTTTTATAGGCCCCTCAGAAGATTCTTTGTCCTTTTTCTTTTTGGAGGGCCCCACCTCTGAAGCAGCCAACTTTGGAAACTTGTCATCTTTAAAATTCATCCCCCAAGAGGAGAGCCATTTTTTGGTGCGAGCAAGAATGAGAGCCAACGTATCTGTAACAGAGGCTTTTTCGCTGGCTGACCAATCAATAGGTGGGAAAACATATTGATCCTCCTTTAGTCCATCATAAGAAAGATCCAACACACTTTCATTGTCAGTCGTGCCATCTGGCAAATCAGAAAGCTCCAGCGTCTGAATCTCATTAATAGTCAACCTACTATTATCTTTTCTGCGAACCGCAACTTCGTTATGCAGATCAACCCATATATCCTCAATGTCAGGCCTGTGCAGATGTTGGGCCTCCGTAGGCTCTAAGCACTCCTCGGATGTCAAAACCATCCTGAGACTTCATATTCTTTTTCAAATTTTCCTGAAGTTCGCATTCAACATTTTTTGGCCTTTGCTACTATCGAGCAAGTATATCTCCCGATAGAAATTGGGAAGGATACAGCTGCCTTATGCTTTCTTTGTTGGAATTTGTGAAAATCCAACAGCTCTATGACCAACTCTATCAATATCAATCCATCTCCTGGATAGCGAGGTAGACAGAAAGGCTCTCCCGAGTACATGACTGTTCGAAGATATGTAAACTTCTTGAATTGCAAGAAGATACACCCCCATTTGGATACTTCAGCCCAAGCCTCGTCTGAGACTCTTGTCTTTCTTAGCCCTGGGTTCAGCCGACAGATATTCTCGTAGAAGAAGGCATCATTTACCCTTCTAAAATGTTCTTTGGACCCCTTCTTTGTTATTTGAGGAAAATATTTATAAACTGGGTTTTTCGTTCTGCTTCCCTCAGTATCCAGCCCGGGATAGTTCCTCATCCCGACTGCTGCGTAAGCCACATATGAAAACATATAAAACTTTCTAGTTGATAAAACCGTAGTCATCTGAGAATCAATTTCATTGCTAATAAGGGTCCCCCAGTCAATCCCTTGCTGATTCTTCTTGATGGTGACCATAAACTGATACATCCATCCGTGAAATACATTTGATTCAGGCAAGCCCAAAAACCTGGCTCAGCAGGGTGATAATATCATTGATTTCTTGTATGAAATCACATCTGGGGATAGTCCTTGGAAATCTAGATACTTCTGGTTTAGCCTTAATCAGGAACTTTTTGTTGACATCCTTAATGTAGCCTTCCTGATTACTATCCCAGGCCTTCTGAGCCGACTTGATGTTCAGGTCCCCATACTCTTCGAAATTAGGTAGTTTTAGAAGATCATCAAAATACGCTCCATCTAGCCTGATCACTACCTCACCAGCCTGGCTCTTCACGGAACGAGAAGCCGAGTCATAACTAGACGCACAAGCCAAAACAAATTCTGGACATTGGGCGGACATGGGAAAACCTGCTGCAAGGGGCAAGCCACTTTTAGCTAAAGCTGTCATCCATGGGGTTTGAGAGGAACTCTTCACCCTATTCCAGAAGTCATCCATATCTATATTGCCAAGTTCAGTGTCCCTGATATCATGATTGCAATCAATATATGATGGAGATTCTGGCTTCTTGAATTTGTACTTCATCCTGCTAGACTTCTCGGCCTTCTCCTGAGATGGACCAGGGTCTGACATGTAGAATGTTGGAGGGAGAAAGGCTTGAAACTCAGGAGATGTTATCCACACTGAAAATCCCGATCGACCGAAAATTCCGGAAGAATAGAAGAATCCGACACGCCGAGGAGGATGTCGGAAAACCCTGAGAACCCGACAAGTTTGATATGTCGGAACTTTGGCAATACCCGACACTTGCGTTTGATGACGGGAACTCGGAGATACCCGGCACTTGCTTTTGACGTCGGAACTTTGAGAAACCCCGACGCTCACTGTGGAGATCGGAACTTTGAGAAACCCCGACGCGCCAATCTGTAGAGATCGGAACTTTGAAAAACCCCGACGCGCACTGTGGAGATCAGAACTTTGGCAAAACCCCGACGCGCCAATCCGTCAATACACTTCGGGTTTCTGGCTCTGCAAAACAATCTTCAAAACCCAAGAAGCAAAAACAGGGTTTTTCTTTGAATTCCAAATACACAATCTCCTTTTGTTATTCATGCATCATGCATATAATTAGAATTTCAAGAGAACAGAACCAAGTGATAGTTCAGAAGAGATAAACCCAAAAAACCTAAAACCCTTTCCAAAGTAACACAGAAAGAAGAAGGAAAGAAAACCTTCAACACCCGGCAAGAAATTGGGAATAAAATACGCTCAATCGATCCATAAAAACCAAGAATAAAGAAGGGAAAGAAAAATACCTCCAATTCGAGAAATGTAAGATCGAAAACAGACGATCCAATCGAGCAAGGTGAGTTTTCGGGTTTTGAAAATGAAAGAGCACGCACAAAAATTCCACGAATTAAAAATACGAATGGTAAGAATGACGTGGAAATCCGCGTATTTATAAGAAAATTGGTAATTAATACACTTCAGCACGGCACGTGCCAACTCACCGACCACTCGGCATGAATGCCATGTCAGCATGTTTAGGAGGTCCGAAAACCCGACACGAGGGGACTTAGTGCAATTCGGGTTTCGGGTTTCGGAAAACATGATGCATAAAACATGAGGTGCTTAGATGCAATATAGCCCCGAAAACCTGATACAAAGGATTAAGCGGACTTCGGGAATCGGAAAACATGATGAATAAAACATGTTTTGGATTATGGATGTTCCGATGCGCCGGGGGTCCGAAAACCCGATTTACACAATACAAGGCGGGTTTCGGGTTTCGGAAGACAGTCGACATAAAGCATGTTAAAACTCATGTCGAGCTGTTGGTAAAACCCGAAAACCTGATTTTCTTAAAAAGAGGCCACAAAACAAAATCAACTTCAAAAATTTCGTAGGGGTTATCCGATCGTTTTGTCGTGAACTCAAAACGGGGATAACATGGTGATCATGTCAAAGACATTGCTAACATCTGTGCAATCCATGAGATAAATGAAATGGATGTAGCTGTCAAATTGTTGGCGTCTTCATTCAAGGGGAAAGCATAGCAATGGTTTAGGAGCCTTGAAGCTGGCTCTATCACAAATTGGAATCATCTGTGTATTGCACTTCATGATCAATTTGGAGAGAAGGGAGACAACTTGTCTCTTTTGGAGCAGCTGACAACTATCAATAGAGCCCCCAATGAGCAGCTGACTGATTTCAACTTCAGATTTCAAAGGTCTTGGGATAGGATTCCAGTAGCAGTCAAGCCAACAGCAGAAGGTGCTTTTCTATATTACCTTAAAGCTTTAAATTCTGATATTTCTATGTTGGTTCAATCTATGGGAGGCACAACTATCCTTGCTACTTATAGTATTGCCATTAGAGCTGAAAATTGTCTGATTCAAGCTGGCAAGCTAGCTCCTAGGCCTCCAATGCCATTATATCCAAGTTTAGAGAGCCCAAGTGCTAGTCTAGCACCTGTCTTAGCTCCTATTCCCACTCCTAGAAATCAGAGTTCAAATGAAGCCTCCACTTCATCTCCAAGTACCCCAAATGAGCTTCAAGAGGTCATGAAGCAATTGCAAAATCTAGGCAATGAGCTAGTCACTCTCAAAAGACAGCAAGCTCAAGGTTTTAGACCTTCATATCAGCCTCAAGCTCAACCTAATAGGCAGCCATATTAGCCTCAAAGGCCACCCAATCCAGCTACAAATCTGAATCAAACAAGGCCTCCTTCCAATAGACCATTCCAGCCCTATAATCCAAATGCCATATCTGCCTCTAAGGCATTAGTACCAGCACAAAACAATATTGCCCAGGAGTATGATTGGTGTTTTCCATGTAATGAGCCTCATAATCAATCCATGTGCTTCAATGGTGCTTTGACTCAAGCTTTAATGGTAACAACTACTAGTGTGGAGGGTGAGAACAGTCAAGAAAACAGCCAACAACAAGAAACATTCCAACAGCAATCAGCCCCAAATGACACCACATTGGTAAATTGGCAAGCAGAGGATTTTTGTGGCATGAACCAGGTAATTTCTCAAGGTGTTGCAGCCAACACAAGGTCAAAAAGGAGAAATTTGGGTGAAGAGCAGCCATTAGCCCCAGCAAATCCACAACCTTCCATGGCTCCACAAATGATTGGCAGGCAAAGTCCCATTTCAAATGCACAAGGGCAGCCAAGAACAGCCCCTAGGCCAACTCAAATGCCAGCTATTGCTGCCCACATACAAGGAGTAAATGTGCAAACCAAGGGACAACAGAGAGATCCTTCATCACCATTCAGTATCATTGATCAGATGAAGAAGACAAACGTCAATATATCTATGTGGGAATCCCTATCCATCCTAGGCCAAAGAGATCTGCTGCAAGCTGCCATGAAGGACTGGCCAGCTTCGAATCAGCAGATGCAAGACAAAGTGCTCACAAATGTTGCCCAGCCTGAAGGAAATCATGGAGCACAATAAGGTAGAATGCTGAAGCCTCCCCCTTTTTATGTTTCGTTAATCATTGGAAATCAGCTAGTACATAATTGCATGATAGATTCCAGGGCAAGTAGCTCAGTAATGCCTAAACAGATAGCTGATCAGTTAGGGCTCTAGTATGAAATAACATCTAAGGGAGTAGTGCAGCTGGATGGGACAGCAATAGCAACAGTTGGAGTGATTAGAAATTTGAGTCTTACCTTGCATGCATGTCCAAATGTTGTTGTCTTACAAGATATATCAGTCATAGACCTTCCACCACTCTTTGCCCTATGTTTATCAAGGGACTTCACTGCCAAAATTGGAGGATATTTGTCCACTGATTGGTCTCACATGCTATTCAGAACAAGGTATGGAACTAAGGCTATAATTAGTTTAGAACCTATTGCAAACTTCCACATTGAGCCCTACACTCCAAGTCAGATCAATGCCAATTGCTCAGCATTTGATCAAGAAGATCACCCAAGCACGGATGAAACTGACACTAAAGTTGGAAACATCCCAGATCTGACTCTTGATGAATGGGCAAACAAGGTGCATGCTTTTGATCCTTATCAAGGAATAGAAGAATCTGAGCTAGGAGTCTATTGTATACACGAAGAAAGTCAACCTATTCCTAGCATCACCAAGCCAAACCACAAGGATGACAATGAGGTGTGGCAGCTGTTTTTTGATGGATCAAGGAGTAGACAAGGTACAGGAGGTGGAGCCGTGCTTATTTCACCTTAAGGAGTAAAGTATTATTCATCTTTTAGATTTCAATTTGCATGCTCCAATAACACTGCTGAATATGAAGCCTTGGTGTAAGGGATGCATTGGGCAATCAAGAGAAAAATAAAGAACTTGCAAGTTTTTGGGGACAGTGAATTGATTGTAAATCAGGTCAAGGGACAGCATGCTACCAAAAATGATCTACTCAGATGCTACAAGAACAGGGTGTGGGATCTCATGGAAGATTTTGAGGGTTTCGGCATCAAAGCCATCCCTAGGAAAGAGAATCAAGCTGCTGACAGGCTTGCAGTAGTAGGAGCAGCCTTTGACATTATAGAAAACATTCAACAAGATAAGGTACAGCCAAACATCCACGTGATTGTGAGGCCTTCAGTGCCGGATAACAATGTCAGTTGGTAGGTATTTGAGAATGACCAGCAAATCATCCACTTCTTACAAGAAGAAGCTGAGTTCTCAACTAAGAATCAAGAGAAGTTGGAACAGCAATATGGTGACTAGATGATACAGCTGAGAACTGACAAGCTGCCCAAAGGACTTATCACTTTGGAGTCCATTTTCAACCCCAATGATCAGTTTAGAAAGGAGAAAGCAAACATTCAGGTCAAGAGAGAAGATTCGGTATCCATCTTGGTAGAAGAGAACAAGCCATTGCAAATTGGAAGGATGACAACTGAGCAAGAAAGGTGTGAGTTCATATAGCTATGTCGAGAATTCCCTGACGTGTTTTCTTAGAGCTATGAAGACTTGAAAGGTTTCAATCCCAACTTAGCTCAGCATACCATCGAATTAGATCCAAATATTAAGCCTGTCAAGTAGAAACAGAGACCAGTCAATCCACACATGGAGCCTCTCATGAGGAAAGAATTGGACAAGCTGATTGAATCAAGAATCATATTCCCAATCAAGCATTCTAGTTGGGTTGCCAACTTAGTTCCAGTCAGAAAGAAGAGTGGAGAGATCAGACTGTGTGTTGACTTCAGAGATTTAAATAGAGCCTCTCTCAAGGACCATTATCCACTCCCTTCCATGGAGCAAATATTGCAGGTCGTAGCTGGTTCAAAAAGGTTTTCACTACTTGATGGTTACTCAGGCTTCAATCAGATTATGGTAAAGGAGGAAGACCAGTTCAAGACAGCCTTCACAACCAAATGGGGCACATATGCTTATAATAAGATGCCATTTGGACTGTCGAATGCCGGAGCAACATTCCAGCAAGCTATGGATATGGCATTCAAAGGCTTGATCAACAAGATAGTGCTGATATACCTAGATGATATTACTGTCTTCTCAAAGAATGCTGCAGACCATCTCTTTCACCTCAGGCAAGTGTTTCAGAGGTGTAGAAAGTTCGGAGTGTCCTTAAATCCTAAGAAGTGCATCTTTCTTGCACATGAAGGGAAGCTCCTTGGCCATATTGTCTCCAAGGAAGGATTAGCAATTGATCCAGAGAGGGTTGAAGCCATAAGAGCTCTACCATTGCCTGGCCACAAGAAAGCCCTTCAGAGTTTCCTGGGAAGGATAAACTTTGTTCGGAGGTTTGTCCCAGATTTTGCAGCCCTTGTCAAGCCCATCACCAAAATGTTAAGGAAAAGCATGGCTTTCAAGTGGATGGCAGAAGGCAAAGAGATTTTTGAAGCAATCAAGGAAGCCATCTCCCAAGCACCCACTCTCATCAACCCAGACTTTTCCAAGGATTTCATCCTCTATGCATTTGGAGGTGATGACACTATTTCTGCCATTCTGGTACAGCAGAACAAAGATAATGATGAACAGCTGATTGCCTTCTTCAGCCAGAGCCTAGGTGACTGCGAAGTGAGGTACTCTTTTATTGAAAAGCATGTGCTTGCAGTAATCAGAAGCTTGAAGAAATTCAAGCATTTAGTCTCAAACAACAAGGTCCAGTTGCTAGTCTCACATGCTGGGGTTAAGGATTTCCTCCTCAACAAGGATTTGAATGAGAAAAGGGCAGGATGGATCACCCATGTCATGGAGTATGACATTGAGATCAAGATCACCAAGCTGGTAAGAGGCAAAGGTTTGTGTGAGCAGCTTGCTTCCAAACAACCAGACAACCCAGAAGATGAAGAGGACGCTGTCCTGCTATTACAAGATGATCAAAAACAGGAAAATGATGATGTGTCCACCCCTTGTTGGACTCAGAATATGATACATTTCCTACAGACGGGAATGTGCCCTCCAGAAATGAGCAAAGCAAAAAGAAGGTACTTCAGATTACAAGCAGTTCCATATGTGCTTGTTGATGGTGTTTTGTTTAAAAAAGACATCAACGGTGTTCTATTAAGATGCATTGGGACAGGTCAGGTTGAGAGGATCTTACATGAGTTCCATGATGGGGAGGTAGGAGGCCATTTCACCCCACGAGTAAAAGCTCTCAAAATCATGAAAGCTGGTTACTATTGGCCTACTGTATTCAATGATTACTACTCATGGGTTAAGAAATGTGAGAAATGTGCATTATTCACATGGAAAGGAAGATTAGCAGCACTGCCCCTCTTCGTCCAATTTCAGTAGATCATCCATTCATGCAATGGGGATTGGACTTCATTGGAGTCATCAATCCTAATTCGAGTCAAGGCCACAAGTGAATTCTTACAGCGATAGACTATTTCACCAAGTGGACCAAAGTAGTAGCGCTCAAAGAGGCAAGTGAGTCTAACATACTAGATTTTTATGAAGAAATAGTAACCAGGTTTGGTGTGCCGGTCACCATCATATCAGATAATGCATTAGCATTCATAGGTTCAAAAATTACAGAATGGGCTGTCAAGAATGGAATCTATTTGAGTACCTCTTCAAATTATTACCCGCCAGGGTAATGTGACAGGCAGAGTCCACAAACAAGAATTTGCTAAAAATCATCAGAAGGACTCTGGATGAAAATCAAATAACATGGCATACAAGGCTAAAATCAGCGTTATGGGCTGACAGGATAACACCAAAGAGGTCTACAGGTAATTCTCCCTACAAGTTGGTCTATGGGAAGGAGGTAATATTGCTTTATATCATTAGAATTGCCAGCCTTGGAGCTCATGAAGCAGTTTGAGTTATCTGAGTTCGAACCAATGGAGGTCAGGTATGCAAAATTGATTGAATTAGAAGAAATCAGAAGAACATGTAGTTTAGACGATTGAAAAGGATCAGGCCTTAGTAAAAAGATGGTTTGATAAGAGAGCAAGAGCAAGGACCTTCCAGGAAGGGGACCTAGTTCTCAAATGGGATGCAGATCGGGCAAAACCAGGAAGGCATTCCAAGTTTGATGCCATCTGGAGTGGTCCCTACATGGTCACGAGATGTAAAAATAGTAATGCCTTCCAATTGTCTGCATTGGATGGAAAGGAACTTCCGATTCCGGTTAACGGAACCTATCTTAAACATTGTTATTAAAAAAGAAAAGGTTTGCCCTTGTAAATATTAGTTTAGATTTTTCTTAATTCCTCTAAGTGCGTATGCACATTGTCCTGTGGTAGTTAGGTTTCTTTTTCCACCTAAGTGCTTTGGCACAGGTTTTGCTGCTCTTAGGTTGTATTTTTACAATTCAGAGTGTCGCTGGAGAAGAAGTTGCAGTATCAGGCTCGTTTCAGGTCATTGCTTATGACTCTATGCCCAATGGATCGCTAAAAGGCCACTGATCTTCTACCTAGTAGGTAGGTGACCCCGCTGAGTCGTCAAAATTGTTGTCAAAATTTCACCCCCCAGGGTAAATTTCGATAACATGCATCAGAGTTTTGCAATTCCAGGCAGGTAGATTGAAACAGGAAAAATCACAAAAATGGCTAAGTCCTAGTCCTTAGGACAGTAGGGACGTGTGGGACAGAAAGACGCGGATCGGCTGAAAAGCCTCTAGGTGGCCCGCTATGCATTTGGGACAATCGGGCCAGAAGTACGCAGCGGGCACGAGAAGCCGATCCGGCCAAAGGAGGAAGAAAAAAATGACTAACTGCTGAGCGGGAATTTGGGACAAATGGACGCAATGGACGCGGAAAGCCCGGATCGGCCGAAAAGGAGAACTTTCGCACTAACTGCTTGGGGAAATTTGGGCCGCGAGTACGCGAACCGGGCGAAAAAGGTCAAAGCAGTCCGAAACAAAGTGGGACAAATGGGACAAAAAGGCCCGAACCGGCCGGTTCGGCCGAAATGAGAATAGACGGTCCTAAGCATTTGGGACAAATGGACGCGAACCGGCCAGTTCGGCTGAAATCAGCACAAAGAACACAAAGAAAAATGGGACATAGGGATGCGCGGGACGCGGATCGCCGAAAGGGCCAAGAACCAACCAGATCACGACACGTGTCACAAGGAGAAAAATTCAAAAGGTCAAAGGGGCGAGTTTTCGAGCACTGAACCGAACCAATGGGGATAGTGCCAACATGTCCCAACTAGGGCCCACAAGGAAATTTCAAAAGAAAGCCCACCGAAAAGCAGAGGAGAGAGAATCACGCGACCAATCAATGCGTGTCATGTGTCATCCAGGTGGTGAAGCGCGGGAAATATTTCAAAATCCGTTTTGGTCTGTTCCATGCCCTAAATCTTCAGATCGCCATATCTTTTGATTTTGCACGTTCCTTATATCAGCGGAAAGCTTGTGAGATTCTCTACATGATTCCAGGGTCAATCTTCCATTTTGGTTTAGTTTGGAGAGAGAAAATCAAGAAATGCCTCTGGCGTGAAATAACAAGCAGAAGTAATGCTTCAACAAACAACTTTAATGCAGCAGACAGTTCGCCGCTTCTGTTAGGTAGCCCTCCGTTTTGCCAGGATCCACCGCTTCTGCCATGATGAGATGAATTGAATGAAACCTGGAGGTGGTTGGGGTAGATTTGGCTTTCCCTTCTCTCTTTTCTCTCTTATTCTTTCTATATATTGTAAAGAGGAGCTTCTTTTCAAGGTCGAACATTTTTCTGTTTTGCCTCTCCCTTCTTCTCCTCAGCCGAATTTGTGGAATTTGAACCTCTCATTTGAACTGTAATACTATTCTGCCTCCTGGCATTCTGCAGTGTATTGTATCAATATTTGGAGCAAGTAATACATGTCAGTGGATGATTCTCAAGCCCTCTCTGTGTTCTTTTTGCATCCTCCTGGTCTTTCACTGTAGGTTTTGTCATCTGTGCATGATCTTATATCACATTCAAATGGTCTGTGTTTACTAGAAAAATAGGTGTTCTTCATTCCTCGGTGCATCACCTCTATTAGCTTAGATTTATTTTTATGCATTTTCTTACCTTGTCTCCTTGGCAGATTAGATTAGGTTTTGAGAAAACCCTCTACATATTTCGTGTGCATCTGAACAGAGGAATAGGAACCAACCTTCTCTGGAGAATCCTTTCTCATTTTTCAAGTCCCACACTTGGAGAAAGGATTCAATGTTATGCAATCACACTGGATGCCAAGTGAACAACCTAGAAACTTGATCTGCATCCAGGGGTGCTGTGATTTTGCATCAACAGTAAGCACTCTAACTATGACGAATAAGTCCTACTTCTAACATCTCTTGAACTATCTTCTCAATCTCACTCTTTTGGATATAGGGGTACCTATAAGGTTTGATTTTGGGTGTTTGAATCCTTGGTACTAGATGGATGGCATGGTCATGGTCTCTTCTCGGAGGAAAACCCTTGGGCATTTCTTTAAACACCACTGAGTGCTCATCTATAACTGCTTGCATATTTGTGGGTATAAATGTATTGGAATTATGTGCTTCTAATGAAAATAGTTACGCCACAAACCCTACTGCACCTTTTCTAAGAAATTTTTACATCTAATGAGAACTTACCATCTGTGGGGACTTTGATCTTAGTCCTTTTAGTTTAAAATTCCTCCCTTTTAACTGAAACTGCATAAACAACTCTTGGAAATTCATTTTAATGGTTCCCAAGGTGATAAGCCACTGAACTCCTAACACAATGTCTGCTCCTCCCATGGAAATGGCATACATATTGCTAGTTATAAACTAATCTCCCATGGCGAGATTAATGTTATGGCATTTTCTTGAACAACTAATAGTTTTCCCATCAACGATCATGACTTGAAATTCTGGAGCTAGATAAACAAAGCAGTTCAAGTGTACCACCAACTTATGATTGATGAAATTGTGAGTACTTTTCGAATCAATCAACATTTTTACCCTCTATTTTTTTAAGAACCCAACTACTTTGAGAGTTTGGGGAGTGCTAATACTAGAAATTTCATGGCATGATATTGTTGGCTGGGGATCTCCTAATTCCTCCTCTAGCTCTACCTCTTTGTCTTCTTCATTTTCTTCTTCTTTAGTAGGTCCCTTAATGTAGAACAACTTCTTTTCAACACACTTATGTCTTGGTCAAAATTTGATGTCACAATTAAAACATAACCCTTTGGCTCTCTTTTCTTCAATTTGTTGAGGTGTTAGTCTAACTGGCCAAGGGAATGATGGTGGAAGGGTGCTAGGATCTCTTATATTACTAATAGTTTGTTTCCTACTGGAAAGAAATTTTTCCTCTGCCTTACGTGTCATGATCATAAATTCTGAAACCTTATAAGGATTAAACATAAGCACCTCAGTCTCAATTTTTTATTTAATACCCCCAAGAATTAAGTCATTCAAATTCTCTTTAGGAATATTTTCCACCCGTAAGGAAAGGTTTTGGAATTGATGGATGTAATCTTTGATTGTTCCTGTTTGCCTGAGCTTTGCCAATTGACTGAAATAATTCTCTGACACACTAGAGCTATAGTTCAATTGCAAATCTTTGGTGAATATTTTCCATGTAACATTGAGGCCACTCTTTTTCCTTTGAATGCATAACCATCGATATCAAAGGAATTGGTCAGGTTCAAGATACAATGATGACATGGTAACCCTTTGTCCTGATGAAATCTAATGAAGATCATAGAAATTCTCCACCTAGTTAATCCAATTAATTAGATCCTTTCTATCAAACTTACACATTTCCACTTTTGGAATCATGTTATGGGCTTTTAGAGTGTTTGTATTTGGATTGGTCGTGTTTGCAGATCCACCCTGGCTAGTTTATCTATTACTTTGACCTAAAGATCCACCTTGGTTAATATGAGTATGATTGAGTTATGGCTGATTAGGAAGGATATGATGACCCATGATATTGTAACTAAATTGGTGAATGAAATCCTCCAATCGTTGTCCAATATTTTCTACATCTTCTTTGTTGGCCACTCTACCCTCGAGGTTTCGCAACTTTAACTCAAGATAGCTGACCTTATGGTTAGTTGAAGTAAACCCTAACCCTAAGGAATCTATAGATACCCCTTTTGACTCTAAATCCTCAACTATTATCTCATCCTTATCAGGGGTTTTACCCAGAGTGATGGGATTCTTTTTTCCTCTTGTCGAAGGCCCAGCCATGATGCCTTAAAATGGTAAGATTTAAGGATCAAGATAAAAATGTAGGGTTTGGGATTTCAATAGGAATTCAGAAATTTTTTATAAAACTCAAAGAATGAACTCAAACTAATTTTTAATCTTCTTTCTGTAAATTTAAATAAATTTGAAAAATTCCACAAATTTCACCCTAGGTAGCCGAATTATAAAAAAATCTAAAACCGCTATAAATTTTTCAACACAAGTCAAACATTCTTAAAATTTGGAGGGAAGCTTACTTGACTGATTTCGCCACACCAAAAAAAAAATTGTAGAAAAAATCGCTACCTATTTTGAGATATGGACAAACCTCCACAATTATGGTTTGACGCAATGTTGGCTGAGTTCAAGCTTTGATACCACTTGTAATGTTATTACTTGTATAAATCTGATTATTAGCAAAAATATAACACCAATGAACACAATATTTCAAATAAATGATCTCAATGTGCAAGTATAATAGCTTAACCACTTCGAGGGGGCAACCTCCAAACTAGACAATAAGACTCAAATGTTGAATATGATTATCAACTACTACCTACTAACCTCTATATATACTATTCCTATGCTATGGCCAATACCAAGGCTGACCCACTAATTAAAATATAACATATATGAAAGAGATACATAATTATAAGAAGTTATGATAGCCAAAAGTTAGCTATATACATCCAATATAAGATATATGATTAAGGGCATAGCATTTATGGCTTGATCTACGACCTTGATTGGTTCTTAGATTGTTATTACATTCCTATTAATAAAGTCCCATTCTCATTATATTTCATTGAGTTCTATAATAATATATAATATTTCTTCACATTTTTTTGCAAAGGTTTATGTAAAGTTATTCTGGTGAATTACTTTCATCTTATTGATTGTGGTGTTTGATTAGCATATGTGTTCTTGGCTTGGTATAATCCAGTTATCATTCCTTTTATGTATGTTTTTTTCTTCATTGATGATTTCTCTAGGATGACCTGGTCTTATTTCATTAAGAAATTTTTTTATGTCTTGTCTAAGTTTCAAGAATTTAAAGCTTTAGTGGAAAATGCTTCTAATCTAAAAATAAAAATGATTGGGACTGATAATGGAGGTGAATATGTCAGCAAAAATTTTCATGAGTTATTTGTGTCATGTGGGATTCAAAGAGAGTTTACTACTCCCTATTCCCCTCAGAAAAAGGACATTATAGAAAGAAATAATAGTACTTTCTTAGAAATGGCTATGACTATGATTCATGTTTATAATGTGCCTAATTTGCTATGGGCTAAAGCTAGGAATATTGTTTTCTATATTATTAATAGAGTGCCTATTAAAGATCTTCATCAAGTTACTCCTTATGAAGTATGGGAAAAGAAAAAACCAGATATTTCTCACTTCAGAATCTTTGGTAATCATGCTTTTATCTTCATGCCAAAAGACAAAAGGAAGAATCTTGATCCAACCTTATTTTTTTGTTGGTTATGGATAGAACTATAGGTTTAAGAGTCTATGATCCTTTCAATAATGACATAGTATAAAAAAAAATGTTCAAGTCTTAGAAAATAATTTTTATGATGCTTATCATGAACCCTCCTCTTCTTCTCCTGAGATAGAATCTGGTAATCCTCCTCCTAACATTATGGAAACGTAAGTTCAAGAGGATGATTATCCTAATCTAGATATGATGGAGATTGAGGGGGAGTCATCTCAAGATGTATTACATCACAAGGTTCCTAAATGGTCTCAAAATATGGTTAAGGAGTCTAATCATGTTATTCTGAGAAAGGTCACTCGTAGTGAGGAAACTTATCATGCCTTGATGACCATCTATGAGGTTAAACCACAATATTTTGAAGAATATTTTCAAGATGATAGATGGATTTAGACTATGAAAGATGAATACAATTCTTTGATCAACAATAACACATGGGAACTAGTCCCTCCTCCTTCTAAAAGAAGCATTGTAGGATATAGGTGGTTGTACAATTTCAAATATAGCTTTGTAAAATAAATACACAAGTTTAAGGAAAGGCTAGTAGCTCATGGTTTCACTCAGAAACTTGGTCTTGACCATGTTGATAATTTTTCTCCTATAGAAAAAATGAGCATCGTTAGAATTCTTCTTGCTTTGGCTTCCCAATATGGTTGGGAAATTCACCAAATGGATGCTAAAAATGCATTTCTTAATGGTGATTTAAAATAAGAAATCTAAATGAAGCAGCCTACAAGTTTTGAAGAACCTGGTAGGGAACTCTATGTCTGTAAGCTTAAAAATTCTTTGTATGGTCTTAAACAAGCTCTTATAGCTTGGTATGCTAAAATTAACAGTTTCTTTTAAGATATTGGCTTTTCTAACTATTGTTTTGATAATGAAATTTATTTTTTAAGTTTAAAAACAATCATATTATCATTATTGTCTTGAATATTGATGATATTTCTATTACTAATAATAATAGAAATTTATTGTTAGAATCAAAGAAAGGTTAAAACAACATTTTGAAATGATTGATTTAGGGTTATTAAATCATTTTCTTGGCATGGTTATATTTCAAGATCATAATTCTTTTATTACATCTCAATATCAGTGTGTTGTGAATTTTCTTAGAATATTTAACATGATTAACTATAAACATGTTTCCATTCCTATTGAATTTGGTGTTAAATTAGATCCTAAACCATCTTGTACTAAATTTGATCCTACACTGTATAGACAACTAGTTGGTAGTCTAATTTATTCGACTATTAATAGACATGATTTTTCTTATGGAGTAGGAGTATTTTCAATATTTATGCAAAAACCTGATGAGTATCATTGGAAAATGAAAAAAAAAATTGAAATTTATTAAAGGAACAATCAATTATGGTTTGTTTTATTCTTCTTCTAATGATCCACAATTATTTGGATATTGTTATTCTAATCATGATAATGATGTTGCAGGTGCCATCACTTCTGGATATGTTTTCAATTTGGTTACAGGTGCCATCACTTAGAGTAGCAAGAAGTAGCCAACATTGTTTATTTCTTCTACTGAAGAAGAGTATAGAAGTGTCATGGAAGCTGCAAATGAATCTATGTGATTGAAAATGTTGTTGGATGAACTACATATGGGACTAAAAGGAAGCACTACTCTTCTATGTGATAGTCATAGTTTCATTTATCTTGTAAATAATCCATTTAGCATCAAAGGACCAATCATATTGAAGTTTATATGCACTTTATTCAAGAGAAAGTCTTGAATGGTGAAATTGATCTCAAATTATCTTCCACTAAAGATCAAGTTGAAAATATTTTTACAAATCCTATGTGTTCTGTAAATTTTTACAATTTTCATGCCTTGTTGGGCCTTTCATAGATGTTATTAAGGGGGAGTGTGCATGACAATGGCACCTCTTAAGGGTTGTTGTAAACTTCAAATGCTTCCTCCATTGTGTAATAAGTAAATAGTCACAGTATATGATTTTACTTGTAAATCCCAGCAAAGCATTAGTTATGGGAATGCCTTATTTTACAAAAGGTTTCATAATCTTATATAAGTTTTCATATATAAAGCACTGGTCCTAAGAATTTCTATATTGGAAGATCTATATGATTTCCCTTGTTTACATGTTATCCTAGATCATTCTTGATGATTTAGGCATCTGCAAATCCTTTTGTAGAAAAAGGTAGTTTGGTATGTTCTATTTTCTTCCCACTTAACAATAAGGGGGATTTTTAGGGTGATAATGTCAAGTGGGATATCTACCACTGTGGTAAAACCCATATTATTTTTAAAAAAAGCTTGTCCATCAAAATTTATTATTATGGTCTTCCACATTTAAGAGAAGTGGCTCGACCGATTCACCCACCCATATTTATTGGGTGATCCCTCTTAGGATTGACTATTAGTAACATTTACATTTATACAGACTAATATTAAGACAAAGATCATATTGTAAGATCGGGTTAATGATCATTGTATTGAATGAGTGCGAGACATATCTCTATAGTCATTATGTGAAGACCAAGGAGTGAAGTGGAAGTGTTGGGTAAAAGTTGTATATGAAATTATTAATATAGGAAGTTATTTATTTTAATTGGGTTTTTTTAATTTCAGATTTCTCTGCTATAAATGTGGTGTTCAATGTCTATTTATATTAATATTATTTACTTTCTATTCAAGGTCTATAAACTAAAAATATAAACATCTTAATCTATGATTATTCGCTACACTTCATAATCTATAATCTTCGACATTTCTTTATGAATTTATGATTAGTTGATTATGTATTCCTTCTAAATCCTAACATTTTGAAGAATTCATGCATGATGTGTGGATAATAAAAATAGCAATCATCTACTTTTTGTCCTCTTTCTCAAAGTATTCCTCTTGAAGGGGTTTCTTTAAATGAGATATAGTGTACCTTTCATTAGTTATATTTTAGGTAATTTTATTGGTTTTGGTATAATTATATTACATTCCATATAAAAATGGGTTGGTATGGGTGGAGATTACAATTTTTATTTTGGGAGATAGATATGTGATTCATAGTAGAATATTTTTAGGAAAGAAAAAAGATTGAACATATAGAGAAAATTGTGATATTGAAGTTAATTTTGATTTGATATTGAAGGAGATAAAATAGTTACATAATTTGAACATGAATCAATCAATGGCTTAGTAATATTCACATCAGATTCACCAAAATTTATGTGGGATAAGAATTTTTATATATTGTCCTCTTCAATAATATAGATTAGGATATAAAGAGAAAAATTCTAGGGGCTTACGCATAAGCCAAAATTATTAATTAAGAGGTGAAAGATCCATGCATATAGCATATGATAATTTAAATTCTAAAAAAGGCGTAGGTTTCCAAATTCTAAGTCTATGATAGGGAATTCATTATACTACTATATTGATTTTTGAATATTAATAAAATTGTAAAGTACATATAGATATCTAAACTAGGGTTGTAAATAAGGGGTATATGAGATCAAAATATTGTAAATCCCAAAGGCATATGTAAGATAATGTTGTATACTAGTGAATGATATAATGATATTATAATATATCTTAATATATGTACATGTTACATAAACTAATAAATCAAATTAGATATAACACACAAGAAAATAAAGGTTAGATATACTTACTTTTATGAAGACACCATTAGTGTGTTGAAACCCCATAGTTAATAGATCATTATGAGAGATTTTATGTATGGGAGAAAAATATGGATATAGATGTACCTAAGTAAACCATAGTTGTGGTGTCCAAAGACTTAGTATATTTACTCGTTTAGCTCTTATTCTTGAGTATCCTAGAACCAATACTCCAAATGTAGACTTTGAGTGATAAGAAATCATACTAACTCCTAAACCTTTAAGTCCTTCAAAACATCTTGGAAAGTATGAGTAGACCAATATATGGTGATGTGATGTCAATTCTCTCAAATGAAACCTAATTTAATAAAAATAGAATTTAAATCTATATTTTAGAGTAAATTCTATAACTAATAATATACAAATGATGATATATAGTAATATGCAAATGCTAAGTACTCAATATATATATATATATATATATATATATATCTAAGAAAATGAGAGGGATAAATGACTTAGTTGGTTTTCTGTGTGATCTGGGACCAATCGGGAATGTGTATTTGTTGGATATGATTGGAAATGATGTTATAATGGCTGAAAGAAAGTTTTGAGACTTTGTATTGTGTTGGATAGGAGCACCCGTGTAGGAGGACATGAGTGCCTGGGCACTAGTGTTCAATCTTGGCGTTGACATTTGTGCAAAAATTTTAGGATCTTCCTCTTTCTAGGTCTAAGGGTCTTTGCTCCAATATCTGATTTGTCACACCAAATTTTTTGTTAGGGTTTCGATGTCACATGTAACCTACAAAACAAACACTAGCTATTTGCATAAGCTTATAAACACATTATATCTGAAATAAAAATGCAATACATGAAGTCAGACTGACCCCGGTAGTCACCTGAAGAGTGAACTTAGTACCAAGAATTATACTACATTTCAGACTCCATGTATTTTGGTGTTCTTGTGTGTGAAAGGGTTTCCTTAGGTTTCCCCTTCTATAATGATGCCAAGATAGCGGGCTATAGTTATCTTAGATGCAAATGTGTGATATGGAATTCAACACTTCCCCTTCCTATGTGGTGTATGTAGTCCCTTATAATAGTAGTGGTGGTATGTAGATGATATAGTCCCTTATAATTTCTAGCCAAAATAAAAATGTGTATGTTTTGTATATATATGAGTCTCTTGTTTGAATTTTGACACTAGTGACATAAAATTCTGATTATGAACACAGGATAAGGATAACCATAAATGCCAAAATGTGAAAAAGAAATAAACAAGAAAGAAGCACCAAAAATGAACACAAGCGCCTAGGTGCTAGTGTCCAAAGTGGGCACTAGTGTCATGTAATAAATGATGAAAAATGTATAAGATGATTACAATAAAAATAAATCAAAGATGTAGATGGATGAATAACTAAAAATGGAATAACTAGTTAGTAATGGGATAGTTAATATAAGCGATGAACAATTGTAAATACAGTAGATAAATCTAGTAAATAAGAATGTAAATGAATTAAACAACAAAGAAAAAGTAAATTTTAACCCTAATGTGAAATAAGTAAGAGGAAAGAACTCTAAAGAATAATAGATGCTTGTCAGAGAGTGTCGCAGAGATGACTAGAGAAATCAGGAGCAAAACTGACTGTGTAGAAGTCCCGAAAAGGATGGATTTGGAGGATCTAGCTGGATTGGAGTGCCTGGAAGAGGACTGGGGTGCATGTGGGTGCTCTAGTCTACAATATGGGTGCCTTGGTCTATGAAAAATCTCTAAACCTGGTCTTCAATGGTTCAAAAGATGGTCTAAAACCCTCGATGTTTATCGCATCAACTTTGTTATCTTGTGCTAGATGTCATCAATACTCCAAGATGAAAGAAAGACCTTTAAGACCCCCAAAAAAGCATCAAACCCTAAAAAAAAATAATGCATTTGAAGGGTTCATACTGACCTCATCTACCACAATGGTGGACTTACTAACTGATAGTTGCACTACATCTTAGACTGGGTGTAGTTGTATGTGCAAGTGTGTGTGAGCTTGCCCTAGGTTGCTCTTGTGTCAGTCACACTTTGCGAAATAGCGAGTAATAACTATGTGTAGAAAATGTAGTAGAATGTGTGCATGGAATAAAATAGAATCCCCCTGTGAAGTGTGATACAGATGTCCTAACCTTGTGCCTTGATGATGGAGCTATGTGGATGACAGTGATCTCTAATGCAATAGATGGATTCAACTCTAGATGGAATGATAGTAGTAAGTGTCATTAGGTCCCTCATTATGGTCTCATAACTTTATATTTATAGGGTTCTCTTGATCTAATTTCATAATTAACCCCAAAAGGGCCAACTACAAGAAATAAAAAGATGTAAAATTGCTAGAAAGAGGCCAAAAAGTGGCAAGAAAGTTAAAAAAGGACCAGGGTGCCCCTGGTGGGACCAAAGTGTGACTAGGGAACTCACGAGCACCCTAGTTGAGGCCAAAATGATGATAAATGATTGAAATAGACTGGGCATATGGGTGCAAGAGGTTGGTAGTGACGCAATAAAATAAAACAAGATGGACAAATACGGGGGTTAATTAGTACTTTTTTACCTCAAGAACCTTCTAAATAGTATGAGACCGGGATAAATAAATGTCTAAAGTGCATGATTTTGTGATTACAATGGATAAGGGACAATATCACTGGTGAATACTTTTCTCACTCAAGATTCATGCATATAAAAACATATTGACAACATAGAAATGTAGTACTATGTGCATGATTTTTTGCCTATAATACCTATAAATAGCGATCATGATTATTCATTATAGTAACCTATAGCTGATGGAATTCATCATAGTTGATGCAGTCATGGATGATGAAATATAGTTATAAAGAATCAATTATAGTTAATGTCATTGAATCTATAGGAAATAACAAGTCATGGGGTACTAGTGCAATAATTAGGGGGTAGAGTAAGGACTCAGGAGATTACAAAAAGGTAATATAATATAGACATGAATATGTTTTGAGTATATATGCAAGTGAATTAACCTGAAAAATTATAAATAAATAAGATGTTAAATATATATATTAAATCGGTTCCTTATTACTTCTTTAAATTTCATATTAGGATTGCTAAAATCATGTATATTCATATTATTTATCAACATTATTGTCATAGTATACATGTATATAAACTTTCAAGATAAATTAGTTATAACCTGTGTTAAATAAAGTAAAGATTGAGGATATAAGTACAGTTAGCTATTTGACTACTCTAGAAATCGATTTGGGTGTGAGAGATAAATGAAATAACTATAAATTCTTTCCCATAGATGTTTAGTCTCTTATTTTGGATTTTGAAATTCCACTATGACAAAATTGTTACATTAAAATATAACAACTTCGTGGTCTCGTCCCTATCTAATGGTTCCATAAATGATTATAATTGATCTTTATAACTATATATACCCTTATAAATGTCTAAAATATGGTTCATTGCAATATATAATTAGATCTCAAAAATGTGTGAGTAATTAACTATAATGAATAAAAACCCTACCCATGGGTAAAACCCCTATAAAAAGGTTATTATTTGGGTTGAAGTATAATCTAGACACTTCCTACATTAGCATTACTACAAAGAGGCCTTAAAATTTATGTAGTTATCAACCTAGTTTTGTGTGTGTGTGTGTGTGGTCTCTTGGCTTCGTAATATTCACTCTCAAACCTAGTTTGGATTTATTAATACCTATTCAGTGGATGCTCATACAATCTACTACTACTTTAGAGAAACTTAGGACACTTTTGTATTATGCCTTTATATATATTTTTTCTTGAGCATATATTATAAGTGCATGGTGTTTCCTAGTGAGTAAAAGAGTTAATTTCAATTGCTTATTTAAGGTTTAATAGGTTTAATTTCACATTAATACCTACCTATAGGTAATGTTTCAACCCATAAAATATGTCAAATTGAGAAATGACCTTTAGGTGGCCCTAGATGGAACTTCCACTTTCAAACAAAACCATTGGATTATTTGGTTCCTTTGGGATGGTTTGGCCTAAGATGGGAATATAGTGTTGCAAATTTCTATGGATGAAAATTATGAAAAACAAATTTATTTTTAATAAACATGGATTTAGTTTAGTGAATCAAAAGTGTAATGAGGAGATAAATTAATGAAACAAACTAAAGATATAGTAATTAGGTCCAAAAAATAGCTGACAAGTCATGACTTAGGTATTAAACCAATATTGACATTTTAAATTGATAAATTACCAAATTTAGGATTCTATAGCATGTGATCATAAGAGGATACTAAGGTGATTTCAATGAAACCCGTAAGAGAATTATTAGGAGATATAAAGGATAGGATATCTAAGGTGTCAAGTGTTTCACATTAAATATCTCTTATATGTGGTGTTAACCATCCCAACCATCTTAAATCATATCAACCGTATTAATTCCTCATAAGACATAAATCTAATAGGATTAAATGCGCCAATAGTTTTTATCAAGAACAAATTAAGTAAATGTGAAATATAAGGTGTATATATGTCATAAATTAATAGTGTGCATGATATATATCATGGTAATATTTTGACTCTTATTATATGACATTATCCTTATGAGCTCTTCCTTTGCTTGTGTTTTATTAATTATTTATCTAATCTATCTTCTAATGTTTCTTTTCAATTGTGTATATTTTGGGTTCTTAGACAAATTATTTCTACATTTTGGTGAATCACTATATAGACACACTCATAGAAAGATAAGTATGTAGGTAGGTATAAATTATTTGACTTCAATTTTTATCATTTATGTACTTATCATTCACTTTATTCAATTTTATTTTGATGCTACATTTTATTTTACTAAAGGCCATCTTGTGTATAAGTTTTGTGACACATGATGACCCAATATTATCAAGCTAGAGACAACCCTAAACATGACCAACGTATTTTTTTACTTCATTTTTTTACCCTCATCATACCTTTGTAATCTTTATAGAGAGGTCCTATTGATATATTTGTAGCTCTTTGCTTGTTTTATCCCCATTGACATGGATATTACTAAGATAAAGGGTAGTTTGAAAAAATAACCCTTTTAGCTTGGTCTAGGTGAAGAACTACTAATGAGTCTCCCCTGATGTGCACATCCATGAACTCCCTGAGTCTCCTCAATAATTTTTAATTACATTTACATTCATGCTTGGAAAGTCTCCATGAATAATCATCTAGGTTCACTATGTTATTGCTATATCAACCAAAAATATAATACAATTTGAGATCAACCATTAAGATAATTTTAGTAGTACACAATATTCTCCTCCATTACGCCAATATCTCCTTTGTAAGATTCCTGTATTATGGAAGGCATTAACCATATTGTGTCTGGTATCAACCATGGTCAATGTTGTTTCAGCCTGCAAGTGTAGCATATGATCGGCTTTGTACCATGTTTTTTTATTAGATGACATGTTGATATGGATACAAATTCTCTTGTAGAGATTATGATCTCATATAATATGGGGATTTTGAGTTCAATGGTATTATCTATGAACCCATAGCTTAGATGGATATCATGTTCTTTACTATTACTTGTAGTGTTCCAATCTTCCCTTCACGGATAATTTTAAAGATCAGAACTCTAGGTTCATTTCCTTTAAATATCAAGTGGTGGAAAAGATACTTGCAGCATTATAAACTCTAGTGATTCCCAAGTATGGGAAAGAAAAACTTAGAGGAGTTTCATGGTTATCCTCAACAACATTGTTGAGAGCATCCAATTCAATAAGTGATGTGAAATTTGATGGGATCCATCATTTTCTCGATGTTCTTGATATCAAATATTGAATTTCATAAGGTGTTGTTTACCTTGGTGGGAAGTTAATGCATTGATGGTGTCTATATTCAAGTAAGTATCTCTAAACTATTATTTCCTCTAACCACCACCCAACTCAGATAACATTTTATCCTAGTAATTTACCATGTAACTACTAGAGTTGAGTGAAGACTTTTTTTTATCGAATATCATTTATAGTGAGATATTTTTAAAAACCTTATAAGGTTTTCAATTTGAATGGGTATAATAGTAAAAAAACTATTAGCTCTTTATAACCTATCAAGCCTTACAGATTCAATTCATAGCATCTCTAGCATAAGGTATCTTTGTAACAAGATTTTTAGTGATGCACATGTGATATTTATTTCTATTTATATTGCCATTGAAACATCTTATATATAGGATTTATAACCCTATCTATCTCATATCAGGTGTTTGAACTATGTGGTTGTACTTATGGCTAGTGGTGGTTGGTAACCTACAAGTTTTGTTGGTGTGTATCATATTAGTGTGGAGGATTGTCACCTATTATATTTGTGTGTGGTGAGCCATATTTCTAGTGAAAAAGTACATTTCCTTAGTTCATTAACTCATGGTCATATAATATATTTAACCAAGGGGAATTTAATCATGATAAGTGAACATATGATTGAGTAAGGTGTTTAAGCAAGTGTGTGAAAATTGTAACAGGTCAAGAGGATGATTTTTTTTATGTAGGCTCACGTGAACAAGTCCATTAAATTTTGCAAATGGTAACATGACGAGATCTCAAGAAGAGCGAACATCAACTTTATGTTGGTAACTCCTTTTAAGGTGCCCTTTTTTAAAAAGTGTGTGCTTTGTAGCTCTTTGCATTGGTACTAACATTTCACTCTATTTGGTCATAGTAACATACATTTTTTTCCTTGAATAGATTGTAAATGCACTAAATTATAAAGTATTAGCCTTAGGGGTTACCTCTCAAATGGATTTTAGGGGGAGTTTATCATGTGCATTTACATATTTTAAATTTATTTTTACTGCTTTAAAGATGCAACGGATTTGGTTCTCAACACGCATTTAACTATCATGAGTGGAAATAAAAATATAAATCTTGTTGAGGATTAATAAATGACACACTAGACCTATGATCTAACCTAAGTGAGATGACTCACCTGATGATGTGGAAAATGACTCACACCCAACACTCCCCTCTTCATTGATAACTTAGGATGAGGCAGACAAGTTAGAAAAGAGAAATGGGTCCCGACAAAAAATCTTGATGAGGTACCCGTGCACAAAAAAGAATCCCAGAGTAATGAAGGAAAAACCAGTGGGAAAAACATCTACTACAAGAGAAAAACACACTCTCTAATGTAAGAAAGATGTCAAATATGGGGTCCCATTCACTAAACAAGTCCTAGATAAGGTACCCATGTACAAAAGGGAAATCTATCGGAAAGAAGAAGAAGAGAGAATAAGAGGGAGACCAGAGGGACGCAAAATATGCCATGGATGGATCTAAACTCTACATCCTCTAGGAAGTTTCCCAGAATATTTTCGATGACATGGTCCTCTACCTCTGGACTGAAGAATAGATCCACCCACACTGAACTGTGTACTTTCCCTTAGGAAGGATAGAAATGAGAGTGTTGGAAGTCCACCCACTCCGTGAAGGAAACCATGAAGGCAGACAACACAAATAACTCTGATTTTGGTCCATGGAAGTGTGGCATAGGTATAGAAAATGAGCGAAAAGGAACCAAAGGTAATGCCACATGCGTATAACTGGTAGAGTGAAGAAGAGGAACACCTATAAAAAGGATTTACAAGTGATGTGAAGGAAAAAAAAAAAACCCCATAATAGAAAAGAGGATCCGCAAGCAAGGGTGGATCTAATGAAGAGTCTCCTTAAAAGTGGAAGTGATAAGACTCCCAGAAGGGGCACTCTCAACAACAGAGATGATGAAATCCTCCCAATGCACCTAGTAGAAGGATGAGAAACCTATAGTGCATCATAAGTGGGTTATTTGAAAAGATGACCAAGGTCGATCAGATACTCATCCCAATGAGGGGTCTCAATTAACAAATAGAACAGTGATGTCAGACATAGGTATAAGTCATCCATGCATGAAGGAAGAGGAGTGAAATGGTGCCTCACACACTGGAAGTGGAAAGGAGGCTGGTGTAATAACTGTATGAAGATGAGAAGGAGACTACATAAGGTCTGATGAGATGTGGGAAGTTTCAAAACTCTCTCGAATAGTGAGAGGAGGAGAGGAGTCCTCAATGGTACTCTCAACATCAAAACTGGGAGAATAATACTCATCATTAGAATAAGAGCCAAGTGAGTCTTTGTTAGCGGAACTTCCATCACACGAAGAAGAGGAGGAGATAACTGGATTAGCAGCAACACTAGAAATGGTGGCAATATGTGAAGGGTCTCTAAAGAAAGGACTGAAAGATTCTCTAGATGTGGTGGGGAGGATTTGAGTCTACCACGTGAATGTGGAGAGGTCAGGTGATGGATCACATTAAGTGGCCAACAACATGGTTACAAGTGTCAAGAAAGTCCTCAAGATGACTGGAATTAGTAGGTACAAGAATTGACCCAAGAAATAACTGTGTAAGACCCATGTAGGGAAGAAACTTTCCATGGAAGCATGCCATGTTAAATATTTATCTCTCCCATGAAGAAGTAACGGTTTCCATAATGCGATCCTGTGATGCACAAGTATAGAAATAACATCCTCATCATAGTGAGATAATGAGAAGAGGAGTGCTTGGTGGTAATCTTAACATAACAACTGGGAGAAAAATCCTCATCATCATAAAAAGAATCAAGCAAGTATATGTCAATAGAACTACCCTCACATGAAGAACAAGAGGAGACAACTAGATCAGCAACAACAACAATGGTGGCAGTATTTGAATGGTCTCCAAATAAATAATAAAATATGCTCCAGATGCGCTGGGGAGGATATGAGTCAGTCACATGAATACAGATAGGTATATTGATGGACAACATCAAGTGACTAATAATATGGTCACAAGTGTCAAGAAAGTCCTCAAGATGATTAAAATTAGTAGGTGTATAAACTGACTCAAGAAAGAAGTGTGTAAGACCCTTATATATGAAGTAACATTCCATGGAAGTATGCCATGTTAAATAGTTATCTCTCCCATGAATAAGTGGCAGAGGTTGTAACACAATCCTACAATGCTCAAGTCTAGAAAGATCATTCTCCCTGATGCCGAAGTGGAAGCAAGAAGTGAAAAGTACACAAGAAGAAGGTGTAAGAATGAAATCCATTAAAATCATCCAATAATGCATTTATAAGTGATATAACACTCATGAAGAACAATGATAACCCCTATCTATGGCACTCTGTGAGATTATGTGTGACTATAATAGGGTAGATTCATGTGACATTGGATAAATGACCATTCACCTCGCAGTAGGTGACAAGTCACATGAGAGTGGAGACCACATTGAAGTCCTAGGTATGAAGCAAAGGAGCACACATAATCAAGCATAAAATGTGAAAGGAAATACAAGGGAACAATGCACAATATGATAAAAAAAAGGTGTCTCACGTCACAAAAAGGAAGACTCTCTATCCGCAAGGTTATGGTAGATGTGTCTACTAGCCATAGGTGAAGAAGAGAAGTACAAAGTAGCAAGCCATTAAAAGTGGCCCGGAAAGCCCAATAACCCTATACAATCACCCCAAAAAAAATGCCCCCTATTACAATGAATTTTTTTATTTTCCCCCTTTAAAATGTTTTTTAATGAAAAAAATGGGAAAAATGTGAAAAAATAAAAGGAGGGGGTCTAGGGAGTGTCCAGTGTAAAAGGGAGTAGGAGAGTAGGCTCGAGCATCTTGGTGAGCTGTACGAGATAGATGGATGTGGTGAGCTTGGAGGTGGGATCTAGTTAGTTTTGTCAAGGCACTGAGTTTCACTAGCGAGCAAGTTGGAAGCACCTCAATGGGTTGGGTGTTGTTGGCTTCAACGAAGGGGTGAGTGGGCCCAACTTGGTCGAAGTAGGATGGTGTGCAACAAATTGGTCACCATTTTTGTATTATTTTCTTATTCGTTATCAAATTAATGAGTTAGTTACTAAAGAATGTACATAACTCTGAAATGCTAGAGGGTTTATGTTACCTTAGATGTGATATGATGGATACGGGCACAAAGTAATGATGGATCTTCGTTATAGCTGATGACATGCAAATAAGATAAAATGAAACAAGATTGATTAGATAGATTTATGTTGGGGATGCCCAGACAATGATGGATCCAAGAAGTGATTAGCTTCCTTGGCGGATGTCAAGCCCCATGTTTGATAAGATAAGATAAAATTAATAATAATAAGCTAGATGATATGTATATTTTGAGGCATACGGAAACTAAAATATGGAAAAATGTAAGGCACATACAAATGTGATCTAGATACTGATTTGATTAAAATAAATGAAATGAAATGTACCTGGTTTGGCTCGTAGGTGACCCAGATTGTGTAGAAGTAGGTCGATGATGACCTGGATGAGTAAATCTGAGCAATAAGAGAAATATGAAAACTCTGCAAGATTTGAATGTAAACCAGAAGCAACAGAGGTCTAAAGATGTTGGAATTAACCTACAGAAGGAATCTGGGGGGAAGAAACTAGAAAATGATATAAAACATGGATTAAAAGGGTATATCGAGGATCAGGACCCTAGTCGATGGTGACCAGGGTGAAATGGTGGTGACTGGAGTGCATATAGGCTTTTAATTCTGCAACAAAGGAGCTAGATGGTGAATATGGGGTTCAAAATGGAAAAAATATATATGCAGAGGCTGGGGAAGGCTCTGGAGATGGAAAACACAGTTACAAAGAGTTGAGTCGATAGCAACTTAGGAAAGGTGACGGTGACTATAGAATAATAAGGTAAGTCCAAAGGTAGATTGACTAAAAAGGAAACCTGAAAATAAAAAAACTGATAGAACATCCTAATAATGGAGTCCTAAGTGTTGTTGGACCTGTAGTATTAGATTTAACAAGATAATAATAAAAATGATATAGGATGAAAGAAAAAGCAATGTAAAGCTCTCATTGTTATGCAGATAATCAAGAAGAGCTTCCAAGGGCTATAAGAGGATTATTGAAATGCTCTTGTTCGAAGGAAGAATTGTAGAATGGAAGGAAGTCACGGTTGTGTGTTTTCTACATTTTTGTTGCGTTATTGATGCATTATGATGATTTATGCCCTCTGTTGTGGAGAGGTGTGACTTATTTTTATAAGGTCAATGGCGACTAGGCTGGATCACCACTGATTACGGGAAAACTTTCCCCAAATGGGTTGTTTTTGTGATTTTTTATCGGATTTGGGATTTTGATGAGTATAAAAGTTTCCTTACAGCAAACAAGAAGAAGGGATGTGATAAGGATGAGTTGGGGGATAAAGAGAGGTTAGGAAAAGTATAAAAAATAAAGGTGATGTGTGTGTAGGATAAAAGCATCCTAATTAGAAGGTTGGTTAGGGAAATGGATAATTAATTAATATGAATTAATTAATTAATGGACATAAATATTAATGTGGATGGGATAGTTGGGAATTTAATTAAATAAGGGGGATGCATTAAATAAATATGCACAGGCGGTTGATCAAGGGTGGATACCAAATTTAGGTGTCTATAGCTGCATTAAATAATCAGAGAGTTGGATGACCGATGTAAGGGGGTGACACACCGAGTTAGCATCGAGCGGTCTAGGAGGTGTCACATAGAGAGGAATGCTCAAGTCAATAGCAAGACCAATTCATGAGGAGGGCCATGTAGCTGAGATGGATTGGTGTACCAGGAAGGATGCCAAAGATGAGGGAGGTGGATGTGTCATGAGTTGTAGGCAAGGAAAAGGAGAATGTGTCGTTGAGTAAGAATAGTTTGGCAAGTGTAGATTTTTTCACCAAGGGAGGTGGCAGTGTCAATTAGAGTTGGAACAAAGAGTTGTGTGGACCATTAAACCAGCAGATGGTGTCGAAATGGACATGTGTAAATGGGGAGTTGCACAGGCATTAGGCATAGCTTTAGCAAGGTAAGCTAGTGTAGGTCAAACCAGGGCATGGGAGTGCAATACAAATAGAGCAGCTGAATCCACAAGGAGGAAACCAACACATGGGATAAACTGGAGAACAAGGCAGCCAAGATGATCTCAAAGGGAATGCAGTGCAGTGGAGAGAGAAATGTAGTCAAAACATGCACAATGAAAGTGAGAGTCCAAACAACGCAGAACTAGGTTGATCCAAAACTAAGTGATAAATGAACTAGTCAGATGGTAGAGGGGTCATGCCATGCAGAATCATGAGTCAAATGCTTCCAAGAAAAATTTGATGCAATGCAAAAAAATACGAGCCCAAGAAAACATCAAATGCTTGATGCAGAGCAAGTTGAAGTAAAAAGGGCACAGGTGGGATAGTGATAGAGTTCAAGGTAGTGAGCTAAAGGGGAATCTTGGTTCCCAGATTGGTGAGTTAGGGCTGAGATGGACTCAAAAATTACACTTTAATAACCTTAAAAATACACAAAACCATAACAGACACCTAATCATAAAACTCTAAAACTGTAACCCAAAGTCCCTAAAACATGCATGTAAGGGCCTAGAAGGATGGAAACCTAAAAAACCATGAACACTCAAACACAAACCCAAACAGAGTTATGAATCCCAAAATCAATGCATTGAATGCACGACTAGAATATCCATTATGATGAATGTTGCGAGACCTACTTATCACAATGGAAAGCTAGAAAAAACAAAAAACATTGAAGATTTACACAAATCCAAACAACATGTGCTCTAATACAATGAAAGAGTGTGTGAAAACGTGAAGCAAAAGGATCACAAGGGATGGTGTAAACATCCACGAAAGTACAAAAAACAATGTGACAAGATCTCAAGAAGAGCAAGCATAAACTGAAAGTGCATGCAAGATTCGAAGAAGGGGAAGAACCTCATTACAATCCATGAACTCTCACTCTAATCTCATATATATGAAGGTATGTACATATATAGGGTGCTCAGTAACCCTCGGTGCTGCAATGATGACCTCTCAAGTGGAGAGGGAAAGTTACATTATCGGAATAAGAATTAACTCCCAATGATGCACTGACGTGTAAGGGAATCTCATGATGACCCTAAAATGACACACAGACTTGAGATGACTCATCTGATGATGTGGAAAATGACTCACACTAATATTGTTCACATTTATCTTTCATTTTATATTACCCTTTAAAATATTGTGAAATCTTTATGAATATTTCCTAATATATTCCAAAATGAATCATCTCTTTAACTATAAAAATAGTTTTTATCTATTCCAAAATAAATGATTAGGATTCCTCTCTTTAAAAAAACTCCCTTCTACCTTGATTTCTACATAGTAGACTTTAATTTCAAAAAATAATCCAAATTATAAATAATAGAAGGAATATTAGAAGTACAACCACTTATATATAAGAATAAGAATTAACAGAATAAGATGAATACATAGAACATATATACACTATGAATATTTAATAACTCATGTTAGTTTACCCTTCCTTATCCAAAAAAAATCTCAGAGTCATTCAAGCATAGATGGAGGAATATAACTCCAATAGGGGAAACTCTTCCAGCATCACTTCTTCTTAACCAAAAATTTCGACAATATATTCACCCCCCCACAAAATAGTCCTCTTGAATATCCCCATCAAAATTTTCCTCAAAATCCTCCTACTAATGATCCAAATCAACTTAATTTTCAACTCATTAACCGAATGAGTTAGTAAAATGTTAACACTAATAATAAATTTATTCAAATGGATGAAAATATTTCTTAAATGTATAATGGACCTTGAAGATTTTAGTGGGGGATTCCTAATTAGTGTCCTCCACTACCACCTCTCATAGATCCTAATATGATTATAATTTTTCAATCACCCATAACCAATAAGGTACTCCAATCTATTCAAAATGAAGCTTTGGCTCCCTATATAGTCCTTATGGATATCAAAGACATCACCCTTCTCTTACTTATAATGATTCCATGAAACCTGATATTTGTATTAATTCCTTTGGAAATGTCTACAAAAATTAGATCAAAGATAATTCCTGTCTCTACCAATATATTACCCAAGACCCTCACATGAAATTCCTTATGTTGGTACCATACTCTTCAATATAGCTCCATTGTTGAACTTTAGGGATTAGTGAATATATTAATCAAATAATTTCATTCTCAAGATCTACCCAAAAATAATTTGAACATATTTAGTAATTATAAAAAAGGGTGGGAATGAAACTTCCCAATCCTTCATTAGATAATGGAGAAACATTTGTAATGGAACTACACACACATTTTATTACAACACTCTTCATCATTGATTTAACTTACTTTGAATTAAATATAAATATTGCAAAGTCACTACTGAACCAAATAATGTATAAATGTTGGAATACATAAATGACACAAGAAAACTAAGGTTTAAAGTATGAAACCCTAAGCAATACATAGAGAAAGATGACTTAGTTGATTTACAATCAACCTAGAAGTGATCTAGACTAGGAAAAGTGTTGAATATGATGGGCAGAGTGTCACAAATACTCACTATAAATTCTAGGATGTAGGAATATGGTCATACATAGGCACCCAGGATAGGGAAATGGTTTTTGGGGCATTAACAACTACTTCTAGGTGTCAGTGACTACTTAGGGGCTTATATTCTAATCTTTGGTGTGTTGTAAGTATGTCACAATTACTTTGAGTTGATCTCCTAAAAATTACTCCTTGAATGCTAAAGCTACCTGTAACCTGAAAAATAGATGTTCACCTGTATAAGCCCACAAACCACATCAAACATAAAAAGAAAGATGCAAAATCAAGATTCAAACAAACCCTGGTAGTCACCTCAAGAGTGAACTTATAACCAATCATTGTACTAAATCTGATAATCTATGTAGTTCTTTTGATTGTGTGTGATAATGATTCCCTTGTGTAAGTGCATTTAATAGTGGGTTATAGCTAGAATTTAGAAATTTAATAGTACGTGAGGATGGAATAGAATATACTTCCCTTTCCTATATTGTGTATGCAAAGTATACAGTCCCTTGTCCCTTAAATGTAATAGTATGTGTGGATGGAATAAAATATACTTCCCTTTCCTATGTTGTGTATGTAGAGTATGTAGTCCCTTGTCCCTTGAATGGATGCTAGATGGATGTTTTAGAGTGCTTTAGGTGCCTTTTGGATGCAAGCTTAGGTGATAGTAGTAATCCTTGGTGTTTGGTCATTCTTTTTGGTCACATAACAATGTATTTATATGATTCCCTTGTTTTAATTTCATAATTGACATCTAGAAGGCTAACCCATAAGTGAAAAATATTCCCAAAAGATAAAAGAGACCCAAAAGAAACGAATCACACGAGAAAAGGTTAGGGGTGCCTAGAGGGGACAGGAGCACTTGGGCATTGTTGTCCTGGCTGGGTGCTGGTGTCTGAAGCCATAAAAGATAAATTGGTAAAATTCCAACTAGGTTGTAGGGTGTCTAAGACCAAAGAGGAACCAATAAATAAATAAAAGAGGCCAAAGATAGTCGTCAATTACTAGTTTTCTTTCTTAGGAATCATATGAATGCTAGTATGCTTTTAGGACCTAGAAATTTACATATATGTGTGATTTTGTGTCTATAATCATATCTTCCTTAGATCTTTAGAACCTCATCTTTAGTACAAGGTGAAAGCTCATTTTATCCTATCACTTAAAAGGATTCCATTGAATAGGATAAAAGGAAATACTACCTCATCTGCATGTTTGATAATCCTCAAGATAGATAATCTCTACCTCAATCTTAGGCTCACTAATGAGACCTACAAACCATAATTCTATAAACGATGGAGTCTAAAACCGTCATAATCTTGTAAATGTGTACTAAAATACTATAGATGATTTTGATTCAACATATCCTAGATCTAACGTAGTATATTTTTATTATCGCTCTCTCCCTCCCATACAAATTAACACCAACCTTTCTACATGAAATATTTGAGATAAAATATCCTTAGACCTTTTCAAGTGCCTATGGACACCTATCATCCTACTACCCCATGTTATAAAGAAAATATAATTTTTTGGTTACATACCAATTATGGTCATTCACATGAGAATTTAAAATATCTATTTGTTTTTTCCTATATTTTTTTATTGTGTGCTAACTTGAATCATAAGGATATGGTATGCAAGAGACTTGAGGGATTCATTATATCCGTGACCATCCTGAAAGGTTTAACATTCACAACATCATGAATTAATTCAATGAACACCTTAAATTCTACACCAATCCCTTGCCTAATAATTATAAGGTTGAGGTTTCTCCTCATCCCAAAAATTACAAATAGGGGACTTCTTCTTTCACTAACACTAAAGAAATAACTTACAATGCCAACATATAACCCCTTGAAAGTGCAGTTGGAATGAATGGTATGAGATGTGTGATTTCCACTATCTATATTGAATTCTTTACTCATCATTTAAAAAATTATAAGATTTTTCAGTCCCACCATATAGGTTATGATATATAAGAAACATATTTAGAAACTAAATTTTCTAAAAATTGTCTTCAAATCAATAGCATTACCTATCTTGAGCTAGAATGGTTGATGTTCTCTATCTCTAAAATTTTCATATTTAACACCATGATCATCTTAAAATAGTAGTAGATGATTTCCATCTCTAAATTTGTCATCTTTTACACCATTAATCATCTTAAACTAGTAGGGTGAATGTTTTTTATCACTAAATTTTCATCTCTTATAACATTTTTCACTGTTTACACACCACTACAATTAATTGGAAAGGTAATAGCTGATTCTCATTCAAGGGAAAAACAGGCAAAAAGAATGCTTCAACACTCCTACATATAAAAATTCCTCATTGTGCCTTTCTAATGCACACAATATATATCAAAAATACTTCACCCAACCCCTCCTAAAAATAGACTACAGTCTATACTCACCCATGCATGTTAATTTTAGCCTTTATCATGAATAAATAAAGCAATAAGAATAACCATGTATTTACAATGAGACATTAATAGCCTTAGTTATAAAAATACACTTAGTCAAAGTGTAGTTGATTGTTCTACCTTTAATACAATGAATAACTTGGGTGAATAAAATTAGCTAATATTAGCTCTTACCTATTGTTCAAGTATCTTCCAATGTGCATGCAACTTGGTCTTCTTGTTGTTGATTAAATAATCATATTTAATCCCTGATGTAGAACTTGTATATTCACCCACTTGCAAGGGTATTTTGGATTTATCTTTTTTATGTCCTCTTGTGAAAGCATGTAAAAATACATTATGTGGAAGCAAAATAATTCTATTTTTCTTCAACACTTAGAAAAATTATCCACTTACAATTTGGGGACCGCCTGTAGGCATGTGCAAGAAAAATAATATCCTTATTTTGTTAAAAATAAGGTAAATAGGCTCCACTTTAATTTATTCTGATGTTGACATTATGTGCATGCATTATCCTCCCTGTCTTATCTCATCATGCCATACATATAATTGGAAATATACTCATTCCCACTGTGGGGGCCACTTTTGTAAAGTTTAAAGTATTTTTGAAAGTTATAGGTAAAGAATACTTTAACTCTACTTTTGCATTATCATGTATCTTCTACTTGGATATGTAGCATATAATAGCCATCTATTACTTGGCATATTATCATCATTTAATTGAACCCTTTTGGTTGACATGATACTCTAAACAATTATCTTCAAGTATTTTTGATTAATCATTGTCTAATGGCATATGTTTGACCTATTTGAATCACATGGCACATTGATGTTTTGGGCTCCTTTGATTAATTTATATGGCACTTGAGTATAGACCTTAGCCAGAGTGCATAAATAAATGATTCAGACCTTTTGTGGCATTTATAATCATGGATTTATAGACCTTAGACAAAGGTCATTAGTAATAATATTTGTTTGAATGGGACTCGGTTCCCTTTCCACGATGGTTAGCTCGATCCATCAAACGCTTTGTCAGTGGAAATTGATTTAACCTGAGGCCTAACTAGTAGTGAAGCTTGGATCAACCTTGTGGTTTGCATGGAAATTTGGATGTTTTGATAGTTGCTCATCAATCTTTGAAATGTGTTAATCCTCATCATTTATTCTCTAACCATCGATCGATATGAAGTGGAATTGGTAGGCTATGTCATTGAATCGTGATCCATTTGATTTTGTATTTGTGAATATGGGATCGTTGATGCTAACTCAGGCGAGTTAGGGTTAGTGTGAGGTTGCATTGATTTTGGTGTTCTGATAGTGATTCGTCGATCACTGGTATTTGTTCGATCTCAATCCATTAATGCTCTGAACTCTAGACTGACAAGCTAGTTGGTCAGTGGTTTGCATTGTGTCATATTGATCCTGTCACTATGCATATCCTTGAACCTTGTTGAGTTGGGTAACTTAGGATGAGTTAAGTTGGTGAGTGAAATATGTCCTCGAAACTTAAATCATGTTCTTAACATTTCAGCCACTTCTCGTTGTGATGTGGCGAAGCCATGACAAAAGTTTTTTTAGACGGTGACCATTCATTAAAGTTTTAAGCTTCTAAAAAAATTTCCTATAATGGATTCTATAGAGCTCTACGAGGCTATGTGACTTTGAGAATTTGCATATTTTTTCCTTTTCAGAGTTCTATTTTAGATATTTAGAGAGATTGTGGTCTGCACATCTACGATACTTGTGATCATTGAGTTTGGTTCAAAGGGACAGTATCTTTCTGGAATGTTTGATCTTTTTCAACTATGCTTCGTCCATTGTCAAGAGCTTTGAGGCGTGTTAATATATACTGATCCATGCAACTCTTTGGTTGGTCATTCGCTTCAAAAAGGTATTTTGCCACCTTAAGCTTCAAGAACTTGTGTATGGGTCATTTTTTTTCATGATGGATCTTGAGCTCCATTTACAAGGGTATTGAAGAGATTCTATTTCCTGTATCATGGTGACCCTTCTAAAACCATAATGGTTTCTATTTATCTATTATGGTCACTGGTGATATTTATGTGAGTTTAAAGAAGCTTCTGGGTATTATCACTTTACCCAAAATCTGCGATTTCAGCATTTCTGGGGTTTTGACCTGTAATACATGGTAAGCTTCACCATATCTTCGTCCTCGTATCCTGCTCTGAGATTTTGTTTTCATTAGTGGCCACCATCGCTTCTAGCTAAGTCCGTGTTTTGATTTTTTATAATGGGGTTGTCATCTATCATACAATTGAGAGCTCGCTGTCTAAGCTTTCTGGGCAAGGATTTGTGTCTCTGCAGATTTCCATATGGGGTCTGCTCATCACTTTGGCTAGACTTTCGAGATTTCTGTCTTCTGCTGAGATTTTGTTTTGCTACTAAATAGAAAGAGTTCGTGAGCTTCCAGATTTCTTTAACTTTGTTATGGCCATTCTCTATGGACGTCACAACTATTTATGTTTCAAGTATTTCTCTTATCATGTAAGTCGGCCATTCGTTTTGAATTTTCGAGCTACTGAACTCGCTTGGATTTTGGGTATTTTGCATGGAAGGCCTGCTTTGCTTTTGATGTTTATATCTACTTACATTTCCAGCCACCATTTGATGAATATCATTCTGGTGTACATTTTGTAAGCTCCTTTTCTTTCTGAATTTACACGATTATTGTAAGTCTTGTGCCTGAGAATCTCTTGGCCTCAACAATCGTACCATCGTTTCAAAGGCCTGCGGAGCTACTGTTTTGAAAACATTCACTATGTAGCAATACGGGTTTTGCATTTTTCATGTTGTTTCTGAGTTTACCTTTTGGTATATATTACTACAGTGGAAGAATCTATGAGTTTCTTTCTCTATGGCATGACTCTTGTATTGCCAGGCTTAGTGGATATTGGTGGGTATAGCATTTGTTTTCTCCGCCTTAGACATAAACTCTCATTGTTTCTCTGCACTTTGAGAATGTTATGCTCTATTGAAATATTTGTAGTTTGATGTAACAATGACTTAACATGGGCTCTACCATGTGGATCTTCTTTGAATTCACTTCTTTATCTAAAAATATTCTCTTTGTGGAAGATGACATCATGTACTTGAATATCTGGTTCATTCTTGTGCACTTAAAATCTGGGATTCATGCTTACTTTTAATAGAATTATGTGCAAAGCTATAACTCCTGTTTTCATTGTGAATGGATTGTCCATACAATGTAGCTCAGCCATGTAATCATGGTACCTCAGTAACGATGGCTAGAGGTGTGGGATCCTAGCATAGATAGCTGTTATTCCATTATGCATTCTGGTTGGCATACTTCATTCTACCTTACTAATGGGATTCATTGCTCGTATTTTGTGCATTAGTTGTACCTCCTAAAAATGGTACTTTGAACTTAGTTTAGATTGTGATGGCAATCATACACTTGAATTTGTAGCTGAGTTTCAATCCCACTTATCTATATACTCTTGATGTACTATTAGTTATGGTTGCATTAACTTGTATGCTCCTTGAATACAGTTGTAATGCATATTTATGAGTTCATCAAATCTAAAACTCAAACCTGTGTAACTGTAAAATTTCTGGTTATGAAATTGATTCTTGTTGAAGTTTTCCTTAACGTTTATTCCCATTCTCGATCACTTGTGATTGATTCCATGCTTCACTAAAAATGTTGAGTGCTTGGAAACAAAAAAATAGACTTTTGAATTCCTTCAAATTAAAGTGCATTTTGAGATTTGGATCTTGTCTTGTTTTGATAGTATGCTAAAAGTTGAAAATGTGCATTTGTACACCATGTATTTTAATATCTGGATACTTTAAAGCTTGACTGTGACTCGTGACCTTTTGAAACTGAGAATTTACATCGAAATCTTGTTGGAACTTTGTTATTACTTCTTAATATTTTAAATGTAATTTTGAACTTCCTTTTTTCCTAGATTCTTCAAGTTGTATGTACATGGATGGGATTTGAAATTTTGAACTCTTAACTTGCACATTTTTCTACTTTTCCTTAGCAAGATAGCTCATTCTTCATGTTGTGATTTTCTCAACTATATTTCATTGGTCACTAGTTTATTGGTGCATGTAAAAGGGTTGAATATACAAACCTTCATTTCATTCTTTCATACACTTATAAGTTTTTGATTTACTTAAATGCTAACTGAAGATGATTTGAAAATTGATGAGGTTGTCTTACTAAAATAGCTGCTTGAAAATATAAATTTGCATTTATTTCCTTTGAAGTTATTCTAAGCTCCTAATCATGTTTGTTTCCTTTATTGACGTTGGAGCTATTATTGTATTCATTGTGTATTCTAAACTTTGTAGCTCTTGAATCATGATCTTGGAATTATACTCAATCATTGAAAGAAACATTCTGAGCTGGTTTTAGTTGGACTGGTTCCAATTTGTATCTGTATCACAGCTTCATTGATTAGTTTTTGAGCTTTGGATATTTTGTGCAATCTTTCTTTCATATGTATTGACTGGTAAATGTAAACATTTGTAATTTTTAAAACTTTACCTCAGATCTACCACCTGTATTTGGGCCTTTGGTGACATATGGACTTGATATTTGTAGGTATGTTGGAGAATCTATGATGTTCTTAAAATTTCATACTTACTTTGAGTTATAAATTTAACATGTGCTTTCATTTAGATCTCTTCATCCTGAAACTTGTATCTAATTTTGTACTTGAAAATGTATCATGACGTAAAACTGCTTCTGTAACATTGATGTTGGTAATTGAATTAGTCTTTGTTTCCTCTTGAATTTGTCTATGTGATTTAATTCCTTCTATACTTGACCTCTTTAAGGCAACTTTTAACTCTAGATTCTTTCTTTAGTTGTACATTCTTTGATATGTTACTTGATGAAACACTCAAACCCTGTAACCTTCTTGATGGGATTTTATTTGACTGTAATTGATCATGATGGTTTCTTATATAGCCCTTTGTTCTATTTCATGTGCTAAAACAATCTATATTTGTTAGTACATAATTTAAATCATGAATTTTGTTCTCTTCTGCTGCAACATGTACCTACAGACTTGAACAAAATAGTTAGAAAAAACAATAAGCTTTAGCCTCTCTTGTATTCCATAGTGACTTTATTTTCTTTGTCTTTTATTTATTTCATGATTTTGAGAATCACATGTGCTCCTAAAAGATATTTCTTTCTCAATTCTATATCCATACTTTGATGTACCTTATGCTTTTTGGTCTTAAATGATTCATTTTCTTGAATCTAGATAACACATGAGTAGAGATTAAACCCTAAGCTCTTAAACTAATATCCTTTTATATTTCTTTTCAGGTACACTGATAGGCTAAATGATGCAGAAGATAAAGATGGAGCTGGAACTGAAACAATGAAGACCAAGAGAAAAACCCAAGGCAATGATGGGTTTCTTCTATACTCTTTTACTTTTAGTTTCAGATACATGAACCATTTATTTAAATAATCATAAGTTACATCCCTTGGCTGGTGTGGGAAACATTGAATTTCCTTCATTAATAAATGATATTATTTCTGTAATTGAGTTGTGTACTTTATTTTACTTTCATCTCTTATGATATGTAATGATTGTACAATGAATTAAACAACTCAATACATATTTAATAACACTTAATAATAGGAAATGATCATATTGAAAAAACTTGTAACTTAAAAAATGAACTCTCAACCATGCAAACAACTATTTTTATTGTTTTTTTTAATCGAATTCCTCAGGTTTACATCTATTTACACCTTCCTCAAGGTTGAACTTTAGTTCTTCAGATATTTTTTGCATCTTTGATGAAGGTAAACATGGGATAACAACATACGTGGATTGTTTCATTCTGCAACAACACACATAGCTGCTGTAATGCCCCATTCTCCAATGGCCATGTGGCTAAGCTTTTAACGTTGTGGTGCTCCTGTTGATCTCTTGTTCGCTTCGCCCTTGTCACAAAAAATGATTGGAATTCTCCCACTCTGTCATGTCTTCTCATGTCGTGTCGATGTTTTATGTGGTTGGCCCCGTCTCGTCCATTACGTTTTCCTCCTATTAAAGGAAAACTATGTGCTCAATTTATCAAGCTCGTAAGTTGGTTCTTGTTAATGTGATTAATAAGTATTAATAAGTGGTAATAATAATAGTAATAATAATAATAATATTTTTATTTATCGATCAACCTTAACCTTGTTATCTGATCATCGATTTGTTATCAACCTTGTTGTTAATTTTTGATAAGTGATTTTATTGTGTTAGATTGGTCACTTTATGGATCGAGCCTCAATTCGCGCAAGGGAAGCTAGTTCGTGGGTGGCGCCATCATCAAGGATGTAGTTTTCTTGTTTAAGGTTCAAAGTTTTTATCCTTGGCCGTCGAGGCACCCTTGTATGCATTGTAAATGTTTGGGTAAATGCCTTCAACCGCAATTTCTTTTTTTCCCCTTATTATAAAATTGGTCCATGTATGCCAAGTTAGATAATTACCAAGTTAGTGGTGAATTTGACCACTATCCTGCCACGCTGCTCCCGCCATAACCCAGCTCACCACTATACTCTTCACTTCACGTTTTGGTTTCTCAAAAGATACCGTGTTCAACATGATTATAAAATGGATGTCTTTTAAAATGTATATTGTGGATCCATTATTTATTCCTTGTTTCTATCACGTTAAGTGTCTTTGGAGATGTCAATATTGAATGAGGTTAGGGCCTCTTTCAACCTGGCCTAAAACTATACGTGTATATTTATGCTTAAGGCGTTATATAATACTATTTGTATGCTTTTATTTATTTCAGATTAGATCTAAGTACCAGACTTATTGAGACAAGCGATCATATAAAATAAGGTAGAGAAATGAGGATGAAAGTTTATACTGCTCGGCATTTAAGGAGAACAAATTAGATATAGTTTAGGTTTGTGAAATCATTAAAGGCGTGCTCGAATGGGAAGAAATATAGGATCTACCTATCACATAGATCTCTCCTCCAAAATAGACATCCTTTTTATGTGAACCATGTTGATTATTAATGACCAACCTGGCATACGTTCCGAAGGATTTCACATCAGTTTTGAAAATGGCCACATGAGGAAGTAACAGCTTGTCATTTCTACACCTTCCTGTAAGGGGAAAAACGTGTTGGATCTTACCTGGGATCTGGGTAAGCGTGATTGAACTCTTATTGGGTTTTTCCTGCATTTTGACTTCGTGTTTTGAAATGGCTTGCTAGCCATGTTTTTTGGGATCTGCTTACTGAATGGATTGGGGGTCACGTGCCCATGTGGAAGCTCACATTTGTGAGTTTATTACAACTTTTCTTTTGCTTCATGGAGGATTTCTGAGTGCGCAGAAACTGGTGGACACCTTCCCTCTTGGCCACGTGGGAAGAGTGTAGTTTTTTTTTTCCAGACTAGTGTGAGGGGGAGTGAAGCCTTCAAAATCATTCTGGTCAATATGTTTTTCTCAACAGTTCTCCCTGGATGCATTGTTTGGTTTTCTGGGACATGGGCCTGATTTCTTTCCCTTGCTCGATGGATGTCTTTTCCTGTTCTTAACTTCCACTGTCTCTATTTGTGTGAATGTTGGATTAGGTGAACTGATCAGATTTGACACATGTTGACTGTGTCCCTTCTAGGAGGAAACGAGCTATACAGTTTGGAGACCTGTGGGCTACGAGAGGTGAAGTAATTTTTGTTTTCAGATCCCTTTCATGTATTTTTTTTTACATCCGTGACTATTCCATGAGACACCCCCCCCATCGCCTGGTGGCATTTTGTCCCATTTTGCATGCTTCGTGGATTCTCCCTCTCCTTGCTTATGTTATTTATTTATTTATTTTGGAGGCATCTTCTTCTTCAGTTAACTAATATCCATGTTCCTTGTGCTTGTTTGATGTCTCTGTCCTGCTCTGGCACCCCATATTTGACACAAGCTAGAAGGTTATTTGGAGGGTTGTGCAGTCTAGCCTTGTCCCTACCTTTCACGTGTGTCCTGGCCCTTTTCCATTAAACCCATCTTGTGCATACCACAGTCGTGACAACCCTTGAGACCATTTTTCTTTACGTTCGATGTTTCTTTTAAAGTGGAGCTCTCTGCCGGGCTAGGCATAGATGAGAATGGAGCTTGAGTTCCCAGCCAGTAGAAAAGGGGAGATGCGACCTGAAGATTATTGCTGCTGGTCCGTGTGGTGTCTGTACGACCTGTTGAAGCTGGAGAAATAGGAAATATATTTCTACACTTTTCTACTGTTGCTATATTTATTTTATCGTGAAATCGAACCACCATTTCCTTGAATTGGTTGTCTTTTGGGCATCTTTTCAGGAGGTCTCTCCTTTCTACTTGCTTTCTTCTTATTTTAGCTGTTATCATTACCTGTATGTTCGTGGAAAGCATGCATGTGTTCTCTCCTTTGGGTGTTATGTTTTTCTTGCTCAAGTGATTGATCTTCCTTTATATATATATATATATATATATATATATATATATACTCTTCTCTACGATAGAGTTTCAAGTTATTATGTTGTTCCAGCTAGTAATTAGCAGTCGTTAAAGTAAGCGTGCAATAACTATGAAGCTCCTTCCTATCACCCAGGTTTGTCCTTATTTGTCTTTTTACATATATTGTTAATGATCTCTCAAGCCCACTTGATAACCCTTTTGGCATCGAGAAAAAAAAAGGTTGTAGGATTAGTGTAATCATGCTTGGACTATTTCAGGTTAGATATTTGGTATTAAAACTTTTAGAATGAATAAGTTTGTGTGCAATGTGTTTCAACCTCACGTGTTTAGACTCATGTGTAGCTTCATTCTTGTTCCTAGGTTTTAAAGCCATTCTTAGGAGGTACTTTGACTATCCTCTTCAACTTGAATCGTAACTAGTTTTTCAGATTAGCTAAGTTCAAGGTTTTAATTGTGCAAATCTAGTACCCCCACTATTACTAGAATTATTTTGGTCTTTTTCCCTCTCGGAAGATTGTTGGTGAAATAATATAGTCTTCTAACTTTTGTTTCCTCCCATTTATAATGATTGTGTTGTTAATTAAGATTGGACAGTTTCTATGCACATATGTACCTTAATGTTTTGTGATGAAAATTGTCTTGAATGTTGTTAACCTTGGCGAAAACTTTCTTGCAATCGATAGTATTATGGAGTTATAGCAAAAGGAGTTGTTTGGATGATGAAACTTAGTAGTTTATGTTGTACCTATGTTTGAACAGTTGATTATGTTACCAAGGGTTGCCTTAAAAATATTGTTGTTTTGAGAAATAGGAAATTTATTTTAAATTAACCGAACTTTAGAATTGTTGTGGAGGTTTGTAAATCTTTAGGGTTATAAAATTTGTTGATGATATTTTCGTATACTCTTGTTTGAAGGAACTCCCTTCTTATCTCGCATGTTTGCTATTAGCCTATAAGGCATTGGCCCTTCTTGAATGATTGGGAAATCTCTTGGAGTTAATGGTCAAAACTAGTATACTTTGCCTTCGCTTCAAAACTTATGTTGTGTGTATACTCTATGTGATTTCAAGTTTGAAACTCAAGCAAGGTATTGTCAAAGAATGTTTTGTCAAATTTTTATTGCACTATGGTAGGCATCACATGCTAAGAAAATGACATGTGGTTTGATCCCTCTTCGGAGTAGTGATAACATCAGAGGTGCATAAGGGTTTCCATAACCCACCTAACTTTGTTTTGCAAGAACTATATCTTGCATTGTGAGGGTTTTGAGGGTTTGATAAGAGTTACATAGCCATTCCAAATGAGAGAAACAAATATCGACACACAATGAAAATCGTTTCAAGGTAAGCGAAGCACATAGAAAGTTTCAGACCTAGAATCCAAGTAGGAGGTCCAAGATCGTACATGAGGGTTAGGAGTGTATGAAGGTTTTGACCTAGTTGTACAATTTTGACTGGGTATAGTTTCAAGTTTCAGTTTTAGCAATGAAGTAATTCCAATCCCAAATCAACCTGTTCCTGCATTCAAATCACTCAAAAAATCTTAAATCCACACATAATCAACTAAGTGCAATATTTATTTTGTATTTTTATAGTTTCTAGATCAATAGTTACTTTGTGAAGCGTTACTATGATTTGGGAAATTAATGTTAGAAGTTAGTTAAATCAGAGCAACCTCCTAATGCATTATTTCATCCTTTTTTATGTATGTTAATTAAAAAACACATTTATAACATAAAAGGGAATGAAATAGGAATTTAAAAAAAAAGTGATTCACAACAGTAACCTCATTGTTGGATTATCGGTATTTTTAGAAGGCTCATGTAACCTCATGTCTTTAGAAAAATAATAATAACCAAGGTGACACGCGACACCAACAACATACACACTCACATGATGATTCCAAGTTATGCACACAATAACCCTTATGCAATCAACATTACGTTTTTTATAGAAGAAGAGAACATTGATATAAACAATTATTATCTAAGAACTAATACAATAACCATTGGAACTTTTGATGAATGAGAATACATATTTCATGCCAAGTGTTGGATAAAAAATAAGCCTATTAAAGTCATCATCAAGTACGGGTGTGAAAGAAAAACATACACAAGATAGAGTCTACTTACCTAAGTCTTACCATTGAATCACAATCCTTAACCACACTATTTTAATGGGTTGAATAGGAAAAATATATCTCAGTTTAGATGATAATGAACTTATGAGCATTCAAGCTGATAAAGCAAGCCCATAACACATTCACTTATGTTTCGTGTCACTAAGGTTTGTGGATTTTTTTCTTAGAAGTTTGTATTTGTATGAACATACTACTATTGCGTAATTCTGGATAAATTCTCAAGCCTCAATTAAAGCCTGGTAATAACTAATGAGGTCCTAAAGATGAATTCAACTTGACCTCCATCATAAAAAAATTTCCAAGGTGCTTCGTATTTCTTCTCTTAAGTGTGTCGAACACGAACCCAGGTTGTACATGATGGAGCCAAATTTAAAATGAACAAAATTTCTTTGTTCTATGCTAAAACTAATGAAATTTCATCTTTTATGTATAAACGAATAAACACACATTCACAATGTGTTATCCCATGCAATCATCATCACAATATCAACTCAAATTTTTAGCAACAATACGAGAACACCTTCACAAAATTGAAAGGCATCCTAATACATTGTGTGATAAGACACCAAATCAATTTGGATAGATCACCATTTCCAAATAGTCTACTTCTAGAGCACACTTGTTAATTTGTTGCACATGTACAATCGTGTTCATCTATGCACTTGGGGCGATAATTTTTGCAAACTTGCCTACAAAATCTCGTAAAATTTCAATGTGGCATAGTCTATTATGTCCCTTGGTTTCCAAACATAAAACCACTAGAAATATCCTACCATGCATTGGTTGTGAAAATTTCCGTGCTACCTTGTAGTCATCCTTGTATCGAGTTGTTCATAGAGTTAGTTGTAACCTTGGTGGTGACCATGTTGTGTCGTGTTTTGTGCCGATAAAAAAAGGATGTTGACAAGGCACATAAATTTATATAACACATAAATTTGTTCAATAGATAATATCACATGAACAACAAAAGTAAAATGAGTACCAAGACACACATTAGGTACATTCATCAATTCCTTTCAAGGAAAAATAAAGTTTCTAGTTGCCCATTTTTGCAAAGTGGAATACTTTAATGGGCCACAATGAAATATCAAAACTTTAAGCTATGATCCTTACACCATGTTACACATATCCAGTGAGAATATATTTGTTTTTATTCAGTCAACATACTTGGGTCTACCATATAGTGTTTAAAATTGAACTCAAACGATTACTTCCACATTTTCTTGAGATAGAAATGACTCTTTTCTTATTTGGATACTAGATACACAAATGAAGGATTAGATCACTGAAATGATGACAACACATAAGGTAATTCAAGTTGTTGATCAAGATAAATGGTGCAACCTTTAGAATTTTGAATATATTGTTCAAGACACAGTGTGGAGGCCATTTTTCCTTTTATTTGATTCAACTATCTCTAATCTCATTCTACACTGATAATCTCAAATCCAAATGCTTCTTGATGTCCTAGGGTTGCGGCAAAGGAAATATCACACCAATGAATCATGATACCTTTTGCACTACCTATAATGAAACCTAGTGTTAGAGTTGAATTTATGAATATTTAAACACAGAACCTTTCATTATAACTCCTATTTTCCAACCATGTGCATCATATGTATCACAACATACTTCATTCAATGCATCAATATTTCTCCTTATGTTTAACATAATAACTTTCATCACAGTGATTTCTAGAACTTATCCTCCACTGAACATCTTTAGTACCATGACATTTATAGGCATGTCATATAACCATAATCTAGAAACTCCATATGCCTTGTGTCATATCATTCTGACTAGTATCAATACTTTACATGGTCCTAAATTGTTCACCTTTGATGAAATAATAGTTTAGTGACATAAGATTTTTTTGAACTTCCCACCTATCCTCGTTAAATCTAATGATGACAAGATTGATGAGATCAATTTTGGGATCAATAATTCTAACTTACAAATTCTATCATTCCTCAATTTACCCCTTGTTTTTAAACCCATTCATTCAATAAGGTAAATCATTTGATTCCCATCACTAACTCTTCTATTTTCGTATGTCCATGTGTGTGTGTGTAAACCATTTACCCAAAAGGATGATAAAATGAACATTTATTATATGGTAGTGAATATTAGCATACCTCGAGTATCTAGTATCTATCATACACATCCAAAGTAATCTATTCTGGTATAGAAAAATTAGTTAGGTAAGGCTTCCCCCCTTTCTAATCTACAAGAATCTTCATTCTTATACTTGATATTTATACACCATTTATCTGAGGTTTTTGTGCCTACCTTTCCATATATGCTAGAAGGGTCTGACTCCCATAGTGGATAAAATTTGTAAGAAACCACATGGGTTAACATACCACACAATATTTCTCCTATGTGTTCATCATCACACTCGGTGTGCCAAGTATCTTACTGATGAATGAAAATCATGCCAAAACTTTTAAATATTGTTTACATATCATTGCTCATTAGTGTTTATTTCCAATTTTTTGAATTGTATATCTTTTTGTATATTTTTCTACATGTAACTATGAAGACTTCATGGTATAAGGTGCTTCTTTATTAGGTACCCCAAATGTATCTTCATCATTTGGTATTAGAGAATCAACATTTTATATTCATGTTACATTTGAAAATTAAGCTACATAGTGGATATTAATGGGTTACAAGTGATTAGAGCCGAAACTTAGCATCCTTTTTTTCCATTCTAACAAAAACTTATCAACAACATTGTAACCAAACAACAATCAACCATAACTACCACCAATGATCAATAAGAACCCTTCAAAAGGGTGCTAACCATTCATTTATAATTAAAGATATTTCAAAGACACATCCTTTCCTACTGGTCCAAATAGGGGGTCGCCATTACTGAGGTAGTTGGAGGATGCAATGAAAGCTCCTAGATAGGAAGAAACATAAATGAAAATATGGTGCCTAGTACTTGTGTGACTTGAGGAAGGAATTTGTTGGGGATGGTTCTATGCGGAAACATTTTCAATTATAGAATATCAAATCGAAAACATCCAAATACGGATCTAACAATCCCCAAAAAATCTACAGCAGTGGAAGTATAAACAAGAATAATCCAAATCACACAAAAGTACACACACATAACACACCATGTACCGTGGTTCACCCAATGTGGGCTATGTCCATGAAATATAGATATATCATATATACAATATAACAAGAGATTGCAAACCAACTCTTCTGCACAAGAGTATATGTATCTCTAAAAGAGTATCTCTTCCTCTAGATCTCCAATCAGATTTGTCTGAGTACACTAAATCGTGCCTCAATACCACCACTTGTGTCTCCTCCAGATCTCTAAGCAGATCTACCTGAGTGCACTACAACCATGCCTCTGAAACACCACAAGATCTCACAAACCTGAAGCTACCCTACATCTGCCACTATGCAACCAAGCTCTCACTGTACTGTGAATCTGCAAATAAGACCTCTAGAAGGGTCTACCAATGTGTAACCATAACCATGCACCAAGAAGTAAGTCTCTCCTCCATCACTGCATCAACCTGTGTAAAACATGAAGACGACTTCCTCTACAATACTAGATTCGTATGGATAAACAATATATCATGATCTCATGGATATGTACTAAAAGATCTCACAACATGTGGATCTACAAGAATGAGCAATAACAAGATCTCACAACAACCCGTGGGTATAACAAAAAGAAACCCTATATGTGCTTTGCATACTATGCAAGCCATTACATGAGACTAAATAATACAAAGGAAATACAGTAGAAGATAATACCATCTTCTCACCAACAGTGTACCTTCACTTTCCTTCTGTTCAACTTCTCTCCATGAAAGCTCTTGTCTTCATGCAATCTACTTTTTCTTATTCTTCTTCTTCATCATCTCAACCAAGGATATATTAATTATTCTTCCTTCTATCCTTTTGTTCTAACCCTTGTTTTCTAGTTTATATAATCTTAGACAAACTTAGGGCACCTTAGCTATGAAATTGCCTCCTTTAAATTAGCTTTAAAATAAAATTTAGATTAAATTCCCGTGATTTAAATATAAAATTTCACACACAGGTAACCGGCGATGGTTACCCTAACCAGTAACGGTTTCATGACTGGTGACAGTTACCCTGACTGAAGATGCTTACCCTTACCATTGATGATTACCTGACTGATGACGGCTACCCTGAGTGATGCCAGTTATGGTGTAAACCATCAAGGTGTAAATCATGCTATATGTGAAGTAATTCAACTCCACAATCCTAACAATCTCCTCACTTGGAGATAAATTATCTGAAACTTATACCTGTACCTGTACATCAACATCCTCTACATACTGTGAAGACCATCTATTATTTATATAAAAAATCTCTGTCAAATGAAATTAGGAAGATTAAACCATCTTCTAAAACCAAGAAGATAACAAACACATGACTTACCATATACTTGCATGAAGCTACTCCTGATCCGTGATACATGAGCTATCCATACATCAAGCTCCCATTGAATCATAACTCCAATCTTCTAATGCAATCAATCCACCATGACTAATATACCTACAACATTTCCCACTCAAACTAAAGTACTAAGCCTCTATCGCATCCATAGCCATACCTGTAAAACCATCCATGTTCTCCATCCATCTATCCATGTCTCCATACAACAACTAATGAAATTGATCAGGACAAGTCAAACTGGAATATATGAAAGCAAAAGAAAGATCTTGGGTACAAGACATCCCAAATGAGTTCTACCTGCAACAATGGGTGATCAATCCACAATCCTTACACAACTCAAAGAATCTAAATCATTGTAATCTATAAATCCAACCATGCATAAACAACTAGCATTTCCAAGACAATCATCCGTAGATAACATATCCCATGGAGTAACATAGTAATCAAGAGGAAATACAAAACATCCCCTACTCATGCTCAAGGCATCCATGTGTGCAAATAAAACATCTGCATCATCATAGACTCACAAAATATGAATCTATCCACATGTACAAACTCACCATGTACATCCATCCATATCTCTGAGGCTCATCCAGAAGCTCCAATTTTGCCACTGACTAAATCCAAAGATGAATATGAATCCTGTGCTCATCAATGTCGATAAAAAACAACCATGTTAAACCATGCAACTAATACCAAGTGCAAATAACAACATACATGTCATCAGGATACTCTGCACAAAGCAACCAAGATGAAAGAAAAATAAGGGTACTATCCAAAAATAGTACAAATAATCACTATTGTCAAACCTGTGACCAAACTAACCATGGGTTCCTAACCGACCCCCGGACACTTTCTGACTGATCTACGGTTACCAAATGACTGACTACATGGTTAACCCTAACTGACACCTAATCTTTGTAACTATCATATTTTATCCTTTTTCACCCTTCAATACTCTTAAAATTTCTCTATCATCTAAAACCAACTGAATCATCCATCAACTTGCCTTCGCATAAGGAATAATCCATGAACAAAAAAATAAATCAAGAAGTGAAATCACAAAGAAATAAACTCAAAATTCCTACAAATCTGTGACTAACCTCCAAAACAAACTTGTGCCTCCTGTCACTCTGAATAGTAGTAATATCCTCTCACTCTGTGTGTGCATCATGTATCCAATCCTACAATGCCAAAACCATGGCTTGCTCCCACTGAACAAGAAATCATCTACACTGCCTCTAACACCAAACTCAAAAGATAATATGTCAATGAGAAATAAAACCAGATGAAAGAACTATAAAATTGATTCCCTTTATTTTCTAAGAATACTTCTACATCACAGAAGTTTAGAATTCTTATGAAGTAGGTTGAATCACATTCTTTCCATCCATGTGTACTCAACATCTCTCATTACCTGCAATTGTGTCTAATCATGAACTTTTCATCAAGGATATCATCCTTAGACTAGAAACCCTTGTCCTCAAGATTCCACACAACTTGGAAATAAAATTCAAAGCAACACTAAAAAACCATGGTGTAAAACTATGCACACTATCCAAACATAATATAAGTTTCTCCAAATGAAAGAAATAAAACATGAATCATATAGAGATACCATGACTCAAAGTCTCAATGGACTAACCGAGCCAACTCCATTCTCTTTCTAATATGAACCATGAAGTGATCTACACTATCTCTGTCATGTACACTCTGTGCATAGAAACTCAATCCTCCAAACGAGGACTAAAAACCATCTACTCTCTCCTGCTGAAAAAAACCCTATACATATAATTTTATCAGAGAGACCAACCATGGTCATCTCCTAGCCGAACATGGTTAGCTCACCAATATCAGTTCCTCTGTGACCAGTCCTCAGTTCTCAAACTGATGTCGATGCTAGCTGGAATGAACCCAAGGCTACATAATTTGGCATAGAACACCACACCAGGTGTCTACTTTGACCGAAGCCGATAGTTGAGCTGACCTAATCATTTCAAGAAGCATCCAAATTTTATAAAACTAGTACATCAATAAGCCAATGCAAATAAATTGCACCAAGATGAAACACAATTACCTTACAAGCACCAAGATAGTTAACCACATCGTCAACTGAACTGAAGTGCATGATTCTCTTATAGAAGCCCCATCTTCATCATGTGTTACATCCTATCTACCAAATATTGTGCATCTAACTGCACCAAGGATGCATACCTGCTCCTTTTCTTTGCCTATATATGTAATCCAGAACCATGCATGTGCAATTAAACCATACACCTCAAAACCAAGATAAAATCATACCTCAATAACCAGATCTACAATTTGACTACCATGCTTGTGCCTTTAAGAACTAGGGACACCTCATGAAACTATATACATTTCATACATCTCTCCATTTCTTGAGATCTGTTGTTTTTTGTTTAAAACTAGGCTACCCAGTAACTGACCACGGTCACCCTGTAATAACCATGGTCACCCTGTCAATGTCGGTTGTAACTTAACCGATGTCGGTCATTATAATTTCCAGCAACCTTACTCTTCCAGCTCCCACTCGAGACTGAATCTCTTCTTGCAATTTTCACGTCAAGAAAAAAAAACCCTACTCAAATACACCTATTAGTAAACCATGAAGGAAACCCTTATTCTGAAATAACCCAGCTAACCTCACTCTGATGCCAGTTGTTGGTATCATATAAGATAACAAACCAAGCTATGATACCATTTGTTGGGGATTCGTCTATGTGGAAACATTTGTAACTATAGAATATCAAATCCAAAACATGCAAATATGGATCTAACAATCCTCATAAAATCTACAGTAGTGAAAGTATAAATAAGAATAATCCAAATCACACAAAAGTACACACACATAACACATCATGTACCATGCTTCACCTAATGTGGGCTACATCCACCAAAGATAGAAATCTCATACATATAATATAACAAGAGATTACAAACCAACTCTTATGCATAAATTTACATGTATCTCTATAAGAGTATCTCCTCCTCCCAGATCTCCAACTGGATCTTCCTAAGTACACTGAGTCGTGCCTCCATACCACCACCTGTTTCTCCTCCAGATATCTAACTTCACTACAACTGTACCTCTGAAACACAACTAGATCTCACATACATGAAGCTACCCTACATCTTCCACTATGCAACCAAGCTCTCACTATACTATGAATCTGTAAACAAGACCTCTAGAAGGGTCTACCAATGTGAAACCGTAACTATGCACTAAGAAGTAAGTCTTTCCTCCATCATTGCATCAACCTGTGAAAATACGAAGACAACTTCCTCTGTAATAAAATATTTCTACGGATCAACAACACATCATGATCTTATGGATATGTAATACAAGATCTCACAACATGTGGATCTACAAGAATGAGTACTAACAAGATCTCACAACAACCTGTGGATCTAACAAGAAGAAACACTAAGTTCTTTGCATACTATGCAAGCCATTACATGAGACTAAATAATATAAAGGAAATACAGTATAAGATAATACCATCTTCTCACCAACAGTGTACCTACACTTTCCTTTTGTTCATCTTCTCTCTATGAAAGCTCCTGTCTTCATGCAATTTACTTTTTCTTCTTCTTCTTCATCCTTTCAACCAAGGATTATGCTCTTCTTCTCATCCAACCTCTAACCCTATTTTTCTAGCTTATATAAGCTTAGATAAACTTAGGGAACCTTAACCATGTAATTACATCCTTTAAATCAGCTTTAAAACAAAATCTAGATTAAATTTCCATGAGTTAAATATAAACTTTCATGCACAGGTAACTAGTGACGGCTACCCTGACTGGTGCCAGTTACTATGTAAACCAACAAGGTGTAAATCATGCTATCTGTGAAGCAATTCAACTCCACAATCCTAACAACACCCATTTTTTGTCACCCACATATACCTCATACACGCACATTAAAACATTTAATATATCATTCTAATATAATCTAAATCACTATCCTCACCCCGTAAAATTATTTTTACCCCATGTAAATTTTATTTACCTATCCTTACTTACCCTAACCTCCCTAAAACCTCCCAACCAATTTCAACCCTTCCTAACCCTTTTTATCCTAACCATCTAACCCCTTAACCACACCTAACCTCTTCCCTAACCATTTCCTCTCATCCCTATACCTGAAACCCCCATTTTGGAAGTTGTCAAAACCACTTCCAAACAAGTTTCTCCACATTTACTGGATCATTAGAGACTCTAAAAAATCACCAAGGATTATAACTAGAAACTTAGAGATCTTGTTTTAGGGATATTTGAATTTTCTCGCGAAACTCTACCACTTTAAACAATCCCCAATCCCTATAACAAAGCTTTGTTTCTCCAGGAATCAATACCAAGTCATTTTTTGTAGCCACACATCCTCAAGACCCTCCTCACATCATCATACATTCAGTAATACATCATCAAGATCTCAACAAGCTCATGTAAGCACTTTGCAACCTTTTTCACATCAACGATAAGCTCTATCCATTTATTCTAGTTACACATAAAAAACAAGGTTAAAACAAGCATCTTGGTCTCTTTTTCCATCATTTTAATAATTTTATCAAACCACCAACTTTTTCATAGGAATCACCAGTGATTTCATTGAATCTCCTACAATTACTATCAATCTAGTTACTTCCTACTAATCATTACATTTTATCATATTTTATATATCAATCTGCACTTAATACATATGTTTTCAATATTTGTCTCATATAGATGATTGTTATAGGTAAATCCCATCTAATCATAAGTAGTTGTGATCTTCCAATCATCTAACAACCATTCATGTGGGAGTAGTTTGACATCCTACATGATCTCACTTCATGCGCCATCAGATTTTCACTGACCTTCGAGGATATCGAATAATAGTTCAATATCCTTAACAAGATATGAGAATCAACTTAGGAGTATTGGTAAAAATACTTCGAGTAATTTGAGCTCGCCACATCCCTATCCTGGGCCAATTACAAAGCTAAATAGGATCTTCCTATCCATCTTGAGTTTTAGCTTCCTTGTTTGTTATCATTTGTATTGTCTTCATCAAAATCCACGTAATTGTATCAACGAGTTGACATCCCTTCAAGGAATTCCCTTTGGATTCTTAGAGTCAGAATTGGCTGAGTAACTTGGTATCCTAATTATATAATATATTTTGTGTATTTGTATTTATTTATAGGTCTCTTCACTTGGAAAAAGGAGTAACGCTTTTTCATTGTCCACTTTCCATCATCCTGACATTGTGAATTTCGATGCAGGTATCGGTAAACCCTATTAGTTTTTAGTTTTAGGTACTTTCTAAATTTTGATAGCATTAACCAAAAAATACCTAATACATCCCTAACACACCCGGTGGTACCCAATCCCCTTTCGTTTCTATTAAATTTTTAGTCATTTTTTGTCTCTTCTCTATAATTGTTCGGGTTTTAGTAAATTTCAAGTGATTCCTACAATTAGCAATGATTCCTATGAATTATTTCTTATTACTTAGTTATTTTACTTTTACATCACTTTTTTTTCCTTTTTTTTCTATTTTCACCTAACTTTATAGGAGATTTTCTTGGAATCTTCTATTTCTGTGTTTGAAAATAAGCTAAAATCAAAAATCAAATCAAAAATCAAAAAGGGAAAAATGATCATAGGTACACTTCCTTCTTTCATCATTTTCTTTTATAACATTGCATTTTATTATTTTCCTCATTGAATTAACATTTCTTTTAGGATCTAAAATGAACATTCATATCTTCTTAATCACATAGGTTAATTAGGAGTTAACGAATTTCAATCACATAACTCCCCTCACACACAACCAAACCACATTGAACATAACTTACATCTAAACATTATTTCACAGGTGGACCTACTTGGATTTCATCACCACGAGGATAAGCTGACCTAGTGTTATCGACTAAGAACCTAACACCCTCATCATTATGGGACTGTGAAGTGAAGGGGTAGGCTTCAATACCACACATCGTATCAACACCAAAAAAAATTAGGGTCTCACGTACCTTTGGGTATATTGAATACTCCATCCTTTAACATCATTTGAAACTAGCCTTAGATTGCCACTTCCTAGTTCTCTCTTAAAAAATTTTGCATTTCACCTTTTCTTAAATTAATCAAGATAACAAAAATTCTCTTGTGTGACTTATCTATTTGATTGTAATCAACCATCTAGTTTCTTTTTATTTTTAGTAAAAAAAATTATCCCATGGTCCTTACTAGACAACAGTCCTATCTACAGAAGTATGACAACATGACTAAACATTTCCAACAATCCTTAGAAAAATTTGATTCCACTTTGATGACATCCCACCTATAATTGACCAATATCGAGCATATCCATCACCTCTAACAGACGATCAAGAACCGCACACTCTCTTAGTATTCAGTCTACTACATCAGAAATCCATGATCCACCTATTCCTCTTTTCTTTGATAGCATTGATCCAATATTCATAGAGATTATGGACTCAAACCATGTGGCCTTGAATGTATATCTTGTTTCTCAAGGAGATTTCCTCCAGAAACCCACACCTAAACAATGACCTCCTATCACAAATGTCAGTTATGATTTTTCTTATCTTTTTTATCCTAACCACAATCTGATTATCTAATATATCCATCCCTATTCCTCTATTAGTGGACCAAAAACATCAAATCTCATGTCATCGACCCCCGTCATCACTTTTGAACTCAATGTCATTTCGTCAAAAGATACACCTAGTCAATAGTCATCATCCTCGCCAGATCTCTCATCCGGATCCTCTTCCTCACAAAATAGTATAAAAAACATATCCTTCTACATTGAGTGTCTCTTCTACACCTCCTATAAGCTCAATATCCATCCCACTTAATGTTTCTAAACCTACTTCTTTGTAACAACCCATTTCTTCCATTCAAAATGTGGTCATGCCCATCCCAAAATCGATACCCTTATCAATACTAGTTGTATCTCTAGTGTCCACCCTTCTTCACAGAAGTCATCAACCACCCCTATCTCATATATCCAATCTTAGTAATACCTCAACTATCCCAGTCACTCATTAATACCTCCATTTTGTCTCAATACATGTCACAAAAATCTCAATCCCTCATCCACACTTCCATCCCCTTCCAGCATACACCATAGCAATCTAAATAGTTTATCCACACTTCCATCTTGTTTTAACATATACCTCAATAGTAAAATCCCCTTATAAATACTTCAATTCCAATCCAGTATCAATACATCTAACCTTTACAACCTCTAGTCGCATAGCCAATACATAACATTCGCATGACTACTACACTCTAGATAATATCCCCCTACCATATTAGCCATACCAAAAACCAACCCCATATACATATAATCAACCAGGCCCTTCATCATTCAATCTCCAACAACAAAAAATAATCAAATGATCACCTATATGCATTAATTAACAAGATTTACAGCATTAAAGCTACCTTCATGGGTACCAAAAACACTCTATATTATAAACAGATTTAAAATGAACGCATCCATCCCTCCATTCCATACAAAGTGTGCCCTCTACATTGGTAACTCCCTAAGTTCTTTAAATTATATAGAAAAGAGGACCCTAAACAATACACTCAGGCCTTTTTTCATTCATGTTATCTTATCACACACAACCAGGACCTCATGTTGAGAACATTCCTCATTTTCTTAGTTGAGCCCATATTAGATTGGTATAACAATATCCTGCAATAATCACTCTTCTCCTTCACACAGCTTGAAAAAATTTACCTAGAACACTTTTTGATCAATATCACCTGTAAAGTCATCATTACCAATTTCTATGCCATCAAACAATTTGAATAAAATATATTACAAATTTCATCACCCATTGGAGGGGTATTATTAACCAATTATCCTTATCCCTCCCATAACCAAAATTAACTGAGCTATTTTCTCAATATTGTGCCAAATATATATCATCGATGTTAGAAATCCAATATTTTCAAATGTTTGATGTATCCTTTACTATGGCTCACAAACTATTACTCCACGCCCTCGAGGATGGTAGGGTAAAACTCATATCAAAGAATCCTAAACTGGAGTCCTCATTCAAACCATCTTCCATTCATGAAAAATCTAAGACTTTAGCAAATTGGGTTGTAATAAAATTCACTTCCAAAGAACATTCAGCTCCCAAACATGCCCTCCCTCAACATACTTATACACCCATTGGTAAATCTTACAGTGTGGTTATCAACAAACTCTTAGTTTTTTGTATGATCACCCTTCCTTTGATCTATCCTATTGACACATCTATATCAAAATCCTCTTGGTATCAAGAGAAGGATTACTATAAATACCATTGGGTCAAGGGTCACGACATCAAAAGGTGTCTTTCATTCATAAATTTACTTCAGGACCTTATCGACAAAGGTGACCAGATATCCAAAATGTACATCCAAATCAAAAATCAGATGTCTCCAAACATCCCTTTCCAAACCATGATCTATCAACTAGTCAACCACATTCTAATATTATCCACTCCCATCATGTGTTTAATACTATCAAATATCAATCATCCACACTCTTGGTATCTAATACCCCTATCAAATAAGAGTCAATTGAATCATCCCTATTATCAACACCTATTTTTTCTATCATAGAAACGACATCTGAATTATCCACATCATCAACACCTGGTATTTCTACCCCTAGAAATACCCATTAAATCACGCAACCTCCATAGTATTGCCTCTAGAAATGCCACCAATCTTTCCACATCCATTGCATCTACTTCAAACTCACCTGGTGATTTTTCAAGACCTTTAGAAAAATATAAAATTACATAAATCATGAAGATCTCCTTTGAAAGTCATGTCACCCCACATTATGTCTAAAATCTCAAAAAATCCACTACGCAACCTCCAATCTCTCCATCCACAATCACACTATGAAATCATAGGATGACCTTGGTAAAGGATTAAAATTCCTTTCCCTCTATTCTAGGTTTGTACCCATCATCAAAATTTTCAATTGCTATTATATAATCTAATATCATTCCCCAAATCGACACCTAAATATAACACGCAAAAAATGATCCCTCCAACTTGAACTTCCAGATCATCTAATGAAAGATTAATTCCTTCAATCCCAGCCTTGGCAGGACACTATGTAAGAATCCTTAAAAGCCTCATCCAACAATCTATCATAACATTTCCTCCTCTTAATCCATCTTTCTCTAAGAAGTATAAACCCTCCTAGTATAACTTTTAAGAATTTTTTGATTATCATCAAACACCAGGACATTCCACATGGGACTACAAATCTCTTCATCCTTCCATTTGAAGTCTCGTTAATAAATGGATTCTTTCTATATATCCAGAACAACCAAATCCAATTAAAATAACCCATCAGAAATTTATAACTACTACACCCAAACCATCACCTGCTACTACATTCACATCTAGCAAAAACAAGGCTTCCTCTAGAAAAACTCCACTTAATCAAATTGACGGAGTGTGTATGACTAGCAGAGCTCGTGAATAAGACCCTAAGACTTCATATCAAAATAAGTCCAAGGTCTTCATATCCCTCACTCCTAAATCACCTAGTCTAACACCTTCTGCCAAGGCTAAGGTATCCATCCTTACCGCTCCACATACCCAATCTACCTCTTTCGTGTAGAACACAATCATGAAACAAATTCATCAAGCTCCAGTAAATATGTCCTTCTATGATCTTGTGAAAACCTCACCACAACATTTACAAGTAATTATTGAAGAATTTCAATCCAAATCAGTACCCTCAGATGATCCCCAACCATTTACAATATAATTGGTACTCTTAAAATTTACATTACCATCTCTTTTGACAACACTAAAATCCCATCCTTGCGACCTAAAGAACATGACCTTCCATTATTCAACAGTTCCCAAATTGATGATACTCTTGTTAAAAGAGTCATGATCAACAATGGATCCAAAATCAATATAATATCATCATATGGCTTTGATCAACTCCAGTTACCCAACACTATCATCACCCAGTTGCCTACAGTACTACATGCCTTTAACGACATCATTGCTCCCACATTGGGCAAGGTCATCTTATCCATCGAATTTGGTGTCAAGACCCTCCATGAACTCTTCTATCTGTTAGAAGGAGAGATTCAATACAACATGTTATTAGGATGACCTTAGATATGTGGTATGCATTGTATCCCATCTACCCTCCATTGTTGTCTCAAATATGAGCATGAAGGTAAAACCTACACTATTCAAACTAACCCAAACCATTTCAAGGTATGTCACATGACATATTGACTGAATGACGTGCTTTTTCCTTAAAAAACTTGGGCTTCTCTAAAAAAATCCTCTACCATTTCTTCTGTCACTACATCAAAATTACCAAATGATACCTCCTTCAATGACGTCATGTAATGCCTTTCACTGGGGGAGTATCGTCTCCTTACCCTTAATTCATTTCCTATGTCGAAGATATATGGAATACCCAAAAAATAACCCATGTATGAACCTAACATTGAAGATTTTATCTCCTTCGGTCCACCACATCTTAAAACCAATCTCATCTATGGAGGGATCGATCATCCCTCTTTTCATCACAATAATCAACATGACACAAAACCATTCATATCATTTTTCAAATTCTTATATAACTGAGCCATTACATATATCCATCTCTATTACTGTGTTTGGAAGGGATTTGACCTTGAACGCTATGAACAGGGTATTCATGAATTAATACTTGATCATTCCCACAAGCCTCTAAAAAATTATGGGTTAGGTTTTGGAAAATCGGCCTTAGAATCCTCCATAAGTGTTGCATCTGGATCCATAACAGAATAAGAACCATCTTATCCACCCTCACATGACAACACCATTGAAAAGTATGACAACATCAACAATGAAACACAAAGTTTAAAAAGAAGACAATCATTTATGCCCCTAATGTGTGCCAAAATGATGATTATTCAAATGAAAATTCCCCCAAGCATTTAAATTATGAAAGACTTGGGGATAGGATCAACCTGGAGTATACTTAAATACTCCTCAAGACACTCTCATTGGATCTATTTTACAAATTATCTTTAATAAATTTCCCCAAGTGAAGTTATATCATGAAAGAAAACAATTTTGTGACTTTCCCCAAGTAGAGTAAGTAATCATGCAATGGGAAGAAAATGATAGTTGTAAGATTGGAATGATCACTAGGGTAGTAGATAAAAGTAAGAATTTATTAATATTTTGTTGAAAGATTCACGTCAAGTGTTTTCCAATTTCAGGAGTTCTATGATAGTGAATGTTTGTTCGAAAATTATTACAAATTTTGATTTTGTTTTTAGAGTTTTTGAAATATATGATTTTTTGGAGTTTTGCGAGTTTTTGAAAAAAATGAAATAAAAATTCAAAGAAATATAAACAATTCTTAATACACAACAAAAAGGAAAACACTCCATGGATTATTTATTAAACCAAGAAGAAAACACAGCACATGCAAGTGACAAAAATACATGAAATAAACATTGCAAACAAACCCAATATGAACAAGAAGCAACCACACTAATGTTATATGTGAACTAAGATGCAAATAAATTTTTCCTACAATTAGTCTACAATAAAGGTAAATAAAGTACAACAAAGTAACAAACTGAAAGAAACAAAAGCATCGTCACAATGTTGATGAACCACAATAATACAACACAATTTGCAATAGCATTTAATGACACTCTTAATGTGTTCCACATTGAAGAACTGGATATAAGAGGATTGGATCAGGCCAAAGAGCAAAGTGATACTTAGATACTCTAAAAAGATACTCATGTCAGATCCTGATGAAGTTTAAAATATATTGGATTAAAATGTAAAATCCAAGTGTGCCCCAAACAAATATATATTGCGAAAGGTTAAATGATGTCCTCGAGCATAGATATACACCATGGGAAATAAAGATGATTATCAAAAGATGATCTAGAACAATCATAAGGAGCATTGCCAAATGGTAAAATTGTTGAACTGTGTTATCCAATTACTGAAATTTGGTCAAAAATTGTTGTGAATGTTTTAATTTTGACATTTTTACATTGTTTTTGGATTTTGGAACAATTTTATATCATTTTTGTATTTTTTAATAATTTTATATTTATAGAAAGGTAGATGATAATCTGAAAGTGATAAACTTACCCAGTCATGTACATCCTTAAAAGTTCATTGTTGGCTCAACCAAACATCAAAAGCCTCAAACATTCATATAGGATACCCCGTGAACCATCAACTAATTAACCCATGCTCATACGAGCCATTTTACGTTGCCGGCAGTCACCACTGTCAACCTGCCAGAACCATGATAAAAAACACCATTGTCAATTTCTACTCACAACCTGTCACCCTTATCCTTGACTGGGCTGCACAACCTAGTACTGGGGCACCCCAATGCCCTGGTGTCATTCGGGGAACCTTGAGATGCACTTTTCCCAACCCTGTATTGATCTTTTGGTTGATATATTTCTATCCGTAATACAAATAAAAATGAGTATTAAAGCAGTCATCTTTTTCAAGCATAACTACTAAATGTCGAATGATAGAAGGCATATAACCATAGCTCAACTTATAATATCTTAAGAAGGTACCAAGCTGTATGGCACTAATTGAATAACCTATCTTTGGTTCCCTTAAAGGCTCCTTCAGGTTATTCCAGAGATGAAAACTCCAGTCATTATAGGGACAAGGCAAACTAGTCATCTATATTTTCTTGCGTGTCTAGTTTGGAGGGGACCAATTATTCTATGCCATCCACCATTGTACTTACATTTTTAGTCGATGCTCGGGATTTATGTAGGAATCTCTGGGTGTGACAATGTGTGATCTTCATGTGGAAGAATTTCTTCTTGCTCTATTTACACACATACATCAAGAACCGAGATCCTGTAGGGTTTTTAAGATTCAATATGTAGATGTAGCTATCAGTTAGTAAATCCACCACTGTGAGGAAATTCTCCAACGATTTACAGTCCATGGCCCCTAAACTCGAAACTACCAAATTTTATACCTACGACGATTTGGAGGTTTGCTCTTGGGTATTGTATAGGTCAATGCCTATTGTCACTAATTAGTTGCAAGATAGATCTCATTCCAATGGCGATCAATTTGCATTTGAAGTCTAAGGCTTCGCATCAATTCTTCTTTCAATTACTTTAAATTCAGTGCGGGGATCATAAACCTCCTGAATAGAATTCCAATTAGCTAGATATGTACACCAATATTTACCCCAGGTTCGATTGTGGGAATCATAAACGTGCGGGAGTCCATCCAGACATGTCGTGACCTTTTTTTTTAAAAGCTCTTGCATGGTCATTTATAAAGGAAAATTATTAACAATCCAATTTATTCTTGGGAACACACTCAAGTTTGGAAAATGATGCCATCGATTTTTTAATTGATGGATAAACTATCTTGAATGAAAAACCCAATCTTCATTCAATTGTTTGACATATCCGGTGATTTGTACTTTGGTGGATTTGGGTGCAACAACACATATTTACTATCATTTGTTACCAATTACACTACAACCCATTTAGATTCATGATTAAAATGGTGGACATTTTAATTTATTTTTTGGTATTTTTACAACTCGATGTATGGATGAACTATTTTATTTTATTTACTAAAATATATTATATGGATTTTTATTCCATTTTTGCATTGAAATGTACATGATGTAATGATAAGGTATTTCACTTCGCTCATGATTACTACAAAATTACATAATATGCAATGACTATCTAAATGAGAGCCAAGAAGAACTAGTCCCTAATTCAAACAAAATGAAGTGAAATGAAAAATCAAGTTGATAGTTATTCTTAAAAATGATATAAATGCTTAACAGTTATGTAAATGAGAAATCTCTAACTCATCTAAGAGGCAATATACACTCTTAAAAATTCCAAGATAATTATACATCGCTAAAGGTTTTTGACTAAATATTAAAACTAAATCCATTTATGTGCCAAGCCAATGTAAGAAGAAAAATACCGATTACCAGGAAAGGAGGTCTTTCAATGATGATTCATCAAGCTAAATTCTTTGTGATAATTTTGATTAAGAAAAATAATGGGATAGTTTCTAAAGACTTTATGAGTTTATTGCATTTATTTAAAGTCAAAAATGAAAGCACAATACCATGTAAAACTCATCCCAAGATCATAAGTATCTTATAAATCATGTTTGATTATCGATACGATTCTACAGACAACACATGTAGGTGAATAAGGACATCTTGAATCTATTCCCAGTGTAGATGAAACCACTAAAAAGTATGGGCTTATCAGTAGGCAAGACTAACAAGGATTTTAAAAAGGGACCGTGAATGTTAAAGTTGATAATGGGTGTGTTAAAAAATGTTAAGATAGTTCTATATCCTTGAAAGTCAAATATCTGATTATGTGTAAATGCAAATCAATTATATGCCCCCAGAGTTCTATAAAGACACATGTGCCAAATCAAAGACATGCAATGCTTTAACTACCATAGGTCATCACCATGGGGTGGTTAAAAAGGATCGAGTAAATAATATTAAGATATAAATTAAAGAGCGCTCCTACTTTAAATTAGTGAAGATTCCATTAGTAAGCTTCTGATACAAAACCATAGGTAAAAAGATGACATGAGTTGGTTATGGCACGGGCATAATAGGGATGATGTCACATTGTTGAAACAATAGGTATTACATTATATTGGACATGTTCTGCTGATAGTTGTTAGACATGAAAATCTATTGATAAGTTTTGCTTTAGTTGATTAAGACACATTGCTGATTCATGTGAATAGCTTAATCTTAGTTGTGAACCATTTGATTGAAGTTTATCAAATGAATGTAAAATGCAATTATTTTATATGGTACTATTTAAAACGAAGTTATATTCTACTTTTTATGCAAAAAAGTTTTCTAAGTTTTGTTGAACTGAGGTTAAGAACATGGACTCTGTGCAAATTGAAAAAGTCTTTAGATAGTTTTATTACAAGTTCTGAGGGGTATCCTAAAATACAAGACTTCAATGGAGTAGTTTCAAGTTGAGAGTAGGGAATTCAAAAGAAGTAATAGATGATCCTAAAATATGTGTTAGGTTGTGAAGCATATAATATTAGCCAAATTCATTGGATTATTGCATTATAAAGTTTACTGATTTACATCATTGACATAGCATCACATATAGGTAGTGATGTTGACACTAGTCAGGAATCAAACTTAAACATGATTATGAGAGTAACTGGCATCGGTTAGGCTTAGTGCACTGGCATTTCGAGTCATGCAAGTAATCGGCATCAGTTACCTATACAAGAGTCTTTTATATATCAATCTAAATGGCCTCTTGATGTACTAAGAAACTTTGTGATGTTTTAGTGTAAACTAGCTACAAAATGGATGTGAAGTTGCAGTTGAAATTGAGTACATAACTTTGTCTACCACACTGTATCGACATCTTGTTTGTAAACTATTTTAGTACCTCACTATAACTAGAAGTAAGATATTGTACATATAGCCTACATTGATCTCAAGGATGCAAGGAAGAATCATCATATTACCATTATAAAGAAACAGATAAGAATAATTAAGTACATTTAGGGTTTTCATAGATAGAAGTTACATTCAATGTACAGTGCAGGTAACAAGGGATTGGATCCAAACTAGAAGGGATTGTACATGTAGCCTACATTAGCTCCTTTATGCAATGAATTAGTCATCATATTATGGCATGCGTAGTAAAGAAATCAATAAGAATAATCTACTTTGTTAGATTCACAGGTGGATATGTAAAGTAGTATTACAGATGTACATGAGTAACAAGATGTATTGTTGATGCAAACACGGAGGATCTACCTACTGCTAGAGGAAGTATATACATTCAAATTATGCAAGTAGGTGTATGATAATGATGATGGAGAGACTTCATGATACATCTTGGTGCACGGTTACGGTTCAACATTGTTGGGACCCTTCTAGAGGTCATCGATCTGTAGATTCATAGTACAGGGAGAGCTTGACATTGCACAATGGCATATATAGGGTAGCTCCAGGTATGTGACGATATAGTGGTAATTAAGCAGGAACACTTGTAGTGCACTCACACGTAGGTGCAACAAGAGATCTATTGAGGACCCCCACAATGTGACTGATGGTATGAAGGCATAAATAAGTATACATAGGTAGATCTAACTTTAAACAACTGGGAGGAACAGACAATCAATGTACACATCCACAATATTACACAAATATATGCAATAAGAGTTAGTAAGAAAATCTAAAGTGTTTCTTAAGATATATATAATCTTTGATCTCATGATGCACCGTAACCCACATATGCATTGAATCACGGTACATGTATAATGTCTATGTCAACTATGTAATTTTGTTTTGATTTGGATTATTCTCAGTATATGCTTCCATTGTTGTAGATTTTGTGGGAATTGTCTACTTCCACATTTACACGATTTGGATTTGTTATTGAATCAGTTGCAACACTATCATGCACATAGACCCAGTTCCCCAACAACTAGTATCAGAGTGATGGCTTATTTTGGTTATTTCAGAGCAAGGGTTTGCTTCAGGGTATATTGTTAGTGGTATTACTGACAGTTGTATGAGAGCAAGGGTTTTGTTTTGTACTGATGTAGTAAATCGTAGGAAGAGATTTAATATCAAGTGGGAGCTAGAAGATGTAAGGTTACTAGAAAATGACAGTGACCAACATCAGATATGCTATACAACGTTGCATCGATAATGTTCCTTATCCGATGGTCAGTTACAAGGTGACCACGATTGGTTATCTGGACAGCCGGTAGTTGGCGGCCTGCTAAACAAAAAATCAAAGATCTGAAGTAATTTGAGAAGATTCAATGAATGTGTCTTGATTACTGAGGTGTCCCTGGTTCTTAGGGGCACAAACATGTTGGTCAAATTACAAATCTGAATTATAGAGGTATGGTTTTATCTTAGTATTGCAGTGCTTGTATGTTTTTGTTACACATAGATGGTTTGGGATTGCTTATCTGAGTAAGAGATAGAGTAGAATTTATACATCCTTGGTGTAGTTAGATGCACAAGATTCGTTAGAGATAGAGAATATAATAACACAGAATGAAGATGGGGATTCCAACAGAGAGGAACGTACTTCAGTTGAAGATGTGGGTGAGTGTCTTGGTGTTGGTTAGGTGATGTATTTCATCTTGGTGCAGTTTTATTGCATGTATTATTGTTGTAAAGTTTTCGTGCAAGATTTGGGTGCTTATTGAAATGATTGGCTTAGCACAGCTATCGGATTTTTTCGGAGTAGGCACTTGGTTTGGTGCACTATACCAATTTGTGGCATTGTGATCGTTCCAGCATAGCATCAACATTGGTCTGATAATTGAGGTTAGTCACAAAATAAATGGTATTGGTAGGAGATGATCATGGTCAATCTATGTGGCAACTTATTTTTACAAGGTTTTTTGCATCAGAAGAGGGCATATGGTATTTTATCCTAGTTTGGAGGATTGATTTTCTTACACAGAGTGTACATGGCAGAGATACTGGAGTAGATCACTTTAATGGTTTAGAATTAGAAAGAGGACGAAGTTGGCTATCGGTGAGTCCAATGAGACTTGGGTCAAATTCAAGTATCTCTATATGAGTTCATGTTTTATTTCTTTCGTTTGGAAGTAACTGAGTATTATGTTTGGATTGTGTGCATGAGTAAAAATATGCACCATGGATATTTGGTGTTAGTTTGAATTTTATTTCTGGCATGTGTGTGGAATCTTAAGGACAAGGGTATTTAGTATATGGATGAGATCCTTAATGAAAATTCATGTCTAGACACAGTTGTAGGTAACGGGAGATGTTGAGTACACTTGGATGAAAAGAAGGTGGTTCAACCTACTTCACAAGAAGCCCAAACTTCTGTAATGTAGAAGTACTCTAAAGATAGATAAGGGAATCAATTTTATATTTTCTTTCAACTGGTTTTATATCTCACTTCATATATATTGGAGCTTTTGAGCTTGATGATTAGAGGCAATGCAGGTGATTTCATGTTGAGTGGGAGAAAACCATGGCTGTTTGCATTACAGGTTGGACACATATGCACATGCAGAGTGAGAGGAGAATGGTACTATTTAGAGTAGCATGATGCACAAGTTGTTTTGGAGGATAGTCATAGTTTTGTAACTATTTTTTGTTTAGTGCATTGTGATGTCACTTCTAGTTTTATTTTGTAGTGCCTGGATATCCTTATAGGATGACAGTTGATGGTTGATTTCAGTTGGGTTAAGAAGAGTAGAGAAATGTTTTAGAGTTTGAAGGGTTAAAAAAGGAGAAAATCTGCTAGTTGCAAAGACTTGTGCTAGTTAGGGTTAACTGTGGTGCGTCATCTGGTAAACATGGTCAGTTAGGATTTGATCGTGGTCAGCTAAGAAACCATAGTTGGTTAAGTCATAGGTTTGAAAATAGTATTTATTTATCATTTTTGGATGGTGCCCTTGTTTTGCTTTCATCTTGGTTGATTGTGCAAAGTATGTTGATGAAATGTTTGCTGGTATTTTCACTAGCTATTAGTAGCATGGTTTAGACATGGTTGGTTATTGTATCGACATTGATTAACACAGGATGGATGTACATGATTAGAGTTTAGTACATGTGGATAAATTTTGAGCTTCTAGAGATCCTAGTGATATGGATGAATGTACATGGTGAGTTTATACATGTGGATAGATATAGGTTTTTGAGTCTATGATGATACAGATGTTTCATTTGCACATGGATGCCTTGAGCATGATTAGGGGGTGTTTGTATTTCTTCTTGATTACTATGTTTCTCCATGGGAGATGTTATCTACATATGATTGTCTTAGACATGCTATTTATTTATGGAAGGTTGGATTCACAGATTGCAGTGTTTGGATTCTTTTTTTTATGCATGTTTATGGTTTGATCAACCACTGTTGTAGGTAGAACTCATTTGGGTTGTCTTTACCCACAATCTTGTTTTGTTTTTTCCTATTCTAGGTTGACTTGTTTTGGTCAATTGCATTAATGTTTGCATGTAGACATGGATAGATGGATGGATAACATGGTTGGTTTTACAGGTATGGTTATGGATGTGATAGAAGCTCAGTACTTCAATTTGAGTGGGATCTCTTATAGGTGTGTTAGTAATGATGGCTTATTACATGAGGAGTTGGGTTGGCTTGATTTCTTGATACCAATTATTAGTATGGTGTTATGATTTAGTGGGAGCTTTAGGCTTGGTGTCACAAATCATTTATATCTTCATACAAGTTTGGTGAGTCATGGTTTATCTTCTTAGTTTTAGAAGATGTTTTGATCTTCCTCGTTTTATTAATGAGAGAATTTTTATGGAAATAATATATGGTCTTCACAGTGTGTAGAGGATGGTGATTTACAGGTAAAGGTACAAATGTTTAGAAATTTATCTCCAAGTGGGAGATTGTTAGGTTGTGGACCTAAATAAATTCATTGGAGCATGAATTACAAAGTGACTAGGTTACATAATGATCAGCATCGGTTAGACTATGACTGGCATCAATCGAGAAGTGACCGTCATTAGTCATTTATCAATCAGCATGGGTCAGAAAGTGACCAACATTGGTCAAGTAATAACTGGTATTGGTCTGAAAGTAACCAACATCAGTTAGTTGTGCAGGAGTATAAAAATTTATAAGTCACATGATTTAATATATCTTTCATTTTAAAGTAAATCTATTGGATGTAATTGCATGGTTATTGCAACCTAAGTTTGAATAGGCTTATATAAGTTAGAAAAATAGGTTTAGAGGTAAAAAGTAGTGAAGAAGAGCATAATCCTTAGTTGAAAGGATGAAGAAGAAGAAGAAGAAAAAGAAAAAACAAATTGTATGAAGATAGGAGCTTTCATACAGAGAAGTTGAACAGAAGGAAAGTGTAGGTACACTGTTGGTGAGAAGATGGTATTATCTTCTACTGTATTTCCTTTGTATTTTTTAGTCTCATGTAATTTCTTACATAGTATGTAAAGCACTTAGTTTTTCTTATTGTTAGATCCACAGGTTGTTTTGAGATCTTGTTATTTCTCATTCTTGTAGATCTACATGTTGTGAGATCTTGTACTATAAATCCATGAGATCATGATGTTTTTTTGATCTATAAGAATCTAGTATTTTAGATGAAGTTGTCTTCATGTTTGCACAAGTTGATGAAATGATGATGGAGAGACTTATTTCTTTGTGCATGGTTATGGTTTCACATTGGTAGACCCTTTTAGAGGTCTTGTTTTCATATTCACAATAAAGTGAGAGCTTGGTTAGATAGTGGTGGATATAGGGTAGCTTCAGGTGTGTGATATCTAGTGGTGTTTTAGAGGCATGGTTGTAGTGCACTCAGGTAGATCCGATTAGAGATCTAGAGGAGACATAGGTGGTGGTATGGAGGCATAGTTTAGTTTACTTAGGCATATCCAGTTGGAGATCTGGGAGGAAGAGATACTCTTGTAGAGATACATGTACTCTTGTGTAGAAGAGTTGGTTTGTAATCTCTTATTATATATATGAGATCTCTATATTTGGTGGACATAGCCCACATTGGGTGAACCATGGTATATGGTGTGTTATGTGTGTGTACTTTTGTGTGATTTGGATTATTCTTGTTTATACTTCCACTACTATAGATTTTGTGGGGATTGTTAGATCCGTATTTGCATGTTTTGGATTTGATATTCTATAGTTGTAAATGTTTCTGCATAGACACATCCCCAATAATATGATATTTGGGTGGATAAGGTTTAATTCAAAGGAGGAAATCCAAAGATTCGATAAGTCCTGATGTATAAGATTTGGGTGGACAAGGTCCAAGTCAAAGGAATGAATTAAAATATTCAATAGGTCCTGAGGTATGAGACTTGGGTGGATAGGTTCCAAGTCAAAGGAGTGAATCAAATGATCTAATGATTCCTGAAGTATGAGACTTAGGCAAATTGGATCTAAGTAAAAGGAGAAAATCCAAAGATTCAATGAATCCTAAAGTACAAGGCTTGGGAGGAGGGGATATAATTTAAAGGATGTGTGATTGGATAAATATTCGATGAGATCAAAAGATGTATGTGCTATTAGAGGAGGATTATCGATGTGGGTAATATGTTGATATTCATATTCATCTATGAGTGGAAAAGTGTGAGGGAAGAAGGATTGATCCCTAGATGTACACTCGACACTCCTTATAGGCTGTAGAGAGAAAATATTCAATGTTTCTCTATCGAGGTTGTAGATTAGTTGATTTGATGAAATATTTACAATTAAATCTTGAAAAGGTTGTGTAAGGATATTATTTGGTATGCGCAACTCAAGGAGTGCACGAATGAAAATGTCTTGACATGTAAGGGTCATGATTGATGAGATGCCTACAAGAGTGATCATTTGAGATATTACATACATGGAAGGCTAAATTGTTGCAAGTTTCCAAACTTCTTGTGGTTTTATTTCTATAACAAGGCTAGATATTCTTTATGATGGACCCTCTTATTGATGATGATTGTCATTTTTTTTTACTGCAAAAAGGTAGTGAAATAATAGAATAAATATCAATGCTGCTTGATGATGGAACCTCTTTTGTAGATTCTACAATTATATCAAGGGTTGAAAGGGATTCTTAAAGAAAGGTCAATATCTCTTTTAAAAATTAAAAGATTATTGTCTGAAATAGTTTCAATGTCTACTTGGATGAACAGAAGAAAATATGGATAAGAGATGGAATGATTTTAAGGGAGAGATACTTGATCGTCATCATGATATCGTTGAGTGTTGGTATGTATAGAAGTGTGTAAAATAACCAATTCTTCATTTGAATTTGTGGAATTTAACGTGTCATCAATCATGAGATCTTCGTCATCAATCTTGAACATAATAATAAAGAGGTGTATAATTATTAGTACAATGGCCTTCCATGTTATGGTATTCACAATATTCTGATGCATTATACCACATAGGATTGGGTTATCTATTATAAAAGGGTCTCGTATGTGTATATTCAATCATGTTATACTTTAATAATTATTGAACGACACCAGTAGACTTTCTCTGAGAAATGTAAATTGACATTCAACTTTCCACTAAGTAGTGTCTACAATACAAGATCTGATGGATTTATAATCGATGTTGTTTTACAATTCATCATGTTCATGAGCCTTTCCCTTTATACCATGGTTAGGAAATGGATTATAAAACACCTTTAGATTATCGTTGGATGTTTTGGTAGATGGTAGGTCTTCAGCCACTATGTCTCTGTTGTCAATGAAGTCTTGGATGTAATTACGAATTTTTTTGCATCTATCTGTTTGATGACCATCAATGCAATGAAAATCATAATAGGTGTTAGGTCTATAACAATATGGATTAGGTTCTCCCTCAAGGAAGGGTTATGTGATAGGGTTGTAGACACCTAAATTCTACACTACCCTGTCATCGATAATTTGTTCTATTCACACTTACAATTTATCATATTAATATCCACTAGTTTAAATATTATTATCATTTAAGTTATCTAATTAAATCCATTCAAACTCATTTCTAAATCCCTTTACCCCAAAATATCTACCATAGACCATTTTAAATCTAAATATTATAATATCCTAACATAATCTATACATTATCCTAAGACATACATTAATATATCTAACTAAACTAACTAAAATATATCCTAAACAAACCCAGGCAAGAATAGAACATAATCTAACCATTTATGACACCGCACCTGATAGCACATCATATTCATAAAACAAATTCATGCTTTTATCCCTCAAATACATAACGAATAAACTTGAATTAGGAAATTGTTTCAATTATTAACTAAATAAACTCGAATAACCCAAAATCACCAACATTTTGGTAAAATGCGAGTGTTTATATAAAAATGTTTTGCAGTCTCATTCAGGGATCATCTACTTACATATTTAAACCTATTATCTACCATCCTTCCATATCTTTGATTGAAAACATTTATCAGTCTTTGTTTAGCATAGTGTTACAATAGGATTGGCTCTATATCATTGTATATAGTTGTTCCCATTTGGAGAATCGTCTTTAGTGTGTCCAAGATATTTAATTTTCTAGTTACAGATCCTCCTTCATTTTTGTATCCATTCAATTCTCTATTAGTGCAATTCATCTTTGTCACTACATCCGCTTTTCATCCAACACCTACACTCACCATTATCAAGCATGATCTTCACTAATTTGTAGATTTTGACAGCTTTAATCTTCATTCAAATCAAGGTAAGACTTTAAATTTACATATTTTATTTATATATTTGAAACATCCATTGTCAAAAATCCTTTAAATTTACACTATAATCAAAATCAAACTGATTAATTTGTCATAAAATTGATCAATTTGTTATAAACACATTATATTTCATGTTGTTTATTTTAACTCAAACACACCATTGATTTATTGAAACATATGTGTTTCTCTAAAATGCTTGTGTTTCCCTATAACACCTATGTTTCCTATCAAACCTACCTATTATAACTTTTATCAAATTATTATTCATCCATTGCATATATTTCTCTAGCCTTTCTAATATACTATTAAGATTGGATTTTATTTTAAATATAGGTGGCCAAACTCATGAGATAACTAGCATTAATTCCCTTCTGATTATTCATCACCCTTTGCATTGGGATAAATACGATGTATTACATGATTTGTAACTTTTTTCTATACATTCAGCCCCTTTAGATCAATTGCAAATCATCTTCAAAACTAATCAGAGGATTTGTGAGGCCACAGATGAGTTTTGAGAGGCCTATTTCGAAATTATTCACATTTGATTTGATTTGGCCTAGTTCAAATACTGCTACGAAGGTGGATTGGAAATTTTTGGCTCTAACATTGAATCAAAAAACCAAACTAAACTCATCAAATAGCCAAAATATCAATATTCCAACTCTACATCTGATTAGCAGTACGACTCAGAGAATGAGTAGCCTAAATGCATCCATGATTTCTTTAGAGACAAGCACACCAATGATTAGGACTCTGACCTCTTTAAAGAATCTGAGATAGATTATCCATATCTCACTTTTGATAACCCATCATCATCTAAAGATTCTAACACTAAATTTGATTCAGATTTCTAGGTTATAGTTTATATATCTAGGTTTTCATTATATGTTATAAATTTGTGATAAAGTCTGAAACTGTCAGAACAATCATTATTTTTATCCATACTATATCATGATTGGCCTTATGTATCACTTGATTGCATAAAAACGTGGGTTGATATGCTTGTCAGGAATCCCCTTAGACTTCCAGGGACTGGCCTTTGCCAGGCAGCCCACTTACTATTTTTACTAAATAAAAAATTGGTGCAGTGTCTTTGATTATAGTTTTATTTGTAGGATGACAGCTCAACTATTTTGAACATGTGGCACAACATCAACACAATTCATACACATCTACAGGTACTAGTAAACCCATCCATTTCGAGGTTTGGTAAGTTTTACTATCTTGTTTATTAGATTAAATTGAAGAGATAAAACTTTTCTAAACATTTTGGCACGCCCGGTGGGACCTTGTCCCTTATTTATTTGATTTATTTTAACAAGTAAAACATCATTTTTATTATTCTCTATATAAAAATCACCTGGGATTGGGTAAATCACCTAGGATCTCCCTGTGTTTTTTAAAACCTAACAATTTGTAATTTTCTTCCTATTTTTTGCTTTATGCTTTATATTTTTTTTCCTAACCTATTTGCAAGGTATTGATTCTAGAGAGCTCATTTTTTGGACTGGTGGAATTTCTTGCTTTGCAAATTGCTAAAATAAAATAAAAAAGGAAGCTTTTTTATAGGTGAGTCCTTATCCTTGTTTTATTTTTTGTAATGCATTTTTTGCTTTTTTGTTCTCATCGAAAAAAATCTTTCATTTTTGGTTTAAAACAAAAAAACACGTCCTTTTTTATCAAAAATCTTTAATTAGGAAGGAAAATTGGCTACATCCACTTATTCTTCCCCCACACACAACCAAACCACTTATAAATTGAAAACACATTTAAAAAAATTCCTACCCAGGTGGATACCTACTTGGATTTGATCACCGAGAGGAGAAGCTGACTAGATGTTCTGGCTGAGTATAATCACTTGTTTGTCGGTATATATTAGCTAAGCACCAAACACCCTTATCACTATGGGACCATGAAGTGATGGGGTAGACCTCAATACAACACCTGTATCGACAACAGTACAGAGTTAGGCCTCACGTACCTTTGGGTATATCAAGGACTCCGCCCCTAAACATACCTCAAACTAGCCCTAGATTTCCATTTCCTAGGACCCTTGTTATTCATTTTACACATTTCACCTTATAATCAAATCAAGAAAACTTAAAAATCTATCTCACTTGTTTTTTATTGTTGTGTGTAATCAACCCATTTTAGTACATTTTTGGATAATTTGTGTGTGTGTGTGTGTTTTCTTACAATGGTACAAACAAGACAACAAGCTCACAATCAAACTACTAAAAATATGTCTCAACCAATATTCACACCTTTGCAGCAAAAAATTCCCTTATCCACTCCATTATCTACACCATTTTTGGAATCTTTATTTACTACCATATCGACACCATCATTTACTACACCATTACAAAAACAAAACCCATTTCATCAACTAATTGTATCAACTCCTCCGACTAATGATCAACAAGCTTGGAATGAAATAGAGGAACAATACAGTGAAGAAATGAGACAATGAATTTTAAAGTTTTCACATCATTTTTGTAGTTAGGATTTCAATACATCTAAATAAGAAAACACTAAACAACCATATTTCCCTAGCTCACAATCAAAATCTTCCGAAGCCACTTTCTTTAAAAGAGGAGACCCTGTTTTCAAAGAAATGTTAGGTTCAAATCCCATTGCCCTTAATGCCTATCTTATAGCTAGGGGTGTTCAACTCCAGCCATTTACACCATAACCATCTACAAACATTCCTTGACCCATGTCTGGTTCCTTAAAATAACTTGAATCCGAACCATTTTGAAGTGCTTTCGACTCTACACATCCTATCAATCAACAATTTATATCTCAACCACCATCTTCAAATGATCCTTCCTCTACCATGGAAATACTTGTTTCATATAAAGGACCTTTTATTCAACAAATACATTTGTATCTGCCTCTTATTCAAATTTAAACTTTAGAAGTTACATCCTCTATTCCTATTTTTAGTCTTCATATGGTTTGTTCTCAGGAAACATCCACCCAACCAAATATATCATCACCTGAACTTTCTAATAGTTCAACGCCTCCGTAAAGTAATATTAGCACTTCATTATCTACCCTCCAGCATCCTCAACTACTCAAAAACTTCTAATGAGTTCCATTATTAGTTTTATTATTTTGTCTCAACCAGCTAGCAGCATTCAGAATATTACAATGTCTATTCTAGCATAAATTCCTTTAATCAATACTAGTGCAATTTCTACCACTCATCTTTTTTTACAATATATACCACAAAAATCATTACCATTAATATTTATACCACAATCTACTCCTACCCAATATATTCTACAATAAGAACCATCTTTTGTGGCCTCTACTATGTTTTTTCAGCAACCACCTCCTTACTCACAACCGTTTCCTTATCAGTATTTACAATCTTCCCAACCTTTGGCATCTCAATAATACATCCCTCAACAAACGCTTCCAGAACAAAAAAATATCCCATCTCAACAATATATTCCATAACATACCCTCCCACAACAATAAATCATCCCCTCTCAATAATACATTCCACAACAAACTCTACCTTAACAACAACAAAATTCCTTCCCAATAGTATATTCCTCAACAAAATATCCCACAATAGAACATACCCCGGCAGAACATTCCTTCCCAATAGTATATTCCTCAAAAAAATATCCCACAACACAACATACCCCAGAAAACATTCGTCAATAATATATTCCTCAACAAAACATACCCTAGCAAAACATTCTTTCCCAACAATATATTGCTCAACAAAACATCCTACAACAAAATGTTCCACAATACAATATTCCACAACAAAACATCCCTTATTAATACCAGATATACTCACAACATGGTCAGTTTACATTTCAACCTAGTACATCTTCACAACAATCCACACTAACTGACCCTCTTCAAGTTCTTATGAATCGGATATCAAGTCTAGAAGTTGCCTCATCTACACCCAAAAACATCCTCTCTTATGATCAAATATGTAATGAAACCATTTACCCATCAGTCCCATACAAATTATACCCTCCTCACTGGGAGATTCCAAAATTCATTAAGTTTTATAGAAAAGAATATCCCCAGTAACATATTTGTGTGTTTTGTCACGCTTGTTATTTAATAGCTCGTTATCAAGACCTTATACTGTGAACCTTTCCAATGTCCTCATTGACCCTTCTCTAGATTGGTACAATAGCATTCCACATTATTCCCTTTTCTCCTTCACTCAACTTGCATAATTGTTCTTAGAACAATTCTCTATAAACATAGCCTGCAAAGTCACCATCCATGACCTTTACGCTATCAAATAAAATTGAGGATGAGTCCATTGCTAATTTTTTTGCCTAGTGGAGGGTTATAATCAATTAATTATCCTTTACATTACCACAAACTGAGTTGATTGAAGTGTTTTGTCAATCATGCACCAAACACATGTCATCAACATTACAAATTCAATCATTCGAGACCTTCATTGAAGCCTTTAATATGGCCCAAAAATTAGAATTGTGTGCTCTAGAAGATGGTCATGTTAAGCTTTGACCTAAAAAACTATGAACCAAGTTTCCTTCGAAGTCATCCTCTAGTCCTGAAAAATCTAAATCGGTTGTTAATGTCATAGTAGTCAAGTCGGCTCCTAAATAAAATCCTACCATTGAATTTTCCCATCCACAACGTAATTACACACCAATTAGAGATAATTATAGTGCATTCTTTGACAAACTACTTTTTACAAATATGATATCTCTCCCCCCTATCTAACCTATTAACACATCTGTATCTAAACCCTTGTGGTATCAGGACAATGATTATTGTAAATACCATAGGGTCAAAGGACATGACATATAAAGGTGTTAGATGCTCCACAATGTTCTTCAGAATTGGATTGATAAGGGTGAACTTCATTTGGATAATCCCAATGCACCCCCAAACCAAAACCTTTGCATATTTAAATAATCCTTTCCAAATCATCCTCCATTTACTAATCAACCACAAACCAATGATGTCCATATTTATCATACCATTAATTTCATTACTAAATTAACACATGTTCTTGAATTCAAAATAATACCTATATCTACTGAATCAACATCCACATCTATTGAACCGAAAAACCCACTTGTGGAAGAAACGTCTACACCCACATAATCAGAGATGACAACAGAAATGCTTATTCAACCTAAACTTGTATCTATTGAATTCTTGTATGTTATCTTACCATTACAATCACAAGTAATTATCAATCCTATTTCCTTACCAATTTCACTCTCTAGTATAGATACCCCTATAACTCCACCCTCATTTGCAATCATAACTATGATACCTCTTGAAACATTCTTAACACAACCATCTCCACCTAAACCGACTTTGGGCCATACTAGCCCTCATCATACAAAACCAAACAATCCAAAACCAATACAACCCTCAAACCATTTAGATTATATTAACCACATAATTCAAACTCATCTTCCTTCATTAGCATCAAATTTAATAAATACACCCAACTCATCCAAAACCTCAAGGGAACCCAATAAACAAGGTGTGATCCAAGTCTTTAAAATTTCTTATTATGATTAGACATACCATTTCTGTGGCCCTCCGTCTTTTCTTCCACTTCCTCGTAGAAAGGTCATTTCCACTTTTAGTGATCCTATTATCATGTTAATTCCTAGGCCTTCCTATCAAACTCCCGTGACAGGAATTCATAAACAAGACACCATTCAAGAGTTTAACAGCCCCTATTATGTTCCCCCATATCAAAATCCCCTACGTCATCCTAGATCTCTTATACCTAGGAATCAGCCCATCATTTTGGGTCCAAAACTTGCCTATCAAACTGTAATTAGTAGCTCTTATCCCTCATTTATCACAACACTCAAGATCCCTTAATAACCAACAAAACAACAACCTCTGGTCAAACTCTTACTTCCGTTGGAGGATAAGATATATGAATCTCCATCGTCATTTGCATATGGACCGAAAGGTCGTTATGCATCTATTTTTGAAGACTTCCTTCAACAATCACTCATAACATTACCACCACTAAAATTACCTAACCCACGAGGATGGAAACCCATTTGGTACGAATTTAATGCCCTATGAAAATATCATAGAACACGAGGTCATTTTATTGAGAATTGTAAAGCCTTCCACATGATTACACAGAAATTGACACTTCTGGCTTCCTTACCAACATCGACATCTTTTCTTCCTTCCAAACCACATGCAACATTAACATCAACATTGTCATCGTTCTTATTAAAATATAAGGAACCTATTTCTGAAACTCCTTCCCATAAAGTTAATGTTGTTCATATTACTACTCGTTCATAGAACTACAACACAGATCCATCTGAGTCTAAAAAAGATAAAACCTACATAGCAATACCTCCACCACCACAAATATTTTTCCAATAAAATAAACCCAAATTATCCATACATGTGGCTCCCAAAATATCAGGCCCAATAATGTCACCGAAAACCAAGGTTTCTATGCTCGTTGCACCACCTTCAACATCCACTATAATACAAAAGGTTACATCAAGCTCCTTTCAAAATTTCACTATATGAACTGATACAAACATCACCACTTCACAAAAAACAATGGTAGAAGCCATCCAATCAATAACAATACCTTCAAATGATCCATAATATTTTAGAAACTTTGTAGGAGCTCTCAAAGCATCTGTTGCTATATCATTCCAACCATCCAAAATACCTTCCCTCAAACCAGAAGATCATGACTTACCACTCTTCATCACATCTCAAATTAATGATGTCTGTATAAAAAGAGTAATGATTGATAGTGGTTCTACTATTAACATTATCTCCTACCTTGCTTTTGATCAACTTAAATTACCCAATATTGTTGTCACCCAAACACCAGTCTTATTACGGTCCTTCAATGATACTATCACACCCACGTTAGGCACTGTCATCTTACCACTAAAATTTAGTGTAAAACTTCTCCCATAATTCTTCTACATTATAGAAGGAGAGTTTCAATATAATATGTTATTACGATGCCCATGGATACACACTATGCGGTGTGTTCCATTAACTCTTCATCGTTGTCTCAAGTACAAACATGAGGTTCAAACATTCATTGTTCCTACATATCTGAATCCGTTCACTGATTGTTACATGATGTATCATCCAAATGATGCACTTATTCCCAAATCCATGTTTGTATCATCTAATGAAGCTTCCACTAGCACGTCTATTCCTTCTTATAAATTACCAAATGATTCTTCTCTTAGTGGTGTTGTATAATGCCTCAAGCTGGATGGATATTGTCTCCTCATGTTTCCTCACATTCCTTCACCAAAAACTTATGGTCACCCCAAAAAATAACCCACGTAGGACCCTAATGTGGGATATGTTATCTCTTATAATCCATCTTATCTCAAAATGAATTTTTTTTAAGGGGTACTTGATCATCCTTCATCTAGTACTATTGATCAACACCATGTCATGCCCTTCACATTAGATTTTAAATCTTTAGATAATCCAAATTTCACTCGTATGTATCTTCACCATTTTGCATGGAAAGGTCTCAGCCTCGGGCATTATGAAAAGGGGATACATTATGTGGTCATCCAATGTTTCCTTAAAACTAATGAAAAATATGGTTTAGGTTATAAAATATTCAGTTCATAAAAATCCAAGGCCACCACATCAAAACTGGCTACATCTATGCTCGTAACTATATTAGACTCATCATCTCCAGCATCCTCTTAAGACCCTATAGACCTAGATGACATTGCACCCATCCCACCTAACTTTTTTTAATTCAATATCATATCCTTAGGACCACTCACTTATCAATCTAACCAAAATACTAAACAAATATGTCTTCTTTGGCTAGAAATGGTTGAGGGAGATTTACCTGTCATAATTATCCTTTAATGTCATGATGACCAGGATATCCTTTTGCATATGGGAGGTGAAGATCACTTCCTTCATAAAACCTTACCATCTGAAACATCAATTCTCCTTAATGAATCCACCATCAACGTTAACTTATGAACCTCTCAAGATCCTCGTATAGTTAAAGTTGGCCAATCATTGAGTCGACAATAACTCGATGACTTCACTTCATTTTCATCAAAATATTATCAAGCCTTCACTTGGGCATAAATTGATATACCTAGAATTGATCCTAATATTGTCATACACAATATTGTCACATATATAAATGTTAATCTAGTCAGACAAAAACTTCATAAAATGTATCCCCACATAGCTCTTCTTATTAAGGAAGAGTTGAAATGTATTTTATCCACCAATTTTATCATACCTATTGATTATCCACAATGGTTTTATAATATTGTTCCTGTAACTAAAGCATCTAGAAAGTTACGTATCTGCACAAATTTTAGGGATCTCAAACTCGCTTGTCTAGAAGATGATTTCCCCCTTCCAAACATACATCAGCTCATTGACCTAACAGCTGGCCATGAAATGCTTTCCCTCATGGATGGTTTTTTAGGCTATAATCAAGTTCGTATCACTACTGATGATCAACATAAAACCTATTTCATCACCCCTTGGGGAACCTTTTGTTACCATGTTATGCCATTTGACCTCAAAAATGTAGGAGCTACCTATCAGTGAACCATAGCCTACATTTTTGATGACCTCATTCACAAAACAGTCAAAGATTATGTTGATGTTATTTTAGGAAATTCCAAATGACGCAAAGATCATCTTACTATCCTTGATTCAATCTTCACTCGTCTCATCCAATATTATCTTCATCTTAATCCCGCAAAATGTGTTTTAGGTGTCCTCACTAGTAAAATTTTACGGTTTATCATATCTATTTGAGGTATTGAATTTGACCCAGCTAAGGTTAAGGACATCATTGAAATGCCTCCTCTATATAATCTCACACAATGACACATCCTTCAGGGAAAGTTACAGTCCATACGAAATTCCATATCACAACTCTCTGATTGTTGTCAACCTTTTCATTATCTCCTCTGTAAGGACATATATTTTCACTGGGATTTTGATTTTCAGAAGGCCTTTGACAAAATTAAACAGTATCTCTTATCACCTCTTGTTCTTACTTCACTGTGTGAAGGAGATTCAATTTACCTATACATATCTACTTTAGAACATGATCTTTAAGCCATGCTCACACATCGTGATAGTTAGAGTTGAGAACAAGCCATATATTATGTCAGCCACACACTCTATGAATATGAAACCCGTTACACCAAATTAGAGAATCTATGTTGCACTTTATATTTCACCACTTCCAAGTTGCGTCATTACCTTCTTAATCATAAAATGTATGTTATCACCAGTTTTAATCCCCTAAAATTTATACACTCTAAACTATATCATAGTGATCATATCACTTAATGGTTTATACTTATGAATGAGTTTGATTTATAACTCATTTCATAAAAAAACATTAAGGGCCAAGCTATTATAGATCAACTCGTTGATGCTCCCTTACCAGAAAATCAACCTCCTTGTGAGTATTTTCTAGATGAATCCAATAGTAATGTCAATGAATACAAATTCATCCCTATCAAGATGACTCTCTTCTTGAATGGTTACAAATGTCAGGAAGGGGTAGGAGTGGGTGTCATTATCATCCATCCTTGGGGTATTCCTATTCCATTATCATTTAAACTCAATTTCAAGTGCACTAATAATATGGCAGAATATGAAGCTTTAATCATGGGTATCACTACTATTATTCTTCTAGGTGTTCATATCTTAGACATCTATGGAGATTCATAACTTGTTATCAGTCAAGTCAAAGGAGAATATCAATGTAAAAATGAAATCTTACAAAATATAAAGCTAATGTGAAATTTCTCCTCGGTGCTTTTGATCATTACACCATCCAAGTTATCCCATGATCTTCTAATAGGTTTGCAGATATAAAAAGCCTCTTTAGGAGCCCTCAACCCATTAGAAACAAAAGAGTCAAAAGAAAACACTAAAGTATCTAGCATTGTTCAACGATTAGATCATCCTTCACATAAAAATGAACTTCCTCCTATCAATATCATTGATGATAATCCAACCAATTTATGGTATACTCAGATATATGGCTATCTCACTGAATCCAAAATTCATTTTGATTTATCACATAACGGTAAACGACCATTTCTTCAATGTGTTATTCACTTTGTCATTATATATGGTATTATTTACAAACGTAGTTTTGACTATATCTTATTAATATGCCTTAAGTCACATGAATCAATCAAATCCATTGAAGAAGTCCATGATGGTATTTGTGGAGGTAATTTCAGCGAAAAAATTGTTGCTAAACCTGTTATACAACTAGAGTGTTACCGGCCCACTATCACAAGGGATTGTTGTGATTACATTAATAAATGTGTGAAATGTCAAATTCATTCATATTTGATCCATGCCCCTTGTTAGGGAGAAAAAAATTTAGGTGGAAAAACTTATGGATTTCTTGCCAATGCTCTAGGAATCTAAGTCCCTCTACTTAACTGGTGTAGCTTCTATATATGCATGCACGAGTAAAGGTGGATTTTCCTAGTGGCCTTATGGTTGGGGATCCAAGAGGGAAATTCCACTGACCCTATGATAAAGCTATAAAATTATTTATAAAGAATAATTTTTCAAGAGAGAAAGAAAGGGAGTGAGAAAAGAGAAGAGGAGATTAATGGCATGGGTATAAAATCAGAGTTCCACACTCATTAACCAAAAAGTTCACACACGCATTAAAGTTAAGAAGAAACAATCCTGCAAATGGCAACAAGATGAGATAAGATTGAGATCTCAAAGTTTATAAAATATCCTCATCAAAAAAGGCATGAAACTCCTTCTTGTATTGATGCTTAAACATAAGTTGTACATAGTGTGGGAGTGGAAGAAATTTGAGAGTGGAGGAAAGTAGAAGAAAATGGCTATCTCCTTTGCTTTCTTTAAGTACAATACACTCTTGATTTTACAAGATCAATTGCCAAACATTTGAAATGGGAATGGATTTATAATTTACAGAATGAGAGATGACTCATCATCTACCCCCCAATGGCTTTTCATATGTCCTCGCGCAACTTAAAACTTTTAAACTTCCTAGGAGAATATTAAATCCCTTTTTATAACATAAAGGTGACTTTTACATTAGAAGCATAAAGTTTATTTTTTAATTTTACTAAAGGAAATATAAAAAGTGCATCCCCCCAACTAAGAATTAGAACATGGAGGAGAGAGAAAGTAGGGGGAGATAAGAGAGGAGAGAAATAAGGAAGAAGAAGGGGGAAGAAACACTGATGAAAAATAATCTGCCTTTGATGAAGTTTGCATCTCCTTCTAGATGATCCAATGATATTTTCTACTGTAGTGAACTCTGCATCTCTAAACTCTTTATACCCTAAGAAATTATTTCATCTTCGCTCACAGACACTTGTTGAGTTGAATGAATTATTCTATCGATGACCGCAATTCTGACCTTGCATATGATATGCCAGTGACCCAAAAAATCTAGTGAGTGTCGAAAAACATTGTTGAATTCCCTAAGACGAGTCTCAAAGTCCTTATGAGCAATGTCCATGGATGATCCCAAATGATGGTGTTGACTTGAATGAGCATCCCTCTACGTTCCATTATGCCAAAATTTCCCTTTGAGTGTAACTTACTAATTAATAATAAGTGTCTAGCTGGAAGGCTTACAATTTTTAGTGGGAGGTGATTTTTGCCTCTTCTTGACCATCACGATGAGATGACCTCCCTCATTCAATATTGTGCACACTACCTTCACCTCAGCTACTTCTTGGGTTGACTTATTATTTTTAGTAAGCACCCATATAGGGAACTTACTATTTTTAGTAAATGGTCATTTTAACTATTTTCTTCTCCTGAAAATCATTTTGGCTTCTTAGTAATCTTAATTACACACTTCCTTTTTCATAGCCACTTTTGATAACGACTTTCCAAACATAGCGAGTTTGTATAGGAAAACTTACTATTTTTATAAAGTGGACTTCCACTGCTCGATTTGCAACAGAACATTTTTTTTAGAATTGGCTCGTCATCATGATCACATCCTTTAAAACTCACATAATTTTTCCCACTAGAATTCCTGGAAATAAAATTTAAAATTTTCACCTAGTAGAGACTTCGAGCACAGAGCTGCCATGGTGGCCATTAATGGAGCTCAAAATTTGTAGGTCTTGTTTTTTTCTCCATTTATGATGAAAACAAATCCATTGTGATAGTTTTTTCATTTGGAGTCTGTGTGTAATTTTTTAGCGTGTTTCTATTGTCGAATTGATGGGAAATCTGACAAATGTGAGCCAGTGCATGAATTGGGGATTTTTTTGGAACAAATGTTTTAAGGCACCATTCGACCCCCTGTTTGTTACATCTTTATTGTCTTGAAAAATGTGGAATTCTGCAAAATATGAAACCTCAATCCAACTTGTATCTTTCAAGATATGAATATTTTTCGATTGGGTGACTTCATGGTTATCTGGAAAAAAATATTCATTCCCTCCTCGTTCTTCATTTCTTCAACACTTTTGATCAATCCTTCCCCTAAGACCTAGGTATTTTCATGGATTTTAGTGTTTATTTGTTGTGGTAGATCTAGTTCAGAGAATTAATAGCAGACCGGGTGTCTAGACAATCATGAACAAAGCCATGGTAAGGTATGAAGTTGTGAAGAGGAAATGGGGGGAAATAACGGCTATGTGCCATATTTGAATTATTAAAAAAATTCACAGCAAGGGTGGGGAATATTTTTTCATGTTTGATGTCCATCACCTAAAAAGGGATGTGAGAGACATTAAATTCCACAGTGAGCAAGGTGATGACACATGGCAAAGATCTGATGGTTGAGAACGGAGGCTTGACAAGCACCTAGGGGCTGGAAATTCACTCTTGAAGAGGTCATATGAGTGACCGGGAGTCTTTTTAGGGGATGGGAACATTTTTCCATGTTTTATTTCACTCACCTCAAAGGGACATGAGGGACATCAAATTCCACAATGCTCCAGGTGATGACATGTGGCGGAGCTCCGAGAATGAAGGTTTTAAGCTCCCACAAGCACTTGGGGGTTGAACTGGCTATCCTAGAGGTAATATGTGAGATTAGAGGGCTTAACGGGGGCTAGGTAAATTTTCCCAACCTTGGTTTCCATGACCTTGAGGGACATCAAGGACACAAAATCCCGCCAAGCTCCTAGAGCTTAAAATTTGACTAATTCCTGAACCTTGAGGACAACTTGGCGATGATGATAACTTGAGATCTCAATGGAATTTTTTGGAAAACATTATATGATCCTAACTGTAAATGGCCTTTTGAATCCAATGGTGGGGGTATCATGTCTTTATTCTTCAATTTGATCCCTGAAAAAGTAGATTTTTTATGTGGTACTCTAGTTGTGTCGGAGAAAAACTACCTGCAGACCTAATGTGCCAAAGTGTTATGAAAAAACTTATTTCACTATCTTATAGGGCTTGGAATTATCATTCCAAAGATTTTTTTTCTCCTAACTCTTTCTGGAGATCTCAAAATCACCTTCCAAAGTGCAGCGGTTGTTTTGGCATGTGTACTAACTAGGCCTATGAACCCTAATTTTGGCGAAAGTTCCACAACTTCTCGGAGCCCTTCCAAAATATTTCTGAATCATTTCCATGATATCCCAAGACCTTTGAATCACCTTCACATACACTTTGGATCTTCTTATCCTCTCCATGGGGTTGCTCCATCCCTATGAAGCCTAGTGATAGCCCTTCCCACAACTTCCCATAGCTTAAAACTTTTAATGAACTCCTAAAATCACCTAGTGGGAATGAATTGACTTTCCTAAATCACCTAGGGGAATGAGATAACATCAGTCAGGAGGTCACTTGGACTAGCTAGATAGACCTGGGTTGTCTTGGAATGATAGGAATTAAAAACCTAAACACAATGGTATAGTTGTCATGCTCGAAAATTGTTACTTTCCTTGTTACAAATTTACATGACGGCAGTTGGCTCTAGCTTGGGGACATGACGTGGACTGAGTGTAGTGAAGACATGGCATGAGGAATCAAAAATCTCAATTTTAGACCATATGATCCATTAGCCAGTGCCTTATCCATTGGGCCTTGCAGAGTCATGTATAATTTATGAGAGAGAAGGATAACGAAGAAGGAAACACACACACACACACACACACAAAATGACAGAAAGGAAACACACGACACACAACAAAAAGGGAAACACACCTAGAAATCACTTATGGTACAAGGCAAGGGAAAACCCACTTTCACTGACGCATTTTTTATTCCTCAAAATTTACCCCTAAAGAGGCAACACAGAATGATGATTTTCTACAAAGCCATTAACTGGTTCCAAACAGTATCCTCCTCTCCTTAAGTGTTTATGAAATTTGGGTGCTTTCATGACCATACGTGTTTTTTTGTAGGATCAATTCCATGCAAGCTTCTTAATGCTCAGGTATTCACTTAGAAATTCCACTACCTTCATCCTCTTTGAAATTAGTTTCAGAGTGCCAATTACATTCAACATTTATCCACGTAGTTGATTCTTCATTGAGCATCCTATCAGTGCCACAGGGATGATTTTCATTGAAATTACTTGAATTCCAAATTCTTTTCTTTCCCATGTCTATGCTCATTGACCTCTTTTCTATGAAAAACCTTAGACTTATTCTTTTTCTCTACTCCATTGTGAGGTGCTTGAGTACTGATGAAAGGATTGCAAGTGACCTCATACTTGTCTTGTATTTCCATGGCATGAGTTAAGAGATCTATAATCAGCTTGGGGTATTTTGCAACTTCCACTGCATCTAATATTTCTTACAAAGAGATCTCCTTTGTTACTTTCCACAGCTTATCTTTACACGCCTTCAAAGAATATTTATTTTACAACTCAAGGGAACTATCTGGAGGGGTTACTTCATTATCTTGGGAATCACTACATTCTATCAATCCTTCATCAAGAGGAGCTTCAGCTTCAAAGGCCTCATAACTCCTTTCTTTGATTTCTTCATCAGGGAAAGAGTCTTCTTCTTTGAATGGGAGAGAAAATATCTCCATTTCATCATTGCATCCATTAATCATTGGCTCAGGAGGGCATAATATTTCTCATCTTGCTTTGTTTCAACATGGCCAACCTTCACATTGGTTAAGTCATTCAAATCATTTTCCCACTTTTCTTACAAATTCATGGTTTGCATTAGGAGTTCAAGACTGAGCTCAGGGTCTTTTGTTTCTTCTGTGGCTCTTAGCAGTTCTTGAACAAATGGTTCTTTCCCATTGTTTGAGGGCTCATTACAAATTATCTTGGTCTCTTCCTGGGTGACATGATCAAGGGAGTCCTCATCTTCAAATGGGAATGAGAATATCTCTTTATAAAGGATAAACACATAAGCTGATTTTTCTACTTGAAAATCATCAAGAACCATTTCCTCTTCTTCATGGTTTGCATCATCCGGAAATTCAGGGCTGCCTTATTGTAACTCAAATATCCTTAATGCTTCTTCAAGTTCCATACCTCTCTGGGAAGGCATGTCTGGACTTATCAAGATGGAAATATCATCTTCTTATTTATTCATTATAAAAATATTCATCCTCTTGCTATCTTGTTACAAAATGTTAGCTTTTGGGCTTCTAGACTTTCACACCATGTACCTTGTCTTCTTCTCAAGAAGTAACTTCTCCATGTCTCCCTTTACTGGTATGGTTACCTATGACCAAATCATCTGAATTTTCCCTCCCAAGTCTAGGCAGATACTTTTACTTAGCAACATTCCAAATGAGGTTAGGACGTCTGCTACCAAAATCATCGTTGAAACTTTCTTGTTTGCAAATCTAGTAAGAGCCACATGTGCATCTTTGACCTTCCCTACAAGTGGGACCTCTTTTGAATCCGAGGAGTAACAAGAGCCACCAAGTGGAGTTATGGTAAGTTTGAGAGCCTTTGTGACCTTCAAATGCATCATGTTGTCTAAGGCACCAGAATCTATTATGTAATTGTTCAGTATATATTCTCCAACAAGAAGGGAAACGTAGAAAGGATCAACCTTATCAATCTTGGATAAACTTAAAGAGAGCATGTTTTGTGAGGGAGGCATAGGTGGGTTTGGCAACATGCCTTTGGAACTAGAAGTTACAGCATTGGGTGTTAGACTACCACTCCTGATATATCAGGAAAACCTCTTAAATTGTTCAGGACAAGTCTACAAATATTCAATTTCAGTAATTTGGACTTTGTCTTTTCTTACATATTCTATGAAATCAAAAGGAGCGTATGAAAGTACGGGTGATGAAGGGACTATTTTGAGAGTCGGGATAGGTTTGGAAGCAAGAGTAGATTTTTGGGGAACAGAGGGGATCTTGAAATGTACACTAGGAGCTTTCAAAGAACTATATTTTATAGGAGAAAATTTAGATTTATAATTAGAATAGGCATCAAAAGACTTACTTGGAATTGTTAGAGAATTCTTATTTGCTATAAGATCAGGCTTCAACAATGTAGACTCCATGGAGGGTGGGACTGGATATCCTCAACTAATTATTTTATTTTTCCGAGTCACCACTGGAGTATATTCAGACTTTTTTTCTTTGCAACAGTGGAGGAAGATCCCCCTTTCTCAGACTGAGAATGAGTGAATATTGCACATGAGAAGCTAGGTGCATCATCTTCGTCATCTTCATTGCTTCCATAATATTCATAGAATCTTATTTGTGTATCATTCTTAAACTCAACACTTTATAAGAAATCATCATCTTCACTTTTTTGTTCAAACTCCTCATCATTTTCCTTATTCCTACAACTTGCATTAACAAGGGTGGCCTCCAAGGAGATCCTTTTGGGTGCTCCTGCAATCTGATTTCTATTGTTTCTTTGAGAATAAAATCATTCAAATATTTCCCTCTTCAATGATGTCATCTCATTCACTAATTTTTGCAGCATTGGATCTGTTCTCTCATTTTTAGGATGTTGTGTCTTTCTCTATGATGGATTCTTGATCTTTCTAGAGAGGATGATATTGTCATCAAGTTCAACAGCCATCCTTTATGCTTCTATAATGTTCCTTGGTTGAAATATTCATAGGAGAAATCCTACCTCCGGTGATTGATCATTAATGAAGAATCTCTTGACATTGTTTTCATATGGTGAATCCTCTTCAGGTATCATGCGAAGTAACTGTTCAAAATGAGCCACAAATTCTCTCATTGTTTCACCTTCTCCTTTCTTCATTTGAGCCAAATGCACCAAGAGGTCTTGACACTCAATAAATTTAAATATTTCCTCAAAATTCCTTTTGATGTCATTCCAACAAGTGATGGATCGAGTAGGTAGGAGTTAGAAACATTCCACTTCTTTTTCTTGGAGGGACTTCATGAACAATCTTAAAGAGACATCTTCATGTTGGACACCAAGAATCCCACATGATGTGGTGAAGGCTGATATGTTCTCTTCAGGGATTTGTGTGCCATCAAATTTGAACTTTGAAAATTTCTTACGGGAACTTGTTGGTAGATCATGAAGAGGTGGTTCAAGAGTGAATGGGCCTATATTTATTCCCCATGGAACAATGGGTTGAGGTCTTTCTGCTTCATCTGCCATTATTTCCACTTCAACTTTTACTTCAAAAAATTATTATTCAAATTCTAGCACTAAAAATATCTGTAATAGGAATATGAAAATACATTATGGAATACGAAAGGTAACTTGCAAGAAATTGAAAGTGTAGCCTTCAGCAATGGATTTTCATGAACTTTTTTTTTGTTTTTTCAATATTTCATTGTTTTTACTTTTGGAACTTGCCTTCATATTTGGGGTGTAAATGATGTTAAATCTGCCCCACGATGGATGCCAAAAATTGTTGATGAGAAAAAATTTTGGGTTCACAAACTTGTGGATTTATTGCCAATGCTCTGGGAATCTAAGTCCCTCTACTTAACCGGTCCAGCTATCGTATATGCATGCATGAGTAAATGTGGATTTTCCTAGTGGCTTTGTGGTCATGGATACAATAGGGGCACTCCACTGACCTTGTGGAAAAGCTAGCAATTTCTTGCTAGAGAATACTTTATCAAGAGATTGGGAAAGGGAGTGAGAAAATAGAAGATGTGATTAATGTCATGGGTAGAAAATTAGATACCCACACCCAATAAACAGAAAGTTCACACACATATTAAATTTAAGAAGAAACAATCCTGCAAATAAAAACAAGACAAGTTAATATTGAGAACTCAAAGTTTCTAAAATATCCTCATCAAAAAGGGCATGAAACTCCTTCTAATTGTATTAATACTTAAACATAAGTTGTACATAGTCCTGGAGTGGAAGAAATTTGAGAGTGGAGGAAAGTAGAAGAAAATGGTTATCTCCTTTGTTTTCTCTAAGTACAATGCAATCTTGAGTTTACAAGATCAATTGCCAAACATTTGAAATGGGAATAGATTTACAATTTACATAATGAGAGATGGTTCGTCATCTACCCCCCAATGGTTTTTCATATGTCCTTGTGCAACTTAAAACTTTTCAACTTCCTAGGAGAATATTAAGTCCCTTTTTATAACATAAAGGTGAATTTTACATTAGAAGCATAAATTTTCTTTTTTAATTTCATTAAAGGACATCTAAAAATTGCACCCCCCAATGAAGAATCAGAACGTGGAGGAGAGACAAAGTAGGGGGAGAGAAGAGAGTTGAGAAACAAGGAAGAAGAAGGGGAAAGAAACACTGATGATGAATAATATTCCTTCGATGAAGTCTGCATCTCCTTCTAGATGATCTCATGAGGTGTTCCACTGTAGTGAACTCTACATCTCCAAACTCTTTATACCATTAGAAATTCCTTCATCTTCGCTCACAGACACTTGTCAAGTTGAATGAACTATTCTTTTGATGACCACAATTCCAACCCTGCATATGATATACCTATGACCCAAACAATCTAGTGAGTGTCAAAAGAAATTATTGAATTCCCTATGACGATTCTCAAAGTCCTTATGAGCAATGCCCATGGATGATCCCGAATGATCATCCCTCTATGTTCCATTGTGCCAAAATTGTCCTTTGAGTGTAACTTACTAATTAATAGTAAGTGTCTAGATGGAAGGCTTACTATTTTTAGTGGGAGGTAATTTTTGCCTCTTCTTTACCATCATGATGAGATGAACTCCTTCATTCAATCTTGTGCACACTACCTTCACCTCAGCCACTTCTTGGGTTGACTCACTATGTTTAGTAAGCACCCATATAGGGAACTTACTATTTTTAGTAAGTGGTCACTTTCACTATTTTCTGCTCTGGACAATCATTTTGGCTTCCTGGTAATCTTAATTACACACTTCCTTTGCCATAGCCACTTTTGATGACAACTTTCCAATTTCAGCGAGTCTGTATAGGAAAACTTACTATTATTAGAAAGTGGACTTCCACTACTCAATTTATGAAGGAACATGTTTTTTTGGAATCGGCTCATCGTCACGATCATGTCCTCCGAATTTAACATAATTTTTCCCACTAGAATTCCTGGAAATAAAATTTAAAATTTTCACCTGACAGTGGCTTCGAGCACAGAGCTACCATGGTGGCCATTAATGGAGCTCAAAATTTACAGGTCTTGTTTTTTTCTCCATTCATGATGAAAACAAATCCATTGCACTATGTTTTTCTTTTGGACTCTATGTGCAAGTTTTTATCTTGTTTCCATTGTCATATGGATGGGAAATCTAGTAAATGTGATTCAGTGCACGAAATGGGGATTTTTTTGGAACAAATGTTTCAAGGCACCATTCAACCTCCCATTTGTTACATCTTGATCATCTTGAACAATGTGGAAATCTATAAAATATGACACCTCAATCCAACTTGTATCTTTCAAGATATGAAGATTTTTTGATTGGGTGACTTCATGGTTATCTGGAAAAAATCTTCATTTTCTCCTTGTTCTTCATTTCTTAAACACTTTTGATCAATCCTTCCCCTAAGACATATTTATTTTAATGTATTTGAGTGTTTATTTTTTGTGGTAGATCTGGTCCAAAGCATCAATGGTAGGTCAGGTGTCTACACAATCATGAACAAATCCATGGCAAGGTATGAAGTTGTGAAGAAGAAATGGGGGGGAAATAACGGCTAAGTGTCATATTTGAATTATTAAAAAAATTAACAGCAAGGGTGAGGTGTATGTTTTCATGTTTTATGTACCTCACCTCAAAGGGATGCGAGGGACATCAAATTCCATAGTGAGCAAGGTGATGACACGTGGCAGAGATCTGACAGTCAAGAATGAAGGTTCGGCAAGCACCTGGGGCTAGAAATTCACTGTTGAAGACATTATATGAGTGACCAAGAGTCTTGTTAGGGGATGGGAACATTTTTCCATGTTTTATGTCCCTCATCTCAAAGGGACATGAGGGACATCAAATTCCATGATGCTCCAGGTGATGACATGTGGCAGAGATCTGACGATGAAGGTTGTAAGATCCCACAAGAACTTGGGGGTTGAACTAGAAATTCTAGAGATCATATGTGGGCTTAGAGGGCTTAAAGAGGGCTGGGAAAATTTTCCCAACATTTATTTTCCTGGCCTTGAGGGATGTCAAGGACACAAAATCCCGCCAAGCTCTTAGAGCTTAAAATTTGACTAACTCCCGAACCTTAAGGACAACTTGGCGACAATAATAACTTGAGCTCTCGATGGACTTTTTCAGAAAAAATTTATGTGATACTGACTTAAAATGGACTTTTAAATACAATGTTTGGGGTCTCATGTCTTTATTATTCCATTTGATCCCTAAAAAATAGGATTTTTAATTTGGTACTCCACCTGTGCATGAGAAAATCTGCCTGCAGACATAATGCACTAAAGTGTTGTGAAAAAATTGATTTCACCATCTTTTAGGGCTTGGAATTATATTTCCAAAGATTTTTTGTTTTCTCCTAACTCCATCCATAGCTCTTGGGATCACCTTCTGAAGCACAGCGGTTGTTTTGGCATGTGTATTGACTAGGCCTGTGAACCCTAATTTTGGTGAAACTACCCCAAATTCTTTGAGCCCTTCCAAAATATTCCTGAATCATTTCCATGATGTACCAATACCTTTAAATCACTTCCACATCCACTTTGTATCTTCTTCTCCTCTCCATGGGGTTGTTCCTGCCTTAGGAAAGCTAGTGATATCCCTTCCCACAACTGCCTGTAGCTTGAAAATTTTAATGAACTCCTAAAATCACCTAGTGGGAATGAATGGAATTTCCTAAATCACCTAGGGGGATGAGATAAAATCATTTGGGAGGTGACTTAGACTAGTTGGGTAGACTAGGGGTGTCTTGGAATGATAGGACTTGAAAAAATTAACACAAGGGTATAGTTGTCATGCTCAGAAATTGTTACTTTCCTTATTGCACATTTGCATGACAACATCCCCAGTCAAACAGTACAACCTACTCGAGACCTATGGCCATTCTCTCAATGGAGTTATACTTCATTGGAGCTATCAACCCCAAGTCATGTTAGTAACATCATTCCATTATCATAGCTACTAAATATTTCACCAAATGGGTTGATTAAATCCCCTTAACATCGACTAAGTCAAGACCGATTATCAATTTCATACATCAACACATTATATGTCGTTTTGGCATCCCACATAAGATTATCATAGATAATGGAAAATATTTTTAAAATAAATAAGTTAAAAACTTTTATGACACCTTCAATATTAAACTCATCTTTTCATCACCATATTATCCTCAAGAAAATGGATAGGTTAAAGCCTCTAATAAAACACACAACAAGATTTTTATGAAAACATTAAACAATGTAGGAATAAATTGGCATCTACAAATATCGTTTACTCTTTGGGCTTATCAAACTAGCATCTGCACACCTACACGAGGAACACCCTATTCACTTGTTTATGGCCTTGAAGCCATTGTACCTCTTGAAATCCAAATCCCATCACTTCATGTGTCCCTCTAGGACTTTATCCTTGACGAAGAATATCGACAAGATTGTTTTAGAAAAACTTTAACTATTAGATGAAAAACATATGATGGCTCTTGAACATCATCAATTTTATCAAGAAAAAATTAAAAAGGCATATAACAAATGTGTTAAAGAACATGACTTTAAATTTGATGATCTTATGCTTAAAGAAAATAAAAATTTCACTCAATTAAAACAGAGTAAATGTGGAAAGTTTTCCCCTAATTAGATCGGTCCATACATTGTTACTCATAAATATGGGTTAGGATTGTACCATCTCACTTCTCTTAATGGTGAACCTAAAGCAGAACCTTATAATTCCTTACACTTGTGGCCTTTCTTTTGTTAAATGTTTGATTTTCATGATAGTAGTTACATCTTATCATTCCATGAAAAACATCCATCATACCATATTAGTGATTTGAAAGTGTGTGGTTATCTTTCATTATCCTAAAACACCATAAAGATGAGCACCACAGCTATGTTCATCACATATTTCTCTATGGATAAGTTCCTCTTTAGTAGGAACCCCATCATCACTACATTCATTCCCCTGTATCAATTAAAAGGGAACATAATAGGGTGTATGAATGTGTAAATCGTATGTGCACCATTTCCCCTCCTCGAAATGATCTATTAGAGATTTTCCCTCAACTAAAAATATATGTATCAAAATCATTTAGATGCATTTCTCAAAAAACAAAAATAAACAATATACTGATCCCTTGAAGGATGGATATCCATAAGAAAAATAAAAAATAGTGTATATTATACTCTCGAAGGATGGCTACCCATAAAAAGGTGTAACATTCCCATTTTAATACTTTAGAAACAAGGAGGAAAAAAATTGCATAATGTTCTTTGTTCTAAATCATAATTTAGAACACACATTCCAATGCCAAACTATCTCATAACAGAAAACCATATGCAGTTATAATGACTTGGTGAAACACCAATCTCTCATTTCATGACTCAGCATAAAAATGGTCTCTCATGTTATTCAATAATGTGTATACAATGTATACTTAGTTCCTTTACCCTATTAGGGGTATTCAAGTGTTATGTTTAAGAGCCTATCTGAATATCTGTTAGTGATATTCATCTAAAATCTCACTTCTTAAACAAGGTGACATAGGAAAATGCAGCCAGCAACTTGTGATGCTTTGGCCAAATATTTACACATGTTTATCATGTTTGTAGTCCTAGATGGCATATTCGTCAAACGGAATAAGTCCTTCACCCCACTTGATCTGTTATCTAGATTGGTCTTCACTGACCTCTGTCAGTCCACTCAATTCAAAGTATAACCCTAGACAAGGTTAACAACATACCCTAGTATAGAGGACTGCTTTCAATGACTAATGATACATAGACATACTCAATCGACTAACATCTATTGGTTGTGTCTAGTTATCCTAATTCAATATGAGTTAACCCCGAAACTAGAGCATGTCCCTATCCATGCATAGGGTAGAACTGAGATCCATTCAAGAAATTATGTTAGTATAGTTGAGCAAACTCTGAGGGGTATTTAGACATGTCAACTACAACATAGTATCCTCATAAAAACTCTTGTAGTTACGAAGTTACTTCATTGTAGCTAGCATGTGTCAACATCCATCTAAGTTTCCTCTTCTGGATGAACATAACTTAGATTGAAAGTTAATGTTATATTAAACACTTCATTATAGATTAATTATGACATCTTTACTAATTTAATTAGGTTCTTTAATCTAAAGGGTTACAAGTTATAATTGTATTTGTGGTAGGTATGCAGATAAAATCTGCTTCCTAACCTATTTATTTTCATGTTTTATTTTATCATTTAACCAATATAAATTACAACAGAAAGGGACATAAAGGCACTTTTAGTTATAAAGGTGAATGAGCTAATTAATTTTTCACTTTAAGATTAAGGAAATCTAAATAAGGAAGCACACATGCATCCCTTCACCCTTATATTCAGTATCGTTCAAGCAAGTTCATAACTTAAATCTTAATGTATGCTCTCAAGGGAATTTCTCCTTTTTCCTATGTCATGGGCTAGTGCCCATTAATAAAAATAGAACTCATATGTTCCATATATAGTCAAATTGCATAATGTAAAATTATAATCATGGTTTAATACACATACATCCATGTAATTTAATTATAGTCCTTTTTGTAATGATAGAGTGTCATAAGATTGTCAACATTATAAGTTTTCTCTCTCTTAGAGAAACTAATTTGACTAACAACTCATATTCCTATCCCTATCATTCCATATTATTTAAGTATGTTAACTACCCTCCTTTATTAGAGTAATACATATCATTTCATCCCAATACATGCCAAGAAAATATTTCAACAAGTATTAATAGAATCACACATATTTTATTCATCAAGGAGGAGTTATACATTCACTAAGTCCAAACATTTCAAATATCACAAAATGTCAAAACAGCAACACCTAATCATTTCTCATTACAACTTTATTTTCCATTAAGTACATCTTAGCAATGAATTCATTTTTCATCATAATAAAGATTCAGTCTCTTTAATAAAACAAATGTAACTTTCTATAAGTCTTTCTCCTTTCATCTTTTATGAAGTCCATCTACAAAATTGCTAATATGGGTCAGTTCATTGAACTGAGCATGATAAGCACTAAATAATTAAAACGATGTGCTTTTAGCTAATTGTTTCATAAAAAGAACTTTGTTGTTATGAAATAGTCCTGTAAATAGAATCAAAAAGGCTAAACCAGAAAGAGTACAATCCCATATAAGAGAGAGAAAATGAGATATATTTCAAATAAAAAGTAAAATTAGGTCATGCAATCTAACAACCTTAACTTTCCATCATAAATTCCTTTTATCCTTTAGAATTTAAATATCAAGTTATGAAGAATTATCATTTCATATGAACCTTACTATTACTTTCATGTAATCCATTTAAGTTTCTTCACTCAACTAAACCTATTAAACAAAAGAAGATAAAATACCTAAAACTATCTTTCGGGCATAACTCAATAGTTGAACATTGATAAACATTAATTTCCATCTAATCATCTCTTTATCAAAAATTTATCCTAAAGTCTAAGATGTCATCAATCATAAATAAGATCATAAGAAAAAGTAAGGATAATCCAAATCATCATAACAATTAATGTAACCCTGATTGAAGCATCCTAATGCTCGGGCTCAAAATTAGGAACCAATTAAAGTTAGAAGTCAAAGACAATCTAAATCAGACCTCATCTAAAATGTAAAGTTTCTTCTAACAAGAAAACAAGTTAACATTCAAATCCCAAACAAGATACACCATTGTTAACATTACCTAAAAGTGCATATTGGTTAAGTTTGGAACTTATACATGAATCAATAATCCTTCCAAGCATTTTTAGAACTATAGCTCTTCTTCCCTAATAACATTACTACACTCAATCCTATCACATGGTCAAGAAGTGACACAACCATAACATACCACAGGAGGGACAACAACTTTACCAAGTGCAATATCCTGTTTGAAAGAATAAAGAGAGAGTATATGGGAGATTGCAGTCTTCTTAACTCTTTGTAATAAAATTAAACATTAAATAACCAAGAAAATTGTATTGATAAAGGACAGATCACATACAACCCATAGCAAAATCCAATCAGAGATTCACCCAGGTCTCAAATTTTATGAGCACCAAAATTCTAGGAGAAAAAAAGAAGGAACATAGAGCAACATCTAACCGTTACCCTATTGTAATTTAATGGAGATGGGTTTGATAGACTTGATTCCCACCAGGATAAACAAGTAATCCATTTCCCAAAAATCCCATAGAAGAAAGGGAAGGTAGAATAGTAGGGTTAGTCTAAAATAGACTCCCAACAAACTCAAAACCCTTAAAAGAAACAACAAGTAAGCATTCCAACATTACCCAAATAAGAGCAAGCATTCAACATCCATACAAAACATTTTCCTTTGTCCTAAAAGACTTGGTACTAAGTTCATAGGCCTAATGGATTTAGGAAACATGCCAAGACAATAAACAACAAAAAAAAGTCGAAAACAACTGATATAAAGTCATGTGCATCTGCAATAAATGAGCAAACAACTAACCGATACCCAAAAGGGTTTCCCAACTTAACACAAATTGATTAATTCTTTGATAACTTTAAGTCCCTAAAGAATGGAAATAAAATAACGTTTCCCACATACATTGCTCAATAATCAAACTTTCATGCAACAAATTATTTTTCCTGTGAGGTCTACACAAGATTTCCTTCACAGTTCTTTTAAAAACAACAGAAAGAGGTCATGCAAGTCCAAATAGCCATACTAACATTTAACGTGCAATTCCTATGATAAATTTATCCTCCATCAAGAATAAAAATGGTCAAAAAGTCTGAAACAGGAAAGAAATACCTGCAACCACCAAAACAACAAAATCTCAAACAACAATAAGATTTGAGACGAGTTCTCCAGTTTGGAGCCTTCCATCAATGACAAAAAGGAAACATTTAAGCAAGAGTCAAAGAATCAAAATACCCAAAATAATCATGCAAGATCTTAAGAAATAGTCAAGATATCCAAACAAGTTCCCTATTTGTAGTTTTCTGAGAGAGATTATTCAATATCATTTATAACAAGATCCTTAGATTTAAGCAAACTAAGTTACCTATAAGTTCATAGAAACTTTTAACTAGGATCATCTACAGATCTCAGCTTTGTTTTCAAACCTCGGCACGAAGATTAAATAAAAAGCTAGCTACACAAAAGCATGAAAACCACATACCCAAAATACAGTTTCCATTTTTCAAACAAAATTGATAATGCTTTCCAAAAAATAACACAATTATCAAGAAGTAAAAGAAATATATTCATAATAAAAAACCATAATATTCCTTAAGATCAAAGTTATTTTTATGAGCATTTAAGTAAAAGAATAAACTTAACGGATAGGGCCTATCATGCCTGATAGCACTCTGCCTTCTTTGTTTCGCATAAATCTCCAAACAAAGCTTCAATTCTTCCTTCGAAATGCCAACAACCCTCTAAACTTCCTCCTTCTCTACCTTATAGCTTCTCAATGTCAACTTCTTCATTCAACGCCATGCAAGGCAGGAGATTTCGTGCACAGATAAATTTCATGTAAGAATCAAACTGGAGGTTCAAAGAACCAAAACAATCACATACAGAGCTCAAGCTCAAAAACCAAATGAAGAAACAAAACCAAACCCCTCTTTCTTCTTCCTAGGCAGTTTTCGCAAACTTTGAAAATATTAAATGCGAAGTAGGACTATCAATCCTCCCAATTTTCCCACCACCTCCACCTCTATTTCTAGAGAAGACTAAGTTTAAATTTACATGCATCCAAAACTTGGCGAAGATGCCAGCTCATTACCCAAATTTTCCTTATTCCCTTGCCAAATTTAGCAGTTAAAAATAGATAAGGACTCATTAACTTCATCATTAATTCCTAGGATTTGTTTCTGCCAACTTTTCCCCTCCTCATGTCATTCCATAGGCCCCTTTAAGGTTAGCCACACATTAGGTTAGGTTCAACATTAGTTTAGAAACCAACATAGGTCCTTAGGTATAATTATTTAGTCTTACGTCCATTTAACATCCAAAATAACAAATGAACTTAGTAACTTAGGTTAGGTTACTCCTTTTAGGCTAAGGTTCCTAATTTAAGGAACATAGTGTAAATAGGTTCCAAGTTCCTTATTAAAAAATTACATCTCACCTAAATAGAAAAGAGGAACCAGATTGTTACCCAAATTCAAATACAAAGTAAAGAGCTAAGAAGATCGGATCATCCATGGCCTTTACACATTCAAGGTCCAGAAGCCTTTCATCTGTCAAAATTGGACATTATGACAATGTTGTGCACTCAAAATTCCCTACTCTTAAAGAAAGTGAACTTTCAAAATTTTGAGTTTTAGTGTCTTATCTGTTGTGCTGAAATTGTTAAAAGTCGTGAAATTGAGAAAAGCCTGCATTTATGGGTCTTTTTCTGTGTTTTTCGGGCCTGTTGGAAAATTTTGTCCCAAATGTCCCAAGTCAAATTGTGTAAGTTGTTCCATTTTCAGCCGAAACACCCGAACCACGTACTTCACACTTTCATGTCCCAAATGTCCCAAGTCAAATTGTGCAAGTTGTTCCATTTTCGACCGATTCGCCCGAACCGCGTACTTCGCGCATTTTCGTCCCAAATGTCCCAAATTTTTCCAGACCCATTGTAACCTTTTCGGCCAATTCACCTGAATCGCGTACTTCACGCACTCATGTCCCGCGTGTCCCAAACGGCATTTGTGCGTCTTTTCCCCGCTTCACCCGAATCGGCCGAGCCGCGTGTTTCACACATTCGCGTCTCACATGTCCCTAATGAACCAAGTGTCGTTCGTGCTAGTTTTTTCCACTCTACCCGAATATCCAGCCTATTTAAATTGGTGGGTATGTATTAAATGTGCATTCATGGCCTTTCTCTCTCCTAAACGGCTATATAACGGGCATCCCCACTTTGCATTTTTCACATTGTTTCCATGCTATCCTTGCTCGAACCCTTGCAACCTAATTCCCTGCGCGTGTATCCCTTTTCTCTATAATTCCTTCCCAAGTTCAGGTTGCAGCTCTGTTGCTATCAATATGAAGATCAAGTTCCAAGGACAGGAACAAATTTCACCACTAGAATCTGCCGTTCCCAATATTGGAGACAGCGAAGCTCAGCATCTTGACTTCGGTGATTTTTGGGCGAGGGTGGCAGATGTAAACCCTACACCAATGGCACAAATGATTCACGATAGCGGTTTGGATTTTTCTAAGGGTTTTCCAATCTTGGTACAGTGCGCTGATACTGTACTTTCGTGCAGAGCTCACTCCGACCCTGTTTCCAGTGAATTAACCAATATACACGGGGAACTCATCACCAAGCTGGACGTTGCCGCCATTAGTACCGCACTGAGAATCCCAGAGATGAATAATGCCATAGTCGTTTCTCAAGATTAAGCACAGGCTCTATTCAATCAAGACAGCGAAAAATACAAGGCACGGGTGGCAAAGTCCTGGCTGAAGAACCCTAAGAAAGGAGCCTCTCACCTGTCAAAAACTCTTTTCCGGGTAGCTTTTAATGAAGAATTGTCTGACTTTATAATTCTACTGGCTCGGGTTATAGGTTTGCCCTCTACCAACGAATTTCACTTCTGGATGTGCCCGCTAATCAGCATGGTGTGCGAGGGAACACAAAATATCAACTGGGCAGAGATCATCAGCATGAATTTGGCAGAGCAGTTGTCCAATGTACAGCAAACGAAGAAGTTCTACATGACTTCTTACCTGATGTATACCCTGGTAGCGTCACGGCAATGGTTTGGCTTTTCTTACATTGACGCTCACAAAGATGATCCAGTATATGCTTACTACCCGCAGTTCACCCTGGAGACCAGCAATCGTAATTTCAGAAGGGTCAATGATGCTTTCACCATGTACGTGGTTAGGCTGCTTGAAGGTGATACTGCCAGGAGATTTTCTAATGAAGCCATGAATCTGATATCACGCTACGGTGCTTATTTCATACAATTCAGAAAATTCTCCTATATCAGGCTTGCCGGCTATGAGAGCACCCCTCTGCGGCTTCCCATGTTCTGCAATGATAAGATGGCTTTGATTGAAGTATGCAGGCAGTTAGACAAACTGCACAGAACCTGCAGAGACAAGAAGATTTCCGGTTTGCACTTTCCCATCTCTTTGGGAAATTACACTTGTAAAACAGCCCTGGATGCACAGAACATAGAGAGAGCCCTGGTCCCTATCACCGTTCATTTCTTCAAGCCAAGAACCTGATTCGACTTGAAGAAGTTCATTGAATAGAACATCAAAATAATCTACCGTCATAGGGCAGATACAGAAGACTATTGGGCTGACTGTGCAGATGATTTTGAGGCCAGGAGAAGGCATTGTGGCAGGTTCTCCTTGTAGTTTATCCAAGAACTCAGCTTGTACCAAGTTCCTGAAGGACTCCAGGATGACAATTCTGATCTATACTCATATGCGTATGACAGTGTGATTAAGCACACCCCCTTGGAGGACTTGGATTGGAACAAGAAAGAAAAAGATGATCTGGCTGAGATCCTCACTCCAGTCTTAGTCAGGACTAAGGTCTGGTTTGACAGGAAAGTTCGAGAGCTCAGAAGGCACTCAGGAGAATCCTCTTCCAAGGATGTTTCAACACCAAGGAGAGAGGCATCAATTCCTAGGTCAGAAACACCAGTGCAAACCCCACCTGCCTCATCAACAAAAGGACCTGTAGCTTCCACTCCTTCTTCATCCACTCAAGTGTACCAGAAGAAACTCAAGGAGGTTAAGAAGGAGCCTGTGGAAAATGACCCTCAAAGAAAGCAGGTAGAAGTGCTTATGGGACCAGAGAACATCATTGTTCTTAGTGAAAGTGAAGAAAGTGAAATGCCAACCCCTGCAAATGCTCCTGAAGACCCAACTGATAAGGACAAAGAGCTCTAGAGCACTGAACTTCCAAGTGCTATTGATTCTTCTGCAGCAATTGTCTCCAACTGCATGAGCTCTATGTCTCTTGGTACTCTTGCCCCTCCTGCTGCTTCCTCTTCTTCTTTTGCATGGGTTCAGCCTCTTGTTGACAGTAGAAAGAGGAAATCTTCCTCTCGGAGCTCAGGGCCAAACTTTGATGTTGTTGCAGCCTTGTTGGGCACCACTCCTTCTCGTGCCAAGAAAGCCAGAACCACCTCCAGAATAGTGTCTGATGCTCAAGGTCAGTAATTCCTGGAGATTGCTAAGCCTACAGTGGACAAATCAGAGTAGGACTTACAGTCATCTGACTAAGAGCTCTCAAGAATTCCAATGGGAGAGTCTACTCCTGAAGGTGAGATCCACAACCTCCAGGAAACGGTCACACGAGTCATTGGGAGGGTAGAGAAAGGGCAGCAAACTATTGAACAGTTGGAAGAACAGGCCCAAATTCTCACAGGCTTCATCAAGTCTCTTTTATCTAAGGACAAAGTTTTGGACCCTACTCCATTGACCACTCTTCCACCACCTGTAATTTTGAGCCAAGATGAAGTACAGAGTATCAAAGACATGCACAAGTATTCTATCTATGGCAAAGCTATGGAAGCCATGGTGGATGATATGCTTGTTGCAGGGTTGAACTTCATCGATGAAGCTTTTAAACTCCATGGAAAAGTGAACAATTTGCAACAGAAGCTATCCTCTACTATCGGGATCATGGATAAAGAGCTCAAACTCTGGAGTAGTTTCATAGTAGACCTCCGCCTTATGGGACAGACAAATGAGAACATCTTACTGGCGAATAAGGTTTTTGATGATGCAAAGGATAATCTATCAAAATCCTGGGTTTACAGCGTGGAGTGGAAGATCAAAGTCTTGGAGGAGGCTTTGGGAGAGCTGAGGAACAGCTGGCAGAAGGGTGAAGCTTTCAAGACACTGGTGGTCTCTACTTTCAAAGACATACACTGTCATCTTCAAGATGAAACTTCTGGTATGCCCCTTTCCTTGCAAGAAATCAAAGCTCAATTCAGAGCTTTTGTCAAAGATAACTTATTCAAGGAAAGTTCCATCTCCAAGGAGAAAATGAAGGATATTTGCTCTCTTCAATCTGCCATCAAAGAAGCAAATAAAGATTATCATACTCATGTTGAGTTTGATAAAGAGATGGAGAAGTGTCTTGGATTTTGGACTCAATCTGCAGCCAACACGTCAGTCCCTCATGGCAGAGACATAGTTGAGGCATTGAAGAAATTCAGGTAGCAGATTTTGAAGTCAGTGGGTCCCTCCCAGTAACCGGCCACCTGTCTTCTTCTCCTTATTCTTTTCTCTTCTTCCCTTTCTTTTTCTGTTTTCTTTGTAAGAAGTTGAGGTATTACGGTTGGCAGTCCTTAACTATTCTTGGTTAAAAGAAGCGGTTACGAAGAGTAACTGATTTGTAAGTTATATAATGGCCTCTCTACGCCATTCTGAAAAGGAGGAAGAACTTGGCATATTTTCTGAAAGTGTAAATGGATTACAAAGAAATCAATACAAAAGGACTTTCCATTCTTTGTCTATCTAATCTCCATTATCTCTGAGCTTTCGTTTAATGTTTGTGAAGATCATTTGTTACTAGTTTGTTAGTCTCACTGATTACATACTCTTCAACTTTGCAATACATGGTGATCTTGTACAACCAAGAAGGAACTTTGTGTCCTTGATTAATGAATCTGTGTTACGTTAAGAAACTTTGTGTTCTGGCAGATGTTATTTACATAACTTTGTGTCTTTAAATTCCATCTTATTTATACGATACAAATGATCTCGTTTTCAATTCACTGTAACTTCGCATACATAAAGAATTACTCTGCTATCTATAACTCTGCATGTTGCCTTTCTGCTCATTCTCACACTCTCATTCCTCAGTCCTTTTGTAATTGATGATCCTTATAAAAGACACTTTAGTAATATCCAAGTTTAACCAGAAAATTATATTTTGTATATTTGTAAATAAGTTTGTTTCTGAATAAGGGAACCTCTCCCATTAAAGAGGAGGAACTTCTTGTCCCCTGACTGCTACTCTTCATAAAAGTCCTTTTTGATGACCAACAGTTTTTGGCAACTCCGCTGGTGAAAATCATATTCCAGTTTTGTAATTTTTGATCATCTTTTGATCTGGCGACTCCGCATTTTACTCGAGGGAGGAGGGCCCTTGGTATTGAAGATTCTCAATTTCAGCTTTTGGAGCAGCAGGGTTTTCCTTTCCCTTCAACAACAAATAGAAGAACTCGTTCAATAAGCACCCCACCCTCTGAAGATAGAAATCCTACGGGTGGTGTTCCTTCAGAGCCTGCTAGTCCTAATCTTCGAGCTTTGATTCTTGCTGGTGTTGCAGTTCCTCTCTAGGCTGTTTTTCCAAGAATGGCGGTACCATTGCCCTGGGGTCATCATGTCGGGCCCCTTGCTCTTCCTCAGCCTTTACATGAGTTACCCAGAGGTAACCGGAAGAACTTTCCTAAGTTCAAAGGCAATGGCAAAGTGCATCCTGATGAACACATCGCAGCCTTCATTGTTGCGTGTGGAGTCCTGGGAGTTGAACATGAAGACGTCTCCGTGAGACTGTTCGTTGAGACTTTACAAGATAATGTTGCTGATTGGTTCTATCACCTTCCGGCTGGCACTATCACTAGCTGGGACACCATGAGAAATAGGTTTGAAAACCATTTCAAACCATCAGAAGATGTGCACGCCTTGCTAGATCAAATCTCTCAGATAAAGAAAGATTCGCAAGAGCCCATGAGAGAATTTATGGCCCGATTCAACAGGCTAATAAATAAAATTCTGGTAAATACTCGACCTGTTGATCAAATCCAAAAATGTTTCTTCCTAAATGCCCAAATGCCTGAAGTTAGCTATGCGCTGAGAAGGGCTAATCTTGAAACATTAGTGGAGGATCAAACTCTTGCTGTTAGTGTCGAGGATGATCTAATCATGTCAGGGAAGTTGAGGAGAGACCCTTCCAAATCTAAGTCTGTTGCTTCCTCCTCCTCCACCCCTGGACCTAATACTGATCCATTAGTTTAAAAACTTGCGAATGATCTCATCGCTATAAAGAAACAATTGGCTCAGCATGCTCCTTATGCAGATGTTCCAAGGAGGAATTTCCAGCCCCGAAATCATTTTCCTGCTTCTCAAACAAGATTAGCACTCGAAGTACCTCCTGTTAAAGTCCCTGTCAATGCGACCTGCGAAGTGGAAGAACCAGATGATGATGAGGATAATGAAGCTTACGAGGAGTTTGTGGAAGAAGTTGATGATGAAGCAAATGAACTTGAGGGATCTCGAGTAAATTTCTTCACCACTGAGGCCATTGATGATGGAAATGACTATGATGAAGTGGTAGCAGACATGAATAGCGAATCATTTGTTGTCATGACTCGAGAGTAGAAAAATCAGAGGGAGAAGGTGACACAGCCCATCAAGAAATCTAAGGAGCAACTATTCCCATAATTGCAAAAAGAGGATCTCCTATCCCTACTTCATCTACACCAAAGGTGAGTCCTATCAATCCTACCAGTAAAGTTACTTCTTTTTCTCCTAAAGTTGATAAGCCTAGGATTTCAAATGATGATGGCCCATCCACTTCTGGGTCCTTTGATATTGTTGATCACCTAAAAAAGACCAAGGTCCAAATCTCAGAGGCTGAGTATTATCAAACCCACCCCAAAGCTTTTGCTAAAATGATTCACTTTGTTAATTCCCATTCTAAGACCACCTCTAAAGGTCTTTTTCCCACTCCTTCTGCACCACAGCCTAGTCTGGTAGCCGCTGTTACCTCGCCCAATGACAAAATCAAGCCTTTTTATGTAACACTTCTTATAGCTGGCCATAGGCTCAGTAACCATGTCATAGATTCCGAAGCCTCAGATAATGTGATGCCTGCTAAAGTAGCTCATGCTTTAGGCTTGACCCTCACACACACTTATGGATCTTGTTACTCCATGGAGAGTAAAGAAGTGCCCCTGGTCGGAAGAACTAAAGATGCACAAGTGGCTTTTGTTGCTTTTCCTGAAAAGAAAGTGTTGGCTACCATCTTAGTAGTAGATATCCCTCCTTCATACGGGATGTTGCTAAGTAGGAACTTCTGCAAAGATGTGGGTGGAGAAATCCAAATGGACTGGTCACATGCACTCATACCTGTTAATGGACAAATGAAGAAGTTGATGCCTGAGAAGAAATCTGAGTATATTGTGTAAAAAAATGGATGATCCTAAAGCACAAATACTCTATGAGGATATGGGACATGGTAACTACATGATTATGTCCCCTGATGAATTTCGACTCCCTAAAGTGTCTCCTAAAGATCCTAATGGTGTTTGGATTTTAGAGTTTGACGGAAGTTGTTCCTCAGCTGGTTCTAGAGCTGGTGCCCTACTGGTGTCACTGGAAGGAAGCCTACATCCTTTTTCATTCAAGTTGTAGTTTGAAAATACTAATAATACAGCAGAGTATGAGGCTCTCATTCTTGGACTGTAAATGGCCAAAGAACAAGGTGTAAAGAATCTTCTGGCTCGTGGTGATGCAGAATTGATTGTAAAGCAAGTCAGAAACCTTTTTCAAGTAAAAAATGGGAGGCTGAAACATTACCAGAATCAGGTTTGGGATTCCATTGAATTTCTTGATGCTTTCTCCATTGAGGCAATACCTAGGGAGAAGAACAGCAGGGCTGATTCACTAGCAGTCTTAGGGTCACTACTGATTCCTCATCCTGACTTCTCTCAGGATAAGTTCACCATTGAGATGGTCCATCAGCCTAGTGTACCTGATAATACCAATAACTGGCAAGTTTTCAATGATGATCAACATTTGCTTTCCTTCCTGGAACTCAAGGGTAATTTTAAACAACTGTATTTTGAGGGAAGTGACAACCTACCTCGTGAGAGTGTGCCCTTTGACAAAGCAGTCGCCCAAGGGGAAGAAATAGATCAGGATGGATGCATCAATCTCAAAGGAAACAAGATTCCTAAAGGATTGGTGAGTTTGGAGGAACTATTTGATAAACATGATAGGTATGTGAAGTCTAGAGCTTCTACTGGACCTTAGCAATCAGCTGAACATGACAAGATTAATATTGGGAGTCCTAATGACCCTAAGCTAGTGAATATTGGAAAATGTTACACAGCAGATGAGAGGAGAAAAGCAATTGAGCTTTTAAAAAGGTATAAGGATGTTCTTGCTTATTCTTATGAAGATTTGAAAGCTTTCAAACCAAAAGATATGCAGCACTCTATTCCTCTTAAGCCTAGAATTAAGCCTTTCAAGCAGAAAATGAGGCAATACAACCCCAAAATAGCTGACACCATATTTTAGGAAATATAGAAGTTGTTGAAGGCTAAAATCATTTTTCCCATTCACCATTCAACATGGATTGCAAATATTGTGCCTGTTAGGAAGAAAAATGGTGAGATCCGCATCTGTGTTGATTTCAGGAACCAGAATCAGGCTTCTTTGAAAGATAATTATCCTTTGCCTATGATGGATCAGGTCTTGCAAGCAGTAACAGGATCTGAAATGTTATCTATGTTTGATGGATTCTCGGGATATAATCAGGTAGAGGTTGATACTGCAGATCAACACAAAACAGCTTTCACTACTCCTTGGGGTACCTTTGCTTACAAGAGAATGCCTTTTGGGCTTATTGATGCTGGTGCCACTTTACAGAGAGCTATGGATCTGGCTTTTGGAAGTTTGAAAGGGAAGTGTATTGTCATATATCTTGATGACCTGACAGTATTTTCCAAGACAAAAGCGGATCATTTTGATCACCTAGAGACAGTTCTACTAAGATGCAAAGAGCATGGGATTTCTTTGAATCCTAAAAAATATGTCTTTTGTGTCACAGAGGGAAAATTATTAGGGCACATCGTTTCTAAAGATGGTATTAAGATTGATCCTGAACGAGTATAAGCTATCCAGCAAATTCCTCTCCCAACCAGCAAAAAGGGCGTGCACTCCTTCTTTGGTAAGATCAATTTTTTAAGAAGATTCATCCCTGATTTTGCAGAATTAACTTTGAATATTTCTCAGATGATGAAAGGGAAGCAAACATTTGGTTGGTCTTCTAAAGGAAAGGAATCCTTTGAAGGTATCAAGAGAGCTATTGCTAAAACTCCTGTTTTAGCCTATCCTGATTTTAGCAAAGATTTTACTATCTATTGTTATGCCACAGATAAAACCTTAGCTGCTGTTTTGACTCAAGAAGACTCTAACAAACATGAGCTACCAATCGCGTTCATGAGCTATATTCTGAAGGATCATGAGTTGAAATACACTATGATGGAGAAACATGCTTTTGCAGTGGTTAAAGCTGTCAAGCAATTTCACTTTTACATCCTCAACTCTCATTGCATGGTGTTGGTCCCAGATACAACTGTTAAGTCAATTCTCACACAGCAAGAATTTGGATCCAAGAGAGGGAACTGGGTTGCTAAGGTCCAAGAGTACGACATTGACATCAAACCGACCAAGCTGGTTCGTGGAAAAGGCCTTTGTGAGCTCATTGCTGAAGGAGCTAAACGTGAGTTACTGGAGGGGAAAGTTGACCTTCCTACCATTCTGTTCCTCAGCTCAGTTGATGAATGGTATGCTGACATCACCCATTTTCTCACCTATGGGGAATGCCCCTCTCATTTAACTACCAAAGAAAAGAGGACTGTTAAATTGAGGTCAGTGCAATATGTATTGTGGGAAAACGCCTTGTTCAAGGGTGGGTTAGATGGGAGATTTTTGAAGTGTGTTGACAAGGAACAACAGAGAAAGTTTCTCTCAGCTTTTCATGATCAGGCATGTGGAGGGCACTATTCATCAACAGTTACGGCTCACAAGATACTTCATGGAGGATATTACTGGCCTTCCTTGTTCAAACATGCATCCAAGTGGGTTGATAAATGTGAGGCTTGTCAGACCTTCGTGGGAAGACCCAAATTGGCCTCTTTGCCTCTTAAACCAGTTATAATTAAAGAACCTTTTCAACAATGGGGTTTGGACTTCATTGGAACACTTAATCATGCTTCTAGTGCTGGTCATACTCATGTACTAACTACCACTGACTATTTCACCAAATGGGTGGAAGCTATTCCAGTTAAGAGTACTACTTCTGAAGTGGTGTGCAGCTTCATTAAAGAGAAAATCTTGGTAAGGTATGGTGTACATAATAAGATTGTAACAGATAATGCTTCGAATTTCTCTTCAACTGAGATAATGGATTTCTGCTATGGATATGGCATCTCCCTGGCTCATTCTTCAGATTATTACCCTCAGGGAAATGGGCAAGCAGAATCCACTAACAAAAATCTGGTGACTATTATAAGCAAGTTAGTCAATGAGTCTCAACGAAACTGGCACAAGAAGCTCTACGATGCTCTTTGGGCAGACAGGATTACACCAAAGAGAGCTATTGGAATGTCTCCTTTTCAGGTGGTATATGGAGTAGAAGCTCAACTGCCAGTAACAGTGGAATTGCCGGCCTTGCATCTAATGAAGGCCATTGAAGATACTAGTTTCAGTGATGCTTTGGATAAGAGAATTATGTACCTTCACAAACTAAATGAGGACAGATTAGAGGTTGCTGATTGGATATCCGTTCACCAGCAGAAGGTAAAGGTCATGTTTGACAAGAAAGCTAGGTTCAGAGATTTCCAAGTTGGAGACACTGTGCTATTATGGGATAAAAGGCATGAACCTCATGGCAGCCATGGAAAATTTGATTCCCTTTGGCTCGAACCTTTCAAGATCAGACACTTTACTGGTAAGAATTCCTTTTATCTTGATTACATGGATGGTTCTCCTCTCCCACTTCCTTATAGTGGGTAGTACCTCAAGTTGTTCAAGTCCTAGGTGATTAGGGAGTCCCTTGTATATTTTGTACAGCGTTTTTTGCTTTTCTTTCCTTTTTGTTTTGGTGTGTTGTCCTCTGTATTGGTCTGCTTTTTGACTCCATTGCCCAATGGACAAGGTACTTGTCTACTTCCCCGAGTTTGTCTAAGTTCTTGCCTTGTCTCATTCCTTGAATTTATGCCAAGTCATCCCCAGAAGGAGCCAGCTGTTGTCCACTCAAAATTCCCTACTCTTAAAGAAAGTGAACTTTCAAATTTTTGAGTTTTAGTGTCTTCTCTGTTGTGCTGAAATTGTTAAAAGTCGTGAAATTGAGAAAAGTTTGCATTTTTGGGTCTTTTTGTGTGTTTTTCGGGCCTGCCAGAAATTTTTTTCCCAAATGTCCCAAGTCAAATTGTGCAAGTTGTTCCATTTTCGGCTGAAACACCCAAACCGCGTACTTCACACTTTCATGTCCCAAATGTCCCAAGTCAAATTGTGCAAGTTGTTCCATTTTCGGCCGATTCGCCTGAACCGCGTACTTCACGCATTTTCGTCCCAAATGTCCCAAATTTTTCCAGACCCATTGTAACCTTTTCGGCCGAATCGCCCAAATCGTGTACTTCACGCACTCATGTCCCGCGTGTCCCAAAAGGCATTTGTGCATCTTTTCCTCGCTTCACCCGAATCGTCCGACCCGCGTGTTTCGCGCATTCGTGTCTCACATGTCCCTAATGAACCAAGTGTCGTTCGTGCTAGTTTTTTCCGCTCTACCCGAATATCCAGCCTATTTAAATTGGTGCGTATGTATTAAATGCGCATTCATGGCCTTTCTCTCTCCTAAATGGCTATATAATGGGCATCCCCACTTTGTATTTTTCACATTGTTTCCATGCTATCCTTGCTCGAACCCTTGTAACCTAATTCCCTGCGTGTGTATCCCTTTTCTCTGTAATTCCTTCCCGAGTTTAGGTTGCAGCTCTGTTGCTATCAATATGAAGATCAAGTTCCAAGGACAGGAACAAATTTCACCACTAGAATCTGCCATTCCCAATATTGGAGACAGCGAAGCTCGGCATCTTGACTTCGGTGATTTTTGGGCGAGGGTGGCAGATGCAAACCCTACACCAATGGCACAAATGATTCACGATAGCGGTTTGGCTTTTGCTGGGGGTTTTCCAATCTCGGTATAGTGCGCTGATACTGTACTTTCATGTGGAGCTCACTTCGACCCTGTTTCCAGTGAATTAACCAATATACACGGGGAACTCATCGCCAAGCTGGACGCTGCCGCCATTAGTACCGCACTGAGAATCCCAGAGATGGATAATGCCATAGTCGTTTCTCAAGATCAAGCACAGGCTCTGTTCAATCAAGACAGTGACAAATACAAGGCGCGGGTGGCGAAGTCCTGGCTGAAGAACCCTAATAAAGGAGCCTCTCGCCTGTCAAAAACTCTTTTCCGGGTAGCTTTTAATGAAGAATTGTCTGACTTTATAATTCTACTGGCTCGGGTTATAGGTTTGCCCTCTACCAACGAATTTCACTTCTGGATGTGCCCGCTAATCAGCATGGTGTGCGAGGGAACACAAAATATCAACTGGGCAGAGATCATCAGCATGAATTTGGCAGAGCAGCTATCCAATGTACATCAAACGAAGAAGTTCTACATGACTTCTTACCTGATGTATACCCTGGTAGCGTCACGGCAATGGTTTGGCTTTTCTTACATTGATGCTCACAAAGATGATCCAGTATATGCTTACTACCCGCAGTTCACCCTGGAGACCAGCAATCGTAATTTCAGAAGGGTCAATGACGCTTTCACCATGTACGTGGTCAGGCTGCTTGAAGGTGATACTACCAGGAGATTTTCTAATGAAGCCATGAATCTGATATCACGCTACAGTGCTTATTTCATACAATTCAGAAAATTCTCCTATATCAGGCTTGCCGGCTATGAGAGCACCCCTCTGCGGCTTCCCATGTTCTGCAATGATAAGATGGCTTTGATTGAAGTATGCAGGCAGTTAGACAAACTGCACATAACCTACAGAGACAAGAAGATTTCCAGTTTGCACTTTCCCATCTCTTTGGGAAATTACACTTGTAAAATAGCCCTGGACGCACAGAACATAGAGAGAGCCCTGGTCCCTATCACCGTTCATTTCTTCAAGCCAAGAACCTACTTCGACTTGAAGAAGTTCATTGAATAGAACATCAAAATAATCTACCATCATAGGGCAGATACAGAAGACTACTGGGCTGACTGTGCAGATGATTTTGAGGCCAGGAGAAGGCATTGTGGCAGGTTCTCCCTGTAATTTATCTAAGAACTCGGCTTGTACCAAATTCCTGAAGGACTCCAGGATGACAATTCTGATCTATACTCATATGAGTATGACAGTGTGATTAAGCACACCCCCTTGGAGGACTTGGATTGGAACAAGAAAGAAAAAGATGATCTGGCTGAGATCCTCGCTCCAGTCTTAGTCAGGACTAAGGTCTGGTTTGACAGGAAAGTTCGAGAGCTTAGAAGGCACTCAAGAGAATCCTCTTCCAAGGATGTTTCAACGCCAAGGAGAGAGGCATCAATTCCCAAGTCAGAAACACCAGTGCAAACCCCACCTGCCTCATCAACACAAGGACCTGCAGCTTCCACTCCTTCTTCATCCACTCAAGTGTACCAGAAGAAGCTCAAGGAGGTTAAGAAGGAGCCTGTGGAAAATGACCCTCAAAGAAAGCAGGTAGAAGTGCCTATGGGACCAGAGAACATCATTGTTCTCAGTGAAAGTGAAGAAAGTGAAATGCCAACCCCTGCAAATGCTCCTGAAGACCCAACTGATAAGGACAAAGAGGTCCAAAGCACTGAACTTCCAAGCGCTATTGATTCTTCTGCAACAATTGTCTCCAGTGCCCCACTCACATCTCAACTTGAGACCACAGCTGTGCAAACCTTGAGCGTCATGAGCTCTATGTCTCTTGGTACTCTTGCCCCTCCTGCTGCTTCCTCTTCTTCTTTTGCATGGGTTCAGCCTCTTGTTGACAGTAGAAAGAGGAAATCTTCCTCTCGGAGTTCAGGGTCAAACTTTGATGCTGTCGTAGCCTTGTTGGGCACCACTCCTTCTCGTGCCAAGAAAGCCAGAACCACCTCCAGAATAGTGTATGATGCTCAAGGTCAGCGATTCCTGGAGAATGCTAAGCCTACAGTGGACAAATCAGAGCAGGACTTACAGTCATCTGACTTAGAGCTCTCAAGAATTCCAATGGGAGAGTCTACTCCTGAAGGTGAGATCCATAACCTCTAGGAAACGGTCACATGAGTCATTGGGAGGGTTGAGAAAGGGTAGCAAACTATTGAACAGTTGGAAGAACAGGCCCAAATTCTCACAGGCTTCATCAAGTCTCTTTTGTCTAAGGACAAAGTTTTGGACCCTACTCCGTTGACCACTCTTCCACCACCTGTAATTTTGAGCCAAGATGAAGTACAGAGTATCAAAGACATGCACAAGTATTCTGTCTATGGCAGAGCTATGGAAGCCATGGTGGATGATATGCTTGTTGCAGGGTTGAACTTCATCGATGAAGCTTTTAAACTCCATGGAAAAGTGAACAATTTGCAACAGAAGTTGTCCTCTACTATCGAGATCATGGATAAAGAGCTCAAACTCTGGAGTAGTTGCATAGTAGACCTCCGCCTTATGGGACAGACAGATGAGAACATCTTACTGGCGAATAAGGTTTTTGATGATGCAAAGGATAATCTATCAAAATCCTGGGTTTACAGCATGGAGTGGAAGATCAAAGTCTTCGAGGAGGCTTTGGGAGAGCTGAAGAACAGCTGGCAGAAGGGTGAAGCTTTCAAGACACTGGTGGTATCTGCTTTCAAAGACATACACTGTCATCTCCAAGATGAAACTTCTAGTATGCCCATTTCCTTGCAAGAAATCAAAGCTCAATTCAGAGCTTTTGTCAAAGATAACTTATTCAAGGAAAGTTCCATCTCTAAGGAGAAAATGAAGGATATTTGCTCTCTTCAATCTGCCATCGAAGAAGCAAATAAAGATTATCATACTCATGTCGAGTTTGATAAAGAGATAGAGAAGTGTCTTGGATTTTGGACTCAGTTTGCGGCCAACACGTCAGTCCCTCGTGGCAGAGACATAGCTGAGGCGTTGAAGAAATTCAGGCAGCAGATTTTGAAGTCAGTGGGTCCCTCCCAGTAACCGGCCACCTGTCTTTTTCTCCTTATTCTTTTCTCTTCTTCCCTTTCTTTTTCCGTTTTCTTTGTAAGAAGTTGAGGTATTGCGGTTGGCAGTCCTTAACTATTCCTGGTTAAAAGAAGCGGTTACAAAGAGTAACTGATTTGTAAGTTATATAATGGCATCTCTACGCCATTCTAAAGGGAGGAAGGACTTGGCATATTTTCTTAAAGTGTAAATAGATTACAAAGAAATCAATACAAAAGGGCTTTCCATTCTGTGTCTATCTAATCTCCGTTATCTCTGAGCTTTCGTTTAATGTTTGTGAAGATCATTTGTTACTAGTTTGTTAGTCTCGTTGATTGCATACTCTTCAACTTTGCAATTCATGGTGATCTTGTACAACCAAGAAGGAACTTTGTGTCCTTGATTAATGAATCTGTGTTACGTTAAGAAACTTTGTGTTCTGGCAGATGTTATTTACAGAACTTTGTGTCTTTAAATTCCATCTTATTCATACGATACGAATGATCCTGTTTTCAATTCACTGTAACTTCGCATACATAAAGAATTACTCTGCTATCTATAATTCTACATGTTGCCTTTCTGCTCATTCTCGCACTCTCATTCTTCAGTCCTTTTGTAATTGATGATCCTTATAAAAGACAATTTCATAATATCCAAGTTTAACCAGAAAGTTATATTTTGTATATTTGTAAGTAAGTTTGTTTCTGAATAAGGGAACCTCTCCCATTAAAGAGGAGGGACTTCTTGTCCCCTGACTGCTGCTCTTCATAAAAGTCCTTTTTGACGACCAACAGACAACAAGGTTTAGAAGCATACCTTGGATCAATGAAATTTATCCAAGGTAACATTGTTCTGAATCCCCATGAATTATGAAAACTGAAACTCAATTTCTTAATCCCAAGCAGTAATTATTCTACATAAAAAGAGATGGATTAATTCATTATAAATTAAGCAAAAACATGAAAGAATGTACCTTTTTCAGAATATAAGATATTACCTACTACAAACATGATTTCATAGGTCATTAGAGTACATCGTCTTAAGAAAAAATCACCTATTAACATTTGAACCTTCCATAACATAAGTCATCATAGATACCAATCATGCTAGAGGTGTTACAAAAGGGGTTTCTTGCATTGATCATCCTTTTAAAAATAAATACATCAATATCAAAATCATCCAAGAATGTATCCTGCATTGATCAGCCTTCTTCTTATAGCGAACTTCTTGCATTAATCAGTTTTCCTCAAAATCAAAGTAAAGTTGGGGCATGTCTCTTTAGACATATGGAAAAGGAAAAGTTGTTTTCCCTCATTGGTTTATAATTGTTAAAACCCTTATTCATGTCCTAATATGAATCATTCTTCCTACATTTTGTTAAGTATTATATATAACTACTCATTTATGATCATATTTTAAATTTGTTAAAGGTTGTAAGTGCAAGATCATTCAAGATTTTAAAACCCATCGTGTATGTACCAAATCCATAGTGGGATGATCATTTCATATTTATCCTATTTTTATTGAGCTACATTTTGATATAATTAAGATCACATTTTAAATTTAACCATGTTTTCCAAACACATAACATCATATCATATATTCATCTAGCATCAACACATTTAAATTCAAAAAACATATAACACCATACATATTAAGATTAACACATGAAAGATAAAATCAATATAGACCATAAAACCTTTCCATCATCATCATATATATCAATCAAATCTATATACATCAATATCCAAAATAATCTTCTAATATCCATGTCAATAAAATAAATCATACAAAAATTGACTTCCATGAGCCATACAACTACATATCAAGAATATGTAAACTGAAACTCTCCAAGAAACTGGCGAGGAGGAGCTGTACTACCCTCTCCTCCTTGAGAACCTCCACCTCTAGCAAATTTTACACCACCCACAGCACATGTATCTCCTCCATCTCCCCCCTCAATATCTCCCACTTGATCACATATCTAAGGTGGGTGACCTACACTCGCACCACTAACAGTAGGTCCTGTCATCCTACTAGTTAAACAGTCAGCATACAAAACTACATCTAGAAAATCATGAGTCACTATATCAATATAATATTATAACTCAGTCCGCACTAACTCATAGTAAGCACTAGAAACTTTCCTAGACCCTATATGTGGCCTCTTTCCACTAGTATGTGGCCTTGCTCCACTACCTCCTGGTCTCTTTCCACTTCCCTATGCTCTCTGAGCCATATTTTCCAACTCTACACCAAAAATAAAAGGCGTAATAATCCCTAAGGCCTTCCTCATCCCATTTCTCTGTGCCTTGTACCGATATCTATTTGCAATGGCCAAGTCCAACCGAGCTCTATAATCCTCTCACTCTATTATCACACTATCTCTCTCAATGATCAAAGTATCCCTCTCCGTAATCAAGGTATCTCGGATACCTAGGAGATCATTCCTCTACCTCTTGACCACATCCCTCTCTCCCTCCACTATGACCTTCTCAGTTGTCACCATTGTTATAGCTGCAGCCAAATCATCATCACCATCCTCCTCACTATCATCCTCGGACCTCTCTATTCTCTCATGTGTTGGTGATATCACCACATGAACTCGCACTCGTCTAACTCTTTGTGCTTATATCTGATATTTCTGAGCCCTATCAAAACTCCTCAATACACAGGTCCACCATGTTGTATATTCATGATTCACTCCCTTGATGTAGCCTAGAATCCACTATGAAAACCCAAGTGCACTGGCACATCACCCAACCTAAGCTAAGTGTGCAAAGGCACCAAGTCCCTCTTTAGAATTGCTTGAGTGGGATGTTAGTATGATGAAGATAGAGCATACTCAAAACCATAAATAATCATAACATTCCATAGATCATATTTCAAATCTAGATCTTAGAGAATATTGAATTAAACGATAACTATGTTCATGTTTAACACCATTATCCATCCAATATACTCCATTACATTAACATTGTAAAACATAAAAGCTTCTTAAATTACAAAATATTACCATAAGTTATGCATGCATCAGATCCAGTAGCATAACTCTACAATAATTGTGTGTCTCTAAACTACACAGTTCACTACTTATTTATAGGGGTGGGGAATTTCCCTTCACCTCTTATGCACTTCCTAAAATAGGTCACGTGCTGAAAATAGCCATGAGCCTTTACATTAACATGCACACATGTAAGTACGCTAATAATAGACATCTTACAGTTAACTAGAAGTAGTAATCCTATTATTATCTCAAACTCTTGTATGACGCTTATCAAACACTCGTTCCCAAAATAGCATTTGTGTGTCGCACAAGTCTCCATCTTGATGTGTACTCTGCATATTATCTCTAATAATATCTTGTAACCATAAAAATGGCTAAGTCCTGACTCAGCTAGTCTTGGTCCGTGTTTCCTTTCCTACCCTTCTGTGCCTTCAAAGGTTCCTTGTTCCCATGCATGAATCTTCTGTGTGCCTACTCCTTAGAACAATATGTCTTCTCAACATTACCCCCACACTAAATTACATTGTTGTCCTAATAATGAGGTTTCCTTATGATGTTCTAAAAGAATAAAGAATAAGAATTGAAAGAATATAATGAATCATTATACAAAAGAATAGACCTCTACTCTGCAACGGCCTCCTCTTCAATTGGGAGGACCTTTGGTTCCAAATGAGGCCTCACCTTTAGAATGTAGTTACCAATCTCCTCTACCATGCTAACAAAGGCCTCATTATTTGTTCATTATCTTTCCTTCTCTTCCTTTAGGCATTGTATCTCCGCATTTTTATCCTTTTTATCTTCCATCAGTGCTCTAATGGTGGTGGCCTTATCAATATTCCTTCATGCCATCTCTATAGATACCTTAACCAAAGCATTACTTACCTGCTCATAAGACATTGGAGTAGGCTTGACTGTTATGTGTCTACTTTGGGGTGCCTCTTATCACTGAATCAAAACACCCTATGGTTTTCACAAGTGTGTGTGCTTGATCTCATAGTGTGATTGGATAACATGGGTACTATCTTCAAGTTGTGGAACTTTCTACTTGAGATAGACCTCCAGAGAAAGTTGGTTCTTACTCCTAAACTACCTACCACAATCTACTCTAATGCACAAAAAATTGTCTAATCCTAATGTAACTTTCCAAGGGACTAGGGAGAGAGAGTGCATGAAAACCTACATTAAAGCGGTGATACACCAAAAAAGGAGAGTGTGAGAATAGTCTCCCAATGTGTAAAAAGTGGAAGCAAAATGCATACTAGGAGGGGTGATAACAATTCTCCACAATCTAGCAACTGCATTCTCAACAATATTTCATACCCACACAATGATAATGAATCCTTGCAAGTATGTAAAATTGACACAATATATTTGTAAAGAGATAGAAGGGGCAAGAGGAATGCAAACAAACACGGCAGAGAAGATACATCCACAAACTCATATTTATTGCTTAATGATATGCACAGTTCAATCTGTTACAAAAAAGGGCCTAGATCACCATGCAAGGAGTCCACTACAAGGGCCTGTAGCACATTGGCTTCACAAAAAAAAAATTCACAGATTTTTCCTACTCAAAACTACCTCCCTTTACAATGAGCCCAACACTCCAATTTACATATTTCTAAGAGGAGAGAGAGAGAGGAAAAATGAAAATCCCGAAATTTTTCCTTCAACCACTTACAAGATGTAGTAAATGAAGTGAAATGATGTTTTGTTGCTTGCAAAAGGCTCCCCATACTATCCCATGACTTGTATTAGTGAGAAATGTCATCACATGCTTCATTCAATGCATCCCAACTACCAAATAAAACATTATTCTGGACCTGGCAACATTTTCTACAAACTCATCATCGATTTCTCATAAAAAAAATTAATGTCTTTATTTATGTGCATCAGGCTCAGAAATACTATTCCAATAGTACAAATTTTGTGTGTTTTCACTGAGAAATTCAAATGTTATGGCCATCTGAGTGTGGGTAGCTATTTTGGGTCTGTCAGGCATTTCTGTCATTTAACGGGACTAAGCATTTACTTTACTAGAGCTGAATATGTTTATTTTATTTTCATATATCTACCCCTATAAAAATTAACAAATCCTTTTTTGGTGTAGAGGACGTCATGCTCATTCTAGAAAGTCAAATTTTGTGAAAATTGGAGCTCGGAGTCAAAAGTTATGGCCATTTGAAGTTCGGGAGGGTCGGGCACTGAGTTTTCCTTTGTATGTGGGCATTTCAGTTATATCTAGTTCTTGTGTCCCTGTTGTCCCAAAAAAGAACCTCTAATCCACCCATAAGCCTCCTTCCATGGAAAAATCAGGTTTTGATGTCCCATGTGTCCCATCATTGACTGGTCCGTGAGATTCGTTGACCTCCACATTCATCGCATCTCCTTTGTAGTCATCTATTTCAGCCTTTCAAATCCCACGCGTCCTAGTTTTCTAACTGTCCCATGGACCATGTGGGACATTTTGACCTGACTTCACCAATTTTCTCTTGGTGTGATGATTTCGACCTTTTACCAAACTCGTATCCCGTCATCCTGCGGACCGCATGGGCCATGAATACCTGATTTTACCGATTCTCTCTGTCTGCAATGATTTCAGCCATGTGGGTCAGAGCTATCCCGACATCCCATGGACCATGAGGGACAAAAACATCCGATTTTTCCAATTTGAACCACTTACATCCATTTCAGATTTTCGGGCCCCGAATGTTCTATGCGTACCTATGTGTCTGGTCCAAAAAACCCCGATTTTGCCACATTTCACTAGCACAGGCCGAATTTTTTAAATTTTTTGCAATTTTTTACTAACTCCTTGAATTTTTATTTTTTATTTTGGATGGGGGGCTAGAAGAGAGCCAAAGGGACCTTCAAAACCTGATTTTTTTTCCTTTTACCATTTCTACCTACTCAAGCTTGAGGAAATTATGCAAGTTATCCAAATTACCTCGAGGGGTGAATTTGGGATAACAGTGCCTTCTTCACTCTCCTTGATACAAAATATTCCTCACAAACTTTGAAATTTGGGTCTTCCATATGGGTCTACATCGACCAGTATAGGTGTTTCCATGCACGCGTAGTGGCCATATCTTGGTCCATCAGCTCCCACCCATATCATTCCTTGAGGTCCACTGTGTTCTAAAATTGGGCGTGAATGATTTTACTTGTGTCCTCAGCATAGCCCATACTTATCACCACAAACTCTTCCCTTCTCCTCATCCTTGGTCCCTTCGGAACATGAGCACCAAGGTTTGGAGTTGGCCCCTCTCTTGTTTGATTTATAATTAGTGCACTGGTTTGCTCATGCATAGTTTCTTATACATATTTCACCCATTCTTCATCTCTCATCTCCTCATCTCTAGGCTCCTCCATATCTTCTGGTTGCACTAGGGTTCCAAGCGCACTCTCTTCTGACTTCTCTACCTCCTCATCGAGCTTCAACTTTCTCCTTCTCTTCTTTGCAAGTGCCTCTGCCTCTTTTTGAGGGGATAGTCTAGGTGATCTTCTTACAGGTTGTGGTGTTCCTTTGTCTTGAGTCCTAGTTCATATGAATACTTTTCTAAATTGGCACTCTTCAGGTACACCTTCCACGTCCAAGTCCTCTTCTACTTCTTGCACATGTGGTGGAGTATCTATGCACTCACTCTCCACTTTGTCTGTGGGTTTCCTCCAGCCTCTATGATCCAAGCCTCCACTATATTCATGTTATACTTCCTCCTCGTTTACCTCTATTGTCCCTGTAGGCTTTGGATTTGGTACATTATCCATTGTATGTTTACCCTTAGGCAGCCTTGGGAGCATAAATTCATTCTCCACATACTTGTGATTCTCTAGCCTAGGCTTGAGTTGAAGATATATGAGTGCAGCTCCATTGTCCCCAATATCCAAACTCACTAGCTTGATGTTTATGACATTATAAATGAGCCTCTCAATATAGGCAGTTTGACCTAGATATACATATGTTTTACTGAGAGTGTGGTAGTCACAATCTACCTTTTCTACATCGAATTTCAGCTTGCGCTTATCAGTGAACCTATGAACTAAAGCATGTAAGTAGTGCATTGTGAAGAAATAGGGCAGTTTACACCATGGAATCCATGTCCCATCCTTCATAGCAAACTGTACGATGCAGAAATTTTGATACACCATGAACTACACTACCTTTCTTACCACTGAGGGAAACTCCTTTAAAATATACCACTCCTCTTCAAATGCCACTCGAAGTCAGTCATACCACATCTTTGACCTTTGTTTAAATGGCTCGCTCATTGACGCTTCACACAAATATTTCTTAAACCTCTTTACGATGGACTTCTTCTTTGGGGGTATTCCCAAACTTTGTTCTTTGGCCCATCAGGTACTCCAATTTCTACAAACACTAGAGAGAGTAGGATACGGCAAAAACTTATCTTCTCACATGTGCACACTTCCTCAATGATAGTTTCTACAACATATCCATCCAAGTTATATATTTCTCCCTATATCATCTTCTTTGCAATGTGTATCCACATTGTATTTACCTACAACCATCTCTCTTGATCATTTAACTTTGTGAGTAGATGCGCGGTTGCCTATACTATAGGAAACTTCTTCAATTTTTCTATGTCCATTCTACGTAGATATTTGGAGTATCCTAAATCCTTGCTAGTGGCCACAATAGTTGCATTATCAACTAGATCACTTTGGATATATGTCCCTGTGCCCTTCAATCCTATTAATGTGGTAATCAAGGTCGTTGTGATCCTTACTCTCCATCTAGCAAAATAGAAAAAGTCCTCATGGACTCTTCTCATCAACCATTGGTATAAAGCCTCTAGTTTTCCAAAAAATAGGAGTTCATATAGCTGATAAACTCCTACCTTCTTCAGCAACTTATCTCCAATGTCATCATACACTAGCATATCATCTACCATACATTTTTTGGTCTTTTGTTTAACAACGCATCTAGTTCTCTTCTATTTTTGGTGGTACGATGGTTGTAATCACTTATCTTACATTATCGAATATGTGAATCCCAATCTTGACCAACTATCATTCCTTCTGGGTATTGCATCTCTGAAAAATTACTCTTGGGAGAAATATCGACCTCCACTTCTACCTTTTTCTTTCCTTTTGTGTCTCCTGCAGATGCTTTCTTAGGTGTCATTGTCAAAATTCAGCCTTTTATCTTCTGTGTCAAGTAATATGAAACCCTAGATTGAATTTTTGTTCCCTAGCTCCTTCTCAATGTTTCTTCTTCAATCAAACCCTTCACAAATGGGGGCGTAAGCCTCTTCTATGCACAAATCTACTCTCCACTTTTGGTTTTGCAGCTCTCTGCACCTCAATACGATTTTCTTGGCTCAGTCACACTTAGCTCACTTGAATACTTGTGTTTGCAAAGGTAAAAATGAACCCGTATCATTTCCTTCAATAGATTTTCAAAAAGTTAGTGCATTTATTATTCCTTCACCTACCAACAATCCTATCATTAATTGACAATTTTCATAATTTCCACATGGTACATCTTCATGCCCCAACTATAACCTTCTAGCATGTCTTCCTACCTTCTGGCTATAGAATTCTCTTCTGCACTCTTCCATGCACCAAGTAACTCGCAACTACACCATCCCCTAGTAGTTTCCATGGCCGCTGCTTACCTCGTTTTATATGGTTCCTTCATTTATTTCCATCTATGGTCTTCTTTAGAAGAAAATTCCTTTCTAACATCTCCTTTCCATACTTGAATAACACCTATAATAGTTTGTTCTCTTGTATACCCAATTTTGAATAACAACCACCCCACATCAATGGTATGTACAGTCCTTTGTGCATAAAAATACTTCAGTTTATAATTAGCTTCCAGCTCACAAATGCACTTATTACACAAAACACCAAACTAAATTAACAACACAAAGAAACGAAGAAGGAAATACAGTAAAGGAAATATAGAAAAGTAAACCTATACTAAATGACAATATTGACTTATTATAAACACCAATAAGACTTATTTATAGTAGGATTCATCCTACTCCCATTGAAGTAACCTGGTAACCATATTCCATCAAGCATTTCTAACCGATAAGTGTCTGATTTACGTGTATGAGTGATAACATACAGCCCCAACCAATGCACCTTAAACTTGCCTACATGGCATAGAAACTTAGAACCATAAAGAAGCACCATCTATCTGATCTCAAGCTTTATGTCCCTGATGTGCCTGTCATGCCATGCCTTCTGTCTGGATTTTTCCTACTTCTAACTCCATCGTGCTATGGCGCGCCTCTCATCTAACTGTATCAACTTGTCAATTCTTTCTACTAATGCTTTCTCATTAGCTAGACCTCAAGTATGTGTAATACCCAAAGAAGGTAACATGAATTCCATAGGAAAAACTGCTTCTGCGCCAAATACCAACTAAAAGGGTGTGACCTTATTCAACCTTTTGTAGGTTGTTCTATACGCCCAAGTACAGCAAAAACTTTATCATCCCAATATTTCCTTCCAACATCACAAATTTTTTTCAAGGTCTAGCTCAATATCTTATTAAAGGCCTCAAAAGTACCATTATCTTGAGGGTGATAAGGTGTAGTCATGTGGTGTGCAACCATTAACTCATCTAATAGTATCATGATTGTCTCATTCAAAACGTGTGTACCCCTATCATTTGTCAAGCTCAGCGGGCATCCATACCTATTAAGAACATTTTCCCATAAGAAATTGGCTACTGTAGCTACTATAAAATCCTTTATAGGTATTACTTCTACCCATCTTGTCAGATAATATGTGCAAGTGATGATATAGCGTGATCCAGTTCTACACGCGGCTGGAAAATAGGACCCACAAAATCTATAGCCCATTTCTCAAATGGCTCTGCTCTAGGAATAGGTCTTAAAGGCATTTCATCTCTTTTCCCAGGTTTACCAAGGCACTGACAGTGATCACATGCCTTAAAATAATCTTTACAAACATTGTACAGGGTCTCCCACCATAATCTAGCAAATAGAATCTTTTGCACGATGGCGCCACCTACATTGTGCCCACCTGCAATATTACCATGAGCCTCTTCCATGATATATGTGCACTCATGTTCCAAGATGCACCAGCGTAATACTTCATCTCGTTCTAGTTTGTATAAATCACCACTTATCAACATAAAGGGTGCCGTATGAATTGCAAGTTGTTTCTTCTCTAAGGATTTCATTCCTTTTGGTGCCATACTAGTGTGTAAAAAGACAGCAATTTCCTCCAATTCTAAAGGCGTACGATGTAACCTGTATAATTGTGCATCTAGAATTGTATCTTCAATTGTCTATGCATCCTCCCCTGACTAAATTCTTGGTAAGTGGTTGGAGCTAGAATTACTTCTACCTAGTTTTAGCACAACTATGAAATCAAATTCTTAGAATAAGAGCACCAATCGATATATGCACCCTTGTAAAAAGGCCTTGTTTAACAAGTATTTTAATTCCATGTGATCAGTATAAAATATAAACAGAGTTGCTAGCAAATACTATCTAAATTTATGTAGCGTGTAGATCATTGACAAGGCTTCGGTCTCTGTTGTTGTATAATTCTATTCTCTAGGATTCAACTTTCTACTAGCAAAACAAATAGGATGGTTTATAATGTTGTAGTCATTTTTATACCTTTAAAACAACAATCTAATCCCATGCACACTACCCTATCACCCAACATACATTGGGCTCTCACCCAAGGCACGTACGGGCACTGAGCCCCTCCTTTATGTGATTCTTGTGAGAATACATCATCTTATGACAGATATTCAAGTGTAAAATAATATAAAAGAACCATGCATCATTCTGAGAACCTAGGATTAGTTATCATATGAATGCATCCATAAAAGAGAAATAACAAACAACATGTAGAACTGATTCATAACACGAAGAAAATGCATTAGGATTAAGCTCATGAACATATATATATATATATATATATATATATATACTTTAGAATAGAACCTTCCATTTATAGAAATGAGTTTAGTAACCACATTACATTCCCTTAGGGCCACAACAAACCAACATAATAATGTAGATCAAGGTCATGCATCAGATACTACACTACTTCCTTTACATTATAAGGATAAACACAAACCCATCCCTCTAAATATGCCATCACTCTTATATTTCCTCTAATCCCAACCGAAAGAATCCTCCATGATATTTCTACAAATCTTCACCTCTCTTCCACCACCTCTACTACTCTTTTACTACTCTCTCTTTCTACTACCTGTGCATCTCTATATATAGATTTTTTCCTTCACCATCATGCCTTCTGAGGTAACAAATAGGTTACCAAGTGTCCAAGTGGTCCTCCAGTGGGACATGATTCTTTTGATCCAATCTCTCCACTCCTTATAATGATGTCTTTCTAGATCCTTCCATCACATGCATGGAATATTCCTTCCATCACCATCAAGTTGTCAAGCTGGCAGCTTATTCACTCCACGTACTAGATGGGTCACACTTTTCTTGTGTGCTGCCTAGAACATTGAATATGGCTAAGTCCCAAAACCTATCTCACCTTCTGTGCTTTTCATGTGTTCTAAAAAACCTTGCTAGCACCATTCTCTATGTGCCTTCAATCCACGCGCCCTTCTTCAAATAGGTCATGCATGCCCACACACCTTCTTTTACTTTGCCAATATTCTGGGGCCCAACATCACCCCACACTACACCTATTCTCCATCCTTAGAAACACTCTTCAATAAAATAAAGAATAGCGGGCTCTTAAAAAAAGTTAGAAATAAAGAATAAAGGAATGAAGAATTAGGAGAAAGAATGAAAGAATGGGGGACTTGTTTATTGTCAGAGGAGGAGAGGGAAATCCTTCCTTATTTATACCTCTAGATTCTCCCAAGTGTTGACCTTGTTATGCGCTTGCTAACAAAGGTCACCCACCAAGGCGCTCACTTACTCAAAACTCGGCTCCTCTTCCTTGGTACTCATTGTCTCAAAAATACTCTCTAGATGCTAACTCAAATTATCAAGTGCATCCATCCCATGGGTTATCTAGAGGTATAGTTCCATCATTAGGCTTTTGATTGAACCTCATAGGGTCTCAATTACTTCTGATTTCTTCTCCACCTCGGCCAAGATCTTATCTCTTTCTGCTCTATTCCCCTTATTTTTCTCTTGGAACTCCTTGATTTCCATTTCATGGGAGGAAACCAAGATGCTTTCCACTCTATCCCTATCATCACATTTTTCATAAGAATCTATAATGAATTACGTAGTGGCCTTCACCTCTTCAAGAAGTTTAGTGTATCGAGACACAATCTCGATAACCTTCATTTTTTCCTCTTTCTCCTAGCGCGCTTGCACCTCTTCTATAGACTCTAAAGTGAGTGGATGCCTCTCCATTGTGAGAATGTGAGTCATATCTTACAAAAATTTCAAGGTTGATTCATCTTTTTCTCCGGTGGTGCAAATTTGGGATACTTTAGGACAATGGCATCCAAAATCATCTCCACATTCTTGGAGACTTCGCATACCTTTTCCTTTTCTTCCTTTAGCTCATGCGTCAACTGAGCATTGATCAACTCCTCTTGCTTTATGTCCTTGCTATTTTCCACGAGCTCCTCCTTTTTCTTCTCAAATTCCTCCTCCAAGAATCTCACTCTATCATTTCTCCTGAACATTCTGGCCTCAACTTCAACTAAAACCTTGTTGAGCATGTTACAAACATGTTCATCCTATAGCTGCTAAGAATTCACCAAGGTATTTATTCCTTTTTTTTATGGCACCTTCATTAGTGCTCTCTGATTCACTTTGAACTCAGGATCATCTACATGAGACTTGAATTCCCAAGATAGCATCTTCCTAGTTCAGGGATATGCACCTTCTTCATCAAACGATGACATAGCTAGGAGTTTCTTTATTGGTACGATGTTGTGGAAATACATGCATAGAACCTTGCTAGGATCATTAATGTATCCCATTCCCTATTCTTGTGCCACCACTATGCCTTTCCCACCTATTTGCGTAACTTTTGGGAAGCTTATCACCAGACTAGGATTCCCTCCCATGCTTCCATACCCCTTCCCAATTCTTTCTTCTTTTATCTCCTTTAAAATTTCATTTGTGCTTTGCTCCAACTCTTGTTCCACCAACTCCTTCATTGCCTACCACTTATCTCTACGTAGCGTTCTCCACTTGTTCCTTGGTGAGGCTTTAGGTTCTTTGGTTTTTAGTGCTCACCTCTTCACTCACCCCTTACCTTGATCCTCTACTTATTCCTCATCATTCTCCTCATCTTTCTCGGCATTCTTCTCTTCATCTCCCTCCTCCTCAGAATCATGTATATCATATACTGGATGGTCTTTAACTCCTTTAGGCTCATCGTCATCCTTGTCACCAATGTAGGCATCTAGGCTTTATGTCTCTTTTGATTATGCCACCTTCTACTTCTTCGTAACTAGTGATTCCAGTATAGGATATTCTTCCTTTTCCTTCTCCTTCTCCTTGATAGGAAACCTATTCATTGGTGATTCTTCATGGTTGAGGGGCTCTTCATGCTCTGACACCTCTTCTTCTAGGTTCCTTGCCTTGACTGGGGATTTCTTCTAGTGTGCATAAGTGTTAAGCTTCACGATAGCTTCCAGTATGCCTACCTATTATGCGGTCTGCACGCTTTGTGCCTTATTCTCCTGCACCTCTTTTCTTTGCCTCTTCTTTCGAGTATCCTTTTCCAACCTGTGGGGTTTTCTAGAATGGAGACATCACTTTCTAGATAGATGTATTTTTCAAAATTTGGCCTTATACACAGATATCCCTTTTGTTGCCCTTCCAGCGATTGGAAGCGTTATGGGCTTCAGCATTTGAACTTCATGGGAGACATACTTCTCACCTATGCATGCTTCTTAGGGTACATGAGCTTTCGGCACAGCTCACAGTGGTCTTATTTGACTTCACTAAGATCGAACCTTATTCTTTTGGCCTCTTTGAGCATGTTTTCCCCTACTTTGAAGTATTGTGTGGTGAAAGAGAAGGGTAGCTTGCAACATGGGCTCTTAGTCCCATTTGTCAAAGTGAACCTACCAATGTAAAAGTGATGGTAAATTACAAACTCTGCCTCTCCATCAACGAGCACAGGCAACTATTCTGGGATCCTCCACTCTACCCCAAATGTGTCACAAATTCATTTGTACCACTTCTCTAGGCACGCCTTGTGAGTGGTTGTCATGGTTTCACAAGTGTACTTTTCAAACCTTTTTGTGGGTGAAGGATCCTCTTCTGGATACTCGCAAAAGAATTTTTTTGGCCCATCGGGCACTCCAATATCTAAGAAGATGATGGTGAGGAGGAAGTTTTTGGATAATATCTTCTCTCCTTCTTGCTTGTTGCTTATGATTTCATCTGCAATGAAAGAAAACAAGTTATAGATGGTTCCCTTTGATATCTCCTGGCATACATTTAGCCATGCCTTGTTCACTTGTGTCCATTCTTCTTAGTCATTAAGCTTGGTCACCAAGTGCACATCCATCCTCATAACATGGTCTGGAATCTCTGCAATGTCAAAGTATCGTGAACCCTTCTTGTATTCATAGGTTGCTACTATCTTGTAGATAGATTCCTTTTCCTCTAGATCATCATCTATACTTTATCCTTTACAAATAAGGCCTATGAACTTGGATATCAACTACCATGTTATGTGCATCTTGTGCCCTGTAAAATAGAAGTGATCCTCATGTATACATGACATCAACCAATGATATAGCTGCTCAGGCTTACCAAAGTAAAGCAACTCATATAGTTGTAATCACCCTGCTTTCTCGAATTTTACTTTCACTCCATCCCTATATAAAGGCATCCCACCTGGTGTCCTTTTGTTAGTTATATGGACCAACTCTAATGAAAATTCCTTCTCAGTTATGCTCGTTTGATGGTTATAATCGTTCACGGCCATTTGTCTTAAGTGAGACACCTACTCCTTTCCTATTAATACTCCATCTAGGTATTGCATTTCTGCATACCATTCCTCATTGGAGCTTGCGATGGTAGTGGTTTGTTTTCCTTTTCCCTTGCCCTTATGTTTCTTAAGTAAAATGGTCACCTTCTTAGGTGTCATGCTTTCTATCAGGATAAACTAAGAACTCCTTCCAAACTCAACTCCAAATCTCAAATCCTATAATAAATCATTCTAACTTCGTGCCCTAGTTGCCAAACCCTGACTAGGAAAACCTTCCACAAGACAGTGCACTTCAAACTAATTATTCCAACGCCCATGTGATCCTTCCACTCTAGTCTACAGATCCACTCTGGTCGCGCACTTAAATTTCTAGGATTCTTCTTTGCACAAATTTCTTTAAATTCCCTAGTTTGCAAGAGCTCTAAATTTGTAATGATAAGGTAAACAATAATGTTCCTGACTTCATATTTATAGTTTTTGCTTCTTTTCTAGCAATAAATGTTATACCACCTACCAATGTGCTTAACATTAAATGTGGCTTTTTCCACTAAGCCAATCTTAAGTGCCCTTACCTACACGCCCAATCCTACATGAAATACCTTCTACAAACTTCTGGCACGCAAAATTCCAACTAACCGAAGACTCTTATGTGTGCATCTACAGCGCCAAAGGCACTTCTTCTATCCTTTACCTGGTTTTTTCCCTCACCTACCTCATTTTGTTCCTGCACTTCTTCATCCCTTGTACGTGGTATTTTTTACAGCCTTCTTGACACCATGATTTATTATCCACCGTTACCCCATGCACTTTCTTAATCTTATGCACTTCCTTCAACAATGTCACTCAAATTTTTTATTGGCTTATACTTTTCTTTGCATTACTCCACCCCACACTAAAACAAATGCACAGTCCTCTGTGCATATACAACTTTAGAAAATAATGTGGTTACTGGCACATAAGGTGTAAAAAGGAATTAAAAGAATGGAACAAGCAATGAGGAAGAGAAACACAAGAAAATAAAAAAAACAATAAAGGGAAATTCTAAGCTAACTGACAATATTGCCTTATTTACAAAACACCTAGAAGACTTATTTATAGCAGGGGTTCAACCTACTCTCATTGAAATGACCTGGTAATATCATCCCATCTAGAATTTGTAACTGAAAAGCACCTAAATCAAGGATGTACGAGATGATTTAAGGTCCCAACCAATGGAATTTCAACTTCCCATGATGGCATAGATACTTGGAATCATACAACAACACCATCTGCCCAACCTCAAATTGTTTTTTCTTTATGTGATGATCATTTCATGCCTTTTGTCTTACTTTTTCTATCTTCTGACTCCACCTAGCAAGTGATCATCTCTCATCTAATTACATCAACTTATAAATCCTATCTTCTAGTGCTTCTTCATCAGCTAATCCTCATGCACATGCTATATGCAATGAAGGTAACATGAATTCAACTAGTAAAACAGCTTCCACGCCAAACACCAATTGAAACGGTGTGGCCTTATTCAATCTCTTGTAGGTTGTCCTGTATGCCCATAAAAAGGTTGATACCTTATCATCCCAATCTTGTCTTCTGACGTCACACATCTTAGTCAACATGTGACTTAGTATTTTGTTAAATTCCTCAGTAGTTCCATTCACTTGAGGGTGATAAGGGGTAGTCTTGTGATGGGCCACCATAAATTCTTCTAACATAATCCTAACCATTTCATTAAGGAAATGTGTACCCCTATCACTAGTTAAGCTTAAAATACAACCATACCTCTTGATTATGTTCTCCCATAAAAATATAGTAGTTTTTGTTGTGGTACAATCTTGTGTAGGTGTTACTTCTACCCATCATCTTAAGTAATCAGTGTAATTCATGATATATCGTGAACCAGTCCTTCACGCGGCTGGAGAAATTCACCCTATAAAGTCAATTTCTCATTTTTCAAATGGTTCAGTGCTGGCTATTGGTCGCAAGGAAATTTCATTCCTCTTCCCAGGTTTTCCAAGGCACTAGCAATGGTTATAGGACTTGCAAAACTCAATACAATCCTTGTAGATGGTTTCCCATCAAATCCCTACGAGTAGATTCTTTCGCGTAGTAGCATTTCCTGCATAGTGTCCTCCTACAATCTCACCATGTGCTTCCTCCATAATTTCCATGTGCTCATGTTCCAATACGCATTGGCACAAAACCGCATCATGTCCTAACTTATATAAGTCTCCACTAATCAACATATAGTGTGCTGTGTGTATTGCTAACTATTTTTGTTGCACCTCTCCCCAATGAAAGGCACTCATGTGTTTTAGCAATTCCTCCAAGGGCACAGCAATCTTGGTATACCACTTGATGAATTTATTGGATTACCCTATATTCCTAAGGAATCCATGCAGTGCACATTGACTAGTAGGCTCCCTTAACCCCATAATAACTGTAACTTTGGCGGGATCCACTAGTAAGCCTTCCTTACATATAATATGTCCTAACAGGGTTCCAAATGGAGTAGCAAAGATATATTTCTTAATGTTGAGGGATATCCTCAATTTCTGACATCTTTCAAACATTAGCCTCAAATTTTCACAATGGTATTTTACCAATCCATACACAATCCAGTCATCCAGGTAAACTTGAATAAATTTATGGATGAAGTCCTAAAATGCTTGTACCACGATGCACAAGAACACAATAGGCACATTCTTCAATCAAAAAGGCATAACCATGTATTCAAAAATTCCCCATTCAGTGGAGCAAGTTGTCTTTCTCTAGTCTTCCTGTAATCCAGACTTGGTGATACCCAGAGAACCCATCTGTGAAAGAGTAGACTTCACGCTCAGCTACTCCCTCCGAAATTTCTTCAGTAAAGGGGGTTGGGAAAGGATCAATCATACATACTGTATTCAGATCCTTGTAGTCAACATAGATCCTTATTCTTCCATCCTTCTTGATATTGATGACCATTGGGCTTATCCATTCTGATTCTTCCACATCCTCAATGATACCAAATGCTATCATCTTTTCTATTTCTTTTGTGACCCGTACGCGTAAATTCAGATTCATCTGATAAGGCCTCTTTTGAATTAGGTTTGCACCTTCCTTCAAATTTATCTTCATCTCCCCAACAAATGGTGGATGCCTTTGAGTTCATTGTATCCATGAGGGAAAATATCCTAGAACTCGCATAACAGATCAATGACCTTTGAAACTTATTTTTCTGACCAATACTCCCCAATGATAGCTTCCTTAGATTTTGTCTCTATCCCAATGCTAACCTTTTTTTTTCAAGGGCTCATTATAGGTGTGTTCTTGGTCATCAGTGTTATCTATGACTTCGTGTGTACCTTCAGAATGGTTATCATCCAAACTTTCCATCTCTTCACTGTCTACTACTAGACCGTGTTTCCTTTTTCTTTTTCCATGCACACATGCTCAAGTTGTACTTCCTTTGATTCTTCTTCAGTGAGGTACATCTCTAAATAAGGCTCACCAAGCAACTCTAATAGCCTATCTTCTGTCATAGCACTATCTCCCATTATAAGGTGCTTGATTACTTACAACACCTTATCCACCAATGGCTTTGTACTCCTATACTTGAAAACTTGAATGAGATTAGCTGCCAACACCTGTCAATTACCTATTTCACAACGTATCTCTGAATGAATATACCATGCACGTGCACATACTTGTAAGGTGGAATACAAGTTATGCACCCATCACAAAGGTGGTAACACTTCTGAGCCTTTTATTTAGGCCTTCTTACATGCTTGGACATGAAACGAGGTTGTCTCTTTACCATGGTAGTCTTATATCTCAATGGGAGCATTTCAACTGGAGAACCTTACAGAGAATGCGACTCTTACCTTGCACCATTCTAGGAGGCTCTCTCGATGTGTACCCCACCAGTGCGTTGTAATTTTGAAAAGGTTGTAACTAAGCATTCCCCTTCTCTCATCCTCATTATTCCACTGGGCCTCCATTTCTTGTAAGAATACTTCAGGGTATTCCCCACTAGAGTAACTTGGAAACTTCTTTCCTCCTAGGCACTTGAACGAACATGCCTTTGTCACCCTTGGTACAAATGCTCTCAATTGTATCCTAGTCAACTCATAAGTCCCATGTTCCCAATTTTCACATGCCATACTAGTGGTATCACTCAAGGACTGGCATCTTCAAATTGGATAGCTCCCTCCGTGGGATGAAATATCTCAGGATATTTAATAGAGCACACATATATCCTATCAAGGGCTTCTTCTCCCAAGGGTTCAGTATAAGGTGTTGATTTCCCATTAGTCAAGTGGATGATGACCCATTCTTCCTTGATCTCAAAACTAATATATCCCTTGTTAAACCATAGGTAAGCATTGTTCTTGTAACACCATGGGCGCCCAAGCAACACTAGAAAGTTGTCTTCCTCAGCGAATGCCAAGACTTCAAAGTCTCTAGTGAACTTGGCCGCTTGAATGGTGATAACTACATCTTTTAAGACCCTAATGGGCATTTCCTTTTTCCATATACAACACATTTCAAGATGGTTATAATGTGGGCCTTCCCATTTGATGCCAAGCATCCAAGGTAAGAACATTGACCTCCACTCCTATGTCGATGAGGATATTTCTTAGAAGCCACTCATCAACATTACATTCAATGTAATCACCTTATCATAGTTAAGGCTATGAGGAGGAAGGTTTGCATGTAGAACCTACCTCTCATGCTCTTCCCTGGAATATGGTACCTTCTCCCATAGCCTTTCTCCTAGCAAGGGAATAATATTATCTTGCCTTATTGTTTTGCATACTTCCCTAACCTCATCTAGATCCTTCTATGGAGTTTCAGCATTCTTTCTTTGCTCCAACTACCTTAACTACTCCTTGAGACACTGGATCTCTCCTTGTAAACTCCGAATCACATCCATAGTCTCTTGATACACCTCCCTCTGATGAGTAGGGTCTGGATACTTTACATGTACTACTTCCTCTCTTGAAACCAATGTCCTTTATCTTGGCATTTACTTGGCATGTGCAGCATCTGCTCACATCGTCACCAATACAAGTTCTAGTCCTGACTCACACACCACTCTTGACATCCACTGTTAAAAGGCCTACTTTATATTTACCATCTTAGCAACTTTGTCTTTCTAGTGTTGCTGGTTCATATGCTCATAAAGCTCTAGACACTCTTTGTACTTATGTTTCTTCCTACACCATGAGCATTGCAACATATCAAGACACTCACGCTTGTAATTCTCTGTAGATCCACAATTATAATAGGTTCCTTGTGGGAATTCACTTTTTCCTCTATTACGGTTACTGCGACCACAAAATCCTCCATAAAAACCTCTTCCATGTGCTCCCCATCTACACACCCTTCATATAGATGATCATCATCCTTGGAACTACTTGGAATACTAGTCCAATGTACACCAAGATCAATAGCATCATGGATCTGATCAATCAGTCTGTAATCCTTGGTATCATGGGTCATAGAGGTGTAAATATTGTAATAGCAAAATATATTCTTACGTATTACATGCTACAGTAGAGGGAACCTACTTGCATCATGATCCTTATGGAAAATCTCACAGTCTACCACCATTGTGTGTACCAACTTTCAAGGGAAACTATCCTTTACATGCCCTTCTACTTCACATTTTGTACACCAAATCCCACTATGAACCTCATGCGCTGAGTTTGCAGAAATCTTCTCCAACTGCTTGGTCATTGCAGAAATTTGAGCCTCCATAAAAGGACTAACACTAGTATCAATGCTCCTAATAGCCTTAGCACGCAGGGCAGTTTCCAATACCTCACGTGGGTCTGTGAATGTATTGTGTGACAGTGCCCTTCTAAAAGGTGTTATCAATCCTCAAACAAACCTTTGAGTATGCTGAGAGGGGTGAATTTCATATGATAGCTTTAACAAGAAAGTTTTGAACTGTGCATCATACTCTCACACACTTTCTGCCATTCCTTATTGGATCTCCTTCAGGGCATCACTGTTCTTCTACTCAAATTCAGGGATATGAAATTTTGTTAGGAAGGCATTCTTTAATTTAATGTATTCTACCACCGTCTTATGGGGGTCATACTTCTGGTACCAACTATGTGCACATCCTTACAACATTGTTTCAAACTGACTTGTCTTCCACTTCGAGGTAGTGATCACGTTCACGTGCCATAGTAATTCACACTTGTGCACATGCTTTGTAGCATCTTCAATACCCCTGTAGTTTGGCAAGTGGAATGACATATCAAAAAATACTTATGGGGGTGGCTGAAGCCCTTGTCCTCATGATCTAGAACCTTGGTTCCCTCCAGTGTTTCCTCCTCCACTAGATCCACTGGATCCACCAAGTCCTATTCCTCCTGACCCACCAGATCCTCCACATCCACTAGGTCCATCTTTGAGCAAATTCATCCTTGGTGCTCTTGAACCATGTTTCAACATTTTCCAAGGTTAGACGTTTCGTCATCACGCATCACAGGGACAAAGATGTATGTCATTTCTCACAACAACTTTGAAAATATGTCCCAGAAATGGAACTAAGATGTAGTCATTTTTATACCCTTATAACAACAGTATAATCCCATTCGCATCGGCCTATCACCCAGCGGGCATTGGGTGCTCACCCGAGGCATGCATGGGAATTGAGCCCCTTATTTATGTGAGTCTTGTGAGAATACATCATCTTATAATAGATATTCAAGTGCAAAATAATAGAAAATAATTATGCATCATTCTAAGAACTTAGGATGAGTTATCATATTAATGCATCCGTAAAAGAGAAATAACAAGAAACATGTAGAATTGATTCATAACACAAAGGAAATACATTAGGCTTAAGCTCATGAACATATATATACTTTATAACAAAACCTTCCATTCATATTAATGAGTTCAGTAACCACATTACATTCCCTTAGGGCCATAACAGACCAACATAATAATGTCGAGCAAGGTCATGCATCAGAAACTATACTACGTCCTTTACACTATAAGGATAAACACAGACCCATACCTCTAAATATGCCACCACTCCTATATTTCCTCTAATCTCAACCGAAAAAATCCTCCATGATATTTCTACAGAGCTTCCCCTCCCTTCCACCACCTCTTCTACTCTTCTATTTCTCTCCTTCTAATCCCGTGCATCTCTATATATAGCTTTTTAACTTCACCACCATGCCTTCTGAGGTAACATATAGGTTGCCAAGTGTCCAAGTGGTCCTCTAGAGGAACATGCTTCCTTTTATATTAGCTCTCCACTCCTTGTAATGATGTCTTTCTAGATCCTTCAATTACATGCATGGAATATTCCTTCCATCACCATCAAGTTGTCAAGCTAGCACCTTATCCACTCCACATAATATTTGGGTCACACATATATCGTGTGTTTCCTGGAACATTGAATATGGCTAAGTCCCAAAACTATTCTTTCCTTTTGTGCATGCCATGTGTTCTATAAAACCCTAATAGAACCCTTCCTTGCATGCCTTCAACCTGCACGCCCTTCTTCAAATAGGTCTCGCCCTCCCACACACCTTCTTGTACTTAGCCAATATTTTGGGGCCCAACAAATACCTTCTCTATTTTGAGCTAATACTGCTCTAATGGTCTTTCTAGAGGAATCCACACACATGTGAAATAGTTGGTTCTATGAAGGAAAACACATAATAGGCATTGTAGTAAGTCTCTCCTTTAATGCCTCAAATGTGCATTGTTGCGGTTCTCCCCAATAGAATGTCCCTTTTTCCTTTTAGTAACTCTTTTAGGGGTGTAGCAATATTCACATATCCTTTGATAAATTTTCTATAATACCCTATGTGACCCAAGAATCCATGCACCTCACTCTGACTGGTAGGCTCTTCTAGGCTTACAATGACTACAACCTTAGTTGGATCCACTAAAAAACCTTCCTTGCAGATGATGTGCCCTAACAAACTACCAAAAGGTGTAGCAAACACACACTTCTTGATGTTTAAAGAGATGCTTAATTGTCTACATATTTCAAAAATTAAGTGCAAGTTGTCAAAATGATCCTTAACAAGTCCATACACCATCCAATCATCCAAATAAACCTGCAAGAAGTTGTGAATAAAATCCTAGAATTCTTGAACAACTATGCACGAAAATACAGCAAGCACATTTTTCAAACCAAAGGGCATCATAGTATATGTAAAAATTCCCCATTCAGTGGTGAAAGTCATTTTCTATCGATCCTCCTATGAAATTCTATCTTGATGATACTCGGAGAATCCATTTGTAAAAGAATAAACTTTTCACCCTATAATACCTTCTAATATTTCCTTTCTGAAAGGTGTTAGAAAAGGATTAGTCACACATGCAGCATTCAGTTCCCTATAATCCACACAAATCTTGATCCGACCATTTTTCTTTATACCTATTGCGATGGGGCTAACCCGCTTTGATTCTTCTGAAGGCTTGATGATGCCAAATTTCAACATTTTTTTAACTTCCTCCTTAACTTTGATGCACATGTTAGGGTTCATCCTATAAGGTCTCTTCCTAACCAAGCATGCACCTTCCTTTAGTTTAATTTTCATCTCTCTTAAGGACTCATGTACTCCTTTTAATTCATGGTAGCCCCTAGGAAATAAGTCCCAAAAAATTGCATAATAATTCAATTATCTTTGCTACTTCAGAATCAGACCAATAATCACAAATTATTGCCTCCTTAGGTTTAACATCTATGCCAATGTTTACTTTCTTTTTCTGTATAGGTTCATGATAAGCATGCACATTTTTATCCACACTTTCCAACTCCTTGTGCATACCTGTTGAGTGATCTTTATCCATATTTTCTACTTCTTCATCAACCACTATGTAGACCATCTTTCCTTTTTCTTTGTCAAAGAAATCGCACTGAAGTAATGTAGTATCTATCTCTTATATTTCATCAAATTACACTCCTGAGTCTGCCTCGTTGAATAACTCTTGAATGAGTTCTTCATCCTTTACATTTTCACCCATAGTTAAATGCTTTATAACCCTTAATGCCTCTTCCACTAGAGGTTTATTAGAGAAGTAGTCAAATTTCTGGACCATTCTAGTAATCAAATCCTTCAAATTCCCAGTCTCTCTATGTAGTTCCGCATATACATACCAAGCCCACTCGTAGCCTTGTAAAGTGGAATAAATTTTGTGCACCCATAGTGAAGGTGGTAAATCTTCCTGCCCCTCTATCAATATTCTCTCACACTACTGAATGTGGTGCTAAATAGGTTGATTACCATGATATATGAAAAATTGAGTAGGTTTTTTGTTCCTAAGGAACTTATTAGTTAGAGCAGTCCTGACTTCATTCCATTCTATAAGATTATCCCTGTGAACTACCCACCAGTGCATTGTTATCTCTCTTAGGGTATATTCTAACAAATTTCTTCTTCAACTTGATTTATCCATTTTTCCTCCATGGTACATAGGAATACCTTAGGGTATCCTTCTCTAGTGTGCTAAGGTACAGATTTATTAGCTATCCTCTAAATACAACGAGGTTTACTTCTCCACACAAATTTGCTTCTTACTTCACACCAAACCATCTCATAAGTTCCATGTGCCCAATTATCACAAGAAATGCTGGTAGTATCACCAATATATTTTTCATCCTCCCACTAAAGGATTCCTTCCGTAGATGGCTCAAATTCCTCTGGGTCTCGAATGATGTGCACATAAACTCTATTCATGTCTTCCTCACTCAAAGTTTGAACATAAGGTGTATATTTCCCATCTATTAAAGGAATTATATCTCTTTTTTCCTTATTCTCAAAACTTATATACCCCTTGTTGAACCATAGATCAGAATTATTTGCATAGCACCAAGGGCACCCAAGTAGAGTCAGGAAGTTGTCTACTTCTGCAAGTGCTAAAACCTCAAATTCCCCAGTGAACTTGGCCCCTTGTATAGTAATGGATACATCTTTTAAAACTCTTATGGGAGTGGCATTAGTGTAATTATCCATAAATGACACATTAGAGGATGGTTGCAATAGAGGTCTCCTCATCTGTACCCATGCATCTAAAGTAAGCACCTTCACTTTCGTGCATGTATCAATCAATATATTACTCAAGAGACACCCATCCAAAACAACATTTAGAGTGATCTCCTTATCATAATCCAAGCTATGAGGGGGAATATTAGCATGCAAGATCTACCGTCCATTCTCAATACTAGTGTGTGGAGTGTTTCCCTTTAGCCAATTCCCTAGTAATGGAATGATATTCTCCTAGCGCATAATTTGGCATACGTATTTCAAGTCATCAATATCTGATTGAATTGTCTCTTTTTCCTTCTTTTGTTCTATCTTTCATGATTGATTTTTTAAACATTTTATTTCACCCTAAATATTTTTAAGTACCTCCATGGTTTCCTAATAAACCTCCTTTGGATCCACAAGAGTTGGGTACCTTGCATGTAAAACGTCCTCCTTAGTGATGGTAGGCTTCTACTATATCACTTCCCTGGCACATGTAGCTTCAATGCATGTAGTAATCTTCACATGTAATACCTCAGGTTTCAACACCTACTTTGGCATCCACTAATTTTCCATAGCATGTTGTAATCTAACCATCCTTGCACCTTTTTCTCCTATTTGTGTTGCTTGCTAAGATGCTCATATACGTTCGGGAATTCCTCATAGCTATGATTCTTCCCACAAAAAGAAAAAGTAATATTTTGAGGACATTTGCACATGTAGTGGTCAGGATATCTACATGTAAAACACGTTCTGCAAGGGAACTCACCTCATCCACCACCACAGCCTCAGCCCCCGAATCCACCACAGTATCCTTAACCTCTGCCATGACCTCATTCAAGTTGCCCTTCATTCTGATCATAGTGTGCTTGGGTGTGTTCATGATCATGGTGCTCACTTTTTTCTTTCAGATTTATTTGATACTCTTGTCTATCGCACAGCAATATCTATAGAATCATGTATTTGACCAATCATCTTGCAATATTATGTATCATGAGTCATGGACAAGAAAATTTTACAATAGCAAGACACATTCTTTCTTATCGTGTGTTGTAGTAATGGGAAACGAATTACATCATGGTCCAAATGACATATCTCACTATCCACCAGCAATGAATACACTTATCTACAAGGACAACTATCTTTAGTGTGCCCTTCCACTTCATAATATGTACACCAAATCCCAATGCATGTAGCATGTGTTGAATTGGCTGATAGTTTATCCAACTACTTTGTCATAGTTACGATCCATGCTTTGAGGAATTATCTTACTCCAGTGTCTATACATATAACTACCTTAGCAACCAAAGCTACTTCCAGTGCTTCATGCGAGTCCATATATGTCTTATGTGACAGTGCCCTCCTAAAAAGTGTGATCAAGCCCCTAAAAAACCACTATGCATGTTGGCTTGCATAAATATCATAAGAAAGCTTAGATAACAATTTTTTGAAATGGGCATCATACTCCCAAACACTCTCAATAGTGCCCTACTTAATATCCTTGAGCTTGATTATACTCTTTTTCTCAAACTTAGGTATATAAAACTCCTTAAGGAAGGCATCCCAAAATGTTGCATAATCTACACAAATCTGATCGGGGTTAAACTTCATATACCAACTATGTGCACATCTCTGTAATCTAGTGGAAAAATTATTGGCCTTGCACTCAGAATCTGTAATACCTTTTCCACGCCACATTATCTCACACATGTGCACATGTTCAGTAGCATTTTCTATGCCCCTATACTCTAGAAGATGAAGATACATCTCCATGTAAATATTCTGGGGTTGGTCTGGACCCTACCCTCCTGATCCAGAACCTCATGTGTTATCTCTACCTCTAGAATCACTTGATCCACAAAAACTAGAGCCACCTATACCCCTTAATCCTCCACCTATAGCTAGAAGTATAATAGAATATGTACTTCCCTGTGTTCCAACAGTAGTACTAAATTGAACGCCTACAGTCTGTGAAGTGGTACTACTTCCATAAGTGAGTCCAAAATTATGCGTGCTTGAGTTTTGTGCTGATGATGCACCTAAGAAGGTACCCCCAAACAAAAAAGAGTACATTTTCCCTACCATAGATGTACTTGCTTTTTACTTACTCCTACTTTCCTACTGCCGAAAATAGCTTGTTGACTACTGGTTGTACTAGATACATGAAAACAAAGTGCAAGGGATAGGTTGCCATGTAGATTCAGATGCATACCCAAGGTCCATGTCATCTCTACTAACATGTTCCCACATGAGGCCAAGGAGGGTTCCCTATCATGTTTTCCTAAATGGGTGATTTCCAGATGCTCTAGCTCCACGCCTTCTGTGTGAGCTCTAAATCCTTCACGAGCCATCTCTCTCCTCAACACCATCCACTTTGTAATATTACAATGCTTGTTGATCTCCCTCTCATGTGCCTCATTGTACTTAAGCCTCATTTCTTCTCTATTCCTTTCTACTACTAGGTCCTCCATCCTTCACCAAACCTGCCCCTACCTCTGCGCATGGTGGGGTTTAGCTAGCCATCAATTTTTCTCCCAAGTTCAGGGTTAACATCAAGATCTTTATCACCAGTGGAATGCCTTGAAAATAAGTTCCCCTCTGATAACGTAAGAATTGGAACTCAACTACCTTTGGGAAATAATAAGTGGAAATTGAGTACTCCAAAATATAGTTGTTCAAAACACCACATAACCAAGTATCCACATCATGCATCTAAATCAGATCAGCATCATAAAGGGCCTAAAATTATTCCTACATCTAGACAAGTGTGTGATACCTTCCATTCCTTTTAGATGCATAAGCAACCAACCACTCATACAGCTTTACTGGAAAAATAGCAAATAACCTCTCATACAGATAGTCATATAAATTCTGCTCTACCCACACACGTGCGTCAAACTCAGATCCAGTTCTGAACCTTTGAGAGTACTCTTATTCTAGATCCTTTATCCACTCCTCAATGATTGCTAAGGTCAACCGGTACATATTCATCATAAACCATTCTAAAAATAGTTGAAAGAGAGTTCATGACAATGGAACCAATGATGTAGCCTAGAATCCACTATGAAAACCTAGGCACGTTGGCATATCACCCATCCTAAGTTGAGTTCTCACCCAACGCATGTAAAGGCACCAGGTCCCTCTTTAGAGTTATTTGTACAAGATGTTAGTGTGATGAAGATAGAGCATACTCAGAACCATAAATAATCATAACATTCCACAGAGCATATTTCAGATCTAGATCTTAGAGAATCTTCAATTAAATGATAACTATTTTAATGCTAACCATACTATTAGTGTCAAATCACAGCACCCCCAAATGAGTTATGGATCTACTTTTCTAAGGCAGACTCATTTGGTGTGATTTCATAACATTGAACTTTCCCCAAGGTGTGGGACCTTGCAAAAGTGGGAAAGCTCTCCAGAGAAAGCTGGTTCTTGTTCCTAAACTACCAGCCACAAGCTACTCCAGTGTAGGCAAAATGAATCTATCCTAATCTAATCATTCCAAGGAACCAAGGAGAGAGAAAGAGGGGAAAATAGAGCCTACACTAAATCGGTGATACACCAACAAAGGAAGTGAAATATTCTGTTGAGGGAGAAAGAAATAGAAAAATGGAGATGAGGGAGGTCAGATAGAAGTGACATGGCTCAAATCTGTAAATCATTCATTAAACTCCATGAAACACAACATCTTGCACCTACAAATGTTAAATACATGCACAAAAAACCAAGACTGAAAAGGAGAGGCACGAAGAAACAACAAAATGATGCAAAGTGTTGGAAAACACCACAAAAACACATTTTTTATTGTTCTAGAAGGTGCAAAAACCATTACATTTATGGAATAGAGGTACAAATACATTTACCAAGCATGGTAGAAGGTTTTCTACTCAAAAATGGCATCAAGAAACAAATTTGAAAGAGTTTCTCTATGCCCAGAATGTCTCTCTTCTTCAAACAAGAAGTGTTATAATATATATAGAAGGAAAAGAGAGAGAAGAGGAAAAAGTTGCATCCTACTCCAACCACCATGATATACGCATTGAATCTTTCCTTGAAAGCTTAATCACTGAATATCAATGCCTTTTGTAAATCCACCCAAAATATGTCACTTTTGGTTCCCCAATGAATCGAATCGAATTAGATCTAGTAGTTGAAGAGATTGGATTTTACATTAATGGCCTTGAAGAATTTTCTTCATTTTACCTACCAAGGCCTATAAAAATGAATTTTTAATCCTTCCATGGCATAGAGGATGTTGAGACACTTCCAATGGTGTCAAATTTTCTATATTTCGAGCCCTCAGTCAAAAGATATGCCCCTTTGAAGTTTTGCATCGATTCTGTACAAATTGGCAGGAAAACAATTTGAAAAATGGGTCCCCCTTTTGGATTGGGACACGTGGCAGCCAAATTGGGACAAAAATCGGGTCTGTAGGCTCAGAACTTAACTTTTCTCCTTTTTCACAAAATCACAAAATCTAGAAAACTCCCGCAGCCCTGAAGCTCCACATGGACACGTGGCTCCTTTTGGTTGGTTGGGAAATGCGATTCCATATTTGCTTTTATGCCTTTTAGACAAAAGGAAAACTTCCAATTTTTTCCCAAACTCCCTGCCTTCGCTTTGACTTTGGTCTATATGTTGATTTTTTTCTTGGTGGAGTCACGAGCCATTTTTCAACTTTTACTCCTTTTGGGGCAAAGGGTGAAAAACTAACTTTTCCCCGATGCCCCACCTTCCCCTAGGACACGCATCATTCTAGCGCTTGCTTGGGAACCTTTTCTCTATTTGACCCTTGAATCAGCACCATTGAGACACTTGGCAGCCTCCACCGGCCTATTTTTGCATTGACTATTCAACTAACTCTACCCCGTTTGAGGACACGTGGAGGCACCACGTATGTTTACAAATCCAACCCAAAGTTTTCCTTTGGAAGAGCATCAAGTTGACACTTGTCGGCCTCCACTACTTTGTGGACTTTTCAATGGTCCCTCTTACTTATTGACTTTGGGCTACATGGCGAGCTTGCACTCACTTGGGTCTCTGCCTTGGGACCAACTCTTAGAGATGTGCTACTCTAACACTTGGCATTCTCCGCTTGCTCATTCATACTTGGCCAATGTTTTTAGGCCCAACCTATCCACCTTTGACTCTATTTGACCATTTGACCCTACCTCCATTCTGTCCTGGGACAGGTGGAGATGTGGCGCTTGTTTGAGCCTCTCTATTTAGGTTCATCTTTGGAGAAGCGTCGTGAGGACACGTGGTCTCTTTCGCTACTGCCTCCATACTTAGTCAATTTTAGACCCTTTCCTAAACTATTTTGAGGCTGAGGACTTTGAATCTTCACCATTCTTCCTTCTTCTTTCTTTTGGATACTTTGTAGAATCTTCCCTTCTTGTATAACTATGCAACTTTATAGTTCTTCCTGCCTGTAACTTGGAGAATGGATTTAAGATGTAGAAATGGCCCGATAGAGTCATTTTCTTTTGTACAAGATCCTTTGATCTCTCTTGGCCTCTATCACTTCGTTGTTAAATCTTTTGCGACCAATTTATAGGACTTGAATGAGTTTCTCGGGTTCCTTTTATGCGAGGTCATTGTTCGATCCAATATTTAACTCGAGATTGAAATATGGATAACAATTTGGTGACTCACTGGGACATCTACCTACTAGATGGAGAGACCAGTGGCCTTGAAGCATCCATTGGGCATGGAGTCTACTTGATAAACATGGAACTGATCCTTGAGCCATTGCGAGCCTGACTACAAGCCTTTTCTATATCTTGCCTATCCCCGAGCCTGCACTCTCAATTTTCATAAGAAAACCTTGAGACAATGATTTCTGAGAGTAGAAAATGGATTCGACCCGTGGTTTTCATCTATCCCTCAAATGGACTGTCTCGAAATGGCTTTTAGTTTCTATGCATTTGTTCCCTATTTCGATTTATAACTATCACATGTAAACATGAGCCTTCTTTCCTTAAATATTTTAAGAGCCTAGCCTCATGCCCCTCTTGAGCAATACAAACAAAACTTATATACAAAGATCAAATCATACATGTCTCAAATGAGACATGCAGAGTGTGCATAAGCACTTCTTCTAATGAAAACAAATCTACCTACACTACTCTAACCAAGAGAAAAGGGAGCTCAAACAAAACCTGCAACTGGTAGGGAGAAATAGCTTCCCTTCCTCAAAAAAGGCAGCCATGCAACTGATTTGGCACTGAACATGGCTGGTTGGATGAGTGAAAAACTGACAATAAGCCAGTCCTCCACCCAAATCATCAAAGTATCAGCATTAATGGAAAATACCTCCTCCAGCTGACTTGCATCAGACTTCTGGAGGTATTGATGATGACCCTTGGTACTTTGATGCTCATCCTCATGCTTAGAAGTAAGCATGACTGGTTGTGGCTGCTCCTTTGGCCCTAATGAAGCCAAGTACCTGATTAGGCACAGTCTGATCCTTTGAATGTGCCCCTTGCTCTAAAATTCAACTCCAAAAATGGAGTCTTCTTGTGGACCTTCTTGGATGGATGGTGTGGAAGAAGTGGTGAGATCCTCCTGCCTTTTTCCTTCCTCCTCTTTTTAAGAACATGGAAAATCAATATCTTCCAAACTTGATTCTAGAGGGCTACTATAAAATGTTGGCTACTACAAATGAATGCTCTCCTCCACTGCTAGAATGTACTCCTCTTCTTTTGGATCTGGAGATTCTTCTCCTTCCTCTACTGCTTGAATACTATCTTGCTCTTGATCGAACTCTTCCTCTAGCATGAATTTTTTCAAATCAAACTCTCTAATCTGTTATTCTATAGGACAAGTTGGGGCTGCAAGATCTCTTTTATATCTTTCCTCCATGATGGGTTTATTGACAAAATCAAGCCCTTCAAATGAAAGCAAGAAAACATCAATGATGTCTTCTTCTTCTACTGCTACAAACTCTTATTTGGTTTCACCCATTTGCTCCTTTCCAATGGGACTTTGAGCTGATTTTTTCTCTCCTTCCATGGCTGATGGTGCAAGTTCAATTGGATCAGCATTCTTTTCAAACAAAGTGCCAACATAGACACTACATTCTAAGAAAATTGATTACTGATCTGCTTCTTATTGTTCTTGCTCTTCTCCTACTGCAAACTCAGCCTCAGCCACCACTGGTTCTTCAATCTTGACCTCCTCTATTGGCTTGACCATCAAGGGGATCTTTGTAAACCTAAATTTGGCAGCCCAACTCTTCAGATTGTTTGTCATTTATTTTCTATTGGGCTCTTCTCCTTGCTATTTTCCTTGACTAGTTTCTTGGGACTCTTTCCAACATGGACTTAGGAAAATAAGAGGAGTGGCAGGTTGGGGTTCAACCAACTTTACAATTGTTTGTGTTGGAGAGGGAGGAGATGAAACTTCTTGTTTATTTGGAGGGGAGGATATTTCTTTTGGCTCTTATGGAGGGAATTTGGATTTGGAAGAGAAAAGGGTAGAAAAATTGAGATGGGATGGAAGACTAGGGGATGGAGGGATGAAAGTAACACTTGGGGTAGAAACTGAGGGGCTTGACTCTTGATCCTGCTAAAATGGTAAAGCTTGAGAGGGTGAAAAATAAAGACACAGGAGCTGTTGAATGACTTACCGATTGACAAGGTTGATTCAGACTTTTCTCATATGCTTCTATCTCCTCAATCCATTGTGTAAGTTGGGGTTGCATTTCAACCATGAAGTCAAGATTCTCCTGAGAGATGAAGTGTCTTGGAAAAGGCCCTTTCCATAGAAAAGGTTCCCTGAAACCAATCTTGAATGCCTTCATTTGTGCTATGCCTATGGACTGCACCATGCTAGCCTCCATTTTTTTAATCTTCTCCAACAGACCAGCATCCTCCATTTGGTAGTTGTCATTATATGCATATCCCTATTCCTGATAAGCTTCATGGCCAAACTAGTTTTGTCATTGCTTCTGTGGATAGGTATAATGATTTTGAATCTAATCATAATGCTGATTTGGAGGAGTTGTGAAAATCATTGGATTTGGAATGTATTATTGTTGCTACAAGTGTGAGTTACATGAAGGGAATGAAGTCGTGATACCACAACTTCATGGAGTGTGATATAACGAAAGAGATGGAAGAAGAAAATGGATGAAAATGAGTGGATATGGATGGAAAAGGTATGCAACTCAAGAGAATGGGATTTTGATCCAAATCGAGTCACCAAACATGCTTTGAATGTGCCTTTAAAGGCTTAATCTCACCAAGAACACATCAACTTGATGAAATGAAATGAATACCTCCTAGTCCCACCGGGCTGTGCAAAAACTGTTAGTGCGAAATCATAGCACCCCGAAATGAGTTATGGATCTTCTTTTCTAAGGTAAGATTCATTTGGTGTTGATTGCATAACATTGAACTTTCCCTAAGGTGTGGGACCTTGCAAAAGTGGGAAATATCTCCAGATAAAGTTGTGTGTTTCTTATTCCTAAACTACTTTCCATGAGCTACTCCAGTGCAAGCAAATTAAATCTAAACTAATCTAACCATTCCAAGGAACCAAGTAGAGAGAAAGAGGGAATAAACAGATCCTACACTAACACGGTGATACACCAGAAAAGGAAGTGAGATATTCTATTGAGTGAGAAAGAAACAGAAAAATGGAGATGAGGGAGGTCAGACAGAATTGACATGGCCCAGATCTGAAAATCATCTATTAAACCCCTACATTATAGATCATATGTTCATAGGGTTCAAACCCCTTAGTTCCCCTATCACTTGGTCCCTCGGTAGCACTTTTTTTTTACATCCCCTCAGACTGGGGAAACTATGAAACACATGACACACAAACATATGTGTTCCCCTGTATTGCATTATGGCAAGATCACCCATAAAATGTTCCATCGTTTTTGTCTGACCCATTATTAAGACATCAGACAAAAAGGGGAAAATGTAGACACCAAAATTCTACACTCCCCATCATGAATAATTTGTCTGGTTCACACTTATAATTTATCATATTAATATCCATTGGTTTAAATATTATTATCATTTAGGTTATCTAATTAAATCCATTCAAACTCATTTCTAAATCCCTTTACCACAACATATCTACCATAGACCATTTTTAATCTAAATCTTATAATATCCTAACATAATCTACACATTATCCTAAGACATACATAAATATATCTAACTAAACTAACTAAAATATATCCTAAATAAACCCAAGATAGAATAGAACATAATCTAACCATTTACAAAAACTCACCCAACAACACATCATATTTGAAAAACAAATTCATGATCTTGTCCCTCAAATACACAATGAATAAACTTGAATTAGGCAATTATTTCAACTATTAACTAAATAAATTCAAATAACCTGAAATCACTAGCATTTCGGTAAAATGTTGGCGATTATATAAGACTATTTTGTAGTCTCATTCAGGGATCATCTTCTTACATCTTCAATCTCATTCTCTGCCATCCTTCCATATCTTCGATTGAAAACATTTATCAATCTTCATTTAGCATAGTGTTATAACAGGATTAGCTCTATATCATTTTATATAGTTTTTTTTCCATTTGGAGAATCTTTTGTAGCATGTCCAAGAACTCTAAGTTTCCATTTACACATCCTCCTTCATTCGTGGATCCATTCAAACCTCTGTTAGTGCAATTCATCTCTATCACTACATCCACTTGTTATCAAGCACAGTCTTCACCAATTTACATATTCCAACAGCTTCAATCTTCATTCAAATCAAGGTAAGACTTTAAATTTGCATCTTTTATTTATATATTCAAAATTTCCATTGTCAAAAATCCTTTTAATTTACACTATAAGATCAAATTGATTAATTTTTCATAAAATTGATCAATTTTTTATAAACACATTATATTTCATGTTGTTTATTTTAACTCAGAAATACCACCAATTTAGTGACATGCTTGCATTTCCCTAAAACACATGTGTTTCCTATCAAACCCGCCTTTTATAAATTTTATCCAATTACTATTCATCCATTGCAAATATTTCTGTCCTTTCTAATATACTATCAAGAATGGATTTTGTAGATGACTATAAGTGGCCAAGCTCATGAGATAACCAACATTAATTCCCTTCTGATTATTCATCACCCTTTACATTAGGAGAAATAGTACGTATTGCTCGATTTGGAACTTTGTGATATACGTTCAGCCCCTTTAGATCAGTTGCAAAGCATCTTCAAAACCGCTCAGAGGATTCATGAGGACACGAACAAGTTTTGGGAGGCCTATTTCAAAATTCTTCACATTCGAGCTGATTTCACCTAGTTCAAATACCCCTATGAAGTTGGATTGGAAATTTGGGACTCTAACGCTGAATCAACAAACCAAACTAAACTCATCGAGTAGCTTGAATATCAATATTCCAAATCTACATCTGATTATCAGTACGACTTAGAGAACGAGGAACCTAAATTCATCCCTAATTTCTTTAGAGATGAGCATACTAATGATTACAACTCTAACCTCTTTTAAGAATCTAAGATAGATTATCCATATCTCAATTTCTAGAACCCATCATCATCTGAAGATTCTAACATTGAATTTGATTCAGATTTCTAGGTTATAGTTTATATATTTAGGTTTTCATTATATGCTATGAATTTGTAATAAAGTCTGAAAATGTCAAAACAATCATTATTTTTATCCATTATATATCATGATTGGCCTTATGTATCACTTGATTGCATAAAACAGTGGGTTGACATGTGAGGAAGCCCCTTGGACTTTCATGAACTAGCCTTCATCAGGAAGTCCACTTACTATTTTTACTAATTAAAAATTTGGTGCAATGTCTTTGATTACAGTTTCATTTTCAGGATATGAGCTCAATTATTTTAAACACGTGGTGCAACATCAACATAATCCATACACATGTGCATGTACTAGTAAACCCTTCCATTTCAAGGTTTAGTAAGTTTCGCTATCTTGTTTATTAGATTAAATTAAAGAGATAAAACTTTTCTAAACAAGGGTAATTGACCATATTGGCACTTTCCAATTGTTGCAAGATGTTTGAAAGAGATTCCCCAAAAGACGTATATTGTCATTGTTTTTAGTCAAGGGGAGGAGGAATGATTTCTCTTTTGGGAATGGTAATGGATGGTTTAGACTTAGTCTGTTTTGGTTGATTGTTTTGAAAGTTGTGCACATTGTGATTATCTATGACACCACCATTAATAATGTTACAGTTATGGTTGGTGTATATAGGTTTATCATGATATGTTATAAGGTTGTTATTATGGTGATTTTTATGATTGTGTGCATTGTCTTTATAATGAGGATTGATCAAGATTTTAGAAATGAGGGATTTTTTAATTTGAGTGCCCTTTTTAATAACTTCCTCAAATTGTTGAGGCAGTGCATCTACATGTGAAAGGACAGTACACACAAAATCATGTACATATTAATATTTACTATACTGCCAAGTATGTTGTTATATGCATGGATCTTGAGTAAGAAAAGTATTAACTAGTGACACACTCCCTAGCCCATCTGCTTTCTTTCATTGTTTATATTGTCTTTATTTCTCACGTTTGTCACTTCTGTACCCAATTTTGGTTAGGTCAAAGGGATCCTTTTCTATCATTCTTCTCACATTTTTCATCAAGTATCCCAGGACACCAACACCCAATCTAGTAACTAGTGCCCAAATGCTCCTATCCACCCTAGGCACTCTTTTCATCTTTGTTCTTGTTCACATTTTTGACATTTATGGTCATCCTTTTCAGTTTTTTTACTCCTATGCCGAGGTCCTAGTCAGAATGTCATGTCACTAGTGTCAAAATTCAAACAAGATATCCCTATATATACACAATATACAAACCATTATAAGGTTGGTAAATTCTTGATGGAAATCATATCTGCATACTATTAAAGGGAATGTATTTTTAGGCTGATTACTCTACATACACTACATAGGAAGGGAAATTTCTAAATTCCATCCCACAAATTTGCATTTTATCCAGCTTTACCCCAATATATTGGCATCATTGGCATAAGGGAAACCAAAGGAAACTATTTCACACACAAGCACACATAACTACATGGATTCTAGAATGTAGTGCAGTGCTCGATTGTAATTTCATTCTTAGTATGACCACTAAGGTCAATCTGAATTCACATATTGGATTTTTTTTATTCCAATTTGATGTGTTTGTGTGCTTGTGTAGGTAGCTAGGGTTTGTGTTTTAGGTTACAGGTACCTCAGCGATCCAAGTGCGAATATCAAATGATCAACAAGAAATGATAGTGAAACCCTAGTAACACGGTAAAAATCATCTTCTAACCCTTTGCACAATCACAGGCACATACATGAGGTATATAGTGCTCAGGCACCCTTTCCCTAGCCCAAAAACCCATGTCTATGTCTTCCCGCAAGTTCCATAATTTAAATTGAGCATTTTTGACACTTTTTCCCTCCTGTTCATCAGTTACTCAAGTTCAAATCTACTTCTAGATAAGCGTAAATTATATAAGTGTCATATCTCTCTTATTTCCTTATATGGTTGCATCTTTAGAGTTCTTAACATTTGTATTATGTTATATTAGTGACTCTAAAATTAGATTTAATATTCAGATTTTTATTAAATCGAGGACAACTCATCATTAAGGTTTTGGATAAAGATGTTAAACATATATTTTTCATGGATTGTACATGGGAAATGACTAGTGATTCCTCGCCATCATTTTAAGAACTATGCAAAGCTCTTTTTTGGTCATTGTTTGGCATCATACAAATCCATCATTGTGACTTCGGAGTTAAGGTTAAAAGAAAAGTTTTTAACAAACTTCTCCAAGAGGTCCACGAAGGTAGTGATAGATCCCTTTGGAAGGTGTAAGAACCAGTCCAAATTTTTTCCTCCTATAATTCTAGGAAAAAGGCATAAGAGAAAGACATTGTTATAAGCCACTTCTTGCCATGCCATCAAGAATTATTTGACATGCTCTCTAGGATCTGTTTTTCCCTTGTATTTTTAAAATTTAGGCATCTCAAAAGAGTGTGGGAAGGGTATGTGTAAGATGTCCATGTCAAAATGGCATGGAGACAATTCATCAAAATCGAATTGTTTGCATTGTTTTTTCATATTTGAAATAGTGTCTTTCATCATTTGGCACTCTTCATAAAATGGTTAATTAGTTTATGGGATGGATGGAGTATCATTCTTAAGATTGTTTATCTCTTTTCTAGTCTAAGAATGATTTTTTAAGATGTCATCAATTTTATTATGACTATAAAGGATAGGAGAGCCAATTGATTCACCATTGCATTGATTTGATTAACGCTTGGTTGGGATTAGGGGAAAAAGCACTAGTTTTCCTTTATTATCAGTGTTTGTTTTATTTGGTCCCACATTGACATGTTTTTTTTACTCAAGTGGTGGACCCTTAAGGGATTTATGTTTTCATTTTATGCTTTTTAAATCATCCTCATAAAATTTTGAGAGAAATATTTCTCCCATTGCAAGGATACGAAGAAGGAATTGGTCTTTATTTTGTCGTAAAGTTTCGTCTATGGAAATATTTTCAAGTTGGTTTTCGTCCTCTTCGTCTAAACTAAAGCAGGAAGGATTTATTTCCTTCCATCGAAAGGGGCTATAATCACTATGTCATGCTCCCACTATTTTCAAAAGAGGGGAGGAATAATAATTGGTGTGAAAGAAAACTCAACCCTTATCAAAGTTAATTCTAAGATGGAAGAGACTAAAAGATGATAATGCGTAAACTTTGCAAAATTAATACTAAGAGGGAGGAAGCTAAGAGGGATAATTGATTTCCTAAATCTTAAAATAATGAGAGTTAACAGAAAAGGGACTAAAGGGGGTTATATGCGCTCTACTTTTTTTAAAAATGGATGTTAAGGGAGAAGAAACCTAGTAAGGTGAATGCAAACAACTCTTAACAAAATGAGTGATAAGAGTGAGGAGAAGGTGTGAAAATTTTAACTCTTAACATGATGATTGTTAACAAGAATGAAAAAGGGAGAGACTTTTCAACACTTAAAAAATGAGTGATGTTAAGGTGCAAGAGACTTAGAAAGGTGAGCATGATTAACTCTTAATAAAATGAGTGATAAGAGTGATGAGAAGAGGGTGTGAAAGGGTAACTTTTAACAAAAAGAGTGTTAAGAGGAAAGAAAAAAGGGTGACTTCTCAACACTTTACAAAATGAAAAGCGTTAAGGTAGAAGAAGGGATTGAAATGTTAAATTAGAGGACTCTTTAAAAAATGAGTATTAAGAGATATGAAAAGGTTTGAAAGGATTCATGACCCTTTACAAAGTGGATTTAAAGAGGGAAGAGGTGAAAGAGATGATTTTTCTCAACTTGTGACAAAATGAATGCTACAAGAGGAGACTTAGAAAAAGGATGAAAGATGTTCAACTCTTAAAAAAAATAGTGTTGAGAGAAGAGACTTAGGAAAAGTGATGAAAATGATTTATTCTTAACCAAATCTATGTTAAGAGAGAAGAGACTTAACGATGAAGGATGTCAACTCTTAAAAAAAGTATGCTAAAAGAAGAGACATAACAAGGAAATGGGAGTACTCAAACGGAAAAAAATTGAATTTCTTCACAAGAAGCAAAGAAATGATGATGAGAATGTCCAAATCTCATGAAAGTGGAGATAAGAGATGAGGGGAAAGTGATTGATGGAAATTTAGAGAAAAGTGAATGCTTTAAAAGAGAGGAATGAAGGAATGTGAATATGTTTATAATTCAACAAAGTGAATGTGAAGTATGACGATGTAAGATGATGGGGAAGAGATATTGAAAATTTTGACAATTCAACAAATTTAATATGAAATGTGACAACGTAAGATGATGTAATGCTTAAATTTCAACAGAGGTAAATGTCAAACTTAAGACTTATGGAGATGAAAGATTAAGGTGATCACAAGGGTTTTTAACCATGATATGTGAGTATTACGATATCAATACTTAGATTAAAATGTTGAAAGTGTTCAAGTGAAAATATGGATGTCCGCAACCCAAGACTTGGACTTGTTTACAAAGTAACAAGGTGGATGAGAGACAAAACATGAATGAAAAGAGTGAAACACAAGTATGTAACACGTAAGAAAAATGAAAAAATGATGTAGTGAAAGTTGGCCTCTACCTTAAATTATCTTGGTCAAGGTTTGGCCTCCTAGGTGATTCTCTCAACTAGATGTCACCAATATACTCAAACATGCATGGTACTATTGATATCTATTGGATTTAATTTACCCCCTTTGAAATAATGAGGAAATATCTAACTCAAATGAATTGCATTGGGATTATAACTAAGGATATCCTTGACTCTAATCTCACAAGGTGTACTAGTTGAACGGAAAAAAAGGTACCCAGTTTTTCAACCAGTTCCCTCAATTTTCTGACTACTTTGGGGTTCATGTGGTACTCCTTATATGAGTTTTATGGATTAATAAAAATCACTTCATATAGTTATAGCATTTGGGAAATAGCCTTGTCAACCACACCTACAAATACAGTGTGAATTTTTTATTTTATCTAGATTAAAGAGGTTCCCTGCATATAAATAATTAGTAGTTTACTTATCACATGATCAAGGCAACTTGCAGTTAGTATTTTTGATGTGCTCATCATAATACATTATTGCAAACAAGTGTTAGTATTTTTCCTGAGGTAGACAAAGAGAAAACAATGAAAAACAAAAAATTCACATTTCTAATTCTCAATATCACTTGTAACAAGCACGAGAGAAGAGCATATGTGTGAAGTGTTGTAATTATAGACAACCTAAAATTACACACCTCTTTCCATCGTATCCTAGTTTGCTTCCCAATACACCTTGTTATTCATCAATTTATGATTAATTAATTAAATTGATTAATCATATACATTGCACCCTTTGAATTAATTAAATTAATCCCTAGTACCCCTTTAGCAAAGTTAATTATCATTTATTAATTAAATGATTAATTAATTAGTGTGTTCACATCCTAGTCACCAACCACTTTGGACCCCACTTGAACTCCACTTCACCAGTCCAGTTAACTGCACGTCTAGAATCCTAGAAAGGTGGTGGCAATTGAATTACACGTATAACCACCTTTGCGGATGTAACTTCTATAATTAATTCATTTAGTGCCCCTAATTTCCCCAAAACTTCTACAACCTCCTTGAATGTTATCTTTAGCATGTGCATTCACCCACTTGTAACTAACTTCCAACTACTCGTTGGGCCCCAAAATATCAGCTAAGTACAAGAAGGCGCATGGGTGTGCAGGACCTAATTGAAGAAGGGGGTGTGGGTTGAAAGCATACAGGGAAAGGATTCTGGCAGGGTTTTTTAGAGCACAATACCAAGGAATAATAGGTTTTCTACTTATCCACATTCAGAATCCCAGGCAGCACATGAGAAAAGCATGACCCTTATGGATAAGGTGTTAGCCTTGCGACTATGGATCAAAAAGGGAGTATTCTAGGCATGTGATGGAAATTTCTAGAAGACATCATTACAAGGTATGGAGAGCTTGGATCTGGAAATGCATGCTTCCATGGAGGACCACTTCAACACTTGGAAACTGATCTGTAACTTCTAGAAGGCATGGCGGTGGGTGCTAAGGTTATAAATATGAGCACCCGGTAGAAGAAAAGGATATATAGTTTAAAAAAGGAGAATATTTGTAAAACAAATGGAGGGTATTGTGGCTAGGGTTTAAGAGAGATCTGTGAGCAATGGCACACTTAGAGGGATGGATCTACATTTTTCTTTGTATATGATGAACATGGTGTAGTTCTGATGCATGACTTGGCTCTATATAATTATATGAGGATCTGTTATGACCTCAAGGGATGTAATGTGATTATTGAATCTATTAATATAATTATAATACTCTGTTATAAATCATTTGTGTTCAATACTTATGAATTTTCTTTCTATATAAATCATCTCCATATGTTGCTTGTTATTTCTCTCACCTGCATACAATGAGATGATAACTCCTAAGTTCATAAGAATATGGTTAGTTCTTTTATGTCCTGCATTTGATTATCTATTCTAAGATAATGCATTCTCACAAAACTCACATAAAGGAGAGACTCAGTGCCCACACATGCCTCAGGTGAGTGCCTAGCACTCGCTGGGTGATAGGCTAGCATGCATGGGATTTTCCTGTTCTGTAAAGGGTATAAAAATGACTACATCTTGGTTCTATTTCCGGGACCTCTTTTTGAAGTTGTTATGAGAAATGGCATGCATATTTGTCCTTGTGATGCGTGATGACATAGTGCCTGACCTTAGAAAGTGTTGAAACATGGTTCAAGCACGGAGGAAAAAATTTCTCAAATATTCAGCACTGGACCTGAATTTAATATGTGTAAATGGGTAGAAGAGAACATGTACCATGAGTTGTATGAGCCATTATTTTATTGCTTCCTTGTAGAACTACATGATTTTCTTTCAGCATACGCATCCATATGAAGATAGTACTATAGATCACGCGTGTGGACCTAAGATGACTATCAGAGGTTGCAGGATGTAGATCTGACTTAGACGTGTGTTGTTGATCATTGGTGAAAGAGAGTGTTGACCATTTATACTTTAGAATACGCCATTTTGATGTATCATTTCCCATAATTCATTGAGTTCGAGTTTCTGAGGGAGCCTATAGGATCATTTTTACATGTTATTCCTTTGGCTATGAAGACCTTAGTCATTACTTAAAGTTTAGAAGCATTCCCCATGGCCAACTAAAGCTTCTCTTTGTGCTGGGAGAGGAAGCTAGGATGGAGGAAGATGGAAGAAATTACGGCTGAGAAGGAAAAGGAGGAGAGACAAATCAAGTATAGTGAAGCTTGTGAAAGGGAGATGACTACACAACATGAGGTTGCATGTGTGATGGATCTATGGAGGTAGACGTTACGGGAAGGAGTTGAGGTTCATGTAGAGGACGTGGAACCTAAGCAATTTATGCTACCCCATCTTGGAAAGTGAGGGAGAGAGGCCCCTTTAACTTTTGATGAGAGTTCATCACATGAAAAAATAAGATCCATCAGTGCATATATCAACCCACCTAGCAACCAACCCATGGTGCTTATTTTTCCAAATCAAGGGAGAAGTATTGTTAACCCAGTTGGTATCAGTAGGAGTGACTGATTGTCACCCAGGAGATATAATTTTTTGTTTGGAAAATCCATGGTTGAATAAGACATTCATGTATTTGGAGGAATCTTTGGGCAAGGTGTAAGTACACAAGCTTTGGGTATCACATCTGGGAGTTACGTGGGACATACAACTAGTAGTGGGAAAATATCACAAACCATCAGCGCGTAGTTTGGTGGGACGCTGAGAACACTAGGTGTGACCACTTCTGGTCCTTTTTCTACTACAGGAGGTGGATCTGGTGGGTTAAGAGGAACAGGACCTAGTTGATCTAGTGGATCTGGTGGGTCAAGAGAAAACAATGGAGGGAACCAAGGCTCTGGATCAGGAGAACAAGGACCCCAACCACCTCCCCAAGTTTTTTTCAAAATGTCTTTGCACTTACCAGACTATACGGGTATTGAAGATGCTACAGAGCATGTGCATAAGTGTGAGTTACTATGGCACGTAAAGGGAATCACTACCCTGGAGCGGAAGGCAAGTCATTTTTTAACAACATTGCAAGGGCACATGCATATTTGGTATAGGAAGTAAGACCTCCACTAGACATAAGTAGAATACACCGCGTTGAAAAATTCCTTCTTAGCAGAGTTCCATATCCCAGAGTTTGAGTAAAAGAGCATCAATTTTTTTAAGGAGATCCAGCAGGGAATGGTAAAGAGTGTGCGAGAGTATGATGTGTGTTTCAAGACTCTATTTTCAAAGTTATCCTATGACATTCATCCTTCTCAACATGCTTAATGGTTTGTCAAAGGATTGATAACACCATTTAGAAGGGCATTGTCGCACAAGACTTTCACATACCCATTTGAGGCATTGGAAGCTACCCTATGTGTCGAAGCTGTTGGGAGTGTTGGAATTGGTGTTAGCCCTTTTCTGGAGGCTCAGATTAATGTAATGGCCAAGCAGTTGGAAAATCTATCTACAAACTCAATGCATGATTTTCATAGTGGGCTTTGGTGAACAGATTGTGAAGTGGAGGGGCATGTAAATGATAGTTGCCCTCAGTAGCCAGTGTGTACTATGGCATTGGGATGGTAAGCATCAAGAAGGATCATTCATATTAGATTCCATGAGTGGCGCATGAGTTAGGGCTAGAACTTGTATTGGTGATGATGCGGGAAAAGGCTGCACGTGCCAGGGGGATTCTAAGACCAAGGACACTAGTTTCAAGAGAGGAAGTAATACATGGAAAGTATCTAGAACCTGCTCATCAGAAAGAAGTGTATCAAGATACTATGGATTCCATTCGGAGTTTACAAGGAGAGATCAAGTGTCTAAAGGAACAGTCCGGGAAGCAGGAGCAAAGAAGGAATGTTGAGGCTCCGTAGAAGGACCTGGATGAAGTCAAATAAGTATGTAAAATTTTAAGGTAAGAGAATATTATTCCCTTGCTAAGAGAATGGTTGAGAGATAAGGTACCACGTGCCAGAGTAGAGTGTGAAAGGTAGGTCTTACACGCAAACCTTCCTCCTCACAACCTTGAATATGACAAGGAGATTACTTTGAATGCAGTTATTGATGGGTGTCTTCTAAACAATATTCTCATCAACACGGGAGTAGAGGTCAATGTTCTTACCTTATATTTCTGACATCAAATGGGGAAGCCCGTATTACATCCATCTTCAAATGTGTTACATATGGAAAACAACACTAAGTCAATGCCCATTGGAGTTCTAAAGAATGTAGCTATCACCATTTAAGGAGCCAAGTTCACTAGAGACTTTGAAGTCTTGGCACTCACCAAGGTAAACAAATTTCTAACGTTGCTTGGGCACCCATGGTGTTATAAGAATAATGTCAACCTGTGGTTTAACAAAGGGTATATCCATTTTGAGAACAAGGAGGAAAGGGTGGTCATTCCTTTGACATATGGGAAGTCAGCACCCTATACTGATCCCTTAGGAGAAGAAGTCCTTGATTGAATCTATGTGCGCTCCATTAGAGATCCTGAGATAATTCACCCCAAGGAGGGAGTTATTCAATTCAAAGATGCTCAGTCCATGAGTGATACCACAAGTATGGCATGTAAAAATTAGGTGCATGGGACTTATTAGTTAATTGGGTGACATTTAAGAGGATCTGTAACAAGGGTTACAAAGGTGCTCTCAGTCAAGCACCTAGGAGGAAAGAAGTTTCCAAGTTACTCTGGAGGGGCATATCCTAAAATTTTCTTACGGGACATGGAAGCTCAGTGGAAAAATAGGGACAAAATAAGATGAATGCTTAGTTACAACCTACTCAGAACTATAATGTGCTGGTGGTCTACACATCAGGAGAACCTCCTTGAGTGGTGCGAGGTGAGGATCACCTTTTCTATAAGGTTCTCCAAGAGAAATACCCCCACGGTCATACAAGACTACCATGGTAAAGATACCACTTCATTTCATATCCAAGTGTGTGAGAAGGCCTAAATGGGAAGCGTAAAAGTGTTTCCTCCTTTGTTATGGGTACATAAGTTGTAATCCACCTTACAAGGTTTTACGCTTGTTTGGTACGTTCATTCGGAGATGCGTCATCAAATAGGGAATTGGCAAGAGTTGACGGCTGATCTCATTCAAGCTTTTGAGTATAGGAGTACCAAACCATCAGTGGATAAGGCATTGTAAGTGATTAAGTGCCTTATGATGGGGGATAGCGATATGGTAGAGGATAGGCTACTAGAATTGCTAGGTGAGCCTTCTATGGAGATGTGCCTTAATGAAGAAGAATCAAAGGAGGTTCAGCTTGAGCACATGTGCATGGAAAAAGAAAAAGGAAAAATGGTCTATGTAATAGACGGGGAAGAGATGGAGACTTTGGATGTTAACCATTTGAAGGGTATGCACAAGGTCATAGATAGTGCTGATGAGTGAGAATGTGCCTACCACAAGCCCTCAAAAACAAATAAGGTTAACATTGGGATGGAGGTAGAACATAAATAAGCTATCATCGGTAAATATTGGTTGGAAAAGGAGGTTTCAAAGATCATTGATCTGTTGTACGAATTCCAAGATTTGTTCCCTCACGGGTACCATGAACTCAAAAAGGTTAACCATTCCTTGGGGGAGATGAAGATCAAGTTGAAGGAAGGTGCACACCTGATTTGGAAGAGGTCTTATCAAACGAATCCAAATTTACATGTACATGTTAAGGAAGAAATAGACAAAATGATATCATCTGGTATCATTGAGGTAGTAGAAGAATTAGAATGGATAAGCCCAATGGTTATCAGTATTAAGAAGGATGGGGGGATAATAATTTGTGTTGACTATAGGGATCTAAATGTAGTATGTGTCATCGATCCCTTCCTAACCCCCTTTAGTGAAGAAATTTTGGAAGGAGTAGTTAGGCATGAAGTCTACTCTTTCACGGATGGGTTCTCAAGGTACCACCAAGTCAGGATTGCAAAGGAAGACCAAATTAAAAAAAGAAATCCACTAAATGGGGAATTTTTTCCAATACGGTTATTCCTGTTGGATTAAATAATGTACCTGATATGTTCTCGTGCATTGTGGTATAAGCATTTCAGGACTTCATCCATAAGTTTCTTCAAGTTTACCTAGATGACTGGACTGTGTATGGATTGGTCAAAGACCATTGTGACAACTTAAGAGTGATGTTTGAGAGATGTCGGTAGCTAAGGATATCCCTCAACATTAAGAAATGTGTCTTTGTTACTCCATTTGGAACCCTATTAGGACACATTGTATACAAAGAAGGCTTATTAGTGGATCCCGCTAAAGTTGTAGTTATTGTAGGATTAGGAGAACCTACTAGTCAAAGTGCAATGCGCAGATTCCTTGGGCATATGGGGTATTACAAGAAGTTCATCAAGGAATATGCCAAGATCGCCAGCCCTTAGAGGAATTATTAAAACAAAATATTTCCTTTCATTGGGGAGAGGCGTAGTAGAAGGCATTTAACACTTTGAAGGATAGGCTTGTCGCATCACCCATATTATGTTTTCCTTCTTGGGATAAGCCTTTCCATGTGTATGTTGATGCCTCAAAAACAGCTATGGGAGTAATAATAGCACAACTTGGTGAGGGAATTGTTGATCATCCCTTTAGCTTTGCAAGTAGAAAGTTGACACCAGTAGAGATAATTACACAACTACTGAGTGTGAAGCATTGTCTATGATCTACGTGCTACATAAGTTTAGGTAGTATCTATTGACGACACCATTTATATTCTACATTGACCATATGGCATTGAAATACTTGGTCAACAAACCCATTCTGCAAGAGCGCATATGTCGTTGCGTCCTACTATTTCAAGAATTTCAGTTCACCATGGTCGTGAAGACAAGAAAAATCAATTCAGGACCTAAGCACTTATCAAGGATTAATTCAGGAGAGGAATTTCAAAGCATTGATGATACCATTCCAAACGTGTAACTATTTAGGTTGTGGTATGCACTCTCAAACTTGGAAGATATCGCAGTGTTCTTAAAAATAGTTGTGGTGTCAGAAGGGATGAAGGCCCTAGAAATAAAGTAGTTAGCAATACGTGCCATACCTTACATGTTGATTAGTGGAAACCTATATAAGTTAGGTCATGACGAGGTTCTGCACTGATGTGTATTGGAACATGAACGCATAGCCATTATAGAAGAAGCACATGGTGGGATTGCAAGAGGACACTATGCAGGAAATGCTACCATGCAGAATATTTTATTAGATGGGATTTATTGGGAAACCATTTACAAAGATTTTATTGAGTTTTGCAAGGCCTGTGACCATTGCCAGCGCCTTGGGAAACCTGGAAAGAGAGATGAAATGCCTTTGTGACCAATAGCCAGTGCTGAACTGTTTGAGAAATGGGCAATCGACTTTGTAGGACCAATTGTGTCAGTCACGCAAAGGACTGGTTCATGGTATATCATGACTTGCACTGATTACTTAACACGATGGGCAGAGGCAGTGCCTACAAAGGATTGCACCATGGCGATGCTGCTAGATTTTTATGGGAGAACATAATCAGCAGGTATGGTTGTCCCTTAAGTTTAACAAGTGATAGGGGTAAACACTTTCTTAATGAAACAGTCAGGATTATATTAGCATAATTTATGGTGGCCCATAATAAGACTACCCCATATTACCCTTAATCAAATGGAACTATTGAGGCAGTTAACAAGATATTAATTCATACGTTAACTAATAAATGTGACACTGGAGGACATGATTGGGATGATAAGTTATCAGCCATTATATGGGCCTACATGACAACCTACAAAAGGTTAAACAAGGCCACATTGTTTAAATTGGTGTTTAGTGAAGGCTATTTTACCAGTGGAATTCATGTTACCTTCACTGCATATAGCGCACGCAAGAGGGTTAGTTGATGAGAAAGCGTTGGAAGAAAGAATTGATAAGTTGATGCAGTTAGACAAAAAGTGATCACTTGTTAGATGGATTCAAAAGAAAAAAAAAGCAAGACAAAAAGCATGGAATGATCATCATATCAAGAACAAGAAGTTTTAGGTTGGGCAGTTGGTGTTGTTGTATGATTCCAAGTATTTGTGCCATCCTGGGAAGTTAAAATTCCATTTTTTGGAACCTTACATCATCTCGTACATTCTTGATTCGGGTGCTTGCCAGTTATAAGTGATGGATGGGATGAGGTTACTAGGTCACTTCAATGTGTGTAGGATGAAGCCCTACTATAAATAAGTCTTCTTGGTGTTTGTAATAAGGCAGTATTTCCAGTTAACTTAGAATTTCCCTTTATGCATTTTATTTTCTTGTGTTTCCCTTTCTTATTGCTTGTTCGTTTTGTTTTGTTTCATTTTGCGCCTTGTGAACCGGTAACCAAATTATCTCTCTAAATTTTTGTATGTGCAGAGGACCACCCATCTATTTTAGTATGGGGTGAATTGATACGAAGTATAGGCCTATAATACAAGTTTGAGCTGGCAATATAAGTTGTGGTGAATGGCTCGGTTGAAGGATGAAAAGTGCCTAAGGTTAAGAAGCATGTAGAAGAGAATGTAGATGAGAATGTTTAGTGTCAAAAGCCTTTGTGGAAACCACGTACAAAAAGGATGAAGAGTGCATGAACAACATAAGGTAGGTGAGGGATAAAATTGGGTAAAGGACAGAAGAAATGCCTTCAGCACTGAGGACGCGTGCATAAGAGTCTTCAGTTGGGTCAGATTTTTGTGTGCCAGAAGGTTGAAAAAAAAATTCACATAGGATGTGGCACATGGATAAAATCACTTAAAGACAACTTAGTGGAAAAATCCACATTAAATGTTAAAGTACATTGGTAGGTGGTATAGCATTTAATGTTGGAAAGAAGCAAAAAATATAAATAAAAGGTTAGGTAAATCATTTGTTACCTTGCATTCACAAAGAAGAAAAATCTCTTGTGAACTAGGAAAATCCAGAGAGATTTGTGTGAAGAAAGGATAATCCAAGATATCTAAAATTGTGTGACTAGGGTAGATCCACAAACTAGTGTGGAAGGAATACACAGACATGGGAAAAATTGTTGAGGAAGAGCTGTCTTGTGGAAGGATTTTTCCAGTTAGGGTTTGGCGGCTAGGGCATGAAGTTAGAAGGAATTTTTCACAAGGTTGAGCTATGGGATTGGATAGAGTAATAGAGAAGAGAAATTAGGGATAATTTTAGTGGAGAATATTCATAATATGGCGAATATTCCATTTTTGAAAAAATTGAAAAGGTGAATTTTCTGGCATGGGTCAGTGACCTGTTCACCTAAAAATTATAGTTTAATTTTTTTAGGGGTCAGCTTCACCTACCATTAAAACTATCTCCTATATAATCCTAGATTATTTTCTAGGTATAACACTACTAGCTCACTCATACCACCTAGGGGCATATGTATTATCAAGTACAGTAAACATGTGATAGGAGGGTGGAGGCTACAGATGCGTGATAGGAGGGCGGAGGTTGTAGACGTGTGACAGAGAGTTTGTTGACACGAGACAGGGAGAGTTTGTTGATGCGTGACAGGGAGAGTTTGTTAAAACATAACAGGAGTGTGGAGGAAGAAGACACGCGACAGAGAGTTTGTTGATGCATGACATGGATATTTTTTTTTCATGTGACCAGAGGGCGGAGGCTGCAAACGTGCGACAGAAGATTTGCTTTCATGCATCAACAAGGGTTTTGACGCACGTCAACAAGGTTCATTGACACATGTCAACAACCTTATTGATGTGTGATAGAAAATATCCTATCGTGGATCTGCAACCTTCTGTCAGACCACTTAAAAATCAGGTGAAAATTTTGCTATCGAACCCCCAAAAAAATCACCTTTTTGCGAAACCGGTTCTGAGGATATTCACCAGGTATTTTCCACCTCCGATTTCTAAGAGGTCTCTTAAAATGAACCCTGGGAGAAATGGGAAGAGGATTTAAGTGTTATGATAGACCAGAAGAATGGCACCAAGGAAACCAACTATTTCACCAAAGAAAACAAAGGGCAAGGGAAAGGAAAAGTAGGTTGCTATTTTCGCAAGCACCAACAAAGAATGGTACACAGAAATGCAATAAACATATGGGGTATTGCTAGGAAAATAATGGGAGTCACACTTGTGGTAGATGGTCGTAAGTGATTATAATCATCACACAAGCATAACGGAGAAGGAGATGGCTTTGTATTTAGTTCAACAAACCAACAAGAGGTCACTTAAAGGTATGAAAGTTTATAGCAACGAAGTAAAGGTCAAATTGGAGAAGGTAGGTTTGTTGCTGCTTTATGAGTTACCGTACTTCGGCAAACTTGAGTGCCTTTATCAATGGTTGATGTCATGCATGTACATGAAGATCACTTTTGTTTCATGGGGCGCAAGATGTGCATCACACCATAGCTGATATCTAAGTTCACAAGCCTCAATTGTGAAGGAGATAGCATTAATGATGATTTGAGTGACAAGGAATCCTTCAAGAAGACTGTAGCCACATATGACTACAAGAAGGGTTTGATATAATTTGACATCTCAAAGATACCAGACCCAGTGATGAGGATGTCCATGTGCTTATTCGCTAAACTCAATGACCAGTAATGGTGGACACAAGTAAATAAGGCATGGTTGAACGTATGCTAGAAGATATTAAAAGGAACCATCTACAACTTGTCTACTTTCATCGTGGATGAAATTATAAGCAGTACGCAGGAGGGAGAGAAAATATTATTTGGCAACATCCTCCTTACCATTGTTTTCTTAGAGATTGGAGTGCCTAACGGGCTAGAAAAAATCATTTGGGAATATCCAGAAGAGGATCCCTCACCTATAAAGAGGTTCGCAAAGTATACTTGTGAAACCATAATGGCCGCTCACAAGGTGCACCTAGAGAAATGGTATAAGAAAATGCATGACACATTTAGGGTTGAGTGGAGGATCCCAGAGTAGTTACCCACACTTGTAAGTGGAGAGGAAAATTTTTTAGTATTATGATGATGACAGATGGGAACATGAGTATGTGGTGCAAACTACCCTTCTCCTTCACCATGTTATACTTTCAAGATGGAGTAAATCAGTTCAAGGAGGCCAAGAGACTAAGGTTCGACCTTAGTGAGGTAGATGTAGACCATTGTGAACTACGCCAGAAGCTAATCTACCCAAAGAATCGCACGTATATGGAGAGATATTACTCCCATGAGATACAAATGATGAAGCTTTTAACGTTGCTAATTACAGGAAGGACCAAGGCAAGGGTGTATCTATGCATAAGGCCTAAAATTGAAAAAGGTGCATACTTGGAGAATGATGTTTCCATCCCTGAAGACCCTACAAGGAGGAAGAAGTCCACGCCTAGAAAAAGAGAGAGAGAAGAGGTGTAGAAGTCACCAAGTGTTCAAAATACACAGACGGTAAGCGCGCTGAAGACAAGCGCTAAGCCCAGTATTTACACGTAGAGGAAGAATTCTCCAGTCAAAGAAAATACTCCAAAAGAAAAGGCACTTGAGCATAAATATGCCCTCACTTGGGAGGAATCACTAAGGAAGACAACACTTGTCGAAGAAAAATAAAGAGAAGAATCCCCTGTACTGAAATCCGTAGTAAGGAAGAAAAAAAAGGTAATGGATGAGGCCAATTTAGAGGAGACAGAAGACCTAGATGCCTACATCGGTGACAGGGATGATGATGAAGATGAACCAAGAGGTGAAGACCATCCCATCTATGAGATACATGATTTTGAAGAAGAAGGAGATGAGGAGAAGGAGGATGAAGAAGAGGCTGAGACCCCAGGCAAGGGGGTAGGCAGGGAAGAAGTTACAAAAGAGAAAAGGACCCTGAGCATCACAAAGTAATAGGTAGGTGAGGCTACGGAGAAAGAAGTGGCACAAATCATCAAGGAACGCAGCACAGACGTGGTGATGAAGGAAGTTTAGGAGGAGAGCATAGAAAAATAATATGGCAACATAGGAGGAGATCCCATTTTGGTTTTGAGATTTCCAAAGGCCACACGCATAGGGAGGAAGAGCACAGAAGCATCACAAATTCAAGGAATGGACTACATTGATGATCCAAACAAGGTGTTACACGTGCACTTCCAGAGCACCGTGCTAATAGAACATCTCCTAGCCATGACTTCATTTGATGAGGATGGTGCATACCCTCAGAAAAGGAAAATGTTGTCATGGGAATTTGAGTCCCACATTGATGAGCCAAAATTTGAAGTAAGCCAAGGGGCATTAATGAAATTTCCAAAAACAAAAGGGATAAACCCCTTGTTGAATGTTCACTGGCTATCGGATGAACAGATCTACAACGTGCTCAATAAAGTCTCAGTTTAGGTTGAATTCAGGCTCTTCAGGAGAAATGGCAGGGTAAAGTTCCTAGAGATAGAACTGGAGAAAAAGGAAGAGCTAATTAGCACTCAGCTAATGTGTGAGTTGAAAGATGAAAAGGTAAGAGTGCGTGAGGTATACAAGAAGACATAGATGATCACAGATGTCATTTTCCTCAAGCATCCAGACTTAACACCACCCGTGTGTGGGTTGAAAGTACATAGGGAAAGGCTTCTAGAAGGTTTTACAAAACACACGGCATGTGTGCGTAAGGAAAAATAGGTTTTTTACTTAGCCACATTTTGCATCCTAGGAAGCACATGAGAAAATCATGACCCTTATGGATAAGGTGCCATCCTAGCGACTATGGATCAAAATGAAACTTACAAAGTGACAAGGATTACATGTGAAAAGTTTTAACTCTAAGTAATCTTGAATTTTCTCCAAGATTCTCTATCAAACCTTGACATACCAGAAGAGGTTCCATCATCAAGAACAATTGAGCTTGATTCCATTCTTCTCATTCTAACTCCTACGCCTAACATCTCTAGTCTTTTTGTTGGGATACAACTACAACAAGCTTGGACACTTGCGAAAATGCAACCTTCCATGTCCATTACACCTCAAATGATCAATCTTGTAGGCATCTCATCAAAGATGATTCCTACATGTCAGTACATCTTCATACGTACACTCTATGAGGTATTTATACCCAAGAATATCCTTATTCAACCATTTCAATATTTAATTACAAATCTTTCATTGAATCAACTAATTCACAACCTAAAAGGAGAAAAATTGAATATATCATCTCTATGGCTTATAAGGAACCATGGGTATACATCTAGAGATACATCTTTTTTTCCTCACACTCTTTCACTCACAGGTGAATGTGAATCTCAACATATTCCCCACATCAACATTATTCTTCTAACATCACATTTGTCTCTCGATCTCATCAAAGACTTATCTAATCACACATCCCTTGACTTGGAACATGTACACCCAATTCTATTACTTTAGGACCCATCAAATCCTTTGATTCAATCCTTTGACTTAGAATATTTCCACCCAAGTTTTGTATTGTAGGAATTATCAAATCTTCATATTTCTACCTTTGACTTGGATTCTGTTTTCCCAATTCTCATATTTTAGGACTTATCGAATCTTTTGATTCCCTCTCTTAACTTGAAATTCATCCGCACAAGTCTTGTATTTCAAGACCCTTAAAATTCAATAAACATAGACCTTTTTCTTGATAAAATCATTTCAAATCCTCATCCACTAACATTCAAAAAACTTAAAAATAGAATGAAACTCTTTATTAAATCATTTCTTTCTAATCAGAAATGACAAAGTGAATACAAATAATGTTAAGCATTCCATCTACTGAAAGATACCTTAATCATACCATTATCATATGTTCACCTTCTTCAACTATTATTACACGGGTTAACCTTGTTCCTATTGTGAATTTTTTGTCTCATCTTTGTTATGGTCCTTACCATTTCATATCTTTTTACCTATGGTTTTTTTTGTAAGCTTACTAATGTTAAATCTTCCTTTTAAATTAGCTCTTTCTTTAACTAAAAGAACTAAACTTCTTTACCGGGTCCTTTTTGACCACCCATCTCAATCTATGGTGTTGAACCCTTGTGTCTTACTAGTTACATGAGGCTGAGACTTGGGGGAAAAATGTTCCTTCCTAAAAATAACACTATTGACATACAAGGAAAATTAAATCAATCTAAAAATATATAAAACTATAAAATGATTACACCTTTCATCCTTCACATTCTTTGGTGATAATCCCATACTTCTTACTTGTAGTATGAGACTGGGAACAGAGAAATCCCTTGCTTGCCTAAATTTTTTATTTAGTGTTGAGCCCTTTCCTTTTACTAATGGTATGGGGCAATATGTAGGGGTTCATTCCCAAAAATCAATAAATAATTAAGGAATAAAGCCTTTATGAAATCTGAATTAAAGTGTTTAATCACAAAAAAAAAACCCTATAACTAATTTAGCTTCTCATGTTAAGAGAGACAAAAATTCCTTCAACCGTATTTTTCCAATCAGTAGACCATTTACGACTCTAAGTTGAGTCAAAACCTATAAAGTGGAATCATCTTGGAATTGGTTAGATAATCTTAACTAGAGATGAGTTAAAATTTTCTCATATGGATCATTATTACACCTTATGTCTTCACATCCATTATCTTCACTTTCATATCATTATTCATCTTGATTTCACATCCTTCTTGGCTCTTGGTGATCATCCCTCATATATTCCTAGTTGTGTGGAGTCCTGAGTGGATTAAAAAACTCTATCATTTTACCATATACATTTCTACCAATGGAATGGAATGCTTCTTATTATTTGCACCTACTTTCAAATAGCACACCCTTTTTACTAAGTTTTAAAATACAAAAAACATTCAAAAATGTCTCGCAAAATACCAAAAACAATATAAAATTGTTCAAAAACCTAAAAAATATATATAATTGTTCAAAACTCCAAAAAACCATTTAAAATTGTTACATTCAAATAATGTTTGACAAAATTTCAGCAACTGGATAACATTGTTTAATAATTTCACGTTTTAACGGTGCTCCTCCTGATTGTTCCAGATCATCTTTATTTCTCGTGGTGTATATCTATACTCGAGGCAATCATTTACCCTTTCAAAATATAAATTTTCTTGGGGTACATTTGAATTTTACATTTTAATCCAATTATAGATCAATTTGGAGTATCTAAGTATCACTCCTCTCTTCGAACTAACCCAATCCTCTCATGTGTTAAGCTATCACTTGGGGGAATTCAATTCTATCTAGTTCTTTAATGTGGAACACATTCGAAGTGTTCCAATTTGTCAACATTGTGACGATGTTTTTGCTTTTATCAATTTTTTATTTTGTTGTACTTTTTTTCCTTTACTATAGACCAATTACAGGAAACTTTATTCACATATAACTTTGGTGTGGTTCCATTCCTGTTCATATTGGGTTTGTTCGCAATGTTTGTTTTATGTATTTTCTTATCACTTGTGTGTGTTGTGTTTTCCTCTTGGTTTATTTAATCCATGGATTGTTTTCCTTTTTGTTGTTTATTCATGTTTGCTTACGTTTCTTGGTATTTGTATTTTAAATATTTTCAAAACTCACAAAAATAGAAAAAATACAAAAATTTTGAACAACCATTCACTTATCAAAGAAATCCTACAATTGGAAAACCCTTGAAGTGAATCTTTCAACATCTCAATACAATATTGATAAACGTCATACCTTTATCTATTACCCTATGGATCATTCCAATCTTACAACTATAACTTTCTTCCCTTTGCATGATATGCTAACTCTATTTGAGGAAAGTCACAAATTTATTTTTCCTTCGCGATATAACTTTTCTTGGGGAAATTTCAACTTTGATCATTTGCACAATGGATCTAAAAAGAGTTTCATAAGGAGTCACTTTAACTCCACTCTTCTCATATAATCCTATTCCCACTTGGGAGCATTTACATCTACTTAATCATCCTTGTGGAACGCATTAGGGGCATAGTTGATTGTCTTCTTTTTCAACTTTGTGTTGCATTGTTGATTTTTACCTTGTTAGACCACTTGCAAGTAGTGTGATTACATCTTGGTTCCTTTATAACCCTGATGCCTACACATACTTTGTATATTGGGTTTGTTTTCCATTTTTTATCTTTTCTTTGTTGTGTGTGTTTTGTTACACACATGATTTACCCATCTTGATTCTTTTATAATCATGGTGACAACTCTATTGTGTAACAAAAAAATAAAGTTGCTATAAAATTATTCTCCAAATGACGCTCATGCTACAAGCACTGTCTTTTCCCATCCTTATTCCAAAACCTTATTTTCCTTCCTATCAAGTGGTTTTCCACCACCTTATTGCATCATCCACCCACTTGAGGGGGAATTCCTCCATTATCCTACTTTTGGGGTCATCCTAATGCTTCATTTCTTGCTAGGGCATCCAAATGCTTCACTACTTCGTACTTGATGAGGCATCCTAATGTTTTATTGATTTCTTCCTATTACTCTACATACATCTATTATCTTTAAAGAACTATTACTCCACAATATCACTTTAAAGAGGGACAAATGTAGACACCCCAAAATTACACACATGTTTCCATCTTATCCCAATACACCTTATTATTCACCCATTCATGATGAATTAATTAAATCAATTAATCAAATGCATTGCACCCTTTGGGTAAATTAAATTAATCCCTAATACCCCTTTAGCTAAGTTAATTATCATTTATTAATGAAATGGTTAATTAATTAGTGTGTGCACATCCTAGTCACCAACCACTTTTGACTCCACTTAGACTCCACATCCTCATCTCAATCAACTCCACTTGGACTCCACTTCACTAGTCCAGTCAACTACACTTCTATAATCCTAAAAAGTTAGGGGCAATTGAATTACATGTACAACCACTTTTCCGGATGCAGGTTCTATAATTAATTCATTTAATGCCCTTAATTTCCATGGAACTGCAACAACCTCTTCAAGTGTTATTTTTATCATGTGCATTCACCCGCTTGTAACCAACTTCCAACTACTTCTACCTCTATCAAATACATACCTACTCTCTATCAAACCCTCTTGGATTCATAGTACAATAACTTTTCTAAATTTCCAATCCAAATATCTATGTTCATAGCAACTATACCCACGTTTGGAGGTCATTCAAGAGCACCCACAAATCAATCATTTTGTAAGTTTATACAGCTTCAAAATCTCTCACAACCTACTAAAGGTTACTTGGAAAGGTTTAGGAGTTTGCAGTTATTGTTTGTCTCCATTTTCTATGTTTTTCCATAGTATATAGTGATTAGCCTAAAAAAAATGACAATTAAACGCACGTAAAAATTACCACCAAACATTAGTTACATTGCGAAAATAATTAAATGTTGAAAAAAATGCCTAAAAAGTGAAAAAAAACACCCAATATCCCTACAAAAACAAGTTTCACAATTAGTCTATTTTAAGCGAAATTGACAAAAAAAAAATTAAAGGTCCTAGTTAAGGTTAAAAGATCTAAATTTAATTAATTAATTAAAACAACTAAGTGACTAATGAAAAAAAATAATGAAAGAAAATAAACTACGTTAATATAATCAAATTGAATTAAATTAGAATTAATTGAGAAAATAAAAAATAAAAAATTTAAAACCAAAGATACGAACTTAACTATACTATTAATTTGAAATAAGCTAAGTAAATTAGGTTAAATAATAAATAAAACTAAAACTAAAGGTAAAATACAGCTAACCTAAGTAAATAAAAAATACGACCTAAACCTAAAACAAACCTTGTTAAAAACCCTAAAACTAAAATTCTAATGTTTGTGTGTGTTGTTGGAAGGATTATTCATGCTTGGCAGCCGAAGGGTTGAGGTAGAGATCTGGTTTGGGTTAGAGGACTCAATGTAGGGGAGTCAACGAGGAGACAATATATCGGGACCAAGAGCAAGCTCTATAGGAGACAAGAGGTTGTTAGCAAGGGAAACATAGAATGTGACAAGTAGTTGAGGGGTCAATGCTTAAGACAGAGAGTGGGTGTATGTAGATGGTGCAGGGGCTTGAGCAGAGTTATAAATGGGAAGGATGAGGGGTCGATCTCGGCTCGGCTGAGTCATGACAAAGTCGAGATGTGGGGGTATTATTTGGGTAGTTATTATGGTGAGAGGGCATTAGGGTTAGCGATAAGTTAAGGGTGAGTGAGTTGGGGCAGCTAGGTAGCTCATAGGGATGGTTTAGCTCGGTTAGGAGCTTGTGAGATGAGTTTTTAGGTTATATCGGTGATGTGAGGGTTTAGCTTAGGGAGATTAAAGGGACGGGAGATTGAGATGGTTGTAAGGGATAGCTCGGTGAGCATCTTTCCAAGCTATGAGCTAAGTTGGGTAGATTAGGGGGGAAGCTAGGATTGTAGCCAATGTTTTTTTTCTGTTGACTTTCTTTGCTTCAATAATTTTTAACAAATTGGCAAGGAAATGTACTAGGATTTACAATTTTTTTGTAGGTTCTTGTTTAATCTGATATTTGCAATGTTGGAGTAAAAATAAACAATAATACAACTAAATTTAGTGTAAACTTCCAAATGTAGCTACAACCAAAACCTCCTCTAAATTTAGAGGAGAAATAACTAATTGAAATTTTTTTTAATCAAACTTTTTTTGTTATTTTCATATGTTCTCATAATACCTTCAAAAATACAACAACATTAAACCATCAAATAAATATAAATTTATTATGATTTTAATCCTTTGATTCATGTTTTGGATGTTCCCAACACCTACACAAACACAACAAAGCAACAAAAGGAACAAAATAATTCAAACAGAAATATTAAACAAATAAACACATACACAGGAGTCAGTAACTATTGAACATTTACACTAAAAGATAAATGAGGTGTGAAACAAAAATTAATGTAAAATGGGTGCACTCCCATTGGGTGCACAAGGATGTAAACAATGAAAAACAAACCAAACAGAAGATAAACAAAATGTAATTATAAACCTTCATATAGCTCTTCATTGAAAACCTAAGATAAGGTTATGGAATCTTAGCTTGTGTAGCCTTGTAAATGATTGATTGTTTATGCTCTCAAAACTGATCTCTGAATGAGAATGTGGCCATGTTATGAGCACATTTATCTTGGATTATTGCTTCCAAAATAGTAGAAGTTGGAAAAGAGTAATTGTATGGGAAATCTAAGAAAGTTGAGAGGATTTTCAAAGGGATAGACATGCTCTTTTATAAAGGCTTAGTAGAGGTCTGAGTTGGTTGAAAATTGGTTGAATGCACGTGATAAAAATGGTAGTTGAGGGAGGTTGAATGATTCTAGGAAGATAAATTCCATTAAGGGCCAGTAAATGGATTTAATCAGTAGAATTTGCATCCAGAAAGGTGGATGTGCATGTAATTTGATTTCCACCACCTTTAGAGGATTCTAAAAGTGTAGTAGACTAAACTTGTGAAGTGGATTCCAATCGGGGTCAAAGAGGGAACCTAAGTGGAAGTTGACTATGAAAATAGGTGTACTTTTTAATTAGATAACTAATTTAATTAGCTATGTTGAGAAGGAGAAATGGATAAGTATTAGCCACGCACAGAGGTTTGGATCCATGCACAAGGGGTGCGTGAAGGGGCACGTTTATGAATAATAGAATATTATGCTAAGGTTCATGCATTAGCATATAAAGTCAGGGAATTATCCAATTTTCCCGAGTATCGGATAAAAATATAAATGCTGATTTGGAGTGCCACCAAAATAAAGATCTTAAACTAGAGAAAAGCAATGATACTTGGCAGCCAAGCAAGGAGAAAGGATGCACATGCATAGATTCAGCTAATAATAGGATTAAAACAAGTTGTATAAATATGATAATCTATTATTAATGACTTTTGTAAATCATACAAGCTATTTTTATGAGCACACCTATTTTTAGGAGAGTACATGGGTGGTTAAGGGAAATTCCCCACCCCTATAAATATCTATTGTATGACTTTGGCTAAAGAAACCATGAGGCATGCATGAGTAGAGCTATGTTATTTTGATTGATACCTACAATGTGATGGTCATGTAAATGGTCCTGCACATTTTTATACTTGTTATGTATCAGCTACATAATATATAATGTTTTTGGTTTATAATGAATACTTATGGTTGAATATTAGTTGTTCATGGATCTTAATATGGTGAATTAACAGTGCAATTGGTATTAATTATGGTTTACATGGGTTAGGTGTTTTCCTTATTATATGTGTTTCCAAATGATCATGGTAATGATGATTATCTATGTGTGAATGGTTTAATGGTTATTAATATAATGACTATGCATTTTAAATTCATTTCAAACATAATAAAGGAGGGATATAGTGGATGCGCATGCTTCAGGTGAGCATTCAAACATGTCTAAATGAGGTGCTAGTGCACATAGCTTGTGGATGAAACCAAAAGACTACATTTTTGTTCCGTTACATAGACCTCTTTTCAATTTTCTAGCCAGGATGTTGGATGTAAATGGATTATCGACTTTTTTTGGAGAGTATTGAGAGTTGGGCAGAAGACAGCTAAGATAAGTTTTTACAAAGATATAACATTGGACATGATTTTAATGTGTGTAAATGGGTAAAGGATAATTTTTATGAATTCTTGTACAAGACGTTCTTTAGTGTCTTTTTACTAGAGTTATATTAGTGGTTGGCAACTTATGTTTCAAACATAATTTTCTCCCCATGAATGAGAGCTTGGAAACACCTTCTTATGCAAACGAGGAGTGGACTAGAGTTGTAGATCACTGGTGGGTAGGTGTATGACATAATTATACTTTGGAATACGTAATTTCTATGTATTATTTCCCTGAGGAAGATGAGTTATGGTTTTTATGTGGGCTAAGGGGATTTTATTTGTGTGTGCTACCCGTAGCTATCAAGATCTTGATGATAAAATTGGGACTGGAGAGACTATATATGGATATCTAAATCCCCACCATGCGTAGGGGCAGGAGCATGTGTGGAGAAGGATCCGGGCCCTAGTGGAGGAAAGGTAGAGAAGAGAGATGACTCAAATATAATGAAGTGCAAGAGAGGGAAATATAAGTAGCAGTGTTATCAAGAAGAATGATGGCTCAAAAGGGTTTTGAGGCTCTCGTGGAAGATGAAGAGACATAGCATCATGTTATTCTAACATTTAGAAAGTGTAGTAGAGAGTCCCCATCAGCTTCAAATGAGAGCATGTCATAAGAGAGAATGATAATTATGGGCATGCATCTGAATCAACCTGACTACCTAGCCCTTGTGCTAGGTGTTCCAGATCCATAGATAGTTGAAGGAAAGAGTAGTGAGGGAAGGAAAATAGCATCTCCACGTAGAGAAGGAGAGATAAGTAGGGTGAATTTATTTTCAGAGTAGCATATCAAGGACGCATAATGGCAACACAACAGGTGCCAATGTTTGGAAGTACTCTTGTAGGATTGTTTACAAGAACGTAAACTGGGAAGAGTATTAGAATGTAAACCATTGAGATCACATCAATAGGTGTTGGGAAAGCATATATAGTGGGTGTTTAGTTCAATAATAAAATTTGGACATAATAAAGTTCATTGACAGGACCACAGGATGTGGCAGATGGCATGAGAGGCTCAAGAGGATTAGGTCAACCACTACGTGAAGGGTATACTAGTGGAGGTTTGGGGTTTGGGTTTGGTCCCAACCTAGGGTAGGGCCCCCCTCCACAATAACCATTGAATCAGTACCATCAGACACCACCTCAATAACCACAATAGACACCTCAAGTTTACTTTGATATGTCTTTTCACTTACCAAATTATAGAGGTGTAGGTAGGATGTAGTTGAGAACGTACACAAGTGTGAACTACTATGGAGAGAAAAGGGCATTACAGCCCCTTATGAAAAGGTAAGCCAATTTTCCACTATACTTCAAGGGTGTGCACATAGTTGGTACAAGAATTATGACCCCCATGAGACTGTAGTGGATTATGATGTGTTTTACACAACGTACTTAGTTGAGCTCCACATTCTAGAGTTTGAGCAACATAGCATCAACATGCTCAAGGATATCAAGCAGGGTTTATCAGAAAGTGTGAGAGAGCATGACATGTGTTTTAAGACTCTATTGTCTAAATTGTCTTATGATATCCACCAAATTCAACATGCATAGTGGTTCAATTAAGGGTTCCTTACTTTGTTTATATGATCCCTATCACACAAGACGTGTAAATCCGCATGAGGCCTTGGAAGCAAATCTACGCGTCAAGGCGGTTAGGAGTTTTGATATTTGAGTAAGCACATTTTTGGAGAGACATATAGCAGCAATGGCCAAACAATTGGAGAATGTTTTGGCAAATTTGGCGCATGAGATACATAGTGGGATGTGGTGTATTAATTGTGATGTAGTGGGACATATGAAGGATAGTTGTCTATGTCGAAGTGTGCATGCATTGTTACAATCCTGTGAAATTTTTCATATGAATCATGATGTATGCAATTTTCCTCTATTGTAGCACACTACGATGAATAATATCTCTATTTATTGTAATATTTGTGACACACACACTCATGACACTAAGGAATCCCAACTGATAGACCGGATTCATGAGGCATGCAAGATTGGATTGCCATAAATGACAGTTACAAGTAGCTCCCAGGTACTGTCATCACCAATCCGGCACTATGATAATTCTTCACCGGGAACTCCTCGTGCTATGATTATTTACTAATGCATAGCTTTTAGTTTGGTGGATGGAATCTGGAAACACAACAACAAACATAACACAAGAATACCATAGACTATGATAAGAAGGAATGACGATAAATCTGAAATATAAGTGTAAATTATAATATCAACATGAAATTGTTACAATCTCACCCATGAGGTACTTCAAGTGTTACTGACTTCACTTGCCTTCCAACAATAACTATGGGAGAAACTTTACAATTACACTTCTTAATGGCTTCTTTAACACACCTTAAAAATGATGGCTTCCTTTACACACTTACTCATACAATATTTCTCACTACTTCCTTCTATGCTAAATGAGGGGGGGTGGCCTCTTTATTTATAGAAATTCCAGGCTTATCCATCTTATCTCTAAGATAGGATAGGAAATCTCTTGCGGCCAATCATATTCCATGCCTAAACTCTTATCTTTACATGTAGGCTTATCTTCTAAGATAAGATAAACCTTATCATCTCACATGGGTTCCACCTTTTTAGACTTTTCCACAAATAAAATACACAAAATATTTATGACATCACTCTTTGTCCTTATTACAAATATAATATTTCTAATTCCTAATCATGTAGACCCTACTTCTCTACTTATCCCAACTTTGACATTTTAACATTACCGGACCACTTACGACAAATATTTACTTTTTACAACATTCCTATTGTACTTTGATTGTTACCGTACTCTACATTATTGGCGGCACCGTATTGACGGCACCATTATCTTCTATCAGATGCTACTACTAATTACACTTAACAACATCCTATTCCTAATACATACATTAATGAAATAGAAATTACGGAGGAAAATTTTAGTGTCTCGACATCTTCCCCCTTCCTAGCTTCTACTCCGTCCTCGGAGTAGACTATTCTGGTGCTTGGAAAATCTTCAACTTGTCGTGGTTGACCCATTTCGTAATGGGAGTGCCATCCAATTCCTCCAGTCGGTACGTACCATTTTCATGCACAGCTGCTATTTTGTAGGGCCCCATCCATTTTGGAAGAATTTTCTCTGTCTTCTTTTTTTGTATCTGGAATCATATACTAGAACCAAGTCATTCACATGAAATGGAGACCAACGGATCTTTTGATCAAAGTATTCCTTGTGCTTCATTTTCTTCTTATAGCTTGTATCCTTTGCTATTTCCCTCATTTCCTCTAGCAAATGAAGATGTACCAACCTTTCTTTTACTGAATCACTTTCATCCATCCTTTCATTTTTCATAACTCTCACAGTGGGAATATCAAACTCAATAGGAAGAATTGGATCAATGCCATAGGCCAACTGAAATGGGGAGTATCATGTTGCTGACTTTGATGTTGCCCTATATGCCCACAATGCTGCATGAATCCTTTTATCCCACTTATGTACCTGCAAGGCTGCATCTTTTGCTAGAATTTGACACAACACAAAATTTGTTCGTTCCACCTGTCCATTTGTGTTTGGCTTGTATGTTGTTGCCTTCCTGTGCTTAATAGAAAATTTATTGACTAGGGCTTCTACTACCTCATTAATGAAGTGGCTTCCTTGATCTGTTACAATTTCTAATGGGCAACCAAATCTGGTGACAATGTGTTCATATATGAACCTTGCCACTTCATCCATAGAAGTTGTTTTCAATGGCCTAGCTTCAACCCACTTAGTTAAATAATCTGTGGCAACTACAATATACTTATTTTGGCATGGGGTAGTTGGAAGTGGACCTACAATGTCTATTCCCCACTTTTCAAAGGGACCAAGTGGAAGAATAGGACATAATGGAGCTGATGAAGTCTTACGGTTACCATGTGTTTGACAAATATCACATGTCTTACAATAATTATAACAATCTCTAAAAAGAGTGGGCCAGTGATAACCTGCATCCAAGATCCTTCTTGTTGTAAGTTGTCCAGAGAAGTTCCCTCCACATGTACCATTGTGGAATTCTTCTATCAGCTCCTTCCCTTGATCACGTCCAACTGCCCTCTTGTACTGTCCATCAGGTCCTATTCAAAATAATACTCCATGTAGAATAGAATATGGACGACTGGCTTGAGTAATCTTCCTCTTAGTCTTTGCATTGGCACCATCAGGAAACTTGAATTCATTCAGATAATTCCAAATATCTATGTATTCACTAGGGATTGTGTCAAGGGATAACAATGTTGCATCTGGGAAATCATCATCATCACAAGATGAACCTAAACCATCATAGGCTCGAGAGAGTGCATCTGCATTGACATGCTTCTTTCCTGGCCTATCTATAATATCAAATTCAAATTCTTATAGCAAAATTATCCATCTTGCTATCCTCCCTGATGGGTTAGGCTTATTTACAATATATTTTAGAGCCTAATGATCTATTACAACTAGGAATTTTTATCCTAGCAAGTAATTCCTAAACTTCTTTACAGCAAAAATGATAGCCAGAGCCTCTTTTTCAGTTACAGTATAATTTACCTCAGCACTACTCATTTGTCTGCTCCCAAAGTAAACTGGATGTTCATTCCCATTTTCATCCTTTTGGCTCAGAGTACTTCCTAGTGCTACATCTGAGGCATCAGTATACACAATGAATGGCTTGCTCCAATCTGGATTCTTTAAAATAGGTGAAGACACCAGGGCTTCCTTCAGTTGTTCAAAAGCTTCATGCGCCTTATTTCCTGGTTCATAAGTAACATCCTTCTTTCAAGAACTGGGTTAGTGGCTGTGTAATCTTTGAGAAATTCTTGATGAACCTTCTATAGTAACCCACATGGCCTAAAAATGATCTCAACTTACTTCTATTCATAGGAAATGGTAACTCTTTGATTTTTGAAACTTTATCAGGATCAGTACCAATACCATCTCTGGATATAACATGCCCTAACAAAATGCCTTTAGAACATCCAAAGACACACTTTATAGGGTTTAGTGAGGCTTGTGCTTCATCTAACCTTTGAAATGTTGTCTCCATCTGGTGCAGGTGGTCCATCTTGCTCCCATAGATGCAAAAATCATCCAGAAATACTCTGATGAAGTTCCCAATGTAGGGTTCGAACACCCTATTCATCAAATGGTTGGAATGTTGTTGGAGCATTACACAACCCGAAATGCATAACTCTATAAGCAAACGTTCCCCAAGGAGTGGTGAACGTGGTCTTCAACTGATCTTTCTCTGCTATACGAACTTGGTTGTAGCCACTATATCCATCAGCAAAACTATAACACTCCTGGCCAGCTACTTCGTCCAAGATCTGATCTGAGAATGGAAGAGGGTAATGATCCTTCTTTGTTGCCTTATTGAGCTTCCTGTAGTCAACACAAATGTGTAGCTTCCCATTCTTTTTTATTGAGATCACAATGGGAGAAACCCATTCTGAATTCTCCACAGCAAATATGAATCCTGCATCAAGCAACTTATCTATTTCTTCTTTTACAGTCTTGGAAAAATTAGGATTCATTCTATATGGCATTTGCTTTATGGGCTTAACACCATCTACCAGCTCAATAGAATGTTCTACCCAACTTACTTGATGGAGTTCCTTGTAATCAAAAGTGAATATGTGTATGTACCTTCGAAAGAGCTGGAGGTAGGATTCCTTCTCACTCTCCATCACAGCATCACCAATCTTTATTTGCTGGAGACGATCATCAATTTCTTCTTCAGATAATTTTATGGGGTCATGAGTCGGTGTGACTGGAAGGATATCCATGACTGAAACATCAACCTCACTTTCTTCATCTTCTGTGTCCACTTCACTGGTACTAGAGTAATCAGAGGATGTCCAATCATCAGTTTCATCACTTGAATCGACAGGTTCTACCTTATGATGCCGAGGGATCACATTTATTTTCACCCTCTCTCTACCACATCCAAGTGTCATGAAGCCTTCATTCCAGTAGTTTCTTGCATGAACTCTCCTTAGCCATGGTCTTCCCAACAACATTGGGTACGCAACAGTACCATTTTTCATCACCTGAAATTCTACCACACATACAACACCCATAACAGATATTGCCACATTTGAAACTACACCTTCTGGTTTAGTTTTTCCCTTATTTAATGACCTTAACATAAGTGTTGAGGGGCGATCAATTTTTAAACCCAACATATTCATTACAGACTCGGTCATTACATTAACTGCAGCACCTCCATCAACTAAGACATCATGAATTGAAATACCATTACATAGTACCTCAGCTTGTGGAGCATAGGGATCCGCCTCTGCCTCCAAAACAGGGACCTCAACCTCCTTCCTTCTGTCGAGCATTGAGTCCACTTCGCAGCTCCCGCCTCTTCTCAGAAGACATAGCCAAGAGTTGACCATATGTAATATTTGCAGGCCTTTTGGACAGATCTTCTAAGATGGAGTATGGTCCTTGTCCCTGTGAAATCAGAAAATCCTGCACACCCAACTTTCTTCTCCTATGTTTCTTACTAGTTTCTCCTTTCATCTTCTTAGGATCATTTCCATCTTGGTTATCTTTTTCTTTCTTTCTTTTTGTTACAAACACATCTACTTCATTATTTATGCTCTTATCTACTACATCAAAAGAATTCACAGGTGCTTTTCCTTTATCATTATCTCTTGTACCAGATGTAGAAGCTCTATCTGGACAATTATACTTATAATGACCCTTTTTATAACAACCATAACATACAACTTCAGAAATATTTCTTTTTGGACCTCTATCTCCTCCCTGAGAACTAAATTCTTTTCCTTGAAGAAGATTAATAGTTAACTGACCCATCTTCTTGAGCAGATCTTCATACTCAGTAGATGTACTAGGAGAAATATTTGTGCTCACCGAGAGTGGTTGTGGATTCTGAACCAAAGGTGCTGGTGTAGGCTCTACTTTAGCAACAATTTCTTTGGGCTCCTCTTCCATGCTTTCTTCTTGCCTTCTTGCAATCTCCTTTGCTTGTTCAATGGTAGCTGGGTGGTCATACTTCACTCGTTGTCTGATCTCTGGCTTCATCCCAAGAATGAAGTGCTTACAGAGGAGATTATCCATGCCATTCATCAACCCATCCGCTAATCCTTCCTTCCGGATCTAGGCATCGAGCTTCCTCCTTAGCTCTAGAACACGAGCATGATAATCTCTTATCTTCTCCTTCTCTCCTTGGGCTAGCTTTGTGATCTCGATCATGAGATCTGCATATTTCTGTTGTTCACCAAATTCTTCAAGAAAACTTTCAGTTAATAAATCCCATGAGTTTTTCACATTTTCACCTAGTGTTTCAAACCACCTAAGTGTTGAACCATCCAAAAAGGTAGGAAAAAATTCAGTCCATTGTTCCCTTCTTATGAGGCCATTACAAATACAAGATCGTTTAAACTCTTGAATGAAAGAGGAAGCATCTTCATTAGATTGAGCTGAAAAAATAGGAATCTTCCCCATTTTCAAAAGTAACCACCAGTGAAATACCAACCCACAAGTACAATCAACAAGACTTATGTGCACAAATAATTGGAATAACTACAATAGAAAGTGACTTTACACCTTTCTACAGTAAAATAGGAATGACCACGGTAAACTATGGTAAAACTTACTGCGGTAAAAACTGACTTTACTGTGGTAAACACTATTCACAGTAAAAAGTGAAGTTACTGCGGTAAATACTATTCACGGTAAAAAGTGAAGTTACTGCGGTATATGGTAGATACTATTCACGGTAAAAAGTGACTTTACCATGGTAACTACTATGCACAGTAAAAACAAGGTTACTCTCCAAATGATTTCTGACTAAGTGGGAATATCTCTCCAGAAAATCCACCAACGAGGAATGGTCCTGGCAACGGAACCAAAATGTCATCACCAATCCGGCACTATGATAATTCTTCACCGGGAACTCCTCGTGCTATGATTATTTACTAATGCACAGCTTTTAGTTTGGTGGATGGAATCTGGAAACACAACAACAAACATAACACAAGAATACCATAGACTATGATAAGAAGGAATGACGATAAATCTGAAATATAAGTGTAAATTATAATATCAACATGAAATTGTTACAATCTCACCCATGAGGTACTTCAAGTGTTACTGACTTCACTTGCCTTCCAACAATAACTATGGGAGAAACTTCACAATTACACTTCTTAATGGCTTCTTTAACACACCTTCAAAATGATGGCTTCCTTTACACACTTACTCATACAATATTTCTCACTACTTCCTTCTATGCTAAATGAGGGGGGGTGGCCTCTTTATTTATAGGAATTTAGGCTTATCCATCTTATCTCTAAGATAGGATAGGAAATCTCTTCCGGCCAATCATATTTCATGCCTAAACTCTTGCCTTTACATGTAGGCTTATCTTCTAAGATAAGATAAACCTTATCATCTCACATGGGTTCCACCTTTTTAGACTTTTCCACAAATAAAATACACAAAATATTTATGACATCACTCTTTGTCCTTATTACAAATATAATATTTCTAATTCCTAATCATGTAGACCCTACTTCTCTACTTATCCCAACTTTGACATTTTAACATTACCAGACCACTTACGACAAATATTTACTTTTTACAACATTCCTATTGTACTTTGACTGTTACCGTACTCTACATTATTGGCAGCACCATACTGACGGCACTGTTATCTTCTATCAGACGCTACTACTAATTACACTTAACAACATCCTATTCCTAATACATACATTAATGAAATAGAAATTACGGAGGAAAATTTTAGTGTCAACAGTACAAGAAACCCAGCCTATTAAAGAATGTAACAATGGAGGAGGTAGATTATGTGGAAAGATCCTAGGTCGTGGTGGAAGAGGTAGATTCATGTATGGAACTTACAATACTTTTGGGTCCCCTGACCATTACCAGCACAAGTGTCCCCAAAATTTGGTATGCATGTATTGTGGAAAATAGCATAAGGTTGAGGACTTCCCTTTCTTGTATGATCATATGTGTAAGAATAAGAAGAAGGAAAAAGTCACATGAGTGATCAAGGTACAACACACAAAGAATGGTCAATGGATGCCAAAGAATCCTGATCCAGATTTATAGCCCGTGTCAGTAACCAGGCACATAGAAGTGGCGGGCACCCTTGAACCTCTCAATACCAAACCACTCATATAGAAGGAGCAGGTTATGCATTTCAGGCACCTAGATGTTTCTTACCAGAAGGAGGTCTATCAAGAGACTATGGGGTGATCAAAAACTTGCAAGGAGAAATTTAGTTCTTAAAGGAGCAGTTGCGAGAGAGAGAGAGAGAGCATGAAGAACGTTAAGATTCCACAAAAATACATAGATGATTTGAAAGAGGTATGCAAGATGTTACAGACAAATAATATCATCTTGCTACTTGGGAATGGTTACATGAGAAATTACCACATGTAGGCATTGAGAGAAATCATCAGATACTCCATGCAAACTTTCCACCACATAACCATGAATTTGACAAAGAAATCACACTTGATGTGGTGATTGATTGTTGGTTGGTAAGTAATATCTTCATTGACACAGGCATTGAGGTGAATGTTTTGACTCTCAATGTATGGAACCAGATGGGGAGGCCAACATTGCAATCATCTTCTAATGTGTTGTATATGGAAAACAAGATACGATTTATGCCTATTGGGTGTTGAAATATGCTTTAATTACCATTAAAGGAGCTACAGGGGATTTTGAAGTCTTAGAGCTTACTGAGGTGGATAACTTCCCAAATTTACTTGGAGGACCTTGGTGTTATGTGAACAATGTTGGCATATGCTTCAAAAAGAGATACATTAGTTTTGAGAACAAGGATGAGCGTGTGATCATACCTTTTAATGATGCAAAGGTATAACCTTATGTTAATCACTTAAGTGAATAATAGCTTAATAGAATCTATGCATAGATGGTTTGTGGCCCTAAAAGTTTGGAAAAAACTAAATAAGTTGTGCTTTAGTGGGAATACGCACTATTTTTAAGTGATAATACGAGTATTTCTTACGATAACTAGGTGCGTAGCACGTACAAAATTTTTGGGTGTGAGGTAAAAGGAAGGGTCACCAAGATGATAAGACCATGCATGGTGAGGAAGTTGGGATTAACTCAAGTACCAAGGTATATTGGTGAAGGGAAACCTTATACATTCTTGTGTTCCATGGATAACCAATGCCAGAATGAAGTTTATAGAGGAAACATGTTTATCTTTACCTTGTGCAGGGTAGCAGTGTATTGGTGGGAAACACGCAAACATAACCTCTTGGGATGAAGAGAAGTGAGAATCACATTTTCCACAAGATTTACTCAAAAAAATGTACCTACACTCATACATGAATATAATGGAAATAATCTTACTTTGGTACACGTCCATAGTGGTGACAGATAATGGGCACAAGTCTAGGAAGTTTAAACACCATCCTTATGGCTGTACAAGTTCTACTCCACTATGTGCGGATGCACACGCACATGGTATGTCCATGTTGAGTTAACAAGGGAGATTGTAAGCTTGCATGAGATGACAGTAGGTATTGTTCATGCCTTTGATTATTTTTCTAATAATCCACCTATACATAAGCCTTTATAGATCATAAAATGCATCACACTTGGGGATAGCACAAAAGAAGAAGAACTCATGCTTTAGTTGCTTGGAGAACATGATCCTAAGGTGCGTGAAGACATGTTTGAGATAGAGGAAATGAAATTGGGATGTGCCTAGAAATAAATAGGAAAGGGGAAGATGGTATACTTGATTGATGATGAAGAGGTGGAGAATTTGGATGTTAGCCATACAGAAAGTGTACGTAAATTCATGGACTCTGTGGATGAAAAGGCATACCCGTACCATGCTCCCATAAATACAATTAATTTTAACACTGGTATAGAGGATATGCCTAAGGAGGCCATCATTGGGGATTCCTAGTTAGAACAAGAGGTAGCAAAGATCATCGAGCTCTTACACAACTTCTATGATTTATTTCCAAGATGGTGTCATGAGTTGAAAGGAGTCCACCCTTCATTAGGAGAGATGATGATTAAGTTGAATGAGGACGCATGACCTATTTGGAAGAGGCCTTATAGGATGAATCTAAACTTTTGTGTGAAGGTGAAGGAAGAGATTGATAAGATGCTCAAGTATGGCATCATTGAGTGCATTGAAGATTATGAGTGGGTTAGCCCTATGGTTATTAGGATCAAGAAGGATGGGAAGATCAATATTTGTGTGGATTATAGGGAACTTAATGCCTCATGTGTCATAAATCATTTTCCTACACCATTCACATAAAAAATCCTTTAGGGAGTTATAGGTTGCAAGATCAATTCTTTCACTAATGGGTTCTCAAGCTATCACCAAGTATGCATTGTGTGCAAGGATCAAGAAAAAACCACCTTCACTACTGAGTGGGGAATTTTTACTTACATTTTTATGCCTTTTGGATTATGTCATCCATATTCTCGAGCATCGTTGTACATGATTTTTATGACTTCATTCACAATTTCTTACATGTTTATCTAGATGATTGGACTATTTATGGGTTGTTTAAAGATCACTATGACAATCTGAGGCTCATTTTTTAGAGGTGCGATTAGTTAAGCATCTCTCTTAACATTAAGAAGTGTATTTTTGCTACACCTTTTAGCACTTTACTTGGGCACATCATTTGTAAATATGGAATGTTGGTGGATCTAGCAAAGATATCAGTGATTTTGGGGCTCTAAGAACCTACAAACCAAAGTGAAGTGCATGGATTTTTATGGCATACTAGTTATTATATTAAATTCATAAAAGGATATGAAAATATTGTTGTGCCTCTAGAGGAATTTCGTAAAGCTAAAGGAAAATTTTATTGGGGAGAAGCACAGCAGCAAGCATTTGAGAACCTAGAGGAAATATTGACTATTGTTCCTATATTGCACTTTCCTTCTCATACAAGTATTATGAAAGCATCTCATACAAGTATTGCAGGAGGAAATATGCCAGACATGAGACTGCGAGTAAGATCCTTCTAGCTAGATTATGGTGGGAAACATTTTATAATGATACCAAGGATTATGTCAAATCATGTGATCATTTTCAGTGACTTGGAAAACCTGTAAGTAGAGATGCAATGCCTTTACAACCCATAACAAGTGTGGGACCTTTTGAAAAGTGGGATGTTGACTTTGTAGGACCTATTTCTCCACCTGTGTGTAGGACTGGGGTGCACTACATTATTACATGTACAAATTATTTGACAAGGTGGGATGAGGTTGCACCTATAAAGGATTGCACAACATCCATAGCAACAAGGCTCCTTTGGGAAAAAATCATTAGCATGTACGGATGTCCATTAAGCTTAACCAGTAATAAAGGAACTCATTTCTTGAATGAGACAATCAAATTTTTGTTAGCATAGTTTATGGTGGCACACCATAAAACCACCCCTTATCACCCTCAACTTAATGGTACTGCAAAATATTTTTAAAAAATATTGGGACAAATTTTGACAAAGATTTGTGACATTGGAAGGAAGGATTGGGATGATAAAGTATTATTTTTACTTTAGGCTTACATAACCACGTATAAAAGGTTAAACAAGGCCACACCCTTTCATTTGGTATTTAGAATGGAGGTTGTTCTACCAGTTGAATTCTTATTACCATCCATGTGTATTACACATGCAGGAGATTTATCTGATGAAAAATATGTAGAAGAGTGCATTGAGAAACTGATGCAACTAGATGAGTGGCGCGTCATTGAGAATTGGAGCTAGAATATTGAAAATCCACGATAAAAGGATTGGCATGATAGGCACATCAAACGCAAGTCATTTGAAGTTGGGAAGATGGTTCTTCTCTATGACTCCAAATTCACATGCCACGCAGGGAAATTGAAGGTGTGTTGGTTGGGACCTTTTGTAATAACCAAGATACTTAAATCAAGCACATGTTAACTTAAAACACTGCATGGCACCATATTACCCAGTTACTTCAATTGTAGTAGGCTAAAGCCCTACTAGAAATAAGCTTCTTTGTGTTTGTAATAAGGCAGTATTGCCACTTAGATTAGATTTCCTTTAATGTTTTGTTTTTTCATTTTTTGTTTTGTGGTAATAAGCAAGCTTGCGTGAATTAATTAAATTCATATCTCTTGATTTCATGTGCAAAGGACCGCACATACTATTAATGTGGGGTGGAAGCAGGTTTCTATTGGAAGAGAAAAGAATCGCATGAATGTAGGTACCCTGGAGAAGATACAGATGTACGCACAAAATTGATGAAAAAACATGTGCTTGGTGAATAAGAATTGAAAATGTGTGAAGGCAGAATAATTCATTGCACATGTTCAGGTAGATGGTTTATAATGATATTTTCTTCGAAGGAAATCCATGTAAATAAGAGGTCACATAATGTAACATGAGATAGGCAACAGTAGGATGAGCTACTTAGTATTTAGCATAGAGGAAGATGTGTAAGACACAGGGAGGTTCACATAAGGATGTATGTTTCCTAGAAGTAGTAGTGCACCTGAAGGTTACAACTGATGTCACATCCCATAATTTCAGTCTGATAAACCATTATTATAAGTCACAAAATTGTTAAGTGATTCATGAAGGTAGGAGAATAAGCCTTGTTATATAGTTGAATATGCAGCTACACACGCGTATGTATATCCTAAAAAGGATATACACATGAATGTGTAGTTACATGTGCAACCATGCAATGATGCTTGTACTCCAGCATTCGTAAATCACTTATCATTTTTGACGAATTCTTTTTTTTCTTGTTTCTTGTGTGTACTTTCTTTATCGTGGGCGATGAGGTAGTACATTGTTGAATTGTTGGTTACAGAACCTATTGTAATATGGTTGTGAGTCTTGCTACTATATTATGAGTTACTTATTTGGCTAAAAGTGATGAGTTAATACATTGATCTATTGTTGGCTATTGTACTTAATATTGATATTATTATTTTCACATGACATGCTGAAAATAATGACTTATAAAGGAGTGAATTTTTACATTACTTTATTATCTTATTATTTAACGATTGTATAATATGGGGGCAGCTGAAATTTCTACAGTTGGTATAATGATCGGCAAGTAATTTCTAAATCCTTGAATGACAAGAAAATAATGTTTGATTTAGTTATTTTTTATTATTTTCTTGACTGATCAATAGTATTTTGTTAAGGAATATTGTGTGTGTTCAACATCGGGTTAACCACCCTATAGCTTGTATAAACTTGTTTGAATTAATCTTTTTCTTTGGCTGAACGATACTCCATTTTATTTTGTGATCAAATTCAAAAAGATAAGGATGGATGGATAGTTGGTATAGGACCATGATTGAAGGTCTTAAATGAAGAAACTAGTAAGGTCTGCAGACCATGCCTTATATCAAATGTTTGATAATAAAGGGATTTTATTCTTGATAGCCTTAAGGGTTACACCATAATCAAGTGGCTAACATAGAATTTGTTTTAATATTAAATCTAGTTGATGACAACCCCATGTTGAACATTGGCATTTTAATTATTTGGGATTAATAATGGTCCTTAACCAACCAAAGTAAGCTCCATGCAAGAGGTTGATGACCATTTCTTGATCAAGGGGTCAAATTACCATGCAACCATGGATGATATCCTTAGATAATAATGGCTAAATATTATTAATGATTATTGGTTAAAGGGATATGAAAATTCAATAGAATTGTTATGATTATTTGAAATATACAAAAAAAAAATCCATCTAAGTCTAGAGAGAAACTTAGAGGTCATCGGTGATATATTTGAAGCCACTACGTGGCATTTATGGACATGAATGCATTTAAAACAAAGTCAGTCTCTCAGGAGTCCCGAAGCTTCCAAGGGAATCTATTGACCTTGCATGCAAATTTTAGGGTTCATTTTTGGATTCACTACTCTTGACTTGAGCTCTTTGAGCTCTACATGAGGTTTGGATAGATCTTTGTGGCCAAGGCTAAAAATGGCCTCTCTGATTTTTTAGTTTTTTTCTACATTGTGAAGCATGAGCGTTTTAAGCTCTTATTTAACTTGAATAGCTGGTAAGTAGGGAGGGGTTCAAAATTTGGTTTGCCTTCTCAAAAATTTGATAAAGTGGTAGGGAAGAACCAACGAAGGAAGGATTTTGTGATCTTCTAATTTATCAGGCATGGAATATATATTTCCCCATCCTAATTTTTCTTTATGGATTAACCAAATAATTTTTGTGTGACTGTAATGATAATTGAAGTTATTTATTTCTTTTGGCAGCATTATGATAATAAGATCTTTGGTTGGATTATTGATTTTCTGATGGGTATATGGAAGTGGGTTAATTTAGATGTGTTGTAGTTGAAATCCTTGAGTTCATCTCAAGTCAGTGTTTGGTTCTGTTAACATTACCATCAAAGAAATGAAATGGATTTTCATGTTCGGTAAGTTTGTTGTGCATAATTTGGTTACTTAGGAAGTTTTTTAAAAAAGAATATAACCTGAGTTGGACTCGTATGGGTACTTCTAGTACCATGATATTTTGATTGAATGAGGACTCGTATCCTTGAGATGCCTAGATATTTTTTGTGAATTCCATCCACACTACAGGAAAACATTTTTATTGGGGGTTTTTACTTATAGTAGGTATTGAACTTAGTTTGGATATGTGCTCAAGATTGTAAGACATCGTGACATAAGAAATCTATTTATCTATTTGACTAAGAAATAATATAGTTTAGTTGATGGTTGGGTTTTCTATGAAATTTGAGATCTGGGTGCATTTACTCATATTTCATGAGAGTAATTTGTTGAGAAGCCAGAATGTTTCTCTAAGGAGAAGACACACAAAGGATGCACACATGGGAACAGGGTGCATTTGAAGGTGCGAGAAGATAGGAAAGGAAACACTCACTAGAATAGTTTCGCTAAGGACTTAGCCCTTTTTTTGGATAAGAGTTATTTTTGGAGATAGCATGTGGAGCATGCATAAGAATGAAGACTTGTGTGACGCCCAATGGTGTTTTGTGAATGAGAGGTTGATAAGTGTCATGCATGGTTTGAGCTAATAATGGGATTTCTTCTTCTAATTAACTATAAGACGTGTATTATTAGAACACTTGCATGTATGCATGTTATTGTGAAGGTGCATCGTTATTATCAACATGTGACCTATTTTGAGAATTGCATAGGAAGTGAAGGTAAAGTCCCCACCTATATAAATATTTATTGAACTATGTAGTTTATAAGATACTGAATTATTTTAGAGTTATGTTGTTGGATCTAATGCGCGCATGTCTTATGGATATTCCTTATAATGTAAGAAGTTACTGTGTTTTACAGTGTTTAATGTAATGGTAATATTGGCTAGATAATGGTGTTAAACATAACTGAACCTAGTTCATGTATGGTTAATCTTGTTATAGTTATTGTTTAATTCATGATTCTCTAAGATCTAGATCTGGATTATGCACTATGGAATGTTTACGTTTAATTATGGATCTAAATATGTTTTATCACCATCACACTAATATCCTATAAGCAACTCTAAAGAGAGGCCTTTTACCTTTTCACACTTTGGGTGAGCACTCATCTCAGGATGAGTGATGTGCCAGTGTGACTGGGTTATTCACAATAGATTCTAAGTTGCATCATTGGTTTTATTGTCGGGACCTCTTTTTCAGATTTTTTCAAGATATTTCATGATGAAGACATACCATTTGACCCTAGCAAGTATTGAGAAGTGGATAATATATCTGGAAGAATATTACACTCATAGATTCAGAATTGGATCTAAGCTTGACGCATGCGTGTGTGTAGAGTAGAATTTGTATGAATTTTTATATGAGAACTTCTTTGCTATCTTTCCGATAGATTTGTACGAGTGGTTGGTTACTTATGCATCTAAAAGGAATTAGAGGTATCACACACTTGTCTACATGTAGGAAAAATTTCAAGACCTGTATGATGTTGATCTAATTTGGATGCATGTTATGGACACTTAGTTTCATGGTGTTTTGAATATCTATGTTTTAGAGTACTCAATTTCTACTTACTCTTTCCCAGAGGTAGTTGAGTTCTAGTTTTTGCATTATCCCAGGGGAACCTATCTATAAGGAATTCCACTAGAAATAAAAATCTTGATGGTAACCCTAAACTTAGATGAAAATATGATGGCTAGCTAAACCCTACCATGCACGAAGGCAGGAGAAGGTTTTTTTAAGGATGGAAGACCTAACGATAGAGAGGAAAAGAGAAGAAATGTGGCTTAAGTACAATGAGGCATGCAAGAGGGAGATAGAGAATCAATGTGATATTGCAGAATGGATGGTGTTGAGGAGAGAGATGACTTGTGAAGGATTTGGAGCTCATGCAGAAGGCAAGAAGCCAGAGCATCTAGAACTCCCCCATTTGGGAAAGCATGACAGGGAACCCTCCTCGACCTCACATGGGAACATGTCAGTAAAGATGACATGGGCCGAAGATGCACATCTAAATCTACTTAGAAACCTAGCCCTTAAACTTGGTTTTCTAGTATCTAATACAACCAGTAGTCAGTAATCTAGTTTGGGGATTAGCATAAATGGAGTGAATTAAGTAGAAATTAAATCTATGGCCAAGAAAATGTCTTCTTTATTATTTGGAGGTACCTTTTTAGGCACATCATTAGCATAGAACTTAAGCATGTAGAATTTTGGACTCACTTCTGGGATTAGTACCACCTTGCAGACTATGGGAGTTCATTTTAGTATCGTTGTTGGGACATATGGCATTACATCCACTGGTCCACTTCTAGCTACAGGTGGAGGATCAGGGGGAATAGGTGGCTCTAGTTCTAGGGGATCTGGTGGGTTTGGAGGCAGAGGTAACATGGGAGGTTTTGGATCAGGTGGGCATGGTCCTCACTAACCCCATAATATTTACATGGAGATGTCACTTTGTCTTCCAGAGTATATGGGAATGGAAGATGCTGCTGAGCATGTGCACATGTGTGAGATACTGTGGTGCACAAAAAGAATCATGGCTTCTGAGTGTAAGGAAAGTCAGTTTGTAACTACGTTGGAGGGATGCGCTCACAGTTGGTACAAGAATTTTGAACCTGATTAGACTTACATAGATTATGCAGCATTACGGGAAGCTTTCCTTAAAGAGTTTCGTATCCTTGAGTTCAAGAAAAATAGTATAAGCGCACTCAAGTATATTAAGCAAGGAACTACTGAAAGTGTTTGGGAATATGATGCCCATTTCAAAACACTTTTTTCTAAACTTTCATATGATATGCATGCAAGCTAGCATGCACATTGGTTTCTTAGGGTCTTGATCACACCTTGTAGGATGGCACTATAAAATAAGATATATACAGTCCCGCATGAAGCACTCTAAGAAATGTTACATGTTGAGGAAGTTAGAATTATAGAAACTAGAGTGATCCCATTCTTGGAAGCACAAATTATAGCTATGGAAAAGTAGTTGGAGAAACTATCAGCCAATTCAGCACACGAGACGCACATTGGTATTTGTTGTATAGATTGTGAAGTGGAAGGGCACACTAAAGATAGTTATCCCCATAAGTCAATGTGCTCATTATTGTTAGACTGCAAGATATGTCATTTAGAGCATGATCCAAGTTGTTGCCCATTATTACAATGGGTGATTAGAAAGAACATATCTTTCTATTATAAGATTTTTGGTCAACGACTCACAATATAGAAGACTACAGATTGATTAGTCAGATCCATGATGCCATCAATATTGGTGTGCGACAAATAGGAGTATCAGATAACTCTAAAAGTAAAAGATGAGCACCATGATCATGATCACAACCAATGGTGCATAATCATAATGAGGGATGCTTTGAAGGAAGTCGTGGAAAAGATCAAGGATACCATGGTGGATTCTTGGGCCAAGGTCGTGGTGGTGGATGAGGTGATTTCCCTCATGGAATGTGTTTTACATATGGATATCCTGACCACTATAGGTGTGACTTCCCTTAGAATATTACTTGTTCTTTTTGTAGGAAGAATCATAACTATAAGGAATGCCCAGACTTATATGAGCATCTTAGCAAGTAGCATAAACAAGAGCAAGGAAGAGAGGAAGACTTGGACATGGATACATTCGAGGAGGATTTCTAATTTAAGAAGGTGTTCCGAAGAACCATGACCCAAGGCAAAGGGAAATCACAACCTTTACGAATGTCACCTCGACTCTCCCCTCATAAATAAGCAATGGAGAAAAATACAAGAAGAAAGTTACAGCTTAACGAGGAGGCATAGGAGTCTAAAGAGAGCGTGCCTAGTACCCTGGTCTATCCTGAAGATGTGGAGGAACCTCAAGATGAAGAAATAAGAGATGAAAAGGAAGGGGTGAAAGAGGCAGAAGAAATTGTGCAAGATCATCCCAACGCACCCATTATAACTCAGGTAGGAGAAGGACCAACTTCAAACCTTAGCACTCAGGTTCCTAAGGGGCCAAGAACAAAAAGAGAAAGAACAAGTGAGGAGTATGTTGTCCCTAGTATGGTCTATGATGAAGACACAAGAAAAATAATTCACGCCTAGTTTCAGAGTACTATGGGCCTTAAGGAGTTATATGGGTGGGAGCTGATGGATCCAGATATGTCCACTACATGCACAAGGAAGCAATTATCCCGGTCCATGAAGATTCATATGGAAAAAATAGATTTTGACGTATGCAAGGAGTCATGTATCTCATAAGGAGTGAATAAGGCACCCCAAAGTAGACACATGATGATAAATCCTACTCTAATGTCTGATGAGAAAGTCAACAATGCCTTGGTCAAGGTATTTGTTGAGGTGGCGCAAAGAAATTTTGATAAGGCCACCACCATTCAAGCATTGATGGAAGATGACAAGGATAAAACTATAGAGATAGTGTGCCTAAAGGAAGAGAAGGAACAAGAATGGGAAAGAATGAGGCTTTCATTATAATGGATGAGGAGGTTGGTGATCATATTCTAAAAGCAAGGCCTCATCTAGAACCTAAGGTACCTAAAAATTTGCATTCTGTTATGAATTATGTGCACACTTTGGTTGATTTTGTGTTAGAAGATGAACCAATTCGAATGCCCACACCAAAATATGTTGAATAAGAAGTAGAGAGAGAAAGGACCTCTATGTTTAGAAAAATTTCAACTTACAAGGAGTTTCTCTAGGCCTTGAAGGATAAGCCGAAGAAAGTAGACCAAGCTCTCAATTTGTGTGCAACACCAGAACCAGTAATAAGGACCAGAACTCTTGTAGAAGATAATGAAGTTCTTACAGCAATGAGAGATGAGACACTAGGGCATGTAGATAGATTGGCACTAGTGAAACAAAAGAATAAAGCACTCGCATCAGTCCATAATCTACATAAGGAGAGGATAGATGAGATTGGGAAGTTCATAGCACATAAGATGGATCTTCTAGAAGGAATGATGTCAAGTATGGCCAATCTTGTTTGAGTGCTACAGAATGAGAAAGAAAATATCACTTATGATGAACTAGATGCCATAGCCACAAATATTCTAGAAAAGACAAGGACTGTGCTAAGTGATTGGAAGACATTGGAAGCTGAAATAAAAAATGAATATCTAGAGTTGATCCTCCTAGTTGAAGAAGAGGATGTTGCAGAGTAAAGATTCATTCTTTTATATAGTGATTCTTTAATTATTTCAATACTTATTATTTATTATTGGGACCATCAAAAATAATTCCCATTGCTGGGACAGCAATGTACTTTAGTGTGGGGTAATGTTGAGCAATCAGAATGTTGCTCTAAGGAGAAGACACACAAAGGATGTACGTGCGAGAACAAGGAGCATTTGAAGGTGCGGGAAGATAGGAAAGAAAACATGCACTAGAACAGTTTGGCTTAGGACTTAGCCATTTTTTTTGGATAAAGGCTATTTTTGGAGATAGTGTGTGGAGCACACATAGGGATGAATACTTGCATGACATACAATGGTTTTTTGGGAAGGAGCAGCTGATAAGCGTCATGCATGGTTTGAGCTAATAATAGGATTGCTTCTTCCAATTAACTATAGGATGTCTATTATTAGAATACTTGCATGTATGCATGCTATTGTAAAGGTGCATGGATATTATCATCATGTGACCTATTTTGAGAAGTGCATAGGAAGTGAAGGTAAAGTCCCCACCTATATAAATATTTATTGAACTATGTAGTTTATAAGATACTGAATTATTTTAGAGTTATGTTGTTGGATCTAATGCGTGCATGACTTATGGATATACCTTATAATGTAATAAGCTTATGTGTTTTATAGTGTTTAATGCAATGGTAATATTGGCTAGATAATGGTGTTAAATGTAACTGAACCTAGTTCATGTGTGGTTAATCTTGTTATAGTTATTGTTTAATTCATGATTCTCTAAGATCTAGATCTGGATTATGCACTTTCGAATGTTTATGTTTAATTATGGATCTAAATATGTTTTATCACCATCACAATAATATCATGCACAAGCAACTCTAAAGAGGGGCATGCTACCTTTGTGCGCTTTGGGTGAGCACTCAACTTAGGTTGAGTGATGTGCCAGTGTGACTGGGTTATTCACATTAGATTATAGGTTGCATCACAAGTAATCCTTATGAGCTTGGTGACTTTAGCGAGTGATTTTGTGGTTTTCATTTTATTATGACAAGAAGAACCCCACTTTCTCTCCTACAATGTTTGAGATGATCCCTTACCCAAGCTAAGCAAGTCAGTAGGTAAGTTTAAAAAAATCTTCTCATATTTTCATAAGGACTTGTGTAAATTAAGGATTAATATTTACCAGATGTGATTAGTGTGGAAAACATAGATATAATTTCTTTCTGTAATCTTGTGATGCAAAAGTAGAGTATGGAAAGGTTATGGAAGGAAACTGCAATGACTTAACCTCTTTTGCATGTGAATCTTCTTGAACATTTATCCAATGAAAAGAAAATAAGATTTTTGTTAACAAGTTTTCATTGTTGATAAGTTTATAGGTTTCATGTGACAATATCTAATGATTAGTAAAACTTGGATGTGGAAGGGATTAATAATTAAATTATAATCTATCCTTGTTTAAAAAAATCACGCAAGCATGTTAATGGCCATTAGATTGTTGCATTGGCATTCTTGATTATGTGATAGAATAATCAAGTTGGATAAAATTGTGTTTCTTTTCAATTACTTGTTGAGATTGGGAAAAATGGAAAATAAGTAAATAAATTACATTTGAGTAGAACATGTTTGTTATCTCAATTAATTTGATCTTTACCTTCCTAGATTTTTATCAGTAATATTGTATGAGGTATCATTTAGTCAAGATAGATATTATTCTATTACTTCATAATGAAGCAGCTAGTTGGGGAATTGTATACTACGTGTCAATAGTTTGTGACTGACCATGTATGTATATGTTGCTTTTCCTTCTAATTTTTAGGAATTTGAGCAAACTATCGGGTCGATTAAAGAAATGATGATTTGTGTTGAATTGATTCTGTGTTCTTATAAACGAAATGATGTACTCTCATTTGATAAAGAGTGAAAGGTTCTTTGTTAATAATAATTTTTGAGTTTTTAAAATTAATAGAAGGCACTTCTATATGTTTATATGATCTTATTGGGATTACTAAATTATTTATCAAACATTCTATACGTATAACTTAGTAAAATTATCATTGAATAAAGGGACCTGTGATTTTTTGTACTATTAAAAATTTTGTAAAGTTATAAAATAGTTTAGTGTGGAAAACAAGTGAAGTAACTAAGAGTAAGTATTGAGTGTATAAAACCTCTTCGGTCAAAACCAAAAATTTTATAAAAAAAAAACATGCTTAAAGGAAACAAGTATATTTTTAAGTATAGATTAAGGAATATGTTGAGACAAGACCATTATTTTCATGACAATGTTAAGGAATATGTTGAGACAAGACCATTATTTTCATGACAATGTTGTTAAAATGTATCTACACTGTATTAATCTAACAACACGTTTAACTAAACATTAAAAGGTATATGAACTCAGATTAATCATGTGATTAATGATTATTCCTACCAATGATGATAGCAACGTATTGTTGCATTAGTATAAAAGAGATAATCATAATACATGACATCTCGTTGTTGTATTATGATCACAATAAATGGAGAGTAATAAATTAAATGTACCTTCATTACATAATTATATAATAGTGAATACCAACTAATGATAGGAACATGACACAACTCTCATGTCCTACGTGTCATACCCACATCAGTTCGGTATAACTACAAGTAGAGAGGTGGACACGTAATGAAAAATTCATTACGAGGATGCATATTTTCCCATACATATCCTGAAGTGGTGTTGGCATGAGACGCATGAACCGGAAGTTGGGTTATCTTAATTGTGTACTATATTATCGAATCTAAATACATTATTAACTCATATGTTTAACAGTAACCTTAATACCTTAAACATTGGAAATGAATCCTGATGACTATGACTAGAATGACTGTGAGGTGAAGGGAAGACAGATTCCATTTGCATTTGTGCGGTCTTGGAATCCATCTTTTTAGCACAACGCCAACTAACTATGGCTTTAGTAGTGCATCTAATTCAATGTATTATTTGTTCACCAAGTCTTTTTCTACAATGTCAAGATTCGGATGAGGTTATTGTAGTAGCTTTCTGAAGGACGCTAAAAGTACATCACAAGTTCTCTCAACATGTAATAAGGATTAACCAAATGATACATTGGGTGTATTGGCTCATAAATAATGTTTGAGGGGGATTGAATAGGATCTATAAACCCTTTTATTTGCACATGGTTTTCATAGGTTGTCTAATTGGATTATGAACTTTAAGTAATACTATTTTTAATTAGTTTTTGTTGTAATCAATGTAATCAGTACAACGTAAAAGGGAATTAAGAGATGGTAATCTCTTGAGTGTTGTTAAGGTTGTTGTGTGTTTAATTTAGTAGAGAATTAACTATATTAAATAATTTGTATATAAAAAAATTCCCTAGATTTGATGAAGTAAAAAAAGAGGTGTTATAACTGCCATGTGCGGAAGAAAGAAGAATAAAGCACAGAAAAATCAAAAAGGCGTATTTATATTTGCAGTGTACAAGAATAGTAAGGCAATAGTTGCACAGAAAATAGTTGAATATGAGGAAATGGCCACCACCATAAAAGATGAGCTAAAGAAGGTAGAATGCCCACTTACTAATTTCTAGGACCCTGACCCCATCCTCAAGGCATACACTATTAATGAGGAAAATAAGGTGCAAGTAGCCAATAAGGATGAGAATCTTGAGTGAGAAGATAAAATGGCCGAAATAGAAAAGAAGTGGGATGCACTTAAGACAGTAAGAGAGGCCTTTGATACAAGGATTAAGGAGGTCTAGTCACTAGTTGCACGAAGGATGGATTCCTTCAAAGGAGTAATCTTAGGACTCACGGGAATTGTCAAAGAGATCAAGGAAAAAGTAGAAAATATGGATCTTGCGTAGGTATCGGGGATCATGGGAATAGTGACAGATACAGCAATTAGAGAATTAATAGAATGGAAGAAGTTGGAAGGCATGCTAAAGATAGAGTTCCTTGGGCTATTGCATCCATCCCAAGAGCAAAGACAAGATCGCACCTGAGTATTCCTCATTACTTGGATATGTATGGCCCCTATTATTTCATCTACATATTCTTCATTCTTTGGATATTCTTTGATTCTTTAGAGCGATGAGTTGAGAAACCCATTGCCGAGGACGAGAAATGCATTTAGTGTGGGGTAATGTTGAGAGGGATAAATGGATAAGTACTACCCACACATGGAGGTTTGGATCTGTGTGTAAGGGGTACATCAAGAGGTGTGTGTATGAAGAATGGAATTGTGTGCGGAGGTTCACGTATGAGAAAATAAAGTCTGGTACTTATCCAATTTTTCATAACACGGGCTAAAAATAGAAAATCAGAGTTGGAGTTCCACCCAAGTAAAGATCCTAAACTAGAGAAAAGTAAGGAAACTTGGTGGCCAAGCAAGGATAAAGGACACACATGCATAGATCCAGCAAATAATAGGCTTAAAGAAAGTTGTATAAATATGATAATCCATATTAGTGACTTTTCTAAAGCATGCAAGCTATTTTGTGAGCACGCCTATTTTTAGGAGAGTACATAGGCGGTGAAGGGAAAATCCCCAACCCTATAAATATCTATTATATGATTTTTGTCAAAGAGACCAAGAGGCATGCATGAGTAGAGTTATGTTATTTTTATTAAGACCTAAAACGTGATGGTTGCATGAATGGTCCTGCACATTATTATACTAGTTATGTATCAACTTTATACTATGTAATTATTTTGGTTTATAATGAATACTTGTGGTTGGATATTGGTTTTTCATGGATCTGAATATGGTGAATTAACAGTGCAATTGGTATTAATTATGTTTTACATTAATTAGGTGTTTTCCTTATTATATGTGTTTCCAAAAAATCATGGTAATGATGATTATTTGTGTGTGAATGGTTTGATGGTTATTAATATGATGATTATGCATGTTAACTTCCTACTAAACATAAAAAAGGAGGGACCGGGTAGCTACTCATACTTCAGGTGAGCATTCAGACATGTCTAAATGGGGTGTCAGTGTGCATAGCTTGTGGATGAAAACAAAAGACTACAAGCTATAATGTGCACACTAACTAATTAATCATTTATTTAATAAATGATAATTAAGCTAGCTAAAGTATGTTAGAGAATAATTTAATTAATCCTAACAAGTTATAAGTTCATGATTACTCAATTTAATGAATCAATAATAAAGGGATATGAACTAGGAAGTGAACTAGGATAATATTGGGAATAAGTGTGTGAATTTGGGGTGCCTACATATCTAACCATGGAAGGCCAAGGCCACTAAGTGATGCTATCTTTATTTGTTTTTGGAAGTCTAGATTCCACAAACTATTGTCTAGAGAAATCAATTTTGAATCTCCATCATTGAAAGAAATATTTCTCATTCAAAGGTAGTAAAAGACAAGTTTATAATCATTGAAGTATTTTGACTAAATTTCCTCTATTTGAATGTCAACGTCAAATCTGATCCATCCTTTGTTTTGGCATTCATATTTAAATAATGGATCAATTCATGTTCTAATTCCCAAGAAGATTAAGAGTCACACGAGAAGGTATAAAGGAAGAAAAAGTTGAAATGACAATGTGAGTATGGAATGTGAATATATATATAAGATAGCAAGGGTGTAGCTTCAGAAGAAAAGGAAAAGAGATATCGTTCAAACTAGATTGTTGAAAAGTGTACAGCATATAAGAGAAGAAGGAAAGAATGATTTTTTGAAACAACGGTGAAGAAGAAGCATAATTTCCATTATCCATTTGAAAAGAAACTACAGAAGCTGGAATATTATATTATTGAGGTCGATGCCTCACAACATTGGGGGTTGGTGTCTCCAGTGGGTTGGTGCTCACAAAAAGTTTGATTTGGTACTTGGCATTAGGGATTAGTGTCTCCAGCATGATAGTGCTTACAAATGGTTGTAAATCGTTTAATTTGGACTGGATTTGGATGGTAGATCCAAGTAGTCTTATTTTTTGGTTTTTCTCGAGAGAGGGTTTTCCACGTAAATTTGTTGTTGCTATGTGTTATGATTATTTAATGGTTTTACATACTTTAATTGTGGATATAAGTTTTAACAGAAAAAATTTTATCTTTTACTGATTCACCCGTAATACATGTGTGTGTGTGTGTGTGTGTGTGTGTGTGTGTGTGTGTGTGTGTGTGTGTGTGTGTGTGTGTGTGTGTGTGTGTGTGTGTGTGTGTGTGTGTGTGTGTGTGTGTGTGTGTGTGTGTGTGTGTAACAAATACATTCTTGGTAGAATTACAAAATATATGCCTCATAAAGAGCTAAGTGTAAGTGCATTAGATTATACATTAAAAGGTATATTTGCATCATGGTGGGTTATACATAAATCTAAGACGTTAACTAAGGAAGAAGTCACAAAAATGTTGCGGTCAAGATTTGCGCTAGATGGTGGGACTAATAAGAAATGGCCCAAGTATTGTGTGGAAAAATGCCTAGAAATGCACATCTAGAAATGCATTGAAACTTGGACAATTCATGAGAGATATCTAAAATGGTGGGTCCATATATTCCCACAAACATTGACACCACTATGAAAAGCATGGTATGTTTACTAAGAAATAAGAAGAGAAATGTGTAATTGGGGACAATTGTAATATTATTTTATTCAAACTTTCACCTTTGAAAATAGTAATCCTATGGTTGATATTACTCTTCACAAAATTAAAGCATTCCTTTATTATGGAACTATTGATTTAGAAGGAGCATAATTCCCAGAACCCAGAGAAAATAATAGGAAAAAATATGTGGAGTATAAAAAGGAGAATGCAACAGAAAACAAAAATGAATGCAAATTGAAAAGTTATAATAGGGTGGGGGATAATAAAAAAGACAATGATGACCAAAAATGAAGAGGATAATGAACTAAGTGAAATATTTGAACCAAAACATCTTCACCCAATACCAGTAGAAAAATAAGTGATCAATCAAGAAGCACAGTTACACAATATAAACATAGAAGAAAAAGAATGATCTAGGATGGTTATAGAGACCCAAAACAAAGAGAAGTCTAAAGTATACTATGAGCTACTACACAAAATGGTAGAAGGCATTGGACCATCAGGAATAGTAAAAATAGCTACTATGGGAGACTATTGGATGGAAATGGAGATGTCAAAACTATTACAATTATTGTATCACTATGAAGATGTGTTCCCTACTAAATTTAGTGAAATAAAAGGAGTTTATCCATCAATAGGGAAAATGCACATCAAATTGAAAGAAGGAGAAAACCTATAAAGAAAAGGGTCATACAAATTGAACCTGAATATGAAATCCAAGGTAAAAGTGGAATTGGAACGGATGATAAAAGAAGCTCTAATATATCGAATAGAAAAACGATATTGGGTAAGTCCAATAGTCACTCAACCCAAGTAAATGAGAAAAATTAGAATATGTGGAGACTATAGGGCTCTAAATGAATCATGTGTTAATGACCCCTTCCCAACTCCATTTGTCGATGACATATTGGAAGCAGTAGTAGGACATGAATTATACTCATTTACAGATGGATTCAGTGGTTACCATCAAATACCAATTATGTAAGAATATCAAGTTAAAAACACTTTCGCAACTGAATGAGGAAGTTTTACATATAAGGTCATGTCATTTGGATTGAAAAATATACCCGCAATATTTTCTCAAATTTTTGTTACTGCATTCAAATATTTCATTCATGATTTCCTATAATTATACATGGATACTTGGGCTATATTCTCCATGTTTAAAGAACATGTATCTAAGGTATGCTTAATGTTAGAAAGATTTAAAGGATTTTACATTGCATTAAATTTGAAAAAATGTTTTTTCTTCACACCATTTGGAGTGCTACTTAGACATGTAGTATACAAGGAAGGAATTTTGGTTGATCAAGGAAAAATAGTTTTCATGATTTGGCTCAAACAACCAACAACACCCTCAAAGCTCTGCGCATTCCTAGGACATACATGATTCTAGAGGAAAATTATTAGAGGATATGAAAACATAGTGCAACCATTGAAGAATTTATTACTTAAGCGTGAAAATTTTGAATTGACATCCAAATGTCAAAATGTATCCAAGTAATTAAAACATGAATTGGTTAAAACACCCATACTAGCATTTCTAGATTGGTCAAAAAAATTCCATGTGCATTTTGATGTGTCAGGTAGTGAAATTGGTGCAATTATAGCCCAACCAAGGGAAGGAGGTGTAGACCATCCAATCCACTTTACAAGTAGTAAATTATAACCCGCAGAAATAAATTACATGACTATAGAATGGGAAGCTCTGGCTATAATTTTTGCACTCCATAAGTTTAGGCAATATTTGTTAACAACTGAGTTTGAATTCTTCATAGATCATGAAGCACTATGATATCTAGTGAATAAACTGGTATTGGGAGGTAGGATATCAATATGGTTGATGTTATTCCAATAATATAAGTTTAAAATAAATGTGAAACCAAGAAGAGAAAATGTAGGACCATACTATTTTAGTCACATAAACATAGGATAAGAACTAGATGAACTAGATTAAGATGCCCCAAATACACACTTATTTCATGTTATCACTATACCATAATCGATCACGTCACAAAACAGGGCACTGTAATACTACAAGATCTACAAGGAAACATATTTCCTGAGAGAATAAATGGATGTAGGTTAAAAACCTACAATGCATGATTGCACAAAGCATCAAAGAAGATAATAAGTGCCTCAACACAATGGTTAGAGTAGGAAGTTATTCAAATTTTCAATTTTGTAGATTATATGTTTGTGTAATTAATCATTGTGTGTGAGTATGTGTAAGTTATCAAGGATCTACAAAAGATCAATATTGAGTGCACAATTTGAAGAAAAAGGGAAAAAAAGGAATGAATACAATAAGTCCAAGAAATTTTCACAGTAACTAAGAAAGAAATAGAAACAAAAAATGTCATGTTCAAAAATTTGAAAAATAACAAAATCTAGCTAGCGATACAGATAAAACATTAAAGGCTTAATATCTCACGGAAAATGAAATCCTCATAACTAAGAAGTTGAGGCCAAAAGACAGGGTCAAATTCCCACCAATGCAAAAAACTCTCATGATAAGTGTGGAATAAGAATATGTGACACAAGAACAACTAGTGTGAGAAGGGTGTAAAGGACCATAGACTTGATTTAGTTGTTAGGAAATGTATTTCTCCATTTGTTATATGTGTGAGAATATAATGTATGGTGCATTATAATGTAAGTGAGTTGTCAAAATAAATCGCGTAGGAATTTAGAGGTGGTTAGTAGTTGGGAGAGAATAAAGGTTATTGGACAACCTTCCTATATTAGTTCTACAAGTTTATGGAGTTGTTATAGGAGTTAATTTGGGTCTCATATATATGTGTAACACATATTATTGAAAGTTGTGTTGAATTAAATTTATTATTGAGCTTATGCTCGTCTCCAAATATGGGGTTTTCCCCACATCTGGTATCAGAGCTGGTTTTGAAAGGGGCCTCTCTAGTTTTTCCACTCCACTCCTGCTTCGTTTGTCAAGTTGATTAAGGAAATGAGTTAGTAGATCCCATAGACCTCTGTGACCCCATTCCATTATTCCGTTCCCATCCATTTGTTGTGAATTCAAACGATTCAAATGAATGACTAGCAGGATACCATGGACCTCACGCGAAATCTAGAGTTTGTAGATTCCACCCTTCTTGCATATTTGTCAATGGTAATATCAGATACCATGGACCTCATAGTGAATCTTTTGACACTCATCATTCACGTTCATCTTATTTCTCTCTCCACTCTATTCAGTCTTTCTATGGTTTTTTTTCATCCATTTTGTTCACATTTTTCATTTAAAAAATCAGAATATATATTAATATATGTATGTATGTATGTATGTATGTATGTATTGAAGTATTGGATTGTGTGTTTTGTCCTATGTATTAGATCTATTTATAGTTTTTTGTGGAGTTGTGGTGTCAATAAACTTATTCCAGTAACTAGCCATGATCTCTGCATAAATTTTTATGCTTGGTTTTATCCGTTTTGATGGGTTTGATCTAAGTTTTACAAAGCAAATGGCGTTGCATTGGATCAAGCTTCAGATCTAATTAATTTTTGGAATTTTTCAAACCTCTATTAATGAATATCAACCTGTTTTGCATTGGTTCTTGCATCATGATATGAATCTTCCCTGTACAATACGTGGTGGCAAACTTCAATCCATTGATCCGGCGAGTTCTAATATTTTCCTCCTGGATTGGTTACTCCCGAAAAGTTATTTTTTAAAACTCTTAGATCTACGAACAAGGATCCTTATCTCCAACATTGCTCAGATCCAATCATCATACTTCTCCATCCAAACAACGATCACTGGCTCAAATATTGACTTCCATATAATATTTTCAAAGCGCAACCTCCATAAGGACCTGCAAGAAACTCTATTTCTTTTTCTACATGGTCGTATAATTTCATAAGGGTTTGGCATCTCATATTTACAAATATCTAGTGGTGGATTCCATATTCATCTCGGTGATTTTTAATGTCCGTCTCAGTCATGTTCGATGCCTCAGCAACTTGGATCTTGTTGTAACAGATGTGGTGAAAGGATATTTTCTCGAATCTGTGACAGAGCGTATTGATCAAAATATCTATGAATTTTAAAGGCTCGGACCTCCCATAATTAAGCATCCCTACTCTTGGTGAATAACAATATATTTAATTAAATCTATAAATATTGTGGAATGAGATTCAAATGTGGTGAATAACGTGCCTTGTGGCTACAATGAATTCCTCGGCATCAATAATCTTTGGTATTAAAATACCCTTGCCGGAAAATCATTGCAATCATCTCCAAAATACTACTCTCGCCGACTTGGTAACTTGGCAAAATATCAAGAAAAATATCTTCATTTGGTGAAGATTTCCTTCAACACGTGGGTACATTGATTGAAATGTTAGTTTTTGAAGTATTAGCCTCATGGGAATGTTTTAGTGTCAAATCACACATAACAAAATAATTTTTATTGAAGCGGCTAGTGATTTTTGACAAAGAATACTTTTACACGGAGATTATATATCATTTTTCCTATAATGGAAAAATGTAGTTGTAACACGAAAGTTGGATGTAATATTTTTTCTAAAGGGGGGGGGCGGGGAAGGGTTATGTTTTCAAAAATTTAAAAAGAGTGAACATTATCATTTGTAATTGGATGCATTCTCGGTTAAAACTGACATACAAGAGATTTTAAATTAAGGGGGGAATTCTAAACATGCGAACTTCAAAACTTCACACTCCAAAAAACAATGTTCTTTTCCATGTTCGCACTAAGGGGCGGAATGTTAGGGATTTAGTGCTCCATTTTTTATATGTGTGATAATTTAATGTATGGTGCATTATAATGTAAGTGAGTTTTGAAAACAACTCACATAGGAATTTAGAGGTGGTTAGTAGTTGGGAGAGAATAAAGGTTGTTGGACAACCTTCCTAGATTAGTGTTATAAGTGCATGGAGTTGTTATAGGAGTTAAGTTAGGTATCCTATATATGTGCAACACATATTATTGAATGTTATGTTGAATTAAATTTATTATTGAGCTTATGCTCGTCTCCAAATATGGGGGTTTCCCCACAGTAGCTACCCTAAAGGAATAATCCTTGGTCTCCCCACTAAAAAGAAGAGAAGTGACACAATCCCTTTAAAATTGGTGTGATTGTCTATAGTCAAATAACCAACCATGTTAAGTACGGGTATCAACACATGCAAAATATCCTCACTTAAACAAGAGGACATCTAATAACAAAAGATAATTGTGAAAGTGCATGAAAATTCTACTTTTGAGAGGGAACTGAGAACACAGAAAAGACACGAAGTCAAGGTTAAAAGAAGAATCCAAATTACAAGCCCTAAAACTACAATCCAAATATCAAACACACCTTCTTCTCTTCATCTTCGTAAGAGGTAAGTAACCCAACAAAATTGGTGCAATGGAAATTTCAATTGTGTAAGTAGTGCAAGAACAATAATTCATAACGTAGACTAGTGCACATATAGTGGAGGAACAAATACAAAAATATAAATAAGAATAATATGTAGACAAACAAAAATGCTTAAATCAAAAAGAAGTGGAAGAACAATTTCCCAAACAACAAGATGAAGAATAAAAAATACAAGAAGAAGAGAGAGTGCACAATGAACAGGAAGAAGAGTAACGAAAGATAGAAATTGCATAGACCGAAACATAGAAGACCATGGACATGAAAAGGATATAACAAGAAGAATAATAAAATAAGCAGAAAGAGTAATAATTAAATAAGTAGAGAGAGGAGAAGAAAAGAAGTGGAGAGAATAACAACAAAAGGAAGAAGAGGATAGATGCACAGGATAAGGTAAAAGTAGAAGAAAAATAAAAGGAAGTAGAAGAAAATAAAAAGAAATAATAAATCAATAGGGGTACAAGAGAACATCAGAGAAATGAAAACTATAGGAGAAAATAGAGGTTGGTACATCCAGCCCAGCACTATCAAAGCTAGGAGATGTGCAAACATTTGGGTGGACAGTGTAATCAATACTGTCAACACAAAAACATAAGATAATTCTCCCTTCATACCATCTTTGCAATGTAATCGTGCATATTTCTCAAAAAACTGTACAGGCTATAACGACCCAATCTATAGTCAGCAAAGTAGTAGTGGATTTGGATCAATTTCCATTATATACATAGATTGAGTGAGTACACACACTACAAGAAAATATTAGAGTAACCACACTACAAATAAACTAATACAAAGACAACATTGAGAAAAAACTATTCAATCTAAGGTCATATGTCAAACAACATTATCCCCAGTTGGTCACAAACACCATAGGATACCAAGTCATGAGCAAAGCAATGTATAGATAACACTTCTTGTTGACATGTTGGTGGATAACTGGAATGATAATTAAGTGTTGAAAAATATCACAGTACAAGTAGCCAACATCAAACAGGAAGTAAAATTAAAAGAGGCCATCATAATACTCAAGGAGTATGTCACAATGCTCAAGCAGGTCGAAGCTCAAGTGAAGCATCTAACATTTGAACTCTTGGATTGGAACACGTAGTTTCAGTCTACCATGAGAGATAATAAGAATGATATTGAGGTAGGGACAAAACTACACCAAAAAATGTTGTCAGAGGTAGAAGTTCAAAAACTTGAAATGTATTTGCATTCATCACTACAAGCTAGGGATAATGTTAATGAGCAATCGCATGAATGGGAAAAGCATGCGATAAGGAAAAATTTCATAGGGATTCAAACACATTGGGTCAAAACTTTCACAAACATGTTTCCCAAAAAACCAAATATGACTAACTATATGAATTTATGAAGGTACTTGCAAAATTACAAATATACTATGGAATAATAAATAAAGCCTTCATAAATTGGAATACATACAGTGTAAAGCTCGAGGTCATTCTTCCATCTGTTTGACAATGAATAACATACCAAGGTCAATTTTTGCATATACTTCTTTGAAGATCCAAACGACACTCATAATTTCACCACCACCATTCACCCTTGGCAATCAAACCTAGCAGATAGAGCAGTTGAAGAAGACTAAGTTGCACCAGTAAACAAAGAACATCACAATTTTGTGGAAGATAATTAGGTAAATATATTAAGTCAGTAAATTTTGGTATATCTATAAGTAGGCATGTATAGTATGAAAACTTGTAAGGGTAGATTATGAGGTAGTTTTCATAGATTGAAAACCTGAAAGGGAATTTTATTAGGAAGTCTACTTAATTGAAAATATTAAAGGGTGGTTAAGTAGTGCACAGAGGATGAAAACCAATAAATAGTTTCCTTTGTGTTGAATGCGAATAGAGTAAGTTAAAACACAATGTAATCACCATTTGGTATTGGAAAGAAGCAATTTTTGACTTTAGATGAGACAAATATTAAGTCTGGGAAAGTGTTGGATAGCACAATACAATAATAAGCTAACATGGATATAGTTCATGATTCTATAATCATTTTGTATGTAGATAGTAGTATGAGATAAAAGATATAATGTTTATCTTCTCTTCACATAGGTAGACAATATGAAAATAATTTGAATATACAAGAAGGAGATGAAAGGACTGGTAATTCAATAGTCATCGCATATTGTATAAAGCTATGTAAAATGAGTTGAAGGAAAATTATCTTGGAACCTAATGAAAAGTATGCTAGAATTTTTTCTTTTCCCATCTGTGTTATGAAACTTCTCTATTTAATTCCAGTTACATTATGGGATTTACATGATATGTTTCTCTTTTTTGTGAACTCTTTACATATATTCTATTATGTAATTGAATCATTCGATGATTTCCCTTATCATAATCTAGACTACAACTTGTTGCAAGTTTTGATGTCATAATCTAGGAACATCTTCTAATAATGTAATTTCACATCAAGAGGATAGCATAGTAGTTGTTTTAAAACATGGTACACCACTTTTAATATGTCATAATACATTCAAGGATTTTAAGGTCATACAAATAAACAATAAATCATATGGCATATCCCAGAAACATTGGCAAACAAGTCACAATCGTAGAAGACAGGACACAAGTAAATAGTATAATCAGATAACCATGGTTAGAATTAATCCTACAAGAAAAATGATACACATGAAGCACCCATTATCATGTTAGAATAGTGGATAATATGTCACAATGTGTATATCTAAATGAAATAGAAATGAAAATAGTGGATATTTCAATGATAACACCTGAATGTGGAATGGTAGGGAAATCAGATGCCCCCGGGAGCCTCATTGGGACTGGTAGAGAATAGTGTCAAACATCATGCATCATGTGATAACTTTTATATAGCATACATTCATTAACTTGCAGCAATTGATATGTTGTTCATTAATCTACAACCATTTAATTATCAGACCAAGGGACGTAAACTTTCAATATTTTCAATATTGTATGCACAACTACAAATATTTGGGAGTTGTAAAGGTAAATTGTTGTCACTACACAATTAGGAAATAACAATGTTGGAAATGAACTAGATTATGACTGAAAGTAAATACTATGGCTAATGGAAAAGCATGTAAAAACATAACATAGATAAAGGAATAAATTGTTGTTAATCTAATCATGTGAGGAATTAAAACAAAAAACAAAAGGAGAGGGTTAGCAAACTACAAGTGGGCCATGCCTTGGGTGTTAATCCCTCCTAAGGCCTGTGTCTACAACAAATTAATAGAACTCAGATTCTTATTTCATCAGCATGAAGATTACAAGTGAAAAATACAGCAAATCCTCTATCTATGGATCGATCTATCTATGTATCTTTATATATATATATATATACAACATTAATATTTCCGTTTTATATCTTTCATTACAGAAGAAGCATGAAGAGATAGATTCCTACTAGGATTTTTAGTTGGATTAAATAAAAGATCTTAACCCAATAATTCAGAAACTTACATGCATGCAATAGAACTATTCAGTAGATTGTTTATCATACAATCACATAACTTAACTAACCAATCAGTTGAATCAACCACTTATTAAATTATGAGTTAAATCAATTAGTTCTTTGTTTGAGTTGTAACACATAATCAGGTGATGGCGTTGAGTTTTCTCCTCATTCACATAACTATGCTTCTTCTATCAACACATGCAAGATTAGGTGTAGTTTCCATGTTGTGCAAGCTCCTCATAATCAACTTCATGTATGTATGTGACCTCCTTTGGCTGTGGACGCTTTGTTGCAGATGAGTCCCTTTGGTTGCATGTCAATTTCTTTGGATGACCTCTTCATTGTGAATTAGTTCCTTTAGACTACATGTTAGCTTTTGCATATAACAACTTCTTTGCAAATGAGGATGGAATTTATACAAAGAATCATTTAACATCATCTTGCAATCAAAAGAATAAATTCAAACTCATAATCCGCACAATAATGTAAACCTTAGTAATAATTATATTAACTAATATTTATGCCATGATTTCAAGTCATAATGAAAATGTTTAGCAATATCACTGAGAAATACAATTTCAAGGGTACAAATGGCTAAATAGAATATAACAGATGAGGTGTTTAAACAAGGAAATAAAACAACTCATCACACCCCTAGACTTAACTTCTTGAATGTCCTCATTCAAGTTTCCTTAGGTTCCTCCTTAGCGGGCTTAGGGTCCATCTTGTAATAATGTTGCATAAACACCTGAAATCCATTGGTGTATATGTTCCCTCTGGTTCAGTGAAGAAGTACCCTCCATTATTTATGTACCTTTCCATGATCATGTCATGTATGTCATCATTCAATTGAATATCACCACACCAATGTGGTATAGGATAGTGGAAGATTGGTGGATAATAGCCAATTGGAAACCAAGATTTACCACATCCTGTTACTAATTTCAATATATGTATTGATCCTCTTGAAATTGGGAATAATGTTATGATAAGAATGCACCTCTTTCCTTTGCATCTCAGGGGACATCATCTTGTCAGTGCATCCTGCAAGCATATGTTATTTCACGTGAGTTAAATTTTATGTGGTTCCTAGCTTCTTCATGAGCCTCATTCCTCATCTGATATACTCTCTGTTTAATGTCTGTGTTTTTCATGTATTTTCCATACTCCTCAATTATGGCCTTTGTATTTGGAGCTTCACCCCTTATCATTAATGGTTTCACTTTATATCAAGTGCTTGTACTCAACCATCTGCTTCTCTTTGTACAATCTCATTATTAAAGTAAGAAGACATGGCCTTAATTTGAACATATCCTATGTAAAGTATTGGGATCCAGTCCCTGTCATATTCTAAGGCATAATTGTGCATATATAATTCACATAATAGCAATTAAATCTCATGAGGCATTTGTAGGTAAATTCTGAAGAAACTTTTATGGATCCACTCATATCAAACCAAATGTCATAGTTAATATAAGTGAGCTTTAAGTGTAACATTTGTTCTTTCAATAAGATGGCATAGATGTTGGAAGGTGGCATGCATTTAAGTATGTTCATTAGTTACATGTATTTTATCTTCTACCTTTTCTTGAGCTCTGAGAATCTCCTTATCTTTGGCCTTAAGATCCTGTTATCCTTTTCTTGCAAGGTCTTACTGATGTTGGAAGATTAATTCTTCCTTCTCTCTCTCCCATCTACCCTAACAACCTATTGACATAGTTTTCAAATTGTTACACCCAGTAATCTAACAAGGTTATTTGAGTGGCCTATGTTTCAACAAGTTTTTTCGAGGTTCTTTGAAAAATTCTCTGACAATAACATATGGCTTATAGGCTATCTTGTGGAAATAATGGGGAAGAAGGATCTAATATGGTCTGAATTGTATCCTCATAACTGTAGAGGCATTCCCCTATGCCTTCCAATCTACTCAGGTTGGAGTTCCATTTCAAGTTCATGAAAAATATTTTCTATAATTCTCTTCAATATTATGGGGCAAATCTTCCCCAATTTCCATTTCATCAGTTCAGTGTCTCAACAATATTGGTCATTCCGGCAATTGTGGTTCATCTTCACTTGCATGGTCATGTGTTGTATCTTTAATTTCCTCTATGACAATCCTTCTCCTTCATGTTTTTCATGGGTTTCCCAGCATGAACTGCCTCTGCTTAAACTTCAATATGTTTTATAGGGCCTTATAGAACATGTTTCTCACCACTTTCTACCCCCTTATTATTCTCCATATCCTTCATGGTTTCATCCAAGTCTTTTTTATCACATATAACTTCAGCACCACCCTTTTCAATGTCCATTTCAACATCTTCTACACCATTGTCAAGTGTGATTTTGATAGGTGTCCTATGCTTTGAGGTTTTGGGATTTTTGGTACGCATCTTATGTGATCATCTAGGCATCTTAGGGGTTGTGCTGGAAGAATTTATTTTTCCCTTGGATGAAGATGATTCAGGTGTAGATATTCCAAGGAGGGTTTATGCAACAAGAATCCTCTCAAGAGAAATGGGGCGAGGGTTTTTCTCTAGAGATGGTGGTTTCTCAAAAACATGGGTTTCTTGTAGGATTAGAGGTGGAAGATATGGGTTCAAATGAAGGTTTGGAGGAACTTCCTATGCTCCTTTGTCTTTTCTTCCCTTTTTGCAATAACTCATCAATGTTTTTTTCCCTTGAAAAATCATCCTATTTTAATGCAGGGTATTTTCTTTTCAGTGTATGTTTTATAAGAAAAGTGATAAGACAATGGTAAGACAAAGATAACCTACCCCTCTATGACTCTTTACTCATTCTTTTCAAGCTTTCATTTAAGAAATTGGGATTATTAACATGTCTACCATTTATCAAATGATTGGGTAACTTGAAATGGATAGTATTCAGCCTAGAGTATCTACCCTCGCAAGGAAATTAGTTGATAATGTAATTGGAAACATCATCCACAAATGGTTTCAGAGAAGTATAAAATGTACCTTGTCTATCAGTCACAAATTATCATCTTCATCACCAAATTCTCATCGAGTTGCATCTGGGTTTGCCTTCTTAGGGAAAATCTCACCTTCTGTAGGAATCCCTGTTATTGCAACTAGAATTTTGTCATCTACCTTCACTACTAAACCCTTGATAGTAGCCTCTCCATCCTTGAATGTGGCAGAAAATTTTGTCACCATGGATTCATTGAAACCCTGAAACTTATTGATATACTCCATCCATCCACAGGTTTGAAAATACTGAAGTATCTATGATTGGCTACAGAGTTGTTGAATGGTCTTTCAGGCTCATGGCGAATTAAATCCCCTCCCATATTGAATTTTGCAAAATTTCTTAGCTCTGAGAAGAAAATTCTCATAGTTTTTACCAATTATGCAAGAACTCAAGTAAGGAGAACATTTTCAAGTACTTGTTTTTCGAATTCAGTGACTGACACACATACATGCAAAAAGGAATGAATTAATTTGATTTGAGTGTCGTACAAATGTGTGATGTGAGGTTGTGTGACAAAGTGGGGTGACATGGAGAGACAGATCATAAGGTTTTTTAAAGGTGGCAGCATATAATAGATTATTAAAAGGCATTTATGACATGACACAAACATTAATTAAATATAATCATTCTATCAATACTTTATTAAAGTGAAATGAGTGCATTATATCTCAGAAATGTGTCAAATGATGATGACATGTGCATTGTTATGATTTGTGTCACCTTTTGCTGCATGTTGAATTATCATGATGTTGCATGTTGAGGTGTCTCAATGGTGTGGTTATGTTGTTGCTGCAAGCATATGTGGAATTCATACTATAGGCTCCTTACTGAAATCAAATAATTCCTAGAAGAGGGAATACTGACTCGTTCTAGTGCCAGTCATCTTCATCACCACTAGCTACATCTCATATTTTTCCTTATTTTCTTCATGCAATCATAAGTTCTGCCAATAGGAAAACAAATCATAGCTTTGTTTCATGCTACTACAAGTGAACATTTAGTATTTGCGCCATCTCCTTCTATCAAAGATCATGCATTTTTTGTAACAAATACACCAAATCCTACAAAAAAGAAATTCTAAGAAAACAAAACATGTTAGTTGAGTGGTTACTGATCACTAAGAAGGATGATCACATCACTTTTATTTACCCTTGGAGTATTCATCAAGCTAAATATACCAAGGCCATTGAACATATCATTCTTCCGCAATTTCAAAAAATGAACCAACAGGTTCAACTTCTTAAATTAACTCTGATGTTCTCATATCCATTCTACTTTGACCTCCTCTGAACTACTCCATGAAGGTGCTCTTGTCAGTTGGATTTTTGTACAACCTCAACCTATGACCATTCACCAGTAATTTGAATCTCACAATATCTATGGTGGTGAGTTTTAGAGCTCCATTGGGAAATATTTTCTCAATCTCATATGGACCTAGCCACCTTGTCCTATGTTTTCCCATATGGTCTTTGTACTTGGAGTCAAATAAGAAATCCCAATCACCTTCTTCAAATTTTCTTGTTTTTATGAATCTATCATGCCATTTAATCTTTTATTTTATACCACCTCTATATTATGCACAACTTGTCTCCTCATTTCATCCAGCTCATTGAAGTGGAGAATCATCTACCTTTGAGCTTCGGATAAATCTATGCCTAGTTCAAGTGTAGTCCTCAATGTCTTATGCTCAAATTTAATATGGATAACAGTAGTCTTACCATATAAAATATTGAATGGTGTAAAGCCTTTTGTTGTCTTCCAAGTTGTGTTGAATTCCCAAACTACCTCTGGAATTCTATCTTCCCAATCTTTCCGGTGGAGTGCAATAGTTTTTTTCAAGATAGCTTCTATTTCCCTGTTTGTCACCTCAACTTGGCCATTAGATTGGGGATGATAAGGTGTAGACTTCATATGTCTGATTTTGTATTCCTTAGCTAGATTATAAATAACTTCAGGAGTAAAGTTGTGTACCTTGATCAGTAACAATTTCTCTTGGTACTCCATACCTTGTGAAGATGTGATCATATAAGAATTTGACAACTCTCTCACTCTTTTGATTTGGCAACGCTTTCACTTCTGTCCATTTAGTGAGGTAATTTGTGCACACCAAAATGTACTCTTTTTGTTAAGATTTAGGATCTATTGGACCAATGAATTCTAAACCCCATTTGTCAAATGGTTACAATACTATCTGAGGCTGTAATGGCATCTCATCTGACTTGGTAGGCTTACCTATTCTTTGGCATTTATCACACCTCCTGGTATATAATTATTCATCCTTATGTAGTGTAGGCTAGTAATAACCAGTTATTAAAACTTTCTGTGATGTTCTTTTTTATGAAAAGTGTCCTCCACATGGTTCACTATGGCAGGCTTTGAGGACATCATAAATTTCCTCATCATCTATGCATCTCCTCATAACATTATCCTTCCATGTGTGAAATAGAAAACCAGTTATCCAAGAAAAATTCACTCTTTTCTCAACAATGTATTACTTTTTAGAATATAAATAGTGTGGAGGTGTCTTACCTGAGACCAAATAATTAGCTAGATCAACATACCAAGGTGTCTTAGTGGAAATGACAAACATGTGCTCATTCGGGAAAGAGTCATCCATTACTTGTTCTTCATTATTATTCTCCATTCTTGAAAGAAAGTTAGCGACAACATTGTCCTTACCAGGATTATCCACAATGGTGACATCAAACTCTTAAAAGAGTAGCAACCATCTAATTATTCTGCTACTTACAACTGGTTTGTTTGATCAAGTATTTGATTGCAGTGTGGTCAATGTGAACAAATACTGGGTAGCTTGTGATGTAGTGTCTAAAATTTTTTAATGGCATACACAATTGCTAAAAACTCTTTTTCTATGACCTTATAGTTGAGTTTAGCGCATTGCATGTTCTTACTGACATAGTAGATTGCATAGTTTATAATTCCATCCTTTTGTCCTAAAACATCTCCAATGGCGTGATCTGAGGCATCAATATGAATGTGAAATGGAAAACTCCAATCTAGTCCTCTTAACACAAGTACAGAAGTCAACATTTACTTCAAAGTATGGAATGCAACCTCACATTTCTCAGTCTTTCAAAGGTAACATCTTTTCCCAGTAGGAAAAATAATGGTGCTGCAATCTTACTGAAATCTTGTAAAAATATCCTATAATACCTAGCATGGCCTAAGAAGCTCCTCACATCTTTCCACTTCTTTGATGTTGGTAGATTTATAATCATAGATATTTTTGTTGGATCTACTTGAATTCCAACAGTTGATAGATAATTCCCCAACATTATTCCTTCAAACATCATCATATAGCATTTTTCATTTCTTAAGGACTAGTTATGCTTCTTGCATCTCTTGAGAAATTTGTATATATTCTTCATTAATTCATCAAAATTACTTCCATATACTATAAAATCATCCCTATATACCTCCATGCAGTCATTGGTTAGATCTGAGAAGATGCTCAACATTGCTCTCTGAAATGTAGCAGGTGCATTACACAAACCAAAAGGAAGAACAAAATATGCAAACGTTCCCCATGGGCATGTGAATGTGGTCTTTTCTTGGTCCTCTGGTGCAATCTAAATTTGGTTGTAGCCACTATAGCCATCAAGAAAATAAAATTATTTCTTACCAGCAAGAGTGTCAAAAACTTGATAAATGAAAGGAAGCGGAAAATGATCTTTTTTTACCGTTGCATTCAACTCTATATAGTCTACATACATCATCCATTTACCATTCTTCTTACGTATAATGATAAGGGGTGACACCTATTGAATTTTGGAAATTAGATATACGAATCCAGCATCCAATAATTTTCTTAATCCTTCTTTCACTATGTCCCTCACTGCTAGGTTCATTCTTCTTTTTGGTTGTCTTATTGGCTTTCAAATGTCTTTGATGTATATCATATGTGTGCAGAGCTTAGGATGGATCCCGTGCATGTCTCCATAGTCCCAATTTAATGCATTCTGGTGTTTATGCAGAAGAGTAATTCACAGATTCTCTTGTTGCATACTCAGAATTTTCTTCACATTAAGTGGCTTTCCTGGAGTAATTTCCACTTGCTTAGAGAGATCAGTCATAGATCATATACTTATACTTAGAAAATTTAATATACAATCATGTGGAAGAAGTTGGTGGATGATGTAATTCTTACCTAGAACATTCATAATGCTTTCTTATGGTAGGATTTGATTCTCAGAACAGCTTATACATCATAATTTTCCATCTACTTCTTCATTCCTCTCATAATTATTTTGCAGGAAATTAGAAATAAAAAAATCCTCTTCCTACCCTTCAATTTTGCATGAATTTTCCAACATCATGAGTTGTTAAACTGATCTTTGGTCTTCTTTTGGCTCCTCAACCCAAATGGTTTGGTCTTCTTCATTAAACGATTGTGTAGGGGGGTAAAGCATGAGCTTTTTGGTGTCACTTCCATTAGAGATAATCATATTACCATATTTGCATCCTATGAATGTGTCAACAGTTGTCAATCATGGTCTTCCTAGGATGATAGGATATCCTCCCAAGCTTGTTTTTGGTTGAAGAACAATGAAATTAGTAGGGTACTCCCAAGATTCTACCACTACTACTGCATCCTATAGGACTTCTTTAGGGTTAACTGTTAATCTGTTTGTAAGCTACAAGACTAGGGTTATTGGTCTTAGTCCCTCCAACTTAACATCATCCATGATTTTTTTTCATTACATTTATTGTTTCCCTCAAGTCAATCAAAGTGTTCTTAATCACTGTGCCATTGATTGTGACATTTACCAAAGGATTTTCTGGATCTATGTACTTGGACAGGATTGAGTTCCCAAGCATAATATCAACTAGTTGTCAAATTATATGTATAATAGTTGGATCTTTCCTCCTATTTGGTTTATTTATGCATAGGTATTTACTAGTTTTTTTTAGATGGGAACATCTTTAGTGGATTAAATCAATGGGATATTGATACAAATGTTGTTTAACTAATTAACAAAATCAAAATCAGATTCTGATTTGAGGTTAGTATTCTTTTCTTGTAACCTTTTAGGAAATGGTGGCTCATTACCCTATATTTTACTCGTTTTTGGAATTTTGCATAGGTTGTTGTGGATCAGCATGAAACATCTTATGTTATTATTTTGGATCTATCTGCAGTGTGTTTTTTCTTTGTTGCAAATCAGTATGCAGTGTTTTTGGTTCTTCTATAATTTCAGTAATGGTGGGTCTAGTTGGTGGAGGAAGTTCTCTTCCTGAGAAAAGATGTATATTGTTGATATCAATAGAATATGTAGGGTATTGAGCTTGTTCAATGGAATAGGTTGGTTGAGAAGATCTATTGCTAGGGTTAGGTGTTGGCTAAGCTCGTAGTTGGGTATATTTTGGTTGAGAACCTGCTTGGGGTTTTGGAATCGAAGCTTGTTGTTGCAGATAAGGAGGATATTGATAAGATTTTTTGTAATTTTGAGGTGGGTTATTCCAATGATATCCTCCTCTCCAAGGTTAGTACCATGATTAAGGAGGTTTTCCTTAGAATTGAAGTTTCCACTATCATTCATATTGGTTAGGATATGGGGCTCAACCTTGAGGGTTAGCCCAAGGTGGGGGCTGCATATATGAATTATTAGACCAATTTTGGAATGAATGCATAGGATCCTGTGCCACACCTCCTTAGCTCAGTGGACATGGTTTTCTTTAAACAACATAGAACACTTTCCCATCCTATATTTCTATCATCCTGAATTCATGTGAAGCCTCTTTTTCCTGAGCAATGTTATCCGATTCTTTGCATCTACAGTCAAATTTCTTCCTTCTACATGCATGGCAGTACTCTGTGAGTGTTGCTTCTACATCTTCCTTTTTCTTTTTAGCATGTAGAGCATCTAATCCATTAGCCATATCATTAACAATGTCCTACTTCATGTTTTTAAATATGTTGACAATCTCTAATTTGGATATGTCCCTAATTGTTTTGGTAGTTGATCCACCTCTTGATCTTACACTTCTTACCCTCTTCATAGTAGCTTTTGAGTAATTTGTGTAGGCTTCACATATTTCTGTGAAAGTAGCTTTTGAAATGTCCCATGTTCCTATCAAATCTAGAGCATCCATTTCCTCCTCACGAATTCCCTTTAAAAAGAGTAATTTGAGATATTCAGGTGGTAGTCTAGTGTGCCTTGACTTTTAAAAACATAATAGGAACCTTTCCAAATATTCTTCCAATGGTTCATCCTTTTTTTGTGTCATTCTATAGATTTCATCCACCTCCTCTATTTCTCGGTCTACAATAGTCTTAATACTTAGTGATGAACTTCTCCTTAATATGTGCCCAAGTGGTTATAGCATCTCTTCACAATCCCATGAACCATCTCAAGGCTACATCCTTAAGTGTAGAAGGAAATAGCTTTAGTTTATGTGCATCAGTAGTATAATCATAACTCCTACATTGAACACTAAACTCAAATAGAAAGGTGTCTGGGTCTTCTGACATAGATCCATGAAAGTTGGGAAAGGCTGAGGGAGAAATACTCTTCATATTAGTGACTGCATCATTGCTGGTAATGGGAAACTCAAAATTAGTTGCCCCATTTGAGCATTTTGATCTACTTCTTTTGTCATAATTGGTTTCTCAAGAGTAGCTTCAGAACCTTCACTTGGAGGGTGCTCTTCTAACAAAAAACCTTGTACATAGAAAACTATGTCTTCTTCAGAATCCTCAGAATTATATGAAGAGATATATGTTACTTGTGTATTAGGTAAAAATATACCATTAAATGGTGCATACATCAACTACTCAACTCAATCAATGAGAAATTAGTTGGGGGGTTGGTTTGGAGGTGAATTTCCTAAAACCAAAATTTCTTATAATAAATGGAAAACCACTTCAAAAACCTTATATCTTGGTAGTATCCCTGAAAACAATGCCAAAAATGGTGGTACAAATTAACTTGTAGCAATTAATATGTTGTTCATTAATCTACAGTCATTTAATTATCAGACCTAGGGATATAAAATTTCAATATTGTCAGTGTTGTATGCATAGTTACAGATGTTTGGGAGGTGTAAAGGTAAATTTTTGTCACTACAATTAGGAAATAGCAATGTTGGAAATGAACTAGACTATGACTGAAAGTAAATACTATGGTTAATGGAAAAGCATGTAAAAAAAGAACACAGATAAAGGAATAGAACTGATACTAATCTAACCATGCAATGAATTAAAACAACAAACAAAAGGAGAGGGTTAGAAAACTACAATTGGTCCCTACCGTGGGTGTTAACCCCTCCTAGGGCCTATGTCTACAAAAAATTAACAGCATGAAGATTACAAGTAGAAAATACAACAAATTCTCTATGGATCGATCTATCTATCCATGCATCTTTGTATATATATATCCTTCTACAACATTAATCTTTTCTTTTTTATATCTTTCATTATAAAAGACACGTGAATGGATAGAGTCCTACTAGGATTTCTAGTTGGATTAAGTAAAATATCTTAACCAAAAAAATTGGAAACTTACACGTATGCAACATAACTATTCATTAGATGTTCTCATACAATCACATAACTTAACTTAACCGATCAGTTGATCAACCAGTTATTAAATTATGAGTTAAATTAATTATTTCTTTGTTTGAGTTACATTGTATAATTAGGTGATGGTGTTGAGTCTTATTATTTTTCTCATAATTGCTTCTTCTATCAACACATGTGAGCTTAGGTGTAGTTTCCACGTTGTGCAAGCCCCTCAGAATCATGATTTCATGTATTTTTGTGACCTCCTTTGGCTGCGGATGATTTGATGCAAATGATTCCCTTTGACTACATGTCAGTTATTGTGGACAACCTCTTTGATATGAATGAGTTTGTTTGGTTGTATGTCATTTGATGTGTGTGGATCCTTTGTTGCCTATTAGTTGCTGCATATAACAACTTATTTCCAAACGAGGCTGACATTTATACAAAGCACTATTTAACATCATATTGCAATCAAAAGAATAAATTCATACTCATAACCCAAAGAATAAAGTAAGATTTAGTACTAATTATATTAACTAATATATATGCCATGAGTTCAAGTTATAATATAAATGTTCAGTAGTATCACTGAGAAATACAAGTTCATGGGTATAATTAGCTAAACAAAATATAGTAGATGATGTGTTTAAAAAGGAAATAAAATGACTCATCATCCTATTACTAGAGAAGGGAAGAAAGGTTTCCCCTTTGTGTGTATGTTTGGAAAGTGAGGTTCATGTATGTAAGTGCACCCTAAATAGTCATGTTTGAACCTAGAACAAAAGTGTGTCATCAAGTAGCAAGGGGGAATTAGATGCTCCCCAAGTGTAACTCTCATAGTGATCTATCTAATGGGGATAGAGTGCGATGATCCACTATTTGGTAATGTAAAAGAGGAACATGTGTGATTAGGCTCCAAGGATCTAGTGTCATGTGAAAAGGAATTACTCATGGCATGGGAAGTATGAGTGTATCGTGCATGTGTAGAATAAGACCATGAAGTGGGCCTTGATGTACCATGTGTAGCATGTATCCTATGGGAGGACCTAGTCGTATGAGGTGGGCTATGGGACTGAAAATACATCATGGTTGAGAAATAGAAATCACATGTGAAGGAGATACATGTGGAGATGTATAACTAGTACTAGGAGTGATAGGATTTCTAGATGTTTTTGTAGTTGTAAGAGCCATGGGACCGTCATCAATAGGTGTAAAATTAATTATGTTAGGGTAGTATTAAATGAATATGTGGGGTTGATAGAGGCCATAGATAAAGGATCTTTTGGTGAGATGGCTCGAATGGTGATAATGTGATGCTCAAGTATGAACTTGAGACATGAATGAACTAGGGATGGAATGTCTATAGCAGCCTTAAGCCAAGGAATTTCTAAGACTGTGTCACAATGTGTAACCTTGGATATAATAGAGAAAGGAATAGAGATAATAAGAGGCCCAACAGTGATTGGGAGAACCACATGTCCACAAAAAGTAGGTGATTATGTGTCATCTAGGATAAACGAAAACCAATAGCTCATAAGAAAGATAAGGATCATGCATTATGTTTGAAAGTAGGATATACCATAACATTTTTAGGAACATCAATACAAACATAAGCATCAATGTGAATTCTATGTGATCAAAAAGAAGCTTGAAAATATGCATCAGTGAAAGTAATAACATATGGGGGAATATGATGAGGTTGTTCCTCCATCCCAACCCCATATGATGAGGTTTCTCCCATGGTGGTTTGTTATGTTACTCAAGAGGGCCATTACATCACTCTTCCCCTACATCATTTAGTGCTTCTAAATCAATTTCACATGATTCCTAGGGTGAGTATTCCCTACTATATTTTACAGTCTCTAGAAAACTCTATTCAGGAAGTGCATAGCCACCAGTGTGGCCTCCCTCTACATCAAGGTTTCATACTTTTTCTTCATCGGTATTGTTATTCTCATTCATCCAGCATTACTGCACACTTTATCCTACCTCCTAAACCCCATATTTAGTGTAAGGTGAAAACAAATAATATTAAACCCCCTACCTCTTCTCCTCCTCCATGTAATTGCATTCTCTGTAGCAGTGACAAGAGGAAGGAATTAGCTATTATTGACAGTCTTTTATCCATTGGTCAAACTACTCATGATACCATTATCCCCCTTAGACTTAAGTCATAGATCATGAAGCATGATGACTAAATCAGGGATATGAGGAAGGATGTTGCTCAATTATATAAGGAAGGTCCCAAGGGTAAAAGTATCTTGACATCTCTCTTCCTCTTGAGGCCAATGTTGAGGAAATTTCTAAGAAGTTGGCTTCTTTGGACGAGTCTATTGGGCACATTAGGAACAATAAAATTGATCATTTGGCCATGCATAGGGCCTTCTTGGATTTCATTGAAATTCAAGTCAAGCAGGTGTGCAACCTCAATAATATTCATCCCAGAATATGGAAAGGTGGAAAAGATAATAAACTTGCCACTTCCACTATTAATATAAATGACCCCTCAAAAATCACAACTCTCAATCTCTTTAATGCTCTAGAGGAGGTCAAAAATTGTTTTAACAAGGTTTTCAAGTGAAGGTGATCAAGGTTTCTCCTCTGTTTTCTATTTTTGTTGGTTTCATGCGGTTTTAGGTCTATAATGGTGTTGCAATGTTGTTTTTTTCTTGCTTCCTTCTAGCATGATGCTCCTTACTTTTGTTCTTAGCTTCTATATTTGGCTTCTAGGCCCTTTTTCACTAGGTTATAGTCACCACTTGTCAAAAAACCACTGGTGTATATTTGTATAACTAGTTTTTTAACCTTATTTATGTTAGGGTATGGTCCCTCCAAAAAAACCATTTACCAATAATAGTAAAAACATATGGGGGAATATCATTAGTACTAACAATAAACCCAAGAGGATGATTAAAAGATGATGGAGGTGGAACTACATGATAAGTGTGATTAGAGGAATATTTAGGAACCAATTTTTCATTCTTGGGTAATGGATCGTTGAAACTATCAAGATTTTTATTATCATTTGTATATTTAAAAACAATAGACTCAGGAAATTCAATTTCAATAGTACCAATCAAGTAGTGAATCAAATGTTGAAGCTTAAAGCATAAATTTTTAGAATATCCATTACATCTATGATAATCATAATGTTCTTTTTCATCAAAATTCTTACCAAGAGGATGATTAGGATCTAACTCAGGAGGGGATGGAAAAGAAATCATATTTATTTCAATGGGATTAGCTAACAATATGTGAGGTGGGTATGGAAACATAGTAAAAATGTGGCATATAGGTTGTATTTAGAGATTTTTTGGTTGATATAAAGCATTAACAGTAGCCTTAGGCTCATTAGAATTCTCTTAAAGGTATATTTACTTTGGAATTTATTACTAGATTGATTGGAAGTGTTATCACCATAGTGAATCTTTCCCATAGAAAGTAACTTGTTTTCACATTTTTTAAGAGTATGACATAAATGATCAAAAGAACGAAAAGAATCAAAGAGCACACATTCTTGTAGATGAGGCAAGATACTTTGGATAAATAGATCTTGTACTTCATATTCAACTAACACATTGTTCATTTTTGTAAGATTACTCTTATAATGTAAAACATAGTGATAAAGACACTCATTAGATCCTTGCTTCATTTTAGCCATTTGTGCAAATGATATTTTAGTTCCAATTTAAATAGAAAAAATTGTCAAGGATAGATTTGTTAATGGAGTGAAATATATAACTAATTTTAAAAGTAAATCATAAAACCATCACAAAGCATTCACCTATAAGCTCCTAGGAAACAAATTTTTCAATAATGTATCATCACAAGCATAGTTCAAACACACAACATGAAATGATCTAAGATGCTCTTGTTAATCTCCATGACCATAAAAAAGAGGTTACTTAGGTGAAAAATATTAGGGGGGGATGAGTAAGAATAAACCTTGGGTGCAATAGGACTATGTAGGAGAATTGAAGAATCAATAGATGGAGAAGAAGAATAATAGGTGTGTTACAATTGGAAAATTTGAACATATAAATCATGGTATAGGGACTCTAAGGTGTGGGTTCTTGAAGAGGTACTAGGTTGGATATGAGAAATTATAAGTGAAAAAAAGTGAGTGTTATGTGTGGGAATAGTAATATGGATGGTGGAAGCCCCCATATTGTTGGGGGAGAATAAAGTGGAATAGAATATGTTGGAGCCTCAATGGGGATAGCATTAGTAACCAGAGGGTTGGACGTAAATAATAATTGTGCCTCTTCACGAGTAGCATATAACAAGAGATCCAATTTATGTGGATAGTCAACAATGTATGTATTTAGGTCATTAATATTTTTAAAATTAAATTCATGAGAATCCCTATCCATATGAAACAAATAGATCTGATGTGTACAATTAGATAATTGGGTTCGCTAAATGATTTAACAAAAACTAAATATTAATCATAGGACTGGATTAAATTATAAACATGCAATATACCAAGATATGATGATGAGAAAGTGTAACCAACAAGGGGATAAGAGTGACTTGGCTGATATTTGGTTGTCTATACTAGATATGGACGTGACTAATGGTGAAGTAGGATCAATATGAATTGTGTATCCTTCATCTAGAAAATACGGACCTAGAAGTTATTCTAGATAGTACCACCAAAAAGGGGATACGATCACCTAGGCGCTAGTTTCTGAATTGGTACCGAGTGTCCTAGTGATGGGACATATTTGGTTTTTTTAGTGTCAAATAATGTCTCATTCACTTCACTGTGTTACATCCACTTCGTTGTATGGATTGCATGTTGTACTTATTCATTCAAAACAAATCGTAGCTACCTACATAAGACTCAAGAACACATTAGACTAAATAAAAGATGTATATGCTTGAGTTGAATTGACCGTAGAGGTCACCCCAATTTCATTTTCCCCAAGTTTTGTACTACATTTTAGACTCAATGTATTTTTGTGTGTGATGAAATCGTGTCCCTTGAAACTAGGTTACCCTTGTGTAATTTGCATTAAGATAGCGAGCTACAACTACTTTTCCCCTTAAGATAATATGTGTCATGAAAGTAAAAAATTTCCCTTCCTATACATTTAATGATGTATCCCAAATGCATTCCTTAAGTTGTTCCTTTTTTCCCAAGTAGTATTAATAGAAAATAATAGCCCAGTGCCCCTTAGAAGAGTTAGCAGGTTATGTATATATTTGATTCATTTGATTGAATTTTGACATTAACAACACTATAAGCTCACCCAAAGTGATCAATACAAGTTTATAAAATATAAAAAAACTTATGTGCCATTTTAAAATATAAAAAACAAAATCAAAGGGATAGAAGCGCCCATAGGGGGACACTAGCATCAACCGCTACTATCCCTTACTAGCCACTTATGTACAAAAATCTCCGAAGATAAATCAAGAAATCTTTTTTTGTGTAAAACATTGTGTGATGTCCAAAAGTAACGGGATAATTCTATAAAAATAGAGGACAAAAGCATAGAAAAGTAAAATATTGTCAATGTAAATCAAAACACGTGTTATCAATGTCTAGTGTTCTTGCTTACAAACCATGCATATAATGACATATTAGAGGCATAATGTAATAGTAATAAGTGCATAATTTTTGTCTATAGAATACCATCCTTCCTCCTCCAATCCACAATAAATTTCTTCAAACATTACAAAATGAACCCATATCTTTTTACATAGCTCATATGGATATAGGGGGATATCCCCTACTATTTTCTTATATGGGTCAATTTGTCTATCCATCTATCTCAATAAATTTGGAAACATCTATAAATAATGGATTCAAAGCAATACCTATGTTACAACCAAACTCCTTGCAAATACCTTTGTAGGAGATGCTTTGGAATGGTAGAATAATCTCCCTTCACACTCTATTATCAATTTATAGATTTTTGTTCAAGTTTTAGTGAAGGATTTTCAACAATATGAATTACCCAAAAAATGTATTCCAAAACTTCATTAATCTAAAACAACCTCTTAATGAATCATCCCATGACTTCATCAAGTGATGAAAACTTTTATCTAATCAATCTAACCATTACCTTGACAATAAAAATATTTTCCAACTATTCCTTAAGGAACTTTTTCTTAATGTCCAATATATGGTTTGGTCTTTCTCTCCCACTACATTGGAAGAGGCTCTTGAGAAAAAAAAAAAGTGCCAAGACTACCTTATGTGAGAATTTTAATGGCCTCCTAATTCTTATAATACCCTTAAATATATGCCCAACTCCAATAACTCCCAAACCCTTGCTAAAGGAAAAGTAGTATCACATTCTTCTTCCAGTAATGATATCCAAAATGTTAATCTATACCATCCACATTTATTGCACAATGATCTCTTACAGATCCTTTCTACTCATATATTTTCAAAAAATAAACAACCAACAACTATCTTCAATCTTGATCTCCTTTATTGGTGGCATGCCACTATCATCCATTCCCACAAAGATTTTAAATATCTCAAGAAAGTCTTCCTTAACTTCTTCCTCGATCCTCGATTTAATATGAATTTCATTATTCAAGAACAATATGAGAAATATCAATCCCTTATTCAAGATCATGGAGAACATAAATCTAGGGATAACCACAACAAAGAACCCATGAACCACTTTATATGTAAGGTTAAAGGGTCTTATAACTACAATTACCTCAATTATCAATACATCAATGTGGCTAAAGTCAGCTATCAACATAATCCCATACATAACGACTCCATTAAAAAACCTAAGAATACTTCCCCTAATGACCAAAAACTCATTGATACCTCTCATGAGAAACCAAATGATGGGCCTACTCCTTCAAACAAACCTCATCCAAAGACAGTTGTACGATACTCCCTCGCAAATCCTATCCTGCCACCCTTAAATAATTTTTCTCAAAGTTATAGGCCTCCTCCAACAATCAGTAATTAATATTTTCCTTATCACCCACCCAAATACTATTATGACACTTATCCTAGGGTGTAAAGAAATTTCTAAATGAACCTAATTCCATGACTTGTGAAATTCTCTTGATGGAACTCATGCATACTTATCCACATCATCATAAATCCCTTGCACAACTATATCACTTGGAAGATGATTTCAATGAAGTGAAGGAGTCTCCTATTACCCCACCTAATTTAAAAACTCGCAACATTTAAATAATTGTTCATCCTTCACACACCAAAACATTTGTTATTGAATTTCTTGAAAGCGATAAGATCAATGATGAGATATTATTTCATGTTATTGATCCTCCACTCCTTATTAGTGTCATCATTCACGGTGCATGATTAAAATAGGTATTTGTGGATGAATACTTTGGTATCAATGTCACTTCTTTTTCACTTATTTAAAACCTTTGATTTTCCATTTATAACCTCAAACTTACCAAACTCACTTGTTGCAAATTTGATAAAACTCATCAAAATCCATTTGGTTGTATTTTTTTACCTATCATAGAAGGCCCCAAGATTATATGCACCAATCTTATGGTACTTGATCATCCCCTCTCTTATAATATCTTGTTTGGTCACCCTTAGACACATCACATGTGCACAATTGCATCTTTAGGGTATCAATGCATCAAATTCATCCATAATAATCAAAAGTATAGGAATGATGCTGACCCAAATACTTCAGACATACCCTTACCTTTTCCTAACAAACCTTTCCATATTCCTACCATAGCCATAGTACCTTGCATTCCATACCCTGAGTTTTATGATTACTGACTTCACATGCATGTCACCCTGGAAAACTCAAATGATGATGAACCTAACGACTTACAAAACATGGTTAATAAAAAAATATTACCCAAAGATATAACATTATGACTTCCTATGATTCTATTACCTTGGGATAAATTTCCTCTCGTCTTAAAATCCAAGGAACCCCCTTGTAATGTTTCCTCCTCTAGTAATTTTATTGAGATTGAAGAACTCAAGATTGCACACCTCTTTGTGGATCCACCATCCCCACACTCTTTTAGAAAATTAGGATTCATAACATGTGACAATTACATTGAATCTAACTGTAGACACCAATTTTTGGTATCGCTACCCCTCACCCCACATTCACTCTCTTCTTGCATTCATGCACCTATTTGAATCTTTCTCTTCCCTCCAAAATCATATTTTATTCATTTTATTATTTCCTATCTTACCCATCCCATTATTTTATCTATCTTAATTATCCATAATCTCTATTAATCAATCTTAATCATCACCTAATTTGTTTATCCTCCCTAAACCATCCCTTTTATTATCCCTAAGCACCCAACCACCTTTCATTTAATAATTTCATCATCCATTTTCCTTTATTTAATGTTCTTCATCTCTCATCTACCCATTTATATTCCCTAAACACCCTTATCACCTGAAACCCTAATCAGGTCTCGTTGGGCTCATTGTGCCTTGACTTGGGAACCTTTCTACTACCTAAATGGATAGCTCTCTGTAGTCATTGGTGACTTACCCAAGTTGTCGTCGACCCTATAAATCCACCTTCACCCCCTCCTTGCAAGAGGATGGAATTTTGGGTATCTTTCATATTTGGATCATTTTTATAGGTCTATCCTCTTCTCAACAACGAATGCTCTCATCTTGGAGATCCTTTTGAATACCTCTTTCATCATTGTGGAGATCTTGGAAACTTTGTGTTTGCTTGGAGCCCTCTTATCATCTTGTCATCATTTTGATTTTGGAAGTTTCCCAGTCCTCTTATAGATCATTATCAAGCCACCTTGGAGTTATGTTATAGCCTCAGCCCTCATTATGTCCTTCTCATCCTTTGTTTTCTATACATCTCATCCTGGATTTTTCCCGATCGCAGTTGACCTTGTTTGGTCACCGTTAGCCTATCCCACTGATATTTACATTTAAATCATCCACTATGTCATCTATCATATCTTTATGTTCCCAACTTTCTAGATCTTTGTATCCCATCATCATGTCCTTCTTTAACCCTAGATCTTCCTTTTTAGACTCTATTCATCATTGGTTCCGCCAAGTTTCCATTGACCAAACCTATATTTATTACATTTATCATCATTTTTCCAAATTTTCTTACAGGTTCCTGTCTGTCATCTTAGTGCATCATTAACTTTAGATCTACCTCCAAGGCCTTTGGATCTGCATTTTACATCATTTTTCCAATTGATATTCCACAGTCATCGTTGACTAGCCCTCTACAGTCTTGGGTCATTGTCAACCTGTCCAGGTTTGATTTACTTTGTTTATATTTATATCAGATCTACATCTTTATCTTATATCTATCATTTAAGTTTTTTTCAGATTATGCTAAATCTAATTTATCAAAATCTTATTTTATCTATCTTTATCAAAACAAGGGTTGACATCCATCCTATGAATTTTTCACTTCTCAAGACTGAAATTTTTAGGAAACCCTCCCATGTTATGTACTAATCTAATATTTTTTTGTTGATTTCACTTGATTTACAGGTCATCTAGCCCACTATGGAGAAGGATCTATCATTTTTCACATGTATCCATTGTCATTCCATCTAAAGGTACCTTAAATCCTCAAAAATTTTAAGTTAGTTATTTACTTTAGTACTAGTTCACTAATTTTAACGAACGAGGGAATTTGGTCAACACTGACATTCTTGGTAGTGATCTCGTAATCCACATTACTCCCACATCTATCACTAATGAAGACTATATATTATCCCATGTTGAATCACATCATCTAAATGTTTTTCTATACCAATATATCTTTACACAAACACATGCTTTTAACTATGATATTCACATGATTTTCACTTCGTATAATCTTGATCCTCCTTTTTATAATACTAGCAATAATGAGGATGAGGATTTCATGCCATATGTTCCACCAACTAATCCTCCCTTGTTGGATACTCCTGGGGTCCCTCAACAACTTTCTAATCATACATCTACCCATCCAAATTTATATATTATTGTTCCTAGACCCATATTTTCCTAACATAGCATATCTTATCTAACGCATTCAGTCCCCTTGAGCATTACATAGATAATATGGTGCTTCCTGATTCATCCTTTATTGACACCATCAATCCCTGTGATTTTAGCATGGTTGATCCCATCAGGACAAATGAATCCCCTTCACCTTCCCCTCTTGATGCCACTTTGGATGTTAAGGTCCTAAATGTTCGATAAATTAGTTATTACCAACATCATGATGGTAAGAGATATGTGGCTCTTGAAATTGATTTCAAATATAATGGTCCCCTCCCTATCCTTTATAACACCGAGGACATTCTCCCTTCAAATTATCATAAGATCATTCATCTTCATCACAAAAGCATGTGTTTTAACAACTTCATTTTTATTGACCATTTCAAGGATGTGGTTGCTAAAATTGCCAAAGCACCATATTATTTTCAAGATAGTAACACTATGCTATCTGAAATCACCATCAATGTACAAATCGATGATGAACCTTCTCATGTATTCATGTTAGGTGATTGGTTTTCCTATATACGCAATAGGCATATTGAAGTACTTCACAAAAATAAGTATTTTATTATGTATACTCTAATATGACTGGCATCAACCCTAACATTTTCATCCACAACATTATTATTTATCAAGAAATCTCACTTATTCAATAAAATATTCAAAAATTCCCTTCTGAAATCAATAGCATATGCCATAAATATCTTGTAAACCTTATCAATGTTAAATTCATTGGTCATGTCAACTATTTTGAATTGGTCTCCAATATCATCCATGTTTATACGAAAATCACACTCATCACTCGAATTTGCATCAAATTTTGTAACTTGAAACCTCATTTTTCCAAATAATAACTTTCGTTTGCCTTCTATTGATGCCTTTTTTAATGTTAGAGTAGGATATGAAATGTTATCTGTTATGGATGGGCTCTCTAGATATAATAATATTCAAATAACACTTAAAGATCAACATAACACCACATTCACAACCAAATGGGGCACCTATTACTATTTCAAAATTCCCTTTGGCCTTAAAAATTTTGGAGTAACTTATCAATGAGCTATGACCCATATATTTCATGATCTCATTTATAAGATATTCGAACTCTATGTGGATGACCTTCTTGTCAAATCTTGATTTATAGAGGATCATGCCCCAAGACCTTGACATCACCCTTCAACGACTCCATAAATAAAAGGTTTTCCTTAATCCAAAGAAATGCATCAATTTTGTTACACAAGGTAAACTCTTAGGATTCATATTCTTCAAGTGTGGTGTATATGTTGACCCAAGAAAATATTAAACCCATGCTCAACATGCCTCATCTTATGTCTATACCTAACATTTGCACTTAGGGAAATTTGTGGAAATCTAATGATTCATCCATGAAATCTCATATTGTACTCATGTCATTAACAACCTCCTCAAAAATGACATTGTGTTCAAATGGAACAAATATTTTCAACAACCATTTGAAATTTTGAAATAATATCTTCTATAGTCATTTGTACATCCACCAAAGAACAAGGGAATCCCATGCGCACCGGCCTATCACCTAGTGGCACTAGGCACTCACCCGAGGCATGCGCGGGCACCGAGTCTCTCTTTTATGTGAGTTGAGTGGGAAAACATCATCTATGATCCAAACTTTAAAGGAAGTGAGTGCGAATGAAACATGTCAACATCATAGAGCTCAGAATGACTCTAGATCATTGTAGTCATTGCAGATAGAGATACTTTAACAGACTTAAAGAACTGAATCAAAGCATAGAAAGGAAAATGCACAAGGGATTTAGATTCATCTCCATAAATATGCATGAAATAGGAACCATGAAGAATTATGTATGAATGCATGAGAATCATTACTGATCATACTCATATAAACTTGGTAACCTCATTACATTCATTAGACTTACTAAAAAACACCACACTATGGCAGATCGAAGTCATGCATCACAATTGGATCCATATCATTTATCTTTAAAAAATAAATTTTATAACCCCAAGCCCTTAATACATCCTTCTCCTATATTTCATCTACCCAACCCAATATGACTTCCTTGCGGAATTTCTACAGAGCTCCACTCTCTATTGATCTCTCTCTATATCTGTTCATCGCCACTCTTTTCTTCTGTACGAGTGCTTGTATTTATAGGCACCTCGAAGTGCCAACTCATCCTTCTGTGGCCTTAGATCTGGTGCCAAGTGTCTGAATGTGGTCCTCCATGGGAGCATGCTCCTTCAGGCCTGAGCTCTCCACTTTTTTCCATGATGGTCTTCTAGAAGCTTCCATCGCAGGGCATATTCCTTCCTAGGCCAACCTGTCGCCAGGCTAGCACCTTATCCACTTCGCATGTGCATAGTCGGGTCATTCTTTCTCATGTCCTTCCTGATACACCAAATATGGCTAAGTCCCGAGACCTTTCCTATAGGCGCGCATCATGGGTTCTACTGAGACCCTCCTAGAACCTTGCCTTGCACTCCTTCTCCTTACGCACCCATTTCTTAACTCCAGTCTTGCGCGCCCATGCACCCTTTTGGACTTAGTCAATATTTTAGGGGCCCAACATCACCCCACACTTTACCTATTCTCCGCCTATGGGAACACTTCTCCAATGAATAAAGAACCACCATAGACTTAATGTCTTGGGAAAAGAATAAGGGGATGAAGAATTTAGGAAAGAAGAAAGAATGGGGAAGTGATGGCATTATTGCAACAAGATAGGAAAATATTTTTGCAAGTCAGCCTCCAACTTGTTCCAGGCATTGACTTCATTTTGTGCTCTCTGACAGAGGTTGCCGACTAGGGTGCTTACCTCCCCAAAACTTAGTCCATAACCTTGAGTGTTCATAGTGTCAAAAATTTTCTCCAACTCCTTGCCCATCTTCAAGTGTGTCCATCCTTGTAGTAATATATGGGTATAGCTCCTTTAGCCGGTTCTTGATTATACCCCTTAGGGCCTCAATAGCTTCTGAATTCTTTTCAACCTTGGCCAAGATTCTATCTCACTCTGCTATGTTCCCTTTGTTCTTTTCTTGGAACTCTTTAAGCTTTGCTTCATAGTTGGCGACTAGAATACTGACCACTTTATCTCTGTCTGCGCAGTTGTCATATGCAGCCTCAGTGGTATGGGAAGCAATATTTACATCAGTAAGGACTTTTTTGTATTCAGCCATGATTGCTACTACCTTCAATTTATCCTCCTTCTCCAGGCATGCTGCTACTTCTTCCACGGATTCTAAGGCTAGAGGTTGTCTTTCCATGGTGAGGATGCACGTTAAGTCTTCAAGGTACTCAAGGGAAGATCCATACTTTTACGTGGGCGGTGCAAGGTTCGGATGCTTCAAAATAATGGCATCAGTGATGGATTCTAATTTCTTATAAACTTCACGCACCCTTGCCTTTTCTTCCCTAAGCTCATGTTTTAGTTGTGCGCTGATTAGTTCCTCCTACTTAAAATTCTTGGTGCTTCCTTCTAGCTCCTCTTCCCTCTTTTCTAACTCTGCCTCTAGAAATTTTTACCTGTCATTCCATCCAAAGAGCCTAGCTTCAACCTCAATTGATACCTTATTGAGCGCCTTGCATATATGCTCATCTGAAAGTTGTTGAGCATTTACCAAGGGGTTGTCTCCTTTTGACCCAAGCATTCCCATTAATGCCCCCTAGATTACCTCGAACTCTGGCTCATTGATGTGGGACTCAATTACCCAAGAGAGCATCTTCCTCATCCAAGGGTATGCACCTTCTTCATCAAATGACTTCATTGCCAAGAGTTGATCTATTGGGACTGTTCTTTGGAAGTGTGCGCGTAACACCTTGTTGGGATCATTAATGTAGCCCATTCTTAGCCCCTAGATCTCCATGCACTTTCCTCCTGTGTACATGCCCTTAGGAATAGTTACCGATAGACTAGGACCTCCCGCGCTATTGTGATCTTTCCCTATACTTTCTTCCTTGTCCTCATCCATCACTGTATCAGCATTGCACTCCAATTCTCATTCCACTAAGGCCTCGATGATTTTCATTTCTTCTTTTTCTTCCGCCTCGTTTATTTTCTCCTTCATGAGGCTTGGAGTTTTCTGACCATGTGCGTCAACCTCTTCACTTCCTCCTATGTCCTAGGTGCCTTCCTCCTCCTGGCTACCCTTGCACCGCATGAAAAGGAACTCATGTTCTTCTTCTCTACCCTCTTCTTCTAAACCGTGCATGCTAAAGACAAGTAGTTCTTGGTCTTCTTCAGATTCATCTTCTTCATCATCATCCTTCTCACCCATGTATTTCTCTCAGCTCTTTGTTTCCTTTGATTCAACTTCCTCCATCACCTTCTACTTCTTCCTAACTGGGGATTCTAGTATAGGAGACTTTACTTTCTCTTCCTCTTCCTCTGGTGATTTCTCCTCTGCGATAAGCTTTTCCTGTTTTGGCACCTCCTCTTTGACTGGGGACCTCTTCCTACATGTGTAAGTACTTGTTCGAGTGCTTGTTCCCGGGGTGCCTACCTCCTACGTATCTTGGGCACTTGGTGCCTTTTTCTACATTTATTTTTCCTTCTGTCTGGGCACAGGCTTCTTCCTACCTATTAGGTCCTCAGGTATAGCTACCTCTTTTTCAAGATAAGTGCCCTTCTCAAACTTGGGCCTTATCCAAAGGTATACACATACTGCGGACCTCTCTGCAATAGTCAGATTCAGGGGTTTTACCATTTGTACTTCATACAACATGTAATTTTCCATGTACGCGTGCTTTTTGGGGTAGACCAACATTCTATGCATCTCCATGTGGTCCCAGTCCAAAATTTTGAGGTCAAGCTTTAACTTCTTGGACTCCTTGAATCTGCTAACTCCCGACTAGAAGTATTGAGCTATGAAGGTGAATGGGAGCTTGCACCATGGGCTCATACTTTCATCTGTAATCATGAACCTACTAATACAAAAGTGTTGGTATACAGTGAACTTTGCTTCTCCTACTATAAGTGTTGGTAGTTGTTCCAGTATTCTCCATTCTACCTCGAACGCATTCCTTAAGCACGTATACCATTTTTCAAGAAGCAGCATTGTGAACGGGTGTCATGCTATCACAAGTGTATTTCTCAAATATTTTTTCAGGTGAGGATTCTTCCTCTGGGTACTCCCAAATGAACTTACCTGCTGCATCTGGTACTCCGATCTGTGAGAACACAATGGTTAAGAGGACATTACCAAAGAGAATCTTGTCTCCTTCCTGTGCACTGGTGATAATTTCATCTACAATGTATGTGGACAAATTATAGATGGTGCCCTCTAATATTCTTCTACAAACATTCAACCAGGACTTGTTTACCTGTGTCCATCTTTCTTACACATTGATTTTTGTTACCAAGCATGCGGCCATTCTCATCACTAGGTCTTGGATATCCCCAATATCAAAATACCTTGACCCTTTCTTGTACGCATACATGGCCATTATTTCCTTAATTACTTCCTTGTCACACAAGTCATCCTTTATATCTTCTCCCTCACAGATAAGGCATGTGAATCTTGAAATCAGCTAAGGGGTTATGCGCATCTTGTGCCCTATGAAATGAAATTGGTCTTCATGTACACACCACATTAGCCATTGATAGAGGCACTCTAACTTTTCGAAGTAGGGAAACTCATATATTTGTAATAAACCCACCTTCTCCAACTTCACCTTGACTTCATCACTATAAATTGGTAACCCCTCAGGTGTTCTCTAGTTAGTTAGGCACACTAACTCCAGCACCATTTCCTTTTCAATCGTGTTCATGTGATGATTGTAGTCACTTACTATCATATTTCTTAAGTGGGATTCCTATTCCATCCTGAGAAAAACCCCATCTAGGTACTGCATTTTTGCATACCATTCCTCATTAGTACCTGCGGTGGTTTCTTGTTGTTTTCCCTTTCCTGTGCCCTTCTTAGTTGTTATTGTTGGTTTCTTGGGTGTCATTGTCTAGGTTTTCTCTACACTTCAATGTCTCTTTCTCTGCTTCTCAACCCTTTCCAAGTTTAGATCTCAAACTTGTGAATAAACTCCTTTCCATCCCATGCCCTAGCTATCAAACCCTCGCTGGAATATCCCTTTCACAAGATGGCGCTTCTCCACAACTCTCTCTACGCCCATGAACTATTTCCCTCTTAGTTTTTAGATCCAAACTAGTCACTCACAACTAAATTTCTCCAACTTTTCTTCACACGAATCAACTCTAGAAACCCTAGTTCATAAAATCTCTTCCTTCTTTGTATTCGTAATGTAAATAATGAAGTGTCCAACCTTCTATTTATAGTTTTTTCCACTTTTAGCATTAAATGCCACTTCACCTACCACTGTACTTTAACACTTAATGTGTATGTTTTAACCAAATGCATCTTTAGCACTTTGACTTATGCACCCAACCTTGTGTAGATAAATCTCCAACCTTCTGGTGTGTAACCAATCCATCTTGATAGGAGACTCTTGTGCACGCGTAACCAGCACCGAAGGCATTTCTTCTGTCATGATTTTTTTCTCTCACCTACCTTTTGTTGTGTTTGTGCTTTTTCCTCTCTTGTACGTGGATCCCTAATGTAGCCTTACCCTAACACCAACCATCATTTTTCACCTTTCCTCTCATACACTTCCTCTCCCTGGTCCATCCAACCAGACTTTCCAATGTAATCCGTCATGGCACTTCACACTTCAATATATTCCACCTTACTCCACCCCACACTAAAATGATGTGCGGTCCTCTGCATAGTTACAACCTTTAAAAATTAATGAGATTATCAGCGCCCAAGGTGCAACAAAAAATAGAAACGATAAATGGAAACATAAGAAAATAAAATGCATTAAGGGAAATCCTAAAGTAACAAGTAATATTGCTTTATTTACAAACACCAAGAAGATTTATTAATAGTAGGGCTTCATCCTACTCCCATTGGAGTGTCCTGGCAATCTCATCCCATCCAGTGCTTGTAACTGGCATGCACCCAAATCTAGGATGTATGAGATATTGTAGGGACCCAGCTAATGGAATTTTAACTTCCCATAATGGTGTAAAAACTTGGAATCATATAGTAGCACCATTTTACCAACCTCAAACTTCTTTTTCTTAATGTGACGATCATGCCATGCCTTTTGTTTTTGTTTTTCCATCTTCTGGCTCCACCTGATGAGTGATCGTCTTTCATCCAATTGCATTAACTTGTCAATTCTTTCTTCCAGTACGTTTTCATCATCTAATCCTCCTATGCGCGCTATACACAGAGAGGGTAACATGAATTCAACTGGTAGGAAAGCCTTCGTACCAAACACTAATTAAAATGGTGTGGCCTTATTAAACCTCTTTTAGGTTGTCCTGTATGCCCAAAGAACGGTTGATACTTTGTCATCCCAATCATGTCTACCAACATCACAGATCTTAGTCAATGTGTGACTAAGTATTTTGTTAAACACCTCAACAGTTCCATTTGTTTGAGGGTGATAGGGAGTAGTTTTTGATGGGCCACCATGAATTCTGAAAGTAGAATCCTGACCATTTCATTGAGGAAGTGTGTACCTCTATCACTTTTCAAATTCAATGGGCATCCATACCTACTGATTATGTTTTCCCATAAAAATCTAGTAGTGGTAGCCACCGTATAATCCTTTGTAGGTGTTGCCTCTGTCCATATTTTTAAATAATAAGTGCAAGTGAGGATATACCATGAACCAGTCCTTTGCACCACTGGTGAGATTGGTCTGACAAAGTTGAAATCCCACTTCTCAAATGGTTCCACACTAGCTATTGGTTGCAAGGGAATTTCATCTCTTTTTCTAGGTTTTCCAAGGTGTTGGCAATGGTCACAAGCCTTGAAAAACTCAATGCAATCTTGATAAATGGTCTCCCATCAAAGCCCTATGAGTAGAATCTTCCACGTGGTTATATTTCAAGCATAGTTTCCTCTTGCAATCCCACCATGCACCACTTCCATAATTGCAATGCGCTCATGTTCTAGCATGCAACGGTGCAGAACCTCATCATGACCCATTTTGTATAGATCTCCACTAATTAACATATAGGGCATGGCACATATGGCCAACTTCTTCTTCTCTAAGGCCTTCATTCTGAATGGCACCACACCTATCTTGAGAAATACTACAATGTCCTCCAAATTTGAGGGCATGTGTCGTAACCTAAACAATTGTGCATCTGGCATGGTCTATTCAATTCTCTATGTGTCCTCCCCTGAATCAATCTTGGATAAATGATTAGGTCCGGAATTACTTTTTCCTGGTTTGAAAACCACCGTGAACTCAAATTCTTGGAAGAATAGTACCCACCGACATATGTTCCCTTGTAGAATGGGCTTGTTCACCAAGTATTTCAATTTCATATGGTCATTGTAAAATACAAAAGGGGTTGTGAAAAAATACTGTCTAAATTTATGAAGCGTGTAGATCATCAACAATGCCTCACGCTTAGTTGTAGTATAAGTATACTCTGCTAGTGTCAATTTCCTACTTGCAAAGCACAAAGGATGATCAAAAATCCCCTCACCATGATGTGCAAGCACTGCTCAGATGGCATTCCCTGAGGCATCCACATGAACATGGAAAGGCTTATCCCAAGAAGGGAAATGTAGGATGGGCGTGGTGACAAGCCTATCCTTCAAAGTGTCAAATGCCTTTTGTTGTGCCTTTCCCCAATGAAAGGAACTCTTATGTCTAAGTAACTCTTCTAAGGGTGTGGTGATCTTGGCATATCCATTAATGAACTTCCTATAGTACCCCATATGCCCAAGAAATCCATGCATTGTGCTTTGACTAGTAGGCTCCCTCAATCCCACAATTACTGCAAATTTTGTGGGATCTACTAGTAGGCCTTCCTTACATATGATGTGCCCCAATAATGTTCCAAATGGGGTAGCAAAGACACATTTTTAATGTTGAGGGATACCCTCAACTGCTAACACCTTTCAAACATCAGCCTTAAGTTGTCACAATGGTCCTTCACTAACCGAATTACTGTCCAATCATCCAGGTAGACTTGAAGGAATTTATGGATGAAATCCCGGAAAGCTTGTACCACAATGCGTGAGAACACAATAGGTGCATTCTTCAACCCAAAAGGCAAGACTGTATAGTAAGAACTTCACCACTCATTGGTGAAATTCTTATTCCTTTGGTCCTCCTTCGCGATCCTTACCTGGTGATAGCCCAAGAATCCATCCGTGAAAGAGTAGATCTCGCGTCCTGCCACTCCCTCTAAGATCTCTTCAATAAATGGGGTTGGGAAAGGATCAATGATACATACTACATTCAAGTCCTTGTAATCAACATAGATCCTTATCCTTCCATCCTTCTTGATGCTAATTACCATTGGACCTATCCATTTTGACTCTTCAACAACTTCAATAATGCCTGACTCTATCATCTTATCTATTTCTTAACCTTCACACATAGGTTACAATTCATTCAATGTGGTCTTTTCTTGACTGGGTGCACACCTTCCTTTAGCTGCATCCTCATCTCCCCCAAGGAATGGTGGACACCTTTAAGCTCATGATACCCATGTGGGAATAAATCCTCAAACTCACGTAAAAGATCAATGATCTTAGGGACTTCCTTCTCTAACCAATAGTCTCCAATGTAGCCTCTTTAGGCTCTTCTCCTGAACTAATATTAACCTTCTTTGTCTTTAAAGGTTCATGATAGGCATGTTCCCATTCATCAGAACTATCTAACACCTTGCGCATCCCTGCATAATGGTCAACATCTAATTTTTCTGCTTTTTCCCCATCAATAACATAAACCATCTTCCCTTTTTCTTTTTCCATACATGCACGCTCAAAATGTATTTCTTTTTTTTCTTCTTCCTCAAAGCATGCCTCCAAGCCAAGTTCACCTAAAAAGTCTAGTAGTCTATCTTCTTCCATGGTGCTATCTCCAATGGTAAGGCACTTGATATCTTGTAATGCCTTATCCACCAAGGGTTTTGTACTCTGATATTTGAATGCTTGAATGAATCAGCTACTAACTCTTTCCAATTCCCTATCTGGCGGCATGTCTCAGCATGGATGTATCATGCGCATGCAATACCTTATAGGGTGGATTACAACTTGTGAACCCATAATGAAGGTGGTAACACTTATGTGCTTCTCGTCTAGGCTGTCTCACATGCTTGGATATAGAAGGAAGCAGTCTCTTTACCATGGTACTCTTTTATAGCCATGGGCGCGTTGCTCCTGCAAAACCTTATAGAGAAGGAAATTATCACCTCACACCATTCCAAGAGGTTCTCCCAATGTTTCACCCACCAACGTGTGTCAGTTCTGAGTAGGATATAGCTTAACATCTCTCTTTGTTCATTCTCCTCCTTCCACTGAGCTTCTATCTTTTGTAGGAAGACCTTAAGGAAGGCTCCTCCTAATTACTTAGGTAGCTCCTTTCCCCCTAGGTGTCAGACTCGACACACCTTTGTCACCTTTGTTATTGATCCCCTCAAATTCCATCCAATTAAATCATGGGTCCCATGTGCCCAATTATCACACACTATACTGCTGGTGTCACTTAAGGGTTGAGCATCCTCAAACTAGATAACTCCTTCTATGGGATGAATTACCTCTAGATCCCTAATTGAGCGCACATATATTTTATCTAGGACCTCTTCTCCCAAAGGTTCAGTATAGGGAGTTGATTTCCTATCAACCAGAGGTATGATGACCCATTCCTCCTCATTCTCAAATCTTATGTATCCCTTATTAAATCAAAGATCCACATTGTTCTTATAGCACCATGGGCACCCAAGTAATGCTAGGAAATTGTCTACCTTGAAGAGTGCCAAGACTTCAAAGTCCCCAGTAAACTTAGCTCCCTCAATGGTGATAGCTACATCCTTTAAGACATCGATGGACATTCCCTTCATTTTATTTTCCATATACAGCACATTCAAAGATAGCTGTAATGCAGGTCTTCTCATCTGATGCCATGCATCCAAGGTGAGAACATTGACCTTCGTGCTTGTGTCAATGAGGATATTACTAAGGATCCATCCATCCACGACCACATTTAACGTGATCTCCCTATCATAGTCAAGGTTGTGAGGGGGAAGGTTTTCATGCAAGACCTGCCTCTCGCGCTCTTCTCTGGTGTGTGGTACCTTCTCTCTCAACCATACTCCTAACAAGGGAATAATATTCTCTTGCCTTAGCATTTTACATACTTCATTGACCTCATCTAGGTCATCTCTTAGCGCCTCGACCTTCCTTCTTTTCTCTTACCTCCTAGACTACTCCTTTAGACACTAGATTTCTCCTTGTAAACTCTGAATGACATCCATGGTCTCTTGATATACCTCCTTCTAATGTGTAGGATCTGGGTACTTCCCATGTACCACTTCTTCCCTTGAAACTAGGTTCTTTTGCCTTGGTATTTATTTTACGCACGCAACATCTTCTCTTATTACCATAACAAGTCCCAATCCTACATCACGTGTCACCCGTGGCATCCATTATGTGTCAACCTTATTAATGCTTAACATTACAGTGCCCTTGTATTTTTGGTGCTGCTGATTCATATGTTCAAACAACTTAGGGAACTCCTCATACTTTTGCTTCTTCCCGCACCATGAACATTGTAATAAATCTGGGTACTCATGTTTGTAGTGGTCTATAGACCCATAATTAAAATAGGTTCCATGTGGGAGCTCACTTCTTCCTCCTCTGCAGTTACCATGACCATGGAATCCTCCGTGAAATCCCCTTTTGCGTGCTCCTCATAACGATGATCATCACCCTTAGAACTACTGGCAATCTTGTTCTGGTGCACACCATGATTAATGGCCTCATGGATCTGGTCAATAAGCCTACAATCCTTAGTATCATCAGTTTTATAGGTGTAGAGTTTACAGTAGCAATATATATTCTTCTAAATTGTGCACTATAATAAAGGACATCTACTTGCATGCCAAATCTCACAGTCCACTGTTATGGCGCGTACTGTCTTCCAGGGGTAACTATCCTTGGCATGCCCCTCTACTTCACAATCTATACACCCTATTCCACTGTGAGTCTCATGAGTTGAGTTCGCAGACAACTTTTCCAATTGCTTAGCCATAGCAGTGATTTGAGCTTCTATAAATGGGCTAACTCTAGTATCAACACTTCTGATAGCTTCAGGGCATAGGGCAGCTTTCAATTCCTCACACGGGTCTGTGAAAGTTTTATGAGATAAAGCTCTTCTAAATGGGGTTATCAACCCTCCAACAAACCATTGAGCATGTTGTGAAGGGTGAATGTTATATGAAAATTTTGACAAGAGAGTTTTAAACCATGTGTCATACTATCGTACACTCTCTGCCATTCCCTGTTGAATCTCTTTAAGGGTGATGATGCTCTTTTGTTCAAACTCAGGATGTGGAATTCTATTAGGAAAGTGTTTTTCAATGCGGTGTAATCTATCACTGTCTAATGAGGGTCATACTTCATATACCAACTATGCATGCACCCTTGCAATGTCATTACAAATAGACTGGCCTTCCACTCTATGGTGGTGATCCCCTTTGTACGCCATAGCAATTCACACTTGTGGAAATGCTCCATAGCATCCTCTATGCCTTGGTAGTCTGGAAATTGTAAAGACATTTCAAATATTACTTGAGGAGGTGACTGAGTCCCCTATCCCCCTAGTCCAGATCCTTGGTTTCCCCTGGTGTTTCCTCTTCCAACGGATCCACTAGATCTGTCAGGTCCTGTGCCTCCAGATCCACTAGTTCCACCCCCAGATCCTCTTACCACCAGTAATGGGACTAAAGTAGTTATGCCTAGGGTCCCCAACGTCCTACTAAACTACTTGCCAACCATCTATGAGATTGTGCCACTACCAGGTGTGTGTCTCGTGCCACTCCCCAACGCATTACCCACACCTTTTGTAATTTCTCCTTGTCCAAAAATTCCTCCGAATACTGGAATAGTTTGTGTGGCCATAGAAATAGGAAAAAAAAAATTGTACCTCCTAGTTGGAGATCTGTAACTTCCACCGATACCAACTAGATCAATGATACTCCTCCCTTGATTTGTAAAACCAAGCACCAGGTTCTGGTCACTAGGTGGATTTAGATGCGCGCCAATGAATCTTCTCTCTCTGTGCAATGAAATCTCATCAGAAGCTGAAGGGGTCTCTCTTATGCACTTTCCAATATGGGGTAGCACAGACTGCTCAGGTTCCATGTCCTCTGTGTGAACCTCAAATCCTTCCTGTAACATCTAACTCCATACATCCATCACACTTGCAAAATCATGTTGTCTAGCAATATGCCTTTCACATGCTTCACTATACTTGAGTCATCTATCCTCCCTTTATTTCTCCGTCGCAATGTCTGCCATCTTCCTCCACTCTAGCTTCCTTACCCAGCACTCAGAATGGTTTATCCAGCCATAGGAAATGCCTCTAAACTCAAGGTAACAATCAAGATCTTCATGGCCAGAGGAATAGCACGTAGAAATGATCCTTTGAGCTCCTGTAAAAACTCAAACTCAGCAACTTCCAGAAAAGAATATGTCGAAATAGCGTACTCCATAGTGTAGCTAGCTAGTACTCCTTTCAACCAATGATCCACAACACGAGTCCACATCAGATCTACATCTTGCAGCCTCTAGTATTCTTCTTGGGTTCACGGGCATGATTTATAATACCAGCTTGATCTAGATGCATATGTCAAGAGCCATTGATACAGTTCTACTAGGAAGGAACAGAAAAAAGTTTCATACATATCATGGTAGAGGTTCTCTTCTACCCATTTACGTACATCAAAATTAGGTCCAATGTTGAATCTCTGAGAAAATTCTTCCTCTGTGCTCTTAAACCATGATTCAACACTTTCTAAAGTTAAACACTCTATCATCACTCATTACATAGATCATGATGTATGACATTTCCCGCAGCAACTTTGAAAAGAGGTCCCGGCAACAAAACCAAGATGTATTCATTTGTACACCCACCAAAGAACAAGGGAATCCCATGTGCACCTGCCTATCACCCAGCAGCACTAGGTGCTCACCCGAGGCATGCGCAGGTGTCGAGTCTCTCTTTTATGTGAGTTGAGTGGGAAAACATCATCTATGGTTTAAAATTTAAACGAAGTGAGTTGGAATGAAACATTCAAACATCATAGAGCTCATAACGGCTCTAGATCATTGCAGTCATTACAGACAGAGATACTTTAATAGACTTAAAGAACTGAATCAAGATAGAAAGGAAAATGCATAGGAATTCATATTCATCTTATAAACATACATGAAAAGGAACTATGAAGAATCGTGTATGAATCCGAACCAAGAAGGATCATACTCAATTAACTTGGTAACCTTATTACATTCATTAGACTTACTACAAGACACCACATTATGGCAGACCAAAGTCATGCATCATAACTAGATCCATATCATTTAGCTCTCAAAAATAAATTTTATAACCCCAATCCCTTACTACATCCTTCTCCTATATTTCATCTACCTAACCCAATATGACTCCTTACAACATTTCTACAGAGCTCTGCTCTCTATTGATCTCTCTCTCTCTCTGCTCTTCTATGGATGCTTGTATTTATAGGCACCCCAAAGTGCCAACTCATCCTTCTGTGGCCTCAAATCTGACACCAAGTGTTTGAATGTGGTCCTCCATGGGAGCATGCTCCTCCAAGCCTGAGCTCTCCACTTTTTGCCATGATGGTCTTCCAGAAGCTTCCATCACAGGGCATATTCTTTCCTAGGACAATCTTTCACTAGACTGGCACCTTATCCACTCCGCATGCACAGTCAGGTCACGCTTTTCTCATGACCTACTCGATACGCCAATTATGGCTAAGTCCCGAGACCCTGTCCTATGGGTGTGCATCATGGATTATACTAAGACCCTCCTAGAACCTTGCCTTGCATTCCTTCTCCTTGTACACCCATTTCTTAACTTCATTCTTACGTGCTCATGCGCCCTTTTGGACTTAGTAAATATTTTAGGGGCCTAACATCTTCTCACTACACCTATATTACAACCTCCCTCTCTTTATCAACCACTCAGTATTTACACCTCTTCTACCCTCTTCTTCATAGCGGAAATGTTGTCTTAAGAGGATGAAAAGGGAAGGAGGTTGTCATCTACTATATTAGTGTTGGTGAAATAATTTTTTGCAAGGAAAAAGTAGTATATGTTCACCAACACTCTGAGACTAAGTCCCTTCTCTTGGTAATATGGAGGCTCCCATTTATTTAATGTAGAAAAAAAATATGTGGGTGGCCATGAAGTAATGGATCACACGCGACTACTCCACTAGACCTGTGGAAAAATTCTTACACTTAGAGTAAGGGATGAATTTACTTGGTGAGATGAGGTAAAGGGGAGTTAGAATCTAGGGAATGATGGTTAACTTTGTGAATAGCCACTAGCATAGTTTCATAAAATTAATCAAAATTAATCCACACTCAATTAGAGGAATCTAACCTTGCTAACAATGACAAGACTAACAAAGTATAGACACATAATTCTATTGATACATTTATCAAAGGCACTAACACCTTCCTTGGTTTTACAAGATCATCATGTATATAAAGGTGAACATGTAAGAAAATAAAGGAAACATATAGAAAGAGGAAAATAGAGGAATGCAATCTCTTGCTTGTATCTTATTAGTGAAAATCTATCTACTTCAAAAATTACAATTGACAACCCCTTGGAATGAAGATATTATCCAAATATATAGCTTTACAAAGAATCTTTTCATCTACCCCCCACATGACTTTTCACTTCCCCTTATCATTTATGACCTTTCATATTCCTAGGAAACAAAAGTGATCCTTTTTTCATAAATTGATAGGAAATCATTGCAATGTTATACTATAGGTCACTTGAGTGAATAAGAAAAAAAGTGAAAATTACCTCCTTAATGAAGAATTAGAACATGAGAGAGAAGGGGGAAAGCAGACGAGAGGGGTGATCACTCTAATGGAGGAGAGGAAGCTTCTACCAACAAAGAACCGACTGCCGATGAACCTTGTGGAAGCACACATGGAAACATTTGTTCAACTTTGAACTACTTGTTGAAGTAGGTTGCCGCAAGTGCCACCTTTTCTGCCTAAGGAATGTGAAGGAAGCTCAAAGCACAGATCCAGGTCTTGGACGTACTGTTGATGCTTTTACACTAATTGAACCAAACTCGATGATCTATTGCAGTGTTGGAAATTGTACATCTGATTTCTGAGAGAGATTCCAAAGTTTCTTCATTGAATAAGAGGGATCCCCTACTTCTTTCTTGACCAATTCCTTGAATGGTTTCAAGATCTCTTCCATTGATGAAATTTCGTTGATTGGAGGAGATCCAAACCTTTGCATACTGTTGTTTATATTTTCCATTTTTTTCGATGCGAGCTCTTCATAAGAATCAATCTCGGAGATAGCCTCATTCAACATTTCATACTAGAAACTTATTGTGGGAGACCAAATAGGGGACAAGTTCTCAATTATGGAGGTGCATACATTTTTACCCATTAATACGAAAGAGTCAAAAGTACTCGTATCTAACACCAGTGGAAATACAGTGTCCCAATGATCCGTTTCCTTCTCAATTTCCTCCTTATTCATATTTACTTTTGCAGTGGTGGCGAGAACAAACTCGAACAATTAAAGGATTTCAGGAAATGATGTTTTCCCTTTCTCCAAAATCTTCTCAACCCACCTATCATTAGCCCTTCCCTGCATTGTGTGACCTCGAGCCTTCTTAATTGTAGTGGAGTCGAAGTTGTTGATAGGAGTAAAAACCTTAGCAAGAAGAGAGTGAATTGCACTAGGATCAACAAATGACTGTAAATAAGCAATGAGAGTTCTCAAGTGTTCTTCCAACTACTCAATTGTCTGTTTTTACTCCTCGTTCCTGGAAAGCATAAGGGCAGTAGACTTCTTGAACAAATTTGCATCATCCTCATGTGTTGTTTAACCCAAAGAGATTGTTTTCCTTTTATAGTCTTCCTGAGTCATATCCTCTATGGGTATCACAACTTTTGATTGAGAAACTTCTATATATTGATTACCTAAAAAACCACTGAAAAACTGAGAAGTTACATGTGGTTTCTTACCTTGTTTTCTCTTCATGATTCTTAAGCTAGCTTTAATATCCATTTTTTATGCTTGTTTCACTATCATTGGCTCGCTTCCAATCATCTCTTGGATCCAAGGAAAAAATTTAGTTGATGTGGGCTCAACATTAGGCATGATGGCACTTTTATGTTCATGATGATAGATCATATATTTTCCCATTTGAGATGAATTATATGTTGAAGAGGAAACACTTGGGAACCGATGCATACCTAGAGGTTATGAAGGATCAATCTCACCTTTATCTAGATCTTCAATGGGGTCCTTAGTGACTCTAGTATTCTTATGAAGCCTCCTATGGTGAGATCCTTCAATTTTTTATTCTTCTATTTATTTTCTCTTCATGGCTCCCCTGAGTGAGAAGAGCTAGTGGTTTTCTCACATACCTCAAAGGATGTTATGTGAGATGTTTTACTCGAGAGAGTTAGGATGCCACCAAACTTGATGAGAGAAATCCTCTTTTTCCTAAACCACGCCCTTGATATATGAATCATTGTTGCAGTCCTCTCATTGATGTCACCTGATTCTCTTATGTTATATGAGATAGGTGTAAGAGGTGTAGGTTTTACCCCTTGGTACTCTGGATTGAATAGATCTGACCCATCATCTCCCACTCCTTCAATTAACCAATAAAAGTTAAAAATCTTCATTTAATCAAAATTCATTTGTATATAGTATTTATTCCTTACTTTTAAATTCATCCAAGAAATTGGCCCAATAGCTCTCAATTTTGGTATTATGGTACAATCCAGGGAGGGTGAAGGTTTCATATTTTCTCTTGATGTCAAAATTAGGATTGGATGTATAATAATAGAGGGTGGTGGAAGAAAAGGAAGCTTCAATATTTTATGTATCTGCAACACGTTTGTATGAATAGATTTTTATGTGTATGGGGAAGGATACGCCCTTCTTTTTATTGTTCATACACTTGCTATGAATCTGAGAAAGCTTCCTACATAACTCAAAAACTACCATGTTATCACTAGGGTACCTAGGAAGTCTGTGAGGAGTGAGATCAAAGCCCTAAACCCCGATGTAGGTGAAGGTTGAGAACTGGGTGAAAAATCTCCCATATCTTTGCATCAGTAACACAGTTTGAGAGGATATCCTCAGCTTTGGGTTGCCTTATAGAAGTCTAATAACAAACATGGTAAATTCATCATTCACCCTAGAAAAGTGATGGTTACTCTCCTTGTGCGTGAGTTGGGGATACTTTTTGTACACTGATTCTTTTGAGAGATATTGAGGATAGTAGTTAGGCCTTTGAAAGGTCTTGTGTGGGAAAAGGTGTATTCCAGATACCAGGTCATAGTGAAATTTCTAGTAGAAGTAAAATGGAGAAAATACCGATGAATATTGCCACTTATAATCTTCCCCCAATCCACTTCCTAGTTCTCTTCAGTGGAAACGAGGATTAATTGAGCCATCCAGTCTTAAAATTCCTTTTTCGTCTCTTTTCCCATTACCCTACTCATTAGGATCATAGCATCTGAGCAACCTTCACGGATCTCACTTCTTGACAAGATTTTAGGCACACGAGAAGGTTTTATGCCTTGTCTGAGCCATGACCCAAGTGTGAGTTCTTTCAGGTATAAGTCAGTTTTCACCCATTCTTTTCATGTAAACTCTTTGGTGATGATGACCATACTGCCACTAGTTGGAATTTACAAGCATTGATAGATAACATTAGGAGTGGGGATTGCGAGGACTGATTTTTCATCTACTCGTATTATTATAGAGTCATTTTCATAATGTTGATAACATTTCAAGACCAACTCAATGCACTAGATGGATAGTGGATTACCCCCTGTTGAGAACAATCCACTAGAAAAGAGTTTCTCTTCCACTGACTCTCTAGGTCCTCCGAGCATCCTATTTTTGAGGTCTTCAAAATCCATTTGAGTGACATCACTATCTCCCACACATAGATACTCTATGATTAGGGTTTGAATAGGCTCGATACCTGAGTATTTGAACTTTATTTTACTAAAAATCACCAAGACGAGAAAAATCGGAGTCAACAAAACTTTCTGCTCTCAAATCTGGAACTTTATATTTTTATGCTATTTTTAGCATGTTACCATTATTTTTGTTCTTTGATGTTCTTATCTTATTTGGATCATTGCAATTGATTAGGGTTTAATATTTTTAGAAACCTTATATTTTTACGTGCTCATTTTCCTGAATACTGTTATTTTTAGAAAGTTCCCTAAATTGCTCTTTTCTGGTGTTTCTTACTTTTTTAGGGTATTAAAAATGCTAAGAAATTATAACTTTGGGAAACTTACTACTTTTAGCAACCTATAGTTCTAAACACATACTATTTTTAGAAACTTTGCTTACCGATGTTGGGTTGCAATGAAACCACAATCAAAATCTTAAGTTTTACACTGGGGTCTTTTGCTTCAAATTTCATTGTTTTTTATTCGTCAGATCTCTAGGAAATTGAAAAAGTAGATTTTAGGGTTTTATATTTAAGTTTTATACTATAAAAAATCTAGCGAATCAATGAATTTTTTGTTACAATCTTCCCAAAGTCATTTGGGAGAGGGAAATTCTAGAAAAATTTCAAGGTGATCAGACTCCCAACTGAAAAGTTATGCTCAAATCTTCATTTTTGGTCGCTATGGATGTTTGGAAGAAATTTTTCAGCATATCTAAGTTTAAATGGATTTTTTAGGGTGTTACAGCAATATTCTATCATGAAAATGGTGCCCTGTGTGGCGAGTGGGGAGTATAAATGAGATTTATAATGTTTTTAACTTACCCAGCTAATTACACATTGAACCTGGGTTTAGATTGAGTTTGGAGAAAGTTCTCAAATGGTGAAATGAGGACATGGGGGAATATAGGAATATAAAATTGAAACTTGGAGCAAGATCATGAAAATTGGCAGTATGTGGAGAGAGGTGAATGAGATGAGGGGCTGGGAAATTGCATATGTGGAGTTGGGTGAGGTCGCATAGGGCTCCAAGAGCTTCGTCATTGTATGGGTCACACTTCTTAGTAACCCTTATCCCCTTGGAGGTAGAGGGATTAATGGGTACACTTATGACATAAAATTTTAACCAAGGTGATGGAGTTATGTTACACGTTTGTTCCCCTCTTGTCCCCCTTGCATTGTGGGGACGAAAGGGATAGCGGGGACACTTGGGACACCTAGGTGTCCAAAGCACGGCCTAGGGGGAGGATGAGGTTGTAATTTTTTATCCCTCATGTCCCCTTTTTCCCAATGGGATAGAAGGGATATAATGGTTTCAAAATTGTGACTGGGCTAAAATGGAAAACCATATTTGTTTAGGATGTCCAAAAATAGACCTACAACTTGTTTTTTTCAACTTGGGAGATTAGGATGATGCTTTGGGGTCAAATATTATATGATTTTGACTCCAAAACACATTATAAGATCAATGAAACTATTTTGAATACTTTAATTTTCCTGAAATTTAAATTTTTGGCCATTTTATGTTTGAAACTGAGAGGGGCAACTGCATGTTTTGAAATGCTTCATGAAACCTTTAATCCTTATATCAAAATTGATGCTCCCACATTTTAAATAATTCTCATAGCTTTTAAATTACTATTTTTTTTCTTTTTAAAAATTTATGGAGCTCTCAGAATCATCCAGAGAAGTCAAGTTTCACTATTAGGATATTCATTTCTTGCACCTAGAAAACCCAATGTTGAAAAAATTGTCCCTAAATGAGAAATTCTTTCTAAATATTCTTAAATTTCCTCTAAAAACTTCAAGACTCCCCAATATCACCTTAATATGTTTTATATCTTTCCTGAACTCTTTTGGATGATGCATATTGGTTTCAAAAAGACCAAAAATGGCCATTTTAGGCCTTTAGGAAGACTTGTATGTCACTAAATATTGATGAATTCATCCATCAAATTCGTCAACATTTTTTGCACATTGAGGCATGCTTAAAAACATCATTATGACATTCCTTTGGGCTAGGATGATGGTACCACTAGAGACAGGTTGGCCAAGAAGAGGGTTTAGTGTGATCGAGAAGCAAAATTTTGTAGTGTAGGCTTAGTTGTTATGCTGGAAAGTTTCAAATTCTTAGGCTAATAATTTTTCATGAAAACAATTAGTCACATTCACCTTGATTATGAACCTCATTATACCGCTATCAAGCATGATTTTCTAGCTATCTATTTCGTTGCTACCATACTTCACCACTACATGATCTACTAGACCACTTATGTCATAGTTCACTTTGACCCCCTCCATCCTTTCTTCTTTCATGATGTCCTCCTAATAGACTACATCAGAAAATGGATGGAAATCCTTATGGAATTTGACCTATGCAATTCATTGCAGACCAATTAGCCACTACTCTAATGTAACTTAACCTATTCCTGATGCTCTCCTTGATGAGGAAATATTACTCATTGAGGGAATAGACCAAGCTATTACAATAAAAGACTACTACTATAGCTTCATTTTTTTATCTCAAGGCACATCCCTTTGTAGCTAGTGATGTGAATCCTGAACCTAAACTTGTAAATCCCATCACTTAAGATGAATAAATCACAGTCGAAGTCCATGAAAACACTTAGACTCTTGATTTCAATGGGGGAAATTTTTGTAGGCAGTCGAGGAAGGTTGGGTTTTTATTTATCCATTAGGTAAGACATTTCCTTTCTCCTTTCAACTCAAATTCAATGTCATGAAAAACATGGTTGAATACATCATATCCTTGGCATGAAAGTCGACCTTATAACTAATATCACATATCTTCATGCCTTGGGTGAATCCTGACTTGTTTTTCAACAAGTCGGCAGTGATTATCAATTTCAAAGTGACAATCTTAAATCCTATCACGAAACCATCTGAAAGCTAGCACGATAATTCACTTCTTTCACCATTGAATTTACCCCTCAAGAACACAACGCCTTGGTTGATTATTTGGCACCATCCACTACTCACTCAATTTTAACCTCATTTGCATCTCCCACAAGACCAATACATGGTCCAGATCCACAAAACACCTTCCACATAACCTTCCCTCAACTCTCTTATTTTCCACATGGATTCCATACCTACTTCCAATGATCCATGGTATACATATATTATCCAATTCATCAAACACCAAACTTACCATCCAAACTCTATTTCCCAAAAGCACACTTGAATCCATAAGAAAGCTCTAAAATACATCCTTAAAGAAAATATCCTTTATTATGATAGCTTTGATGGTGATTTACTCTACTTTTTTTAGGATGAATTTTCTTCTCTCCTCAAATAAGCAGGTGAGGGAACCTATGGTGGATACTATGGCAGCCATGTCATATCCCACAAATTCCTATGCATGGGTTGTTATTGGCCTACTATAGAATCGGATGCCCATGCATTTTTAAAGAAACGAAAACCTTTTCAATACCATGATGACCTTATTCACTCTCTATTGGTTGACTTCAAGTCCTCAAATTTCCTTGTCCCTTCAATATGTGGGGATTTGATTGCATCAGTAAACTTCCTCACTCTCAAGAAGGACACGTATTCATGATTACAACCATTAAATATTTTACCAAGTGGTTTGAATCCTTTCATCTTACCAATATTAAAAACCTTTCCACTTCTAAATTCATTCTTAACCAAATCTTTTTTCCCTTTGTAATTCTTCACACAATCATTTCCAACAGTGGTGGGAATTTCAAATGCAAACAAAGGAAACAAAATTGTGCCAAATTCAAAATCAAGTGAAAATTTTTGACTCCATATCATCTTAAATGTAATGAACAATTTGAATCTTCCAATAAAATCCTTAAAAAATCTTTAAAATACCATTCACAAATCCCACTCTGATTGTCATCTCATGTTCTATCCAACATTATGGGCTTATTTTACTAGTATTTGTATAGCCACTGAAGCAACCCCATTCTCACTTGTATTTGGTTCTGAAGTAGTCTCCAATTGAGGTGGAACTGTCTTCCCTTCATCTCTCCCTAAATGGAATCATCCCTAATGAATATATTCATGAATCTCATTGTCACACCTTTTATCTTCTTGATGAAAAGTGTGATCATGTTGCATGTCATAACCACAAATACAAAGACTGTATCACTAATCAACACAAAAATATTGTCGAACCTCACAAATTCAAAGTCGAAAATATCATCATGAAGTTATATTATACCCATGAAAAATAAGGAAAATATGCCCAAAATTTGTGGGGTCCTTATCTCATTAAAGACACCATATGTCCCAGTATCTATCATCTACAAACACATGAGGGCCACATCTTCAGCGAACCAACCAATGTTCACTTTCTCAAAATTTTCTATGATTGAGATAATCACTTATCCAATCCACATATATTCACATTAACCCCTTCATAAACCTCTTATCTCATTTTTATCCTTCCCTCAAGTTGGTTTATACAATCATTGTTTCCTCCCTTGGATACTTTGGTAATTTATATATCTATCTCTTCCATCCCACTAACTCTACAACATCGCATTACACTTTATCATCCTTATAGCATCTACCAATTGGTTTTTTTCTCACTTCAATATTTCTATCTACCTCTAGGATCTCCCTCCCGTGACCTCCTAGCTAGGAGATTCATGTATTATTTTACTAATTAAGTTCCAATGTTTCTTTTCAGTATTGCTTATTCAAGGTTCCAAGAAATTGTTGCACTCGCCACAAGCAATCCGAGAAACACCAAAAGGTAAATATGAGGCGGGTATATTTCATTTAACATTCATTGTTTATTCTCAAAACTTATTTATAGTATTCTACTTTCAACATTTCTTATTGATCTCATGTTCCATAGATATTTTTCTAAATACCATCTCATGTTTCACTATTGTGACATGGAATTGTAGAGTAGCGTAGATAGCTTATTTTCTAGCATTAGGAGTAGTGTTAGTTAGAAATAGGTAGAGGAATCTGACCTTCTTCAAAGGTCTATCTCAGTTCATAGGTCTCACAATTGAGAGACAATCCCATGTTGCCTTAGAATCCTTGGTTGTTCACGATCATATCCAGGGTACAATTTTGAGCTCCAATAGTGCCCAAAAGTTCAAACTTGTTTGATTCTTCCAAACTATGTACAATGAGGGCTTCATGTTTCAAAACCCTAGTTAGTTGTGTTATGAATTTAAGAACTTAATTCATCATGTTTGTGCTAATGCACATGAACAATAGCTCCAAAAAAGGTTCCTTCAATAACATCAGACATTCTTTTGCACTTGCTAATGGAATAACATTATGGTTTAAACAAACACAGTCCTACAGGATTGTTGCAAAAAACTAAACCATGACTTCAAGAGAAAGAATTGTCTACCTAAGAAAACCTCATGTCCAATGCATGTAAAGCACCTTTCGACATGCTCATTACCTTAGCCAACTGACCACATCAAGTGTAGTCATTAAGTCAATGAGTTTGACATGAAAAAAATACAATTTGAGATTGTGTGTAGGGTCTCATATAGCAACTTAGGTTAGTCTCCTTATGGAACCAAATGGGTAAGGGAATTGGCCTTAAACCTCCAAGTTACCAAACCTCCTTATACCTCCACTACACCTTATACCTCCTCAAAACTCCCCTTTTCCCTCCACTAAAGGCCAATCCCTATCTACCCCAACTCCTTCCAAATGAAATACCACAATATGACATTCACAACAAGCCTAGAAAATAATTTTCCCCTCCACCAAACTAACCCAACATAATCCCATCTAACACACAAATCTAGAGGCTCTCTACACATCTAACTCATTTCAATGCAGCAAGAAAAAAACTCAAAAGGAAGTGCAAAACTAAAAATCAATCAAGGAAAATAATCCAACTAAGCACACCACTTTCATATGTAAGAATAACAAGAAACAATATAAAACAAGGGGTCCAAACCCTACCTCAAATCCATATCTTTTGCCATTCCTTATCCCAATTTTTTATCTACTTATCCAAGCTCCTCCAAGCACAATTTTCCCAAAATAAAACAAGAGTGTAATTTTTCCAACCCTCAATTACTAAACACAATACTTGTTTATAGAATAAGCATGGGGAAGGGTTGGTTAACTCCACATGGATGCCAAGTAGGAGTACCTAATCCAACTCACCCAAGGTACACTCGTTTCCCCCATGCACATTTACTTTTTCCCAAGATTTAGTCAAAATACCATTATTTCCCAAATCAAGAAAAAACACAAAATCTAAAAACTTAAGAAGGGGAAACGAGCAAGCCATCACATTTCACATCCCTCACCCAAAAATCACATCAATAATCAAAGAAAAATATCCACCTAACAATGCAATTCAACCAAGAAATGGAAGAACATTAAAACCTTATGAAAAAAGCTACAAAAATGAGCAAAATCAGAAAGAAGTAAGAAAAATTACCCTACCTATGTTAGGTTATGGGTAAGGGCTCTTTTAAAGTAGTAAGGACAATGTTAGGTGACAAGAAGGTTACCTAAACTTACTCCAAAACCAAATCTGCCCCTCCATTACTTTTTGGGTATATGGAGCTCATTAATTTGTTCCCACCTACTAAAAATGACCATAGAAACATCAAATCAATACATGAGGTAAGGGGAAAAATTACAAAATTCCCAAATTAAAGAAAATACAAGGGTGCACAACCAAAAAGCGGGCCTTAACATAGGTATGCCAAAATAAATCAAACAACTATAAAAAAATTACAAGGTCATAACCACTTTTCTAATCCACACTCCATGTTGCTCAAGGTGGCCAAGGGGTCTTGACCCGAACATTCTTCGCCTATTGGTCCCTTTGTCCCCATGTGCACTATATATATATATATATATATATATATATATATATACATATACATGTCTTGCACAATGCTACACGCTACACACACATCAAATCTACCCAAAATATTTCCAAACATACATTTGCATATACTAAGATTATTACAACCAAGATACACCAATATCAACCATCAATAATCATTATTAGCATAATTACATGTAATACCAAAAATTTGAGCACAATTGTGTTTGTAAAACATTCCATCATTAAAAGTTTTCACAAAATATGAATGTTAGACATTATCAAAATCAACAATTAATCGCATGCTCAATATAAACACAATAATACCATAATCTTGCATCTCAAAGTTAGCGCCATCCATACATACAATATACACGTCTTTATAAACATCAACTCCATCTAATTGAGTTTTTCATGTCATGATGATATAAATGATGTCCCAATATTAAAGTATCAAAATCAAAATCCCTTATTAGTGTGTCTAAAATGAAATAGATAACAAACTAAGAACAACTAATCTGATGTCATAAAAGGGTCGAAAGGAAGTGGGCATTATAAGGACAATCATAACTTGGAGATGTCATCCTTTCAAAACTACACTTTTGATAACCATCCATAGAAAAATTACTTCAAGAATAGCTTGTACACCATCTCTAGCAGCTTAAGGGCAATGGTTATGAGGTGAAGATACTGTTGTATATATCTTCCCCTAGGTAGATATAGATAGGCAGAAGATTCTAGAAATCAAAGAAGCTCAAATCCCTGTCATTTATCACCTTGGCGCACAGAAATGGCGCATGACACGGAGTGTCGACAGGGCAAAGGATGCGCCCTTGGCGCAAAGAAATGGCGCATGACACGGAGTGTCGACAGGGAAAAGGATGCGCCCTTGGCGCATAGAAATGGCGCATGACACGGAGTGTTAACAGGGCAAAGGATGCACCCTTGGTGCACGTAAGAGGATGTCAACACACACATGGATGCGCCTATGGCGCACCTTCAGGAGGCGCAACATTTTGAGCGCTAACAGGAAGCAGACCTTGGCGCAGATATTCAGATGGCCATAACTTTTGACTGGGAGCTCGGATTCATGCAAGGTTGGACTTTTTGGAAAGCTTACGAGGTCCTCTATCCAACTATGATTGGATATATTTAATTGGGTGAGAAAAAATTCTTAAAAATGCAAAAAACAGTTCGCCACTTTTGGGTTTGCTGGGGTTCTCACCTACCATCATTATGAGATGAATTAAATGCAACCTAGAGGTGGTTGGGGTAGTTTTGGAATTCCTCTCTCTTTTATCTCTCATTCTTCCTATAAATTGTAAGGAGGGGCTTCTTTCTAAAGGTTGGAAATTTCTGTTTTGCCCCTCCCTTCTTCTCTTTGGCAGGTGAACTTGTGGAGTTAAAACCTCCCATTTGAAACTGTAATGCAACCTTTCCTCTTGGCATTTTGTAGTGTGTTGTATCAATATTTGGAGAAAATTAATGCATGTCTGTGGATGATTCTCAACCCTCTCTATGTTCATTTACATCCTCTTGATCTTTCATTGCAAATCGGTTATCTGTGCATGATCTTGCATTGCATTTTAGTGGCTTGTGTTTATTAACAAGACAAATGTTCTTCATTCCTCGTTGCATCACCTCTATTAGTTTAGGTTTTATTTTATGCATTTTCTTACCCTGTCTCCTTGGCAAGTTAGATTAGGTTTTTAGTAAACCCTCTGCATTTTCTACGTGTGCATCTAAACAGAGGAATAGGAACCGACCTTCATCCGGAGAGCTTTTCCGATTTCGCAAGGTCCAACACTTGGGAAAAGCTCCATGTTATGCAATCGCACTGAGAGTCTCAACCCATCGAGTTGCAGAGACATTCAGGGGTGCTGCGATATGAATGATCAAAATCTAGTTTTTTATCGACCCTACCTTGTTAGATTTATTGTTTTATTCATTTGCATCCTTCTTTTGTTTTTCAAAACTTTCACATCTTTATTCCTTGCTCCATGGATTATTTTAGTCTTCAAAAAACTACAAAACATTGCTTGTGTGTAGTACGGCTTTTACAAAACCCACAGAACACTCACTTTGTGTTGCCACTTCTTAAATTCCACTTAACATTAAAGTAGTGAACCAATTTTCTAAAACCCGCAAAATGCTTGCATTTGGTCCGTAGCTTGTTTAATTTCTTGGAATACTATTGCAGTGAACCACAACATTGAAGTAGTATTTTGTGGAGTTGTAAAATTTGCAAAACAAATGTCTTGTTGCATGCTAGCCTAAATCACTTAGATGGTTTATGAATTGTAATTTCTTTTGTACAAAAAGGTGAATTGGCATGTGTTATTTGGAACAAGCATTATATTTTTACATGCTAGCCTAAATCTTCATGATTTATGGATTGTAAGTCCTTCTGTATAAAAAGGCAATTTGGCATGTTTCCCTATTTAACATTAAGGGGGAGTGTTGGGGTTATAATATTAAGTGGGAAAGTGTCTTAATAAGAATCCTGCCAAAGACTAAACAGTCATGGCATTCAAAATATAAGTGTGGTGGATTCCATATCAGATTGGCACATTGCTTGAATTTAAAATATAAGAGTGACCCAAAACAAGGCCACACACCTTGATATAAATCAAGGTGATCTCATTAGAGATTGGTTACCACAAAACATTGTATTAAACAAGCGGGTAACAAATTTATGCAAGTTGTATATGAAAACAGAGATAAGATACATGATGCAAATGATGTACTCATGAGTGAATGTATGTAAAAGTTTGTAATTCCCCCATGAAGGTGTAACTACAAGAAATAGTGGGAGTGTTGGGTGAAATGTTTATTCTCAATAAATATAAGTGATTTTTTAGTGGGTTTTTTACATAAAGGTTTTCCCACTTAAATCTTGTGTCTTGTGTATTTATGTATGCATTCTAATATTTGATTCATTATGTGATGAAATCTATCATAACTTGGTTTACAAACATGAAATATAATCTTTGAAATTTAATATGATGGATAATTGAATATGTGCTATTATTTATCCATGTGGTTTTCCTAAAAAATCCACACATAAATAAAATCACACTTAGGAAAGCAATATAGGAAACATAAAGCACCCAAAAGAGCGTGTAATATATCAATCACTTAATAAAAATGAAAGTATCCATATAAGTAAATCACATGTGAAGTAAAGTAGAAAAAGATATGTATATGGCTCAATATAATTACAAAAATAGGAAAGACAAAACTTGAAGCACATAGAAAGACACCCAAGGTGTAAGCAAGCCCATATAATGTAAACATTGCCCCAGAGTGCGATAAAATGGAGCTATAAAATATCTTGAAAATATATGTTCATATGTAACATGTATATCCTACATCTAACTCATGAATACCAAAAAAATAATGTGGGTGAAAAAGGATACAAAAACCTATAGAAATTGATAGGAAGAGATTGTGACAATATATAATCATGTATCAAATAATAATAAAAACTTGGTTTTGTATTTTTGGAAGAATACAAGTCACACAAAATGAAGAAAACAAAGAAACTATGTGTAATAAGTTGTGTAGTCAATCCCACTTGATGGTTAAGTTAGCAATACTAGTCGATATACTGTCTATATCTCCATAAAATGGTCAATATTGTCATAGTCTAGTGTACTAGTCTCAAAGATCCTGAATGTAAAAATTTCAATGGTTCTCTATTGGTATACCAAAAAAATCCTGAGCCATATGGAAAATGAATCAGTTGCTCTATAAATGAGATAATGTATATGATGCATAGTTGTTGGTATCCTTTAGAACATCTTGTAATGAAACATGTTATTTATGTTGTACGATTGCAATTTTTTTGGGTGTTTTATCTTGAACACGTGCAAGTGGTTGTTGTGTGACTCACTTAAGGTGTGGATAAGTAATTTCTTTGCCTCAATGTAAATTTTTTTGACGTGAAATGTAAGAATTGTTTTTGTAGTACATCATGTAATACCTCACTTTGTATTTTGATATCAACTCATATGGGTTCTCTTGAGTCGTGACCACCTTGTTAGAATGTATAAACTTCAATATCGGTGTAGTATAATTGGGATAAATCTCATTTGGTATAGCCATTGGCTTCAACCTAACATTTAAAATGTCCCATTGTTAAGAAATACAAGAAACAAAATCAAGTATCATCTTAGGTCCTACAGTGATTGCTAATGTGATACCCCCGAGAGAAGCTCAAGGTTGGCTATAGAAGCCTGAAACAATATTCATTATACCAAGTAAATCTATGTGGGTGTATCCAAGTATAGTAAGGAATGTCAGTGTACAAATTTTATGACTTAAAATAATGTCCACCATAAGGCTCTTTTTTAAATGTGAAGCTATGAAATCATGTAGTAATATTGGTCCATTAGTAGGTATATCATGGTCGTAAAATGTGATAGTAGGTCATTTTTTTACACATTATTGACCACACCTATGGAACCATCTATTGGGTTATCATTAAACACTATTGGAGCATATAAAGTTGGTGAAGGATGTGCATGATATGTCATATGAACTTAATATTTCTTTGTTTATTCTTGTATAGTATGATTTAGAAGAGGATACATAAATAATCAAGAATTATCTTGGTTCTTACAACCAATGCATTTAATATAGTGTTTTATCATTCCACTTAAATAGTATTATTAGTTATTAGGTCATGGATCTTATGTCTCAATCAAAAGCATTTGTTTATAGTGCATCATGTTAAAGATATATGATACTCATAATATGTGTTCACGTCAATTTTTTGTGGTTTTGGTCTAGATGGATCAAGAAGAGGTAAAGATGTCATGTTTCATTCAAGAAACCATTGAATCATTTTTTTAGGAGATTCACATACTTGTGTAAATTATCTTCATTGCAAATCAGAAATGAAAGTCATGTCACTTAGTACGAATTATATTTTTTCCCATTCATAACTTGGAATGAAGATACATTATCAATCTTAGCCTTGAATGGTTCCTTACTTTGGAATTTAGCTCCACCTAGCTGTAGGGTGTTAGTCTTGTATTCACACAACATCAAGAATCTTTGCAGCAAAGCACTCTATTCTCATAGTTACTCAAACCTATGACAACCAAAAGTTTATCCAAAGATTGATGTGTTTAATACGATGATTTTTTTATATGATTGGATAAATAAACTTTGAAAAAAAACATATCTTGTAATTCACTCTTAGGTATGGGCTATGACATCTTGCAAGAAGTCTTTTGTAGGTAAACATGTAGTCAATGAAAGCTCAATATGTATTTTTTAAGTTGTGAAACTCGTGAGAGATCATGACCTTTTTGGCTAAAGTTATTTGAAATGAGGTAAAAAGGTATATCAAGGAAACTAAGCACTTATTGAGCCCAATGGGGGCCATAAAACCTATTGAAGGAACATAAGCCTTGATAATATTGTAAAGATCTTGTCAAACATTTATTTGTAAATCACATAATCTAGCACGAGGAACCATGAAAGCCTTGACATGTTGTGAAGGCTTACCCATTCCACTAAAATAATTTATTAAAGCAACAAAAACATATAGACACGGTTAACAAGACCTTAGGATCCAATATGGTTTGTAATATCTCATTGAGAGTTCATTGATGCCTCGGATTTGGGATCCTTGTTCCAATTACAGATCTTAGATTGGATATACATAGTTTGCACCACACAAACCACAACACACACAACACCACACACCACACACACACACCACCACACACACACACACACCACCACACACACACACACACCACACACACACACCACAAACAAGTGTGCACATGCACACACACGTTCACACACCAAACACACTCACACACAAAGAGGAGATATATATACATATATGCATGTGGTTTTTTGGGGTGTTGCTGTGGGGGGGGGGTGCGAGTGTGTGTATGTTGTGTGTAGAATCACATCTGAATGTGGGTGTTTACATGATGTGCAGTGGGTGTGGAGTGTGTGTGCAAGTGTGTCATTTTTATTCCATAGACAACCTGTCATGTTTAAGAAAATCAGAACAAATAATGGAGGTGAGTATGCTAATAAAAATTTTGATGATTTTTATGTGTCTTATGGAATAAAAAGAGGGTTAACAACTCCATATTTCCCACAACTGAATGGCATAGCTGAAAGGAAGAACATAACAGTCATAGAGGTGGCTAGGAGCATGCTTCATGTGTCCAATATGTCTAAGTTTATAAGGGTTAAAGCCATGAACATTGTTGTTCATATTCTAAATAGAATTCCTACTAAAGCTTTGTATCAAACTACACTTCATGAAGTATGGACCAAACAAAACCCTGATATCTCTCATTTTAAGATATTTGGTAGTCATGTTTCTCTTCTTATTCCTAAATTTAGGAGAGAAAAAATTGATCCTACCTCTTATTTTTTCATCTTTTTTGGATATGGCATTCACTCAAAAGGATCAAGAGTGTATGATCCCAATCAAGAATGTGATTATAGAAAATAGGAATGTTCATGTTCTTGAGAAATATTTTTTTTGAATCCTCCTCTCTTCCCTCTTCTGTGTTACCTAAGTCTAAATATCTTCATTTTGAATATTGGAAATATGGAATCTAATATCCAAAAGGTTGACCATCCTTCTTTTGATATGATGGATTTTGATATTAAGGGGGATTATTTATAATTTGTGTCTTAGTATAGAATTCCTAAATGGGCTCAAAATATGGTTTATAATTCTCATCCTTCTAATTTAATAAAGATGGCCAACAGTCAACATTCTTATCATACCTTATCAGCCTTGTATGAGGTTTAACCTCAATATTTTGAAGAAGTCCAACCTAGATGAAAGATGAATTAATGTTATGGAAGATGAATACATTGCATTCTAATAAATAATAAAACTTTGGAACTAGTCCCTCTTCCTCACTAAAAGAATGAATTGTAGGATATAGATGGTTGTATAAAATTAATTACAACTTTATTAGTAAGATTTACAAATTTCAAGGAAAGATTAGTTGCTAGATGTTTTAATCAGAAACCTAGTTTAGAGTATGTTGAAACCTTTGTTTTTGTCTGCCAAAATGAGCACTGTTAGAATTTTTTTAGATCTAGCTACTCATCATGGATGTGAGATTCATCAAATGGATGTGAAAAAAATATCTTTTTAAATGGTGATTTGAAAGAATAAATTTGCATTCATCAACCTAGAGGTTTTGAAGAACCTGGCAAGGAATTATATGTGTGTAAGCTTAAGAAATATGTGCATTGTCTTTAAGACATATCTCCTAGAGATTGGTATACTAGGATAAATAGTTTCTTTCAAGATCTTGGTTTCAAACAGCTATTTTAATGACAATGATTTTTGTTTTAAAACATGAAAACAATCATATTATTATTGTTTTCTTATATGTTGATTATCTCTTGATTGACTAATAGTGATAAGAATATAATTATTAGAATCAAAGAGAAACTAAGACAACATTTTGAAATGAATGATTTAGGAATATTAAATCATTTCTTAGGCTTGGTTATTTGTCAAAATCAAAAATCCATTGTTACATCTCAAGCACATATTATGTTTCTAACCTTCTTAAAATATTTATCATGATTAATTGTAAGCCTATGTCTCTCTTCCTATGGAAGTTGGAGTTAAACTAGATCCAAAACCTACTGTCGTGATAAATTTAATCCTACCTTAAGTAAACAACTTGTTGGTAGTTTGATTTATTTGACTATGACTAGGCCTGATATATCCTATGCAATAGGAATTATTTCTAGATTTATGCAGGATCCTTATGAGGAACCATTGGGAAATGGAAACTAGGATTCTCAGGTATATCAAAGGTACAACCATTTATGGTTTGTATTATTCTTCTCGTGACGAGTGCAATATTTATTTGGTTATTGTTATTTTAGACCATCCTACTAATCATTATGGATAGAAAATATACCTCTGGATATATTTTTCAAGTTGGGTGCAGGTGTAATCACTTGGAGTAGCAAGAAGCTAACCAACAGTATTTATCTCTTCTACTAAAGAATATTATAAATAGTGTTATGGAAGTAGCAAAGGAAATCTATGTGACTAGAAAGACTATTGTTGGATGAACTTCGTATGGGCGTAAAAGGAAGTACATCTTCTAGTATGTGATAGCTAAAGTTACATTTCTCTTGTAAAAAATCTAGTTCAGTATCAAAGGACCAAGCATATTGAGATTCATAGGCACTTCATTCAAGAGATAACTTTCCGAATGGTGACATAGACCTCAAATTTTTTTCTATTGAAGATTGGGTTGCAGACATTTTTTACAAATCCATTGAGTGCTAAAAAGTTATGTGCAAATTTTGTGTTATATTGGGAATTTTATAATTTGGCTCAACTGATCATGTGGGTGACGTTGATCTCCACCTCTGAATCAAATGAGGATATGTTAATTGACTCAAATGATCATGTGAATGATGTTTGATCTTCACCTTTGAATCAAATGATAAAATGTTATTTTACTCAAATGATCATGTGGATTACTTTAATCTCCACCTTTGAATCATAGTGATCAAGACTCAAATGTTCATGTGAGTTATGCTGATATTCATATCTAAATCAGATGAGCTATTTGCCTTTCAGATTTTCCCTTGAGGGGGGAGTAAAAAATATTGAGCATGTTTGACATGTTTATTGCAATATCAGTTCTTTTACAATGCCACCTCTTATCGGCCTAATTATGTCAAATATAAAATCTCCCTATACTATTTCCATTTTGTTTGAGTAAATTGTCAATTTATGTGAAGTTTACTTGTAATTCCCAACAAAGCATTAGCTATGAGATAGATTATTGACTCCATAATCTGTATGTAAATATCTTCCCCTAGGTCGATATAGACCTTATCTTGAGAATTATTTTTGAAATCCTATGTAGCTCACAATTTTTGACATTCAAAAGGCTCATAAAACACTTGCTTTGTGCCACGGCTTCTTGAAGTCCACAAAACACTAAAGGATGCATCGTACCATGGCATTTTCTAAAACCTGTTGAATACTTGACATTGAGTGTCGACAGTCTTAAGTTAATGTGCCCTTGGGCATACTAAATTGGTGTACTGACAGAGTTTAAAACCCCCAAAACAGGGTACAGTAGTGTACCACAAAGTTAAAAAATGGCACATAACAATTTTTTTTTCTTGACATTTTAGGAATATATTTGATTAATTCTCCATTAATGTTTGGGTGAATTATGTTTTGTAATGATATTATGAGCTGTAATATTACAGGGTCATAATATATTTTTTTTATTGGTGTATTTTTGCTAGGACCTGTCGAATAGTATTCACATGGTTATTTGTTGTAACACCTCTCTATTTATTAGGAGGCGCATTTGGATATGTAATTGAGCGCTATATAATAAGCAGACCCTGGCGCAGATATTCAGATGGCCATAACTTTTGACTGGGAGCTCAGATTCATTTAGTATCAAGGTTATGACTTTTTGAAAGCTTACAAGGTCCTAATGATCTTCAGTACGACTATGATATATTTAATTACCATGATAAAAAATTCTTTAAAAATGTAAAATACAGTTCGCCACTTTTGGAGAAAAAAATCGCTGGGGTTCTCACCTACCATCATTATGAGATGAGTTAAGTAGCATTCTAGAGGTGGTTGGGGTAGTTTTCGAATTCCTCTCTTCTACCTCTCTCTATTTTACGACCTATAAATTGTAAGGAGGGGCTTCTTTCTAAAGGTTGGATTAATTTCTGTTTTGCCCCTCCCTTCTTCTCTTTGGCAGGTGAACTTGTGGAGTTAAAACCCTCCCATTTGAAACTGTAATGCAACCTTGCCTCTTGGCATTTTGCAGTGTGTTGTATCAATCTTTGGAGAAAATTAATGCATGTCTGTGGATGATTCTCAACCCTCTCTTTATTCATTTGCATCCCCCTGATATTTCACTGTGAATCTGGCTATTTGTGCATGATCTTGCATTGCATTTTAATGATCTGTGTTTATTGGCAAGACAGGTGTTCTTCATTCCTCGGTGCATCACCTTTGTAGTTTAGGTTTTATTTTATGCATTTTCTTACCCTATCTCCTTGGCAAGTTAGATTAGGTTTTTAGTAAACCCTCTGCATATTCTACGCGTGCATCTGAACAGAGGAATAGGAACCGGCCTTCATCCCGGAGAGCTTTTCCGTTTTCGCAATGTCCCACACTTGGAAAAGCTCCATGTTATGCAATCGTACTGAGAGTCTCAACCCATCGTGTTGCAGAAATTCAGGGGTGCTGCGATTCGACATCAACACCACTCTTAGGTTGTTAGAATTGTCCTATGAAACCATCTTTATCTTGAGAAAGCTACGAAGCAGTTCATTGTAGTATCACAATGTTTTTCTCCTGTTCTCACTAAGGGGTGAGACACTATAGGAATATACATTAGGCTTCATTAATGTTTGGGTGACCTTCAAAAAACTACAAAATATTATTGAGTCGTAATACGGCTTTTACAAAACTCATAGATATACTCACTTTGGGTTGCCATTCTTGTTCCACTTACCATTAATAGTAGTTTGAACCATTTGTTCTACACCTCCTTAATGCTTGCATTAGGTCCGTAGCTTTAGCTATGTAATTATCTATATAATAGCCATTGCACTGGTGAACATAAACAGTTGATTATTATTACTTTGGAGTTGGCCTTCGACTTTGCCAAATATCTAGATTGCATACTAGCCTAAATCACTTAGATGGTTTATGGATTATAATTTATTTTGTACAAAAGGTGACTTGGCATGTGTTATTTGGAACAATAACATTATATTTTTACATGCTATCCTAAATCTGTCATGATGCCTTTATGGATTGTAATTCCTTTTGTATAAAAAGGAATTTTTTCATGTTTCCCTATTTAACATTAAGGGGGAGTGTTGGGGTTGTAATATTAAGAAATAAATTGTCTTAATAAGAATCCTGCCAAATTCTAAACGATCATGGCATAGATCAAAATATAAGCATGGTGGAATCCACTATTGTGATTGGCACATGTTGAAATTTAAAATATAATAGTGACCCAAAACAAGGTCACACACCATGATATTAATAAGGTGATCTCATTAGAGATTGGTTATAACAAACACATTGTAATAAACATGGAGTAAGGAGTTTATGCAAGTTGTATATGAAAACAGAGATAAGATACATGATGCAAATGATGTACTCATGAGTGAATGTATGTAAAAGTTTGTAATTCCCCCATGAAGGTGTAACTACAAGAAATAGTGGGAGTGTTGGGTGAAATGTTTATTCTCAATAAATATAAGTGATTTTTTAGTGGGTTTTTTACATAAAGGTTTTCCCACTTAAATCTTGTGTCTTGTGTATTTATGTATGCATTCTAATATTTGATTCATTATGTGATGAAATCTATCATAACTTGGTTTACAAACATGAAATATAATCTTTGGAAATTTAATATGATGGATAATTGAATATGTGCTATTATTTATCCATGTGGTTTTCCTAAAAAATCACACATAAATAAAATCACACTTAGGAAAGCAATATAGGAAACATAAAGCACCCAAAAGAGCGTGTAATATATCAATCACTTAATAAAAATGAAAAGTATCCATATAAGTAAATCACATGTGAAGTAAAGTAGAAAAAGATATGTATATGGCTCAATATAATTACAAAAATAGGAAAGACAAAACTTGAAGCACATAGAAAGACACCCAAGGTGTAAGCAAGCCCATATAATGTAAACATTGCCCCAGAGTGCGATAAAATGGAGCTATAAAATATCTTGAAAATATATGTTCATATGTAACATGTATATCCTACATCTAACTCATGAATACCAAAAAAATAATGTGGGTGAAAAAGGATACAAAAACCTATAGAAATTGATAGGAAGAGATGTGACAATATATAATCATGTATCAAAATAATAATAAAAACTTGGTTTTGTATTTTTGGAAGAATACAAGTCACACAAAATGAAGAAAACAAAGAAACTATGTGTAATAAGTTGTGTAGTCAATCCCACTTGATGGTTAAGTTAGCAATACTAGTCGATATACTTGTCTATATCTCCATAAAATGGTCAATATTGTCATAGTCTAGTTGTACTAGTCTCAAAGATCCTGAATGTAAAAATTTCAATGGTTCTCTATTGGTATACCAAAAAAATCCTGAGCCATATGGAAAAATGAATCAGTTGCTCTATAAATGAGATAATGTATATGATGCATAGTTTTGGTATCCTTTAGAACATCTTGTAATGAAACATGTTATTTATGTTGTACGATTGCAATTTTTTTGGGTGTTTTATCTTGAACACGTGCAAGTGGTTGTTGTGTGACTCACTTAAGGTGTGGATAAGTAATTTCTTTGCCTCAATGTAAATTTTTTTGACGTGAAATGTAAGAATTGTTTTTGTAGTACATCATGTAATACCTCACTTTGTATTTTTGATATCAACTCATATGGGTTCTCTTGAGTCGTGACCACCTTGTTAGAATGTATAAACTTCAATATCGGTGTAGTATAATTGGGATAAATCTCATTTGGTATAGCCATTGGCTTCAACCTAACATTTAAAATGTCCCATTGTTAAGAAATACAAGAAACAAATCAAGTATCATCTTAGGTCCTACAGTGATTGCTAATGTGATACCCCCGAGAGAAGCTCAAGGTTGGCTATAGAAGCCTGAAACAATATTCATTATACCAAGTAAATCTATGTGGGTGTATCCAAGTATAGTAAGGAATGTCAGTGTACAAATTTTATGACTTAAAATAATGTCCACCATAAGGCTCTTTTTAAAATGTGAAGCTATGAAATCATGTAGTAATATTGGTCCATTAGTAGGTATATCATGGTCGTAAAATGTGATAGTAGGTCATTTTTTTACACATTATTGACCACACCTATGGAACCATCTATTGGGTTATCATTAAACACTATTGGAGCATATAAAGTTGGTGAAGGATGTGCATGATATGTCATATGAACTTAATATTTCTTTGTTTATTCTTGTATAGTATGATTTAGAAGAGGATACATAAATAATCAAGAATTATCTTGGTTCTTACAACCAATGCATTTAATATAGTGTTTTATCATTCCACTTAAATAGTATTATTAGTTAATTAGGTCATGGATCTTATGTCTCAATCAAAAGCATTTGTTTTATAGTGCATCATGTTAAAGATATATGATACTCATAATATGTGTTCACGTCAATTTTTTGTGGTTTTGGTCTAGATGGATCAAGAAGAGGTAAAGATGTCATGTTTCATTCAAGAAACCATTGAATCATTTTTTTAGGAGATTCACATACTTGTGTAAATTATCTTCATTGCAAATCAGAAATGAAAGTCATGTCACTTAGTACGAATTATATTTTTTCCCATTCATAACTTGGAATGAAGATACATTATCAATCTTAGCCTTGAATGGTTCCTTACTTTGGAATTTAGCTCCACTAGATGTTAGGGTGTTAGTCTTGTATTCAACAACATCAAGAATATTTGCAGCAAAGCACTTATTCTCATAGTTCTCAAACCTATGACAAAGTTTATCCAAAGATTGATGTGTTTAATACATGATTTTTTCTATGATTGGCTAAATTAAACTTTGAAAAAACATATCTTGTAATTCACTCTTATGTATGGGCTATGACATCTTTGCAAGAATTATTTTGTAGGTAAACATGTAGTCAATGATAAGCTCAATATGTCATTTTTTAAGTTGTGAAACTTGAGAGATCATGACCTTTTGGCTAAAGTTTATTTTAAAATGAGTTAAAAAGGTATCATCCAAAGGAACTAAGCACTTATTGAGCCCAATGGTAGGGCATAAAACCTATTGTAGGACATAATCCTTGATAATATTGTAAAGATCTTGCTCAAAATTTTATTGTAATCCACATAATCTAGACACGAGACATAGAAAGCCTTGACATGTTGTGAAGGCTTACCCATTCCACTAAATAATTTATTAAGAGCAACAAAACATATAGACAAAGGGTAACTAAGACCTTAGGATCCAATAGGTTTTGTAATATCTCATGAGAGTTCATTGTATGCCTCGATTTTTGGGATCCTTGTTCCAATTACAAGATCTTAGCTTGGATATACATAAGTTTTGCACACACACACACACACACACACACACACACACACACACACACACACACACACACACACACACGTACGCACGCACGCACGCACGCACGCACACGCACGGACGCACGCACGCACGCACGCACGCACACGCACACGCCACGCGCACGCGCACAGCGCACGCGCACGCGCATGCACACGCACACACACACACACACACACACACACACACACACACACACACACACACAAGTGTGCACATGCACACACACGTTCCCACACACACACACACACACAAAGAGATATATATACATATATGCATGTGTGTTTTTTTGGGGTGTGCATGTGGGGGGGGGTGTGCGTGTGTGTATGTGTGTGTATGCATCTACATCTGCATGTGTGTGTTTACATGTATGTGCATGTGTGTGTGTGTGTGTGTGCATGTGTGTCATTTTTATTCCATACAACCTTGTCATGTTTCAAACCATATGCTAAAATTCTACAATATATATGTGAGAGAAGAAACATGTGATCATTGATAAACATTTATGTAATAACCATGTCATCATGTCTAACAATATCATATAAATGCAGGCATATATGAATCACATTTACCCATAAGAAAAAAATATACTAGAATATACATGATGTACAAGAGGGAGGATGACCAACACTTAGGAAATGTTATGTGGTTTTAATGTTCTTGATTGGCTTAAGATGGAAACATGCAAGGCATTCAATAAGTTAGGGCTATTAATGCATAAATCGGATTTGTACACATATGAAATAAATTAGCCCCTAGGGAGAAAAATGTGAAACCCTAAGGAGAAACTCTAGGTGGTGAAATTCAATAAAAACATGGGTTCACCAATGTAATGAAATTACTTGTATAATTCAGATTATGAGCGGCAATTGAACACAAAATAACATAATATTTAATAATAATGATCTCAATATGTAATTAGTATAGCTTTGCCACTTCGAGGGGGAAACCTCCAAACCATAAAATAAGACTCAAATGTTCCAATGATGATGAACTACTACCTACAATCCCCTATATATATTATTCATATGTTATGGCCATCACCAAGGCTGACCTACTAAGCATGAGAAAGTATAAATGATATAATAAAATGATATGGTAAGCCACAAGTTGGCTACTCATATCCTAATACAAGCAATAGGTTAAGGGTGTAACATGCCCTTCCCCTTCAAAGACACATTGTCCCCAATGTTGAGAAGCTCTGGGTGTTGCTTCAAGAATGTCATATCTTCCCATGTTACATCTTCATTGTCCATATTCTTCCACTTGATCAAGTACTCAGTAATAACCAGTGTCCTCAATCTTTTAGTGTGTGTTTTAAGGATGCATTCAGGTTCCAAGATGACTCTCCCCTCCTCATCGAGCTTAGGTAACATTATTTGGGCTGATACTCTCTATCCAATTACTTTCTTCATGCAAGAAACATGAAAGACTGAATGTATTTTGTTTGACTCTGGAAGTTCTAATTTGTATGTTGCAGTACCAATCTTCTAGAATACTTGATATGGGCCATAATACTTTGGTGAAAAATTGTTATCCTTTTGTTGTTGTTTCAAATACATTTGCTTATATGGTTGTAACCGCACAAAAACCCAATCACTGACTTCAAAATGTCTTTTCGTGTGATGTTGATCATCTTTTTACTTCATACGGCTTTGTGCCATGGCCAAGTTCTCCTTGAGACTAGAGAGGACCTCTTGTTGATATTGAATGTGTTCTTATACTGCTCTAACCCAGGGTTGTCCTCGGCAATGATGAAGTGATGGATGGTGGATGGTATCCATAGAGTGCCAAAAAAGGAGATATTTTAGATGAAGTATGGAAGGAAGTGTTATAACACCCTTATGCAAGTGGAAACCATTGGACTCATCTTGCTTGTTTATCTGACGTGAAGCAATAGAGATATCCCTCCAAAAACTTGTTTACAACTTTTGTTTGGCCATCAAACTGGGGATGATAAGAAGAGCTATGAGCTAACTGAATACCCAAACATGAGAATAAATCAGTCCAAAAATTACTAGTAAATATAGGGTCTCGATCACTTACTATAACCTTTGGTGTCCCATGAAGCTTCTGAACTATGTCCATAAAGGCTTTTGCTACCGTGCTTACAGAAAATGGGTGTGACAAGGCAAAAAAATGAGCATATTTGGTGAGTCTGTCCACTACAACCATGATGACATTTTTTCCTTCATATTTAGGTAATCTTGTGATAAATTCCATAGAAACCTCTTCCCACCACTGGTTAGGAATAGATAGAGGTTGTAGAAGACCTGGGGATCAAACTATTTCACCCTTATTTTGCTGACAAACCATGCATTCTGCCACAATTTTTTGGACATCCCCTTTGAGCCCTTCCCATAAGAAATTTTGTTTCACTCAATGATAAGTATTCAAGAATCCATAGTGCCCCCCTACTGGAGAAGAGTGAAGCTCGAATAGAATCCTATTTTTAAGAGTGGAGTTCTAACATAGGTATAATCTATCTTTATACCATAAAGCATCCCCTTTCAATACAAATTTTTCAGACATGCTTGGATCCTTCTGGAGATTATGAATGAGGTTTTGTGTGGTTGGGTCATTTCTCCATTCGGACCTTGCCTCATCTATCCAATCTTCCTGTAATATGGATATGGCACATAACAATGCTACAGTTGAGTCATATTTCCTCGATAGAGCATCCACAACTACATTCTCCTTCCCTTTCTTATAGATAATCTCAAAATCATATCCCAACATCTTTGAGACCCATTTTTGTTGTTCTTTAGATGATAAATGCTGCTCCAAGAAGTATTTCAGACTATCATGATTTGTCTTCACTTTAAAGTGTCTTCCTATAAGATATGGTCTCCATTGCTTTACTGCATGAAGTATGGCCAGCATTTCCTTCTCATAAGTTGGCTTTGAAATATTCTTACCTTTGAATTGATGGCTCAAAAAAGCAATAGGAAGGCCTTCTTACATGAGAACTTCCCCCATACCTATAGTCATTTTTACCCCCATCACAAAGGAAAGAAAACCCAAGCCCATTGGCCTATCACCCAGCGGTCATTGGGCACTCACCCGAGGCACGTGCGAGTGCCGAGTCTCTCTTATATGTGAGTTTAATGGGAAACATCATCTATGATCTGAGTGTGAGAGATTTTGAAAGGAAATAAGACATACAAGCACCATCTAGCTCAGAACGGATTCTAGATCCTTGTAATTATTCCAGACATAAAGTATTTTAACATATAAAAGAAATTACACCAATACAGAAAGGAAATCATACAAGCATTCATACTAGTTCATAAACATAAATGAGAACAAACTATGAAGAAGGATGTATGTATCAAAACCATTAATGCTCAAATTCATATCAACTGGTAACCTTGTTACATTCATTAGATCATTACAGAATGTCACAGAAAGGTAGACCGTAGTCATGCATTATAACTGGAATCATATAACTGGGCCTACAAAAGAAAATTTATAATTCCCAACCCCTGATACATTCTTTCCTACCCTTATTTTCCCAAACTAGTAGAGTCCTTGCAGTATTTATGTAGAGCTCCGCCCTTTCTCTATGTTCAGGTCTGTCTTTTACTTTTGCAGGCACTTGTATATATAGCCTCTTTGATCTTCCAACTCATTCTCTTGTGGCCTCATATCCATCACCAAGTTTCTGAATGTGGTCCTCCAGGAACGCATGCTCCTCTAGGCCTGAGTTCACCACTCCATGTCTTGATGTCCTTCTAGAAGCCTCTACCGTAGGGCATATTCCTTCCTGGGCCAACTTGTTGCCAGGAATGGCACCTTATCTACTCTGCATATGTAGTCGGGTCACGTTTTGCTCATATCCTGCCTAAAATGCCCAATATGGCTAAGTCCTAGAACCTTGGCTTCGTCCGCGTGCCCTCCACATGTTTCCTTATACCCTTCCCTAAACCCCTCTCTTGTCTACCTTCTCCTTGTGCACCTTTTTTCAACTAGGTCTTGTGTGCCTACGTGCCTTTTTGTACTTAGCCAATATTTCAGGGGCCCAACATCACCCCACACTACGCTTGTTCTCTCCACCCACAGGAACACTTTTTATGTAGTGCATGTTTCAACAATCACTTGAGACCCAATAAATAACCTAGGGTTAGCTAGAAAAATTATGGGATAATTTTTTTTGTTTAGGAGTGAACACAACCGAGTTACAAGACAAACAGTTTTCCAGTGGGCGGGTTCCAAAACAAAACCCATTTACCAAAACACAAGTTTCCTTTATTAACTAATATTAAGTACACAAGGTTCAAAATTGTAGGGTTAAATGTTTCTAGTTAGTTTCAGGGAGAAATCCTACCCCCTTAACCCACTCTCTAACAAGCTTAGAGTTTTAATAGTATTTTCTCTTATGTACACTTCCAAAATTTCCCTAAACCATGCCCATTGGATAGGAAATTTTCTTCAACCTTTCTGGTGATATAAATAAGTTCCTCCTAACTCTTGGCAGAACTCAAGATATGAGTGGGTTGAGTTCTTAGGTCAAATTTTCCCTTAAAATGACATGTGTCAAGAGGTGGGGAAAAACGCCTTGAACGGGTGGTGGAGTCGCAGGGCAGCTTAGGAAATTTTCCCATTGCGTGGGCTCCAAGGTCACAAAACATACCGCATCTCTATGGGTCCTCCAGGGACATATGGTGACCACAAGACAACGCGGGGAAGACAAGGAGGGAACATAGTGGCGGGAGGAATTAGCACATTACGCCCGAGGGGGAAAAAGGAATGAAAAGACACGCTGGGTCCGCACGCCCACGGAAGAAGAGGATTGAGGGGAGGGGGAGTTGCGTGCTGCGGGAGAATTTTTGAAATTCTCGCAAGGCCGAAACCAAAATAACAAAGGGTTCCCCCCCCCTCCGCTGCCACCCCAAGGTGGCCACGTGGCCCCTCGTCCTTGCTGCGGTTGGCGGGGGCCAAATGAAAATTTCTCCGCCAAAATTTTCAAAAGGTCAAGTTTCGAAAATGGAACCACCGCTCAGTCCGTAGCCCCCAAGAAGCACGTGGTGCCCTCTGATTGGCTTCGGGCCCGGTGGAGGACCAGTAAATTTTTTCCCAGTCACAACCATTTTTTTCTTCCCAAAACTTTTCTAAGTCAAACTGATGGGAGAATTTTTGGCTTGTGGCCGCTAGGAAAATTTTCCCTAATGTTTCCCGCCAAGGCACAAAAATCAAGCGCCACTAGAAATCTCAGTTTTGGGAAAACGAGGACTGTTTTTGGAAAATCTCTCAATGCCCCTTGCACATGAACCATAAATTTTACTTTTCGATAAGTTTTTAAGGGTCAATTTTGCAAAAAGATCTGCAACAGGATTTATTAGCAAAATGGCAATTTTCACTTTTCATTTGATTAAATTCGGTTTTCCTCCTTCACATCAACATGTCAACAAACATGGGTATTATCTAGGGAGGGGTTTAAAGTGTTTTAAAATGTTAATCTTAATTTTCTCATATATGCAAGTTTGAATTTTTTTCAACAAGTGACATGAAACGCTGGGGGAAACATTGGTTCAATTTGCAAGTACAATTTATCTTCTTAAGTTTCCTTTGTCAATTGAATTCCTTAGTGTCTTTAGCATTCTAACTTATAACTTTTAAAGTTAATTATTACACATGCCCAGGCTGAACTGTACATTTTTTATGAAAACGATGCCATTTTTGTTGAGTTTTATAACATTGAATCTTTTTTTTAATCTAAATCTGTATATCAATTTATCATTTAAATGTGTGTATATTTCTAACTAGTTTACTACATTTTCTTAATTAAATTAACCATTCATTTCCAAGTGAAATTACAATTCTATTTCATTTCTAATGTTTTATCTTTCAAGGGAGAACAATACGTATAGTTTCACTTACGTGTTTCTTCTTCTTGCATTTAAAAGAGATTACATTCACAATAGTTATTCAATTCCTATACACACTACAATTTTGAACAATGCATCCTTTATTCATTTCTATATAACTTTACAATCTTCTCTTTTCATTTGACTTTTTAAATACAAATGCAACTTACAAAAAATATACAACATTTGTTTTTCAAAACAAGAGGTAGCATATACTCCTTTCATTTCACATTCTCAATTTCTTCTTCTTCCATTGCCAATACATGATCTTCACATGACAATTTGCTAAACAATTCATCCACTCAAAGTGGGAATGATTAGAATGAACTTGCTCACAATAAGGGAACTGTCAACTGGCACATTTCTTCTTTGCTCCAAATATCACCATGCTCCATTTCTTCTCTCCAATGTCACAACAAAGAGGGGAAAGGAGGCAATGCCTCCACCCAACAAGACATCCATGAAATGGGAGGAAATTCTTCCTTCATCATTGCCCCCCGAATCCACCAAACTACAATCAGGTGTCAATAAACCATGGCAACAACTAGCCTCCACACCCTATTCTTTCACATAACATTCTTTGTTGTAAAACACAAAGCATACCAAAGCAAACAGCAGTTCACAACTGCATTTAAAACTGATCAAAACAACTCAGCTTGATCTGTGCAAGCCAAAGGAGTACGGCCTTGTGAAGCTCTTATGGCCTCCCAATTGGGAATTAGGCATCCACCAAATACAAACCGCCAAGTAGTCATCACAACACATTTCTTATGCCCCCCCATCAGAATCCCTCCTTATGCCCCCCACAGATTCTCCCTTATCCCCCACCAGTAAGAATGCAAGCTATTTATTTCCATGTGGATCCCAACCCAAACTCCCTCCCAAAGTTGATGCTACTCATATCCTAATACAAGCAATAGGTTAAGGGTGTAACATGCCCTTCCCCTTCAAAGACACATTGTCCCCAATGTTGAGAAGCTCTGGGTGTTGCTTCAAGAATGTCATATCTTCCCATGTTACATCTTCATTGTCCATATTCTTCCACTTGATCAAGTACTCAGTAATAACCAGTTGTCCTCAATCTTTTAGTGTGTGTTTTAGGATGCATTCAGGTTCCAAGATGACTCTCCCCCTCCTCATCGAGCTTAGGTAACATTATTGGGCTGATACTCTCTATCAATTACTTTCTTCATGCAAGAAGACACATGAAAGACTGAATGTATTTTGTTTGACTCTGGAAGTTCTAATTTGTATGTGCAAGTACCAATCTTCTAGAATACTTGATATGGGCCATAATACTTTGTGTGAAAAATGTTATCCCTTTTGTTGTTGTTTCAAATACATTTGCTTATATGGTTGTAACCGCACAAAAACCAATCACTGACTTCAAAATGTCTTTTCGTGTGATGTTGATCATCTTTTTACTTCATACGGCTTTGTGCCATGGCCAAGTTCTCCTTGAGACTAGAGAGGACCTCTTGTTGATATTGAATGTGTTCTTATACTGCTCTAACCCAGGGTTGTCCTCACAATGATGAAGTGATGGATGGTGGATGGTATCCATAGAGTGCCAAAAAAGGAGATATTTTAGATGAAGTATGGAAGGAAGTGTTATAACACCCTTATGCAAGTGGAAACCATTGGACTCATCTTGCTTGTTTATCTGACGTGAAGCAATAGAGATATCCCTCCAAAAACTTGTTTACAACTTTTGTTTGGCCATCAAACTGGGGATGATAAGAAGAGCTATGAGCTAACTGAATACCCAAACATGAGAATAAATCAGTCCAAAATTACTAGTAAATATAGGGTCTCGATCACTTACTATAACCTTTGGTGTCCCATGAAGCTTCTGAACTATGTCCATAAAGGCTTTTGCTACCGTGCTTACAGAAAATGGGTGTGACAAGGCAAAAAAATGAGCATATTTGGTGAGTCTGTCCACTACAACCATGATGACATTTTTTCCTTCATATTTAGGTAATCTTGTGATAAATTCCATAGAAACCTCTTCCCACCACTGGTTAGGAATAGATAGAGGTTGTAGAAGACCTGGGGATCAAACTATTTCACCCTTATTTTGCTGACAAACCATGCATTCTGCCACAATTTTTTGGACATCCCCTTTGAGCCCTTCCCATAAGAAATTTTGTTTCACTCAATGATAAGTATTCAAGAATCCATAGTGCCCCCCTACTGGAGAAGAGTGAAGCTCGAATAGAATCCTATTTTTAAGAGTGGAGTTCTAACATAGGTATAATCTATCTTTATACCATAAAGCATCCCCTTTCAATACAAATTTTTCAGACATGCTTGGATCCTTCTGGAGATTATGAATGAGGTTTTGTGTGGTTGGGTCATTTCTCCATTCGGACCTTGCCTCATCTATCCAATCTTCCTGTAATATGGATATGGCACATAACAATGCTACAGTTGAGTCATATTTCCTCGATAGAGCATCCACAACTACATTCTCCTTCCCTTTCTTATAGATAATCTCAAAATCATATCCCAACATCTTTGAGACCCATTTTTGTTGTTCTTTAGATGATAAATGCTGCTCCAAGAAGTATTTCAAATTATCATGATCTGTCTTCACTTTAAAGTGTCTTCCTATAAGATATGGTCTCCATTGCTTTACTGCATGAAGTATGGCCAACATTTCCTTCTCATAAGTTGGCTTTGAAATATTCTTACCTTTGAATTGATGGCTCAAAAAAGCAATAGGAAGGCCTTCTTACATGAGAAATTCCCCCATACCTATAGTCATTTTTACCCCCATCACAAAGGAAAGAAAACCCAAGCCCATTGGCCTATCACCCAGCGGTCATTGGGCACTCACCTGAGGAACGTGCGAGTGCCGAGTCTCTCTTATATGTGAGTTTAATGGGAAACATCGTCTATGATCTGAGTGTGAGAGATTTTGAAAGGAAATAAGACATACAAGCACCATCTAGCTCAGAACGGATTCTAGATCCTTGCAGTTATTCCAGACATAAAGTATTTTAACATATAAAAGAAATTACACCAATACAGAAAGGAAATCAGACAAGCATTCATACTAGTTCATAAACATAAATGAGAACGAACTATGAAGAAGGATGTATGTATCAGAACCATTAATGCTCAAATTCATATCAACTGGTAACCTTGTTACATTCATTAGATCATTACAGAATGTCACAGAAAGGTAGACCGTAGTCATGCATTATAACTGGAATCATATAACTGGGCCTACAAAAGAAAATTTATAATTCCCAACCCCTGATACATTCTTTCCTACCCTTATTTTCCCAAACTAGTAGAGTCCTTGCAGTATTTATGTAGAGCTCCGCCCTTTCTCTATGTTCAGGTCTGTCTTTTACTTTTGCAGGCACTTGTATATATAGCCTCTTTGATCTTCCAACTCATTCTCTTGTGGCCTCAGATCCATCACCAAGTTTCTGAATGTGGTCCTCCAGGAACACATGCTCCTCTAGGCCTGAGTTCACCACTCCATGTCATGATGTCCTTCTAGAAGCCTCTACCGTAGGGCATATTCCTTCCTGGGCCAACTTGTTGCCAGGATGGCACCTTATCTACTCTGCATATGTAGTCGGGTCACGTTTTGCTCATATCCTGCCTAAAATGCCCAATATGGCTAAGTCCTAGAACCTTGGCTTCGTCCGCGTGCCCTCCACATGTTTCCTTATACCCTTCCCTAAACCCTCTCTTGTCTACCTTCTCCTTGTGCACCTTTCTTCAACTAGGCCTTGCGCGCCTACGTGCCCTTTTGTACTTAGCCAATATTTCAGGGGCCCAACATCACCCCACACTACGCTTGTTCTCCACCCACAGGAACACTTTTTATGTAGTGCATGTTTCAACAATCACTTGAGACCCAAGAAATAACCTAGGGTTAGCTAGAAAAATTATGGGATAATTTTTTTTTGTTTAGGAGTGAACACAACCGAGTTACAAGACAACAGTTTTCCAGTGGCGGGTTCCAAAACAAAACCCATTTACCAAAACACAAGTTTCCTTTATTAACTAATATTAAGTACACAAGGTTCAAATTTTAGGGTTAAATGTTCTAGTTAGTTTCAGGGAGAAATCTACCCCCTTACCCACTCTCTAACAAGCTTAGAGTTTTAATAGTATTTTTCTCTTATGTAACACTTCCAAAATTTCCCTAAACCATTCCCATTGGATAGGAAATTTTCTCACCTTTCTGGTGATATAAATAAGTCCTCCTAACTCCTTGCAGAACTCAAGATATGAGTGGGTTGAGTTCTTAGGTCAAATTTTCCCTTAAAATGACATGTGTCAAGAGGTGGGGAAAAACGCCTTGAACGGGTTGGTGGGTCGCAGGGCAGCTTAGGAAATTTTTCCCATTGCGTGGGCTCCAAGTCACAAAACATACCGCATCTCTATGGGTCCTCCAGGGACATATGGTGACCACAGAGACAACGTCGGGGAAGACAAGGAGGGAACATAGTGGCGGGAGGAATTAGCACATTACGCCCGAGGGGGAAAAAGGGAATGAAAAGACACGCGGGTCCGCACGCCCACGGAAGAAGAGGATCTGAGGGGGAGGGGGAGTTGCGTGCTGCGGGGAGAATTTTTGAAATTCTCCAAAGGCCGAAACCAAAATAACAAAGGGTTCCCCCCCCCCCGCTGCCACCCCAAGGTGCCACGTGGCACCCTCTCCTTGGCTGCGGTTGGCGGGGCCAAAATGAAAATTTCTCCCCAAAATTTTCAAAAGGTCAAGTTCAAAAAGGGAACCACCGCTCAGTCGTAGCCCCCAAGAAGACACGTGGTGCCCTCTGATTGGCTGCGGGCCGGTGGAGGAAAAAGTAAATTTTTTCCCAAGTCACAATTTTTCCCAAAACTTTTCTAAGGCAAAATGATGGGAAATTTTTGGCTTGTGGGCCCGCTAGGGAAAATTTTCCCTAATTTTCCCGCCAAGGCACAAAAAATTCAAAGCGCCACTAGAAATCTCAGTTTTGGGAAAACGAGGACTTTTTGGAAATCTCTCAATGCCCTCTTTGCACATGAACCATAAATTTTACTTTTCGATAAGTTTTTAAGGGTCAATTTTGCAAAAAGGATCTGCAGGATTTTAATTAGCAAAATGGCAATTTTCAACTTTTCAATTTGATTAAATTCGGTTTCCTCCTTCACTCAACATGTCAAACAAACATGGAGTATTTATCTAGGGAGGGTTTAAAGTGTTTTTAGAAGGTTAATTTTCTCAATATATTCAAGTTTGAATTTTTTTCAACAAGTGACAGGAAAACGACTGGGGAAACGATTGTGTTCAAATTTGCAATGTACAATTTATCTTCTTAAGTTTCCTTTGTCAATTTGAATTCCTTAGTGTCTTAGCATGCTAACTTATAACATTTTAAAGTTAATTATTACATGCAGGTCTGAACTGTACATTTTTATGAAAAAGAATTGCCAGTGTGAAGTTTATAACAGTGATACTTTTTTTTAATTCTAAATCTGTATATCAATTTATCATTTAAATGTGTGTATAGTTTCTAAACTAGTTTAATACATTTTCTGAATTAAATTAACCATTCATTTCCAAGTTAAATTACAATTCTGATTTCATTTCTAATTTATATTTCAAGGGAGAACAATTACAGTATAGTTTCCACTTACGTGTTTCTTCTTCTTGCATTTAAACAGAGATTACATTCACAATAGTAATTCAATTCCAATACACACTACAATTTTGAGAACTAATGCAATCCTTTATTCATTTCTAATATAACTTTACAATCTTCTCTTTTCCATTTGACTTTTAAATACAAAATGCAACTTACAAAATATACAACATTTTTTTTCAAAAACAGAGAGTAGCATATAACTCCTTTACATTTCACATTCCAATTTCTTCTTCCATTGCCAATACAATTATCTTCACATTAGAAATTTGCTAAACAATTCATCCACTCCAAAGTGGGAAGGATTATAATGAACTTGCTCACAAGAAGGGACTGTCAAACTGCACATTTCTTTGGCTCCAAAATAGCAACATGCTCCATTTCTTCTTCTCCAAATGATCACAACAAAGAGGGGGAAAGGCAATGCTCTCCACCCAACCAAGACATCCAATGAAAGGAGAATTCTTCCTTCATCATTGGCCCCCGATCCCCAACCAAAATACAATCAAGGGTGCAATTAAACCATGGCAACAACTAGCCTCCACACACATCATTCTTTCACATAAACATTTCTTTTTTGTAAAACACAAAGCATACCAAAAGCAAACAGCAGTTCACAACTGCATTTAAAACATATCAAAACAGAACTCAGGCTTGATCTTGCAAGCCAAAGGAGTAAGGCCTATGGGGGAAGCTACTTATGCCTCCCAATTGGGAATTAGGCATCCACCAAATACAAACCGCCAAGTAATTCATCACACACATTTCCTTATGCCCCCCACAGAATCCCTCCTTATGCCCCCCACAGATTCTCCCTTATGCCCCCCACAAAGTAAGAAATGCAAGCTATTTATTTTCCATGGTGGATCCCAACCCCAAACTCCCTCCACAAAATTTTGATGCCAATGGCATTCCCTTATGCCCCCCCACAATAATTCCCCATAGCCTCCTCCTACACCCTCCCTAAGGAAATCTACCCAACCAACCAAAAAATAAACAAAACATGCATTTTCCACACAACACAGCAAGAGAATAACATAAATAAAATAGAGTTAAATTCCTACCTCTCCATGGTTACTTTGCTTCCAAACAGCAATCTTTCCAAGACAATAACACAACTCCAAACAGCAAGCTTTCTGAGCATACAAAGCTATCTCCAAAACTTCCTTCAAAAACCAGAGCTCTCCCAAGAAAAATGCACCCCCAGGGAAGAATGCAAAAAGGTTCAACAACCCAAAACAAGAAGAGAGTTTCAAATAAATAGAAGAGGGAAAGAAGAGGATGATGTGGATCCATGTAGGATGCCACATCATACATCCTCACAATCAAACACAAAAGACAACTCCGCACTCCAAGGCTCAATAAAGAGGTGGGTGAAGAATGACAAGTTACTTACACACTCCAAAAACAGCCCACACCTCAAGGGACAGCCATTAATTTAAAATTTAAGAAAGTGCAATTAAAACATGCACAAAAATAATTAAAATGCATTATAAAAGTCACAAATCACATCCTCAACTATAAGTATGGTTGGTAACATAAATTTAGAGGCATGGGACAAGTTTTACTTGTTCCACAAGCTTCCAAAAACAGCCCGCAAGGTCGAATTCGAATTTCCATGGAGGTAGAGTATTTCTTACTCTAAAATCTGACCTACACAAACTCTTACACCTCTTACACATTAATTATAAACAGCCAACAACTCTAATAATTACTTTCCATGTCCCAATTTGATTTAATTAAACTTTAAACATATGATCTCTCACATTAATCCATCACAGTTAATTAATTAAAAGAAGAGAACACATTATAAATAAAATACATACAACAATAAATAAACATTAAAAATAAAAATAAAATACACAACCCATGGTCACATATAAATATGATTCCCCCCCATGGGAATCTCTAACAAAACAACACACAACACAATAAAACGAGTTGCCATGGTGACCGTGTTAAATTCACCTAGAATTCTATTTTGGTTGGTATCTGATCCCCCGATGTTTTGTTGTGATATTTTTAACCTACAAAATGCAAATACCTCCTTTTCCCTCGTGTCCATATCAGAACATCCAATATGATACAAAAATCACAAAAAAATCAATTACACAATAAATTACAACAACATCGAAGTCACTTATTACATCATTTGCATTTTCAATCAACAAATATATTTGCATCATAAAATATTCATTTTCCAGATCAAATCACAATATCCAAAAATCACATATCTGACAACATCCATAAAATATCCATGTCCAATCATATATCATCATCCACATGTCAGGTGTCTCTAATAATCATCATGCATCATAATCGAATCAAAATCCACATTAATCCATAATCCAATGTCTAGCAGCATACGAAATCAAAATATAGTAATGTCTATAATGAAATCCATAGTATTAGCATAAGCATCAAAAGGTGTTAAAGGGAAGTGGGCACTACATCTTAAATGAGTAAGGAATCATAGCAGGCTTACGCCTTGGAAAAAGAATAAGGGAATGAAGATTCTGGGAAAGAGGAAAGAATGGGACAATGATGGCATCACTGTAATAAACTAGGAAAATATTTTTGTAAATCACCTCCAACTTGTTCCACGCGTCGACTTCGTCCTGCGCTCTCTAGCAAAGATCACCCACCAAGGCGCTCACCTGTTCAAAACCTAGCCCATCCCCTTGTGTACTCATGGTGTCAAGAATCTTTTCTAACTACTTACCTACATCTTCCAACACATCCATCCTTCGTGTAATCCGCAGGTATAGTTCCTTTAACTGGTTTTTGATTAAACCTCTTAAGGTTTTAATGACCTCAGATTTATTTTCAACCTCAGGTAGGATCTTTTCCCACTCTGCTCCGTTTCCCTTGTTTTTCTCTTGGAACTCTTTAAGTTCCACTTCATCCTTGGTGACCAACATGCTCACCACTTTGCCCCTGTCTGCGCAGTTGTCATACGTTTCCTCAGCATTCCGGGAGGCAATCTTCACATCAACATGGACCTTGTTGTATTCTACTATGAGTGCAACGACTTTTAATTTTTCCTCCTTTTCTAAGCGTGCGGCCACCTCTTCTGTAGACTTTAAATCTAGCGGCTACCTCTCCATGGTGAGAGATCTTATTAAGTCCTCTAGGCACTCTAGGGTATTTGCATACTTCCACGTGGTAGGTGTTAGGTTTGGATGCTTCAACACTATGGCATTTGTAATGGACTCCACCTTTTTATAAACTTCATGCACTATAGCCTTTTCATCCCTTCACTCTTTTTGCCACACCTTCTTTTAGAAATAGGTATCTGTATGGCCAGTTGCTTCTTCTCTAATGTCTTCATCCCTTCTGGCACCACACCTTCTTTTAGAAATACTGCAATCTCCTCCGAACCTGAGGGCACGCGTCGCAACCTAAACAGTTGCATGTTTAGCATTGTCTCTTCAATGCTCTACGCATCCTCCCCTAAATCAATCCTTGATAAATGATTAGGTCCATATATACTCTTTCCCGGCTTCACAACTACCATGAATTCAAATTCTTGGAATAACAGCACCCACCGGCATATCCGTCCTTGTAGAATGGGCTTGTTCACCAAGTACTTTAATGCCATGTGGTCAGTGTAAAACACAAAGGGAGTTGCTGGAAGATACTATCTAAACTTGTGAAGCACGTAGATCATTAACAATGCTTCACGCTTGGTCGTAGTATAATTTTGTTCTGCTAGTGTTAACTTCCTACTTGCAAAGCATAGGGGATAATCAACAATTCCCTCACCAGGTTGTGCAAGCACTGCCCCAATGGTCATTCTGGAGGCATCTACATGAACATGGAAGGGTTTATACCAAGAGGGAAAATGTAATATAGGCACAGTGACAAGCCTATCCTTCAATGTATCAAACGCATTCTGTTGCGCTTGTCTCAATGGAAGGTAATTTTATTTCTAATAAATTCTTCTAAAGGCACGGAAATCTTGGCATACCCCTTGATGAACTTCCGATAGTAGCCCACGTGTCCAAGAAACCCATGCACTGCACTCTGGCTAGTAGGTTCTCCCAATCTCATGATCATAGCAACTTTGGCAGGATCTACTAGCAAGCCCTCCTTACATATGATATGCCCCAATAACATTCCAAAGGGGGTAGCAAAGACACACTTCTTAATGTTGAGGGATATCCTCAACTATGCCAACACCCTCTCAAACATCAGCCTCAAATTATCACAATGGTCTTTTACTAGCCCATACACCGTCCAATCATCTAGATAGACCTGAAGAAATTTATGGATGAAGTCCTGGAATGCCTATACCACTATGCGCAAGAAAACAACATGTGCATTCTTCAACCCAAAGGGCATGACCGTGTATACAAAACTTCCCCATTCAGTGGAAAAAGTTGTCTTCTCCTAGTCTTCCTTTGCAATATGGACTTGGTGGTACCCCGAAAATCCATCCGTAAAGGAATAGATTTCACGCCCAGCGACTCCCTCCAAAAAAATCTTCAGTGAAGGGGGTTAGGAAAAGGCTCAATGACACATACTACGTTCAGCTCCCTATAATCCACGCATAGATCCTAATCTGCCCATCCTTATTGATGTTGATTACCATTAGATTTATCCACTCTTATTCTTCCACATCTTCAATGATCCCAGATGCTATCATTTTTTCTATCTCTTCCTTTACCTTCATATGCACAAATTGGGATTCATCCAGGTAGGGTCTCTTCCTAATTAGGTGTACACCATCCTTTAGCTTTATCCTCATTTCCTACAAGGAATGGTGGATGCCTTTGAGCTCATGGTACCCGCGCAGAAATAAATCTTCAAATTTGTGCAAAAGATCAATGATCTTAGAGACTTCCTTCTTCGACCAATATTCTTCCAATGATAGCTTCCTTAGGTTCTTCTTCTAAGCTGATGTTAACCTTTTTAGTTTTTAAAGGTTTGTGGTAGGCATGTGTGTGAGTATCAGCACTATCCACTACCTCGTGCATCCCTATAGAATGGTTAACATCCAAAAAAACCTGGCTTCCTCCCCATCAATCACATAAACAAGATTTTCTTTCTCCTTTTTCACACACGTGTGTGCAAACTGATCCTCCTTTGTTTCCTCTTCTTCAAAGTGCTTCCCCAAACTAGGTTCACCAAGCAAGTCTAGCAGCCTATATTCAGCCATGACATTGTCCCCCATGGTAAGGCACTTAACAACCTGTAATGCCTTATCAACTGATGGCTTGGTACTTCGATACTCGGACCTCTGAACTAGGTCATCTTCTAGTTCTTTCCAATTTCCTATTTGGCAGCATGTTTCAGAATGTATGTACCATGCACACATGTAATCCTACAGTGCAGAATATAGTTTGTGCACCCAGAGGGATGGTGAAAAAATCTTCTACACCTTCTCCTTAGGTTCTTTCACATGCTTGGACATGGAGAGAGGCGGGATCCTTACCATGGTAGTCCTTGATGGCGGTGGGCGCATTGCTTCTAAAGAAATGAACACAGAAGGCAATTCTCACTTCGCATCATTCCAATAGATTATCCATATGTGTCAGCCACCAACACGTAGTAGTTCCTAGTAGGACGTAACTTAACATTCCTCTTCTTTCATTTTCTTCCTTACACTGAGCTTCCATTCTCTACAAAAAGACCTCAGGGGAGGCCCCTCCTGAGTACTTAGGTATCTCTTTTTCCTCCTAGGAACCTGACTGTGCGCACCTTTGTCACCTTTGTCATTGATCCTCTTAAATGTTGTCTGATCAATTCATAGGTCCCGTGTGCCCAATTATCACATGCTAGACTAGTGGTGTCACTTACTGACTGAGCATCTTCAAACTGGATAACTCCATTAGTAGGATGGATTATCTCTGGATCCCTGATTGAGTTGATCACATATATTCTATCTATAGGGCAGGACCTCTTTTCCCAAGGGTTCAGTATAGGGTGTTGACTTCCCATCAGCCAGGGGTATGATGACTCATTCCTCCTCATTATCAAAGTTGATGTTTACTTTGTTAAACTGAAGATCTACATTATTCTTGTAACACCATGTATGCACCCAAGTAGTGCTGGGAAATTGTATACCTCGGTGAGCACAAAGAATTTGAAGTCCCCAGTAAACTTCACTCCCTGAATGGTGATAGCCACATATTTTAAGACACCAATGGGCATTGCCTTTGTGTTTTTTTTCCATATACAATACATTCGAAGATGGTTGTAATGCAGGCCTTCCCATCTGATGCCAAGCATCTAGTGTGAGAACATTGACCTCTGCATCTATGTCAATGAGGATATTACTCAGCAACCATCCATCCACTACTGCATTTAACGTGATCTCTCTATCATAGTCAAGGTTGTGAGGGGGAAGGTTTGCATGCAGGACCTACCTCTCGTGACTCTTCTCTGGCATGTGGTATCTTCTCCCTCAACCATGATCCTAGCAAGGGAATAACATTCTCTTGCCTTGGCATCTTACATACTTCCCTGACCTCATCCAGTGTCATCTCTTGGTACCTTGACCTTCCTCCATTGCTCCTCCCTCCTAGACTGCTCCTTTAGACATTGGATTTCTCCTTGTAAACTACGAATGACATCCATGGTATCTTGATATAACTCCTCCTGATGAGTAGGATCTAGGTACTTTCCTTGCACCACTTCTTCTCTTGAAACTAGAGGTCCTCTGCCTTGGTATTTCCTTTGCGTGCGTGGCCTCTACTCTTGTTGTTACTAAAATAGGTTCCAAGCCTACATCACGTGTCACCCGCGGCATCCATTGAGTGTCTGTCTTCTTAATGCTTACCATTGTAGTGCCCTTGTCTTTCTGTTGTTGTTGATTCATGTGCTCAAATAACTCAGGGCACTCCTCATACTTGTGTTTCTTTCCGCACCATGAGCACTGCAATAGGTCTAGGCACTCTCGTTTGTAATGCTCTGTAGACCCATAATTAAAATAGGTTCCATGTGGGAACTCACTTCTTCCTCCGCAGTTACCACAACCACAGAATCCTCCACAAAATCCCCTTCCACACGTGCCTCCATCTACACGCTCCTCATAATGGTGATCATCACCTTTAGAACTATTGGCAATGCTGGTCTAGCACACCCCATGATCAATGGCCTCATGGATCTAATCAATAAGCCTACAATCCTTAGTATCATGGGTTGTAGAGGTGTAGATCTTACAGTAGCGAGACACATTCTTTTGAATTACGCATTGTAACAAGGGGCATCTACTTGCATCATGGTCCCCATGAAAAATCTCACAGTCTACTGTCATGGTGTGTACTATCCTCCAAGGGAAACTATCCTTGACATGCCCCTCTACTTCACAATCTATACACCATAAACCACTGCGAGTCTCATGGGCTGAGTTCGCAGATAAATTTTCCAGCTGCTTAGCCATAGCAGCAATCTGAGCCTCCAAAAATGGGCTAATACCAGTGTCAACATTACCAATAGCCTCAGTGCGCAGAGCAGCTTCTAGCACCTTGTGCGGGTCTGTGAAAGTTTTATGAGATAAGGCCCTTTTAAAAGGTGTGATCAACCCCCTAAAAAACCACTGAGAATGATGTGAAGGGTGAATATCATATGATAATTTAGACAAGAGAGTTTTAAAGCACACATCATACTCCTACACACTCTCTACCATTCCTTGTTGAATCTCCTTTAGGATGCTAATGCTCTTTTCCTCAAACTCAGGAATGTGGAATTCTACCAAGAAGGCATTCTTTAAAGCAGTATAATCCACCACTATTTGATGAGGGTCATATTTCCTATACCAGCTATGTGTGCCCCCTACAACATCATTGCAAACTGACTAGCCTTCCACTCCGAGGTTGTGATCTCCTTTGTGCACCATAGCAGCTCACACTTGTGAACATGTTCTACAACATCTTCAATACCTCTGTAATCTAGAAAATGTAAAGACATCTCAAAGAAGACTTGAGGGGGTGGCTAGGGCCATTTTCCTCTTGAGCCAGAGCCTTAGTTACCTCTAGTGTTTCCTCCATCTACTAGATCCACTAGGTCCACCAAGTCTGGTGTCTCCTGAGCCACTAGATCCACTAGAACCACTAGGTCCACCAAGTCATTTTCCTCCTAACCCACCAGATCCACCAGAACCACCAGGTCCTGTAGTAGTCATGCCAAGTGTCCCCAAGGTTCCACTAAATTATGCGCCGATGGTCTGTGATAATGCCCCACTACCACTATTGTACCCTGCGCCACTCCCAGACATGAGACCAAAGGCTTGTATACTTTCTCCTTATCCAAAGACTCCTTCAAATACTAGAATATGTGTAGCCATAGAAGTGGGAACTGAAAAATTATATCTCCTAGGTGTAGATTTGTCACTTCCACTAATACCAACTGGATCAATGATACTCCTTCCTTGATCTGGAAAACCAAGCACTAGGGTTTGGTCACTGGGTGGGTTTAGAAACGTGCCAACGACTCTTCTCTCTTCATGTGACGAACTCTCATCATAAGCCGAAGGGGTCTCTCTTATGCGCTTGCCAAGATGGGGTAGCATAGACTGCTCAAGTTTCATGTCCTCCACGTGAACCTCAACTCCTTCTTGCAACGTCTACCTCCATAGATCCATCACACTTGCAGCCTCGCGTCGTCTAGCAATCTCCCTTTCATGCGCTTCACTATACTTGAGCCATCTCTCCTCCCTTTATTTCTCCATCGTAATATCTTCCATCTTCCTCCACCCTAGCTTCCTCACCCAACGCTCATAATGGTTTATCCGGCCATTGGAAATGCCTCTAAACTCAAAGTAATAATCAATATCTTCATTTCCAGAGGGATAACATGCATAAATGATCCTCTGGGATCCCACAGAAATTCAAACTCAGCAACTTCTGGACAAGAATATGTGGAAATAGCGTACTCCAAAGTGTAGCTAGCCAACACACCCTTCCACCAATGATCCACAACACGAGTCCACGTTAGATCTGCATCTTGCAACCTCTGGTATTCTTCTTGGGTCCATGCACGTGATCTATAATACCAGCTTGATCTAGATGCATATGCTGAGAGCCATTCATAGAGTTCTACTGGGAAGCAACAGAAAAATGTTTCATATAAATCATGGTATAGGTTCTCTTCTACCCACCTATGTGCATTAAATTCAGGTCCAGTGTTGAATCTCTAAGAAAATTCATCCTCCGTGCTCTTGAACCATGATTCAACACTTTCCAGAGTTAAACATTCTGTCATTACTCATTACCTAGATCATGATGTATGTCATTTCCCACTACAACTTTGAAAAGAGGTCCTGGCAATGGAACCAAGATGTAGTCATTTTTACCCCCATCACAAAGGAAAGAAATCCCAAGCGTGCCAATCTATCACCCAGCGGGTGCTGGGTGCTCACCTGAGGCACGTGCAGGTGTCGAGTCTCTCTTTTATGTGATTTTAATGGGAAACATCATCTATGATCTGAGTGTGAGATATTTTGAAAGGAAATAAGACATACAAGCACCATAGAGCTCAGAAACATGGCTTCTAGATCCTTGCAGTTATTCCAGACATAAAGTACTTTAACAGATAAAAGAAATTACACCAATACAGAAAGGAAATCATACAAGAATTCATACTAGTTCATAAACATAAATGAGAAAGAACTATGAAGAAGGATGTATGTATCAGAACCATTAATGCTCATGTTCATATCAACTAGTAACCTTATTACATTCATTAGGCCATTACAGAATGTCACGGAAAGGTAGACCGTAGTCATGCATTATAACTAGACTCATATAACTGGGCCTACAAAAGAAAATTTATAATTCCCAACCCCTGATACATCCTTTCCTACCCTTATTTTCCCAAACTAGCAGAGTCCTTGCAGTATTTCTGCAGAGCTCCGCCCTTTCTCTATGTGTTTCTGGTGTGTATATCTGTCTTTTACTTCTGCAGGCACTTGTATATATAGCCTCTTTGATCTACCAACTCATTCTCCTACAGCCTCAGATCCATCGCCAAGTGTCTGAATGTGGTCCTCCAGGAGCACATGCTCCTCCAGGCCTGAGCTCACCACTCCATGTGTCATGATGTCCTTCTAGAAGCCTCTAACGCAGGGCATATTCCTTCCTAGGCCAACCTGTCACTAGGCTGGCACCTTATCCACTCCGCATGCACAGTTGGGTCACATTTTCCTCGTATCCTACCCAAAATGCCCAATATGGCTAAGTCCTGGAACCTTGGCTTTGTCCACGTGTGCTCCATGGGTTTCCTTAAACCCTTCCCTAAACCCTCTCCAGCACGCCTTCTCCTTGTGCGTCTTTCTTCAACTAGGCCTTGTGTGCCTACGCGCCCTTTTGTAATTGGCCAATATTTCAGGGGCCCAACAATACCTACCCCTAATGCATCACATTCAACAATGAAAGTTTTGGAAAATTTTGGAGTAGCCAAGACTAGAGTGGTGCACATGGCCTCCTTTAGTTGATCAAATTATTTGGTTGCATCCTCACTCCAATGGAAGGATTCCTTCTTTAATAAAGTTGTGAGAGGTGTTGTTATGCTTCCATAATTCCTTAGGAATCTTCTATAATAACCTGTAAGCCCCAAAAATCCTCATAGATTCTTTAGGGTTTTTGGAACCTTCCATGACATCATGGCTTTGATCTTATTAGGATCCACTTTAACCCCTTCATGAGAGACAATGTGACCCAAATATTTAACCTCCTTGAGTCCAAAAGAACACTTAGAGGGCTTTGCATAAAGTTGATGTTGCTCAAGGGTTTCCAAAACCTTATTTACATGATGCAAATGTTCCTCCCATGTTTTGCTATAAATTAATATATCATCAAAAAAAAACTAAAACAAACTTCCGCAAGAATGACTTAAAAATAGAATTCATCAAACTTTGAAGTGTAGAAGGTGCATTTGTGAGTCCAAAAGGCATTACCAGGAATTCTTAATGGCCTTTATGTGTTTGAAAGGCGGTTTTATGAACATCCTCATCCTTGATTCTGATTTGGTGATATTCTGAATGAAGATCAAGCTTTATTAAATAAACAGCACCATGTAACTCATCAAGCAAATGATCAATTACAAGAATAGGAAAATTATCTTTGATTGTGTACTTATTAAGTTCCCTATAATCAGAACACATGTGCCACATGTCATCTTTCTTCTATACCATCACTACTGGAGAAGAATAAGCACTCTGACTATGATGGATGATTCCTTCTTCTAACATCTCTTGTACAATCTTCTCGATTTCACTCTTTTGCACATATGGGTACCTATAAGGTCTAATGTTAAGTGGTTGGCTCCCTGGTACTAACTGAATAGCATGATCATGATCTCTCTTTGGAGGTAATCCCTTTGGTATATTTTCAAATACAACAGAGTGTGCATCCAATATTGCTTGCATATATGATGGTATAATGTCCTTAGAATGATGAGCCTCTAATGAAAAGAGTTGTGCCACAAATCCATCTGCACCCTTTTTTAGCATTTTGTGCATCTGATGAGAACTTACTATCTATGGAGACTTTTCTCTTAAGCCTCTTAGCTCAAAATTCCTTCCTTTAGAGTGAAAGTGCATGAACAAGTCTTGGAAGTTCATCTCAACGGTTCCCAAAGTGGTAAGCCATTGAACCCCTAACACAATGTATGCTCCTCCCATAGAAACAGCATACATGGGACTATTTAGTATGTAATATTTCATGGAAAGCTTAATGTTATGGCATTTTCCAGAACAAGTAACAGTACCTCCATCAGCAATCATTACTTGACATTCAGGAGCTAGATAAATGAAATAGTTTAGGCGCACTACTAACTTATGATTGATAAAGTTATGAGTACTTCCTGAATCAATCAATTCTGTGACCCTCTCTTTTTTTAGGAATCCAACCACCTTGAGGGTTTCGGGGTGCTAATACCTAAAATTGCATGGCACGAGATCGTTGGCTAGGGATCTCATGATTCCTCCTCTGGCTCGACCAAGACCTCTGACTTTGCATCTTCATTCTTCTCTTCATCTTCACTAAGCCCATCACTGTAAAAAACAACTTCTTTTCAACACATTTATGTCCGGGTCCAAATTTACTGTCACAGTTAAAACATATCCCTTTTTCTCTTTTTTCTTCAATTTTTTGAGGTGTCAATCGAACTAGCCGAGGGAGTGTTGGGGCCAAGGTGTTGCGATCTCTAGTATAAGTGAAATGTTGTCTCCTACTTGAAACAAATTTATCCTCTTCCCTTCTTGTCATAATCATAGAATCAAAAACCTTATGAGGATGAAACATACGCACCTCATGCTCAATGTGATCCTTAATACCCCTAAGAAATAGGTCATTCAGATTCTCTTCAGTAATATTTTCCACCCGCAGAGAAAGGTTTTGGAATTGATGAATGTAATCCTTAACAGATCCTATCTATCTCAACTTTGCTAATTGGATAAAGTAATTATCTGACACACTAGAACTGTAGTGTAATTGCAACTCTTCAGTGAAGATTTTCCATGTAACATTGAGACTACTCTTCTACCTTTGAGCACATAACCATTGATACCAGATGAATTGGTCAGGTTCGAGATACAAAGATGCCATGGTCACCTTTTGTCCTGATGGAATCTGATGTAGTTCAAATAAATTCTCCATTTGGTTGATTCAATTAAGTATATCCTTTCCATCAAACTTGTGCATCTCCACTTTTGGAAACATATTATGGGCCTGCAGAGTGCTCGTATTTGGATTGGGCATGCTCGAAGATCCACCCCGACTCATGTGTCTATTATTTTGACTTGAAGATCCACCTTGATTGATAGAAGTATGATTACCCATCATATGTGTACTAAATTTTTGCATTTAACTCCCCCAATCTTGTCCACATCTTCTTTGTTGGCCACCCGAGATTCGAGGTCTCTCAGGTTAAACTCAAGTTGGCTTACTTTATGGTCCTTCAAAGTAAACCCTAACCCAGAGGAATCTATAGTTATATATTCTATCTACAACTCCTCCACTACTATCTCATCCTTTTCTAGTGTTTTACCCGGAGTGATGGGATTCTTTTTGCCTCTTGCGGAATGCCCCGCCATGATGCCCCAAAATAGTAGGATGTAGGGATCAAGGTCAAATTTTAGGGTTTTACGTTTCGATAAGAGTTCAGCCAAATATAAAAAAACTTAAAGAATAAAACCTAACTATTTTTTTTCTCTTTCCGAAAATGTAACGAACTTGAATACATTCCACAATTTGCACCCCAGGGAGCAATTTTATGAAAAAACCTAAATTTGTAATAACTTTTGCAAAATAAATCAAAACAGTCTTAAATTTTCAAGGAACCTTACTTGAAATGTTTCTCAACTCTGGTAAAAATATCTCCCACTAATTCTCTATTGTTTGTAATATATTTTGGAAACAAAAAATTAGGGTTTTTGCCCTAATTTTGGCCCAGATCACAGCTCTGATACCACTTATAATGAAATTACTTGTATAATTCAGATTATGAGCAGCAATTGAACACAAAATAACATAATATTTCAGAAGAATGATCTCAATATGTAATTAGAATATCTTCACCACTTCGAGGGGGCAACCTCCAAACCATAAAATAAGACTCAAATGCTCCAATGATGATGAACTACTACTTACAATCCCCTATATAAACTATTCATATGATATGGCCATCACCAAGGCCGAACTACTAAGCATGAGAAAGTATAAATGATATAATAAAATGATATGGTAAGCCACAAGTCGGCTACTCATATCCTAGTACAAGTAATAGGTTAAGGGTGTAGCAACCAATTAGGGAAAACCCTAAACGTATGTGGTCAAGGAAGGGAAGAGTGTATGGAGACCCTAAAAATAAGAATTCAACCAAAATTGAGTTTTAGATATGGGATTATATGAAACCTCAAAAGACTAAAATGAAACCCTAGGTGGGTGTTTGAAGAGTGGGGTTCACCAATATGTTTTATGTGTTTTGAACATAAGAGCTCAAATTACAAGTCCCTAAATCATAAGCCTTAGTAAACACATTAAAATGATAAATCATACTTCTAAAAATAGGGTGAAATTTTTTAGTAAAACCCTACTTAAAAATAATGTCTGGATGGATAGATAGAAGAATCAAAATGTTCAAATAATGGCTAGGAATAACTCAAAATTAGACTCAACAAGATTTTTCACTAGAAATGTGTCTAGGATAGTTTCGATAAGGGAATAGTTTTAGTTGGTTCTACACCTATTCCACTAATTTAATTTTTCATTACTCAAACTGAGTCTTTTCTTTCCATAATCATCATATGCATGAAAATACCTGAGCTATCTTGTGACTTGAGGACTTCCTCTGGTGCCTGATCATCCCTGCAACAACTACAAACCTCTTGGATCTCCTTTCAGCTTCACTTGCATCACTCACGATCATCTTGCGTGACATTATCATCATTTTGAATTATCTTATTCAGTTATTATCATATTATTGTTGTCTTGTTTACATCTAACATCTTGCAAGTTCTATAGTCATCGTCACTCCATTATCAAGTTGTTCTTCCAATATTTCAACTTGCAAGGCATTCTTCTAGCTCATTTCTCCTCGACCTTACCTCATTTTGATGTAGTCGTTGTTTCCCAGCTCAGGTCATTGTCAACTTGGCCTCTTGTCACTATGTTTTTCATCTCCAGATCCTTTTTCATCCTCTGCTTTTGTTTTGTCTTTACCTCATCTTATCATATCTATCACAAAGCTTCTCTTTTGCATCAAAACTAGGCTATCTGCATCTTAGACGTTGTTGCCCCACCCTGGTGGCCATCAACCAGGGGCCTGATTGTCAATTTACCCTTCCAAATCCCTACTTCCCCTCATTCTCTGGTGTTTTCTCCAATTCCATTTAGTTTGAGGAATTTTTATCTAGTTTTTCATATCTTTTTCAAGTTAATGATCTAATACTAAATAAAACTAGATAACTCAAAATATGGAGGGTTTAAGGTACCTCAAATACGATATTATGGATATGGGCACAAAGTAAGTGATGGATCCTTGTTGCAGCTTGATAAATCTAAAAAACTTAGAGGAAATTAATTAGATAATATATGTGGGGGTTTCCTTAGCAAATCTGGCTCCAAGAAGTTTTACCTTCCTTTCGCGGATGTCAGCCCCTGTTTGTTTAGAAAGAGCGAGGTAAAGGATGAAATAGAAGATAGCATGCAGAAAAAGAAGTATTGTTGAATCTGATAAATGACTCGGATTGATCTAAAAGTTGATTTGATTGAAATAATTACAAGTTAAATGTTACCTGGTCTGGGTCGGCGGCGACCTAGACTGTGCAGAGGCAGGTCGATGGTGACCTAGGAGGGAAGATCTTAACCTATAAATTGAATATGCACACTTGCAAGATCTGAATGTGGAAGGTGACAGAAGCCTGTAGATGTTGTGAGTGACCTGCAGAAGGGAGTCTGAAGTAGAAAAATGTAGATAAAAGGACAAAAAAATAGTGATTTGGTTGGGATGTTTGATAAAGAAGACCCTGGTTGATGAAGACCAGGGTAGGTCGACAATGACTATATCAAAGTAATAAAAGGTTGAGGATGAATGGATGGAGAAGACAACCTGTAAGCAAAGGAGTTGTGTCAAAAGGCTACCGAGGGAGCTCTGAGTGTTTCTAAAACTAGTATGAACTTGGAAAATGATAGACATGAGAAAAGAAACAATAATATGATAATAACGAAGTAAGATAATACAAAATGATGATAATCTCACGCAAGATTATTGCGAGTGATGCAAGTGAAGTTGAAAGAGGATCCAAGAGGTTTGTATATATTGCAGGGATGGTCAGGAACAAGAGAGGGTTCACAGGTCACAAGAAAACTAGGATATTATCATGCATCTGATCATTATGGAAAGAAAAGACCAATTTTTATAGGTTCAATGGTGACTGGGTTGGGTTGCCTTCAACTACAGGGAAATTTTCCCCAATGGGGTTGATTTTGTGATTTAGATCAGGATTTTTGGTTTTGATGAATGGGAAAAGTTGTTTTAAAGCATGTAGGTGGGATTAGGTTGTTTAGGGATGTGTCATGGGTAGTTAGGGGATAAGAATGGGTAGAAAAAGCATAGGGATTTATATTTAGAATAAAAGTGTCCTAAATACAGGGTTTGTTAGGGCATATGGATAGATATTAACTGATTAATTAATTAATTAATGTGGCTTAATTAATTAATGGGAATTGGATGGGCGTTAAGTGTGATGAGATAATTAAGTGGGTCTTTTAAATTAAATAAAAGGGGGATGAATTAAGTTAAGGGGGGCCTAGGTAAAGACCAAGGTGAAATACGCGCACGCAGGCAAACAAGGGTATATATACCAAATTTAGGTGTCTACATTTTTCCCCTTTTTGTTGGATGGTTTGTGATAGCAAGCCATGAGAAAAAAATGATTAGATATGAAGGGTAAATGAGGATTGATGAAGGGTAGATGATGAGCTCCCCCTCAAATGGGGGATCGATGACGTCAATGGAAATTGATGACGTGTTTAAAAAGGGTAGATGATAAAGTGTAGGTGGGTGAAGAAAAATGGGTTAAATGATTACCAAGGAAAGATGCCCCAAGAAAAAAGGGATCACAATAACAATAAAAAATATGGCGGTGAATCCAATATCACATCGGTAGAGGACAATTATGGTCTCAACGGAGACGGGTGACAATGTTTTACGGGCTAGTGAGTGGGCAAACAACACTACAGATCCCCAAGGGGGGAAAAGTATGGCCATAAGGTGGACTTTGTGCATGGATTGGATAGGATTGTGAGGTAAAATGACCAAAGGAAAAGTAAGTATGGCCATAAAAAGTGGACTTTGAGAGTATAAACATACCCGAAGGAATAAAAATAAATATAGCCACAGCGGTGGACTTTGAGATTGGATTAAAATGCTCGGAGGGGAAACGGGTATGGCCCGGTGGGAATTTGAATGTTAGAGAGATTGAATAAGGTTAGATGGGGTGTAGGATAAGATGTGACTTAACAATAGTGACTTGTGGGTATGAACGACACTACACCATATCAAGGAATGTGTAAGGAAAAGATGCCTCCAACTGCATTGGAGGTAAACAAGAAGGGGATCCATGTAACACAAGGCACATGCAACCAAAATAGATGTTAGTATGCAACCAATGACAGTTGGTCATACCAAAGATCATAAGGAACATGGATGAAATAAGCTTAAAAGCCTAATGTAGACATGACAAAGGGGTTTGAGATGTAACTTGTACACAGGAAGAGGGTTCTCCAAAAGTGGTGTTCCCTAAAATTATACCCCAACTCTGGGAAGGGGAAAGATCAAACTAATCAATGCAAGAAGTCTGTTAGAAGAAAGTTGATCAATGTGGGAAGCTTTCTTGGAATGCTTGATAAAATGAAAGGTTGATCAATGTGGGAAACCTTCAAATGCCATAGTACAAAAGAGTATCCATCCTTCGAGGGTATGGTCTACTTTATACATAATATAGATGGAAATATATATGATAGTAGTCCTTCGAGGGATCAGTCTATTTATTTTGATTTTCTTTTGACTTTGATTTTCATGTTTTTTTTTTTTTTTTTTTTTTTTTTTTTGCGTGAGCAGTTGTCCTTCGAGGGATCAATCTATTTTTGATAACTTTGATTATTGATAAGATCATCCGTGAATTTTGAATTTTATATGGGGGAGAGTTGGGACTAGGTAAGTAGACCACTTAAGAGGGGATAGTGAATAAAAAAGAGACATCCCTAGACCCTTTGCATGGTTCCTGTTATCCCAAATTCCCCCCAGGCAAATTTGGTCAAGACAACCCCGCACTTGGAGAAAATATGAAGGGAAAACGTTTCGGACCTATGAGCTCACATTCTAGAATGAGGCAAAGGAAAAATTGAAAATTTGGGCTCGAGTCAAAGCCAAAGTGGGGAATTGGAAGAAAAAGTGAAAATTTTCCCTTTTGTCAAAAGGCAAAAATTAAGTGTTAAGCCGACACATCAAAAAGCTAATGCAGGCCGGCAAACCTTCGGAGGCAAATGAGATTTTTTGACTTTTTGTCAAAAATGGTAAAATGGAAAAAAGGAAGCCCTTTCCTCTACCGACCCCAATGGATGCCACATCATCGGCGGATTTGCGGGGAAAAAGTTTAAAATTCACCCGAAGCTAGATTTGTAGGAAACGTAAAGAAAAAATGCAAAAGGCCATATCTTTTGATCCAAAGCTCCATTTTTTACAATATTGGTACCAGTGGAAATATCTAAAGATTATCTTCATCATGGAGTCTTCAATTTTCTATTTTGGTAGAGATTTGTGGGAGAAATTTGCAAAACGCATTTTGGCGTGGAAAAGACAAAAAAACCAGTTCCAACCACCAAATTTAATGAAGTATGGGTCATTTTCTTTGGTCTGCAAAGTAGATACATGGAATTATGAGCTTTCGCATTGAGCCCATCAACACAGGAAGAATTAAAACACATTTTGAAAAGTGGTTGAAAGACAGATTTCAGGATTCGATTTTTCCCTCTTCTCTCTCTCTTATTCTTTCTATATATTGTAACACTTCTCATTTTGAGAAAGAGAGACATTTTGGGCATACAAAAACTCTATTAAATTTGTTTCTTGATGCCATTTTAGAGCAGTGAACCTTCTCCCATGCCTGGAAAATGTATTTGTGCCTCTATTCCAGAAATGTAATGGTCTGTGCACCTTCTAGAGCAATAAAAACATGTTTTTGTGGTGTTCTTCAACCCTTTACATCATTTTGTTGTTTCCTCGTGCCTCTCCCTTCCAGATTTGTTTTTCTGTGCATGTATTTCACATTTGCAGGTGCAGGATGTTATGTTTCATGGATTTTAATGGATGATTTGCAAATCTCGGCTGTGTCACTTCTGTTTGACCTCCCTCATCTCCATTTTTTTGTTTCTCTCTCCATCAACAGAATATCTCACCCCCTTTTCTTGGTGCTATCACCTTTGTAGTGTAGGATTTATTTACTTGCATGCTCTTTGTCTCTCCTTGGTCCCTTGGAATTGTTAGATTAGGAGTAGATAGTTGCATTTCCTTAATAGTATTTTAGTGCTAGGATTAGGAAGAGGAACCAACCTTCTCAGGAGAGCTTTCCCATTCGCAAGGTCCCACACCTTGGGGAAGTTCAATGTTATGCAATCACACCAAGTGAGTCTTCCCTAGAAAATTAGATCCTTTAGAGCTCATTTGGGGGTGATGTGATTTTGCACTAACATTTTTGGCGTGTATGGTGGGACGGGTTTGAAGCACCTTACCACTTCACTTCATCAGGTTCGATGTGCTCTTGGTGAAGATTTCAGCCTTTGGATGCACATTCAAAGCACATCTGGTGACTCCATCTAGTCAAAAACCCATTCTCTGAGTTTCAGACCTTTTCCATCCATTTCCACTCATTTCATCCATTTTCTTCTTCCATCTCTTTCATTTTCTCCCATTCCATGGGGTTGTCCAATCATGACTTCATTCCCTTCATGGAACTCACACTTACAGCAATACAGTCCACCTCCAATGTATTTCCCAACTCCTCTGAATCAGCATTATAATCAAATCCAGGACCATAATGCTTACCGATATGAACAATGTCAAAACCAATTTGGCTATGGAGCTTATCGAGAGTAGGGGTACGCACATAATGACAGCAGTCAAATAGAGGATGCTGAGTTGTTGGAGAAGATCAAAAAAATGGAGGCAAACATGGTTCAATTAAGGGCAATAGTTCAAATGAGGGCTTTCAGCATTGGTTGCAGGGCACCTTGTCCATGGGAGGGCCCTTTTCCAAGACACTATAGCCCTCAGGAGAAGTTGGACTTCATGATTGGAATGCTGCCCCAACTTGCACAATGGACAGTAGAGATAGAGGCCTATAAACTTGATGTCATGTAGCCTTATCAATGGGTAAATCTTACACCATTATCTGGTAATTTTCTCTCTACTCCTCAAGCAGCACCATCTCAATTTGGGATTCAATTTCCAATTTTCCCATTGAATGTTGCCCCAAGTGTGAAATCCATTTCTCCATCCCCTAGTCTTCCACCTCATCTCAATTATTTTGTCCTTTTCCCTTCCAAACAGTCATCCCCTCTAAACAAACAAGAAGTTCCACCTCCCTCCCCACCACAAACAATTACAAAGCTGGTTGAATCCCAACCTGCCACTCCTCTTGCTTTCCCAAGCCCATGTTGGGAAGAGACTCAAGAATTCATTCAAGGCAAACAGCAAGAAGAGGAGCTTAACAGAAAATAAATGACACACAATCTAAAGAGTTGGGCTGCCAAATTTGGGTTTACAAATATACCCTTGATGGTCAAGCTAATAGAGGAGGTCAAGGTTGAAGACTTAATTGTGGTTAGGATTGATTTTGTTCCAGCAGAATAAGAACAAGGAAAGGAAGAAGATCAGTTATCAAGTTGCTCGGAGTGTAGTGTCCACAATGGCACTTTGTCTTAGAGAAATGTTGATCCAATTCAAGTTGCACAATCAGCCGAAGAAGAAGAAGAACAGTCAGCTCAAAGTCCCATTAGGAAGGAGCAAATGGATGAGACCAAATCAGATTTTGTAACAACAGAAGAAGAAGGCATCATTGATAATTTCTTGCTTTCATTCGAAGGGCCTGTTTTGGTTGATGAATCCATCAAGGAGGAAAATCCTAAAGAAGACATGACTCTCCCATGTTCTTCATAGGAGAAGGAAGAGAAAAAGTAGGAAGATGTCCTTATTTCTCCCACACCATTCACCCAAGAGGGTCCACAAGAAGAATCCATTTTTAGAGTTTAATTTCAGAGAAATGGGCACATCCAAAGGATCAAACCGTGCACAATCAGGTACTTGGCTTCATTGGAGCCAAAGGAGCAGCCAAAACCAGTCATGTCCATCTCAGGGCATGAGGATGATATGCAAAGCACCAAGGATCAGCTGTCATACCTCTTCAATCCAAATGTAGAGAAACTAAAAGATGTATTTGATTTGTCTCTAGCTAATACTTTGTTGATTTGGGTAGAGGATTGGCTTTTTTTCATTTTTTCACTCATCCAACCAGCCATGTTCAGTGTCAAATCAGTTAAATGGCTTCCGTTTTTTAGGAAGGGAAGTTATTTCTCCCTATCAATTGCAGGCTTTGTTTAAGCTCCCTTTGCTCTTGGTTAGAGTAGTGTAGGTAGGTTTTTTTTCAGCAGAAGAAGTGCTTTTGCACACTCTGCATGTTTCATTTAGAGCATGTATGATTTTCAATTTGTACATAGTTTTTGGTGTTGTTGTTTTGCTCTTGCACAGTCCATTTCAGTTGGCTTTTGGTGAAGTTCAAGTCCAAGTTCAATGGGTTTCCAAGAGGCTCAGAGGTCAGATCTTCAAATTTTCATATCAATTTCATGTTTATAAGGCTAGACTCCATGCCCAATGGATGCTCCAAGACCACTGGTCTCTTCATCTAGCAGGCAGATGTCCCCGTGAGTCGCCAAATTGTTATCCCAAATTCCCCCCAAGCAAATTTGGTCAAGACAACCCCGCACATGGAGAAAATATGAAGGGAAAACGTTTCGGACCTACAAGCTCGCATTCCAGAATGAGGAAAAGGAAAAAGTCAGAATTTGGGCCCGAGTCAAAGCCAAAGCGGCGAAGCGAAAGAAAAAGTGAAAATTTTCCCTTTTGTCAAAAGGTGAAAATTAAGTGCTGAGTTGGCACATCAAAAAGCTAATGCAGGCCAGCGGACCTTCGGAGGCAAATGAGATTTTTTGACTTTTTGTCAAAAAATGTGAAATGGAAAAAAGGAATCCCCTGCCTCCGCCGACCCCAATGGATGCCATGTCATTGGTGGATTTGCGGGGAAAAAGTTCAAAATTCGCTCGAAGCTAGATTTGCAGGAATCAGAAGGAAAAATCACAAAAGGTTGTATCTTTTGATCCAGAGCTCCATTTTCGACGATCTTAGTACCAATGGAAAGATCTAGAGATTCTCTTCATCATGGAGTCTTCAATTTTTTATTTTGGTAGAGATTTGTGGGAGAAATTTACAAAACGCATTTTGGTGTGGAAAAAACAAAAAAATCAGTTCCAACCACCAAATTTAATGAAGTATGGGTCATTTTCTTTGGTCTGCGAAGTAGATACATGGAATTATGAGCTTTCGCATTGAGCCCATCAATAGAGGAAAAATTAAAACACATTTTGAAAAGTGGTTGAAAGACAGATTTCGGGATTTGATTTATCCCTCTTCTCTCTCTCTTATTCTTTATATATATTGTAACACTTCTCATTTTGAGAAAGAGAGACATTCTGGGCATAGAGGAACTCTGTCAAATTTGTTTCTCAAAGCCATTTTTTAGCAGCGAACCTTCTCCCACGCCTGGAAAATGTATTTGTGCCTCTATTCCATAAATGTAATGGTCTGTGCACCTTCTAGAGCAATAAAAAATGTGTTTTTATGGTGTTCTTCAACCCTTTACATCATTTTTTTGTTTCTTCGTGCCTCTCCCTTTCAGTATTGGTTTTCTGTGCATGTATTTCACATTTGCAGGTGTAGGATGTTATGTTTCATGGAGTTTAATGGATGATTTGCATATCTAGGCCGTGTCACTTCTGTTTGACCTCCCTCATCTCCATTTTTTTGTTTCTTTATCCCTCAATCGAATATCTCACTTCCTTTGTTGGTGTATCACTACTTTAGTGTAGGCTCTGTTTTTTCCTCTTTCTCTCTCCTTGGTTCCTTGGAATGGTTAGATTAGGTTAGATTTAGTTTACCTGCACTAGAGTAGCTCGTGGCAGGTAGTTTAGGAACAAGAACTAGCTTTCTCTGGAGAGCTTTCCCACTTTTGCAAGGTCCCACACCTTGGGGAAAGTTCAATGTTATGCAATCACACCAAATGAGTCTGCCTTAGAAAAGCAGATCCATAACTCATTTGGGGATGTTGTGATTTTGCACTAACAATTCCAATAGGTGAATAAGAGGGTGATGGATGTAATGATCTTGGAGTTCTCACCAAAGGGGAGAACCTATCCATAAGGAAAATGTTATGGGCAGAGCCGTGGTGCCCATATTTAAGGTCACATCTAGGAAGTGACAAAAGACCACATAATTCCAAATCACTACGATGAAATATGGAAGACGTTAATAATGGAGGTAGATCTAAATATATGGCTAAGAGCATTGGAAGATATACTAACGGTAGAATGGTCACAAGTGCAATGTGTTAAGAGGTTCCACTTTCGGTTTACCATCAAGGGAGGGAAAACTTATGGCGTAATTTTCTAATTTGAGGATAGGGTTACATTAAAGTCGTGTTTGGATAGGATGAGGGTTTGTAAAGATGAGATATGATAGGATAGATAAGAGAATATAAAGACTATGTGCTACCTATTGAGGAAGAAAAAATATGTGTCTCTAACGAGACAAGTAGATGGTTCCCCAAGAGAGGGATGAACATGACCACAACAGTGGATTTGGGATGGGAATATGCTGCCAAGAAGAGGCACGAATATGGCCACAAAGGTGGAATTTAGAATGAAAAATAAATGGTCCCCCTACGGGAGGACAAATATGGCCACAAATGTGGACTTGTGATGGGAATAAATGGTCTCTCAATGGAGAAACGAGTATGGCCACAAAAGTGGACTTAAAATGAGATGGAGAATGGTCCCCTAACATAGGGACAAATATGGCAAAAAAAGTGGAATTTGGAAAAAGAATGAATTGTCCCCTAAAGGAGGACAAGTATTGCCACGAAGGTGGACTTAAGATGAAAATAAATGATCCCCCAAGAGAGGGAGTATGGCCATAACGGCGGATGAAAAGTTGGATGAGGTTAAATAAAGAAATGTCAAAAGTGAAGTCCCCCCGCGTCAAGGGGACTATATGATGGATAGGGGGAAGAATTGATGTGGATAAGATGTGAAAGGATTGATAACAATGGGAGAATACTCCCCTAGCGAAAGAGATTACGTTGGTCAACTATAATATATATGAGCTAATGGATGTTGAATGCTTTTAAATGAGATTGTCTGAGAGAATGTCGATGACAAATTTTGGATTTGGATTGGATATATTGTTGGGGATAGTGGGGACGATTGGAAAGGCAAACAGTATCGATAAGCAAGGGAGGACCTTCTTGCAGAGGTGACTCAATGGATGTGGAAGTAGCAATGGGATTGGTTGTGGTGGATGGAGAAGGATGGCTTCTCTAAATGAGGAATTCATCTTTCTCAACAAGATCATGGAAAATATCCTGGAAGGCCTTACAATGCTCAACATTATGACCTAAGGCACGATGGTAGGTGCATATAAGGTTGGGATTGAACCATGACAGTTTTTTACTATGGGGATTAAAATATTTGATAGAAGGAAGTTTGATGGCAGATATTTGAATTAAATGTCGAAAGGTATCCGCATAGGACCTGATCGAAGCATTGGAAGGAAGAAATATCTTGCAAGTTTTGGTAGGATACTTTGACTTGGTTTTAGGGAAAGAAGTGGATGTAGATTGGATGGGTGAATTAGATGTCTTAAAAGATGAATCAATTTTGGTAGAAGGGTTGGATTGTTAAGATTTGGATTTATCATTGGGAGATGTCTTAGAGGAAGGCTCTGGCCCTAAAATATATGGGGGTGCTCCTAGGATGGATCTTATGATGTTGGATTGTTGAGGAGAGGTAAGATCCAATTTCTTACGAGGACATATAAGATATTTTTGGGAATGTTTACCACGAGTCTTAGATTTTGAGAAAGAATTTTTACCCTTGGCGGGGTTAACAACAATCTCAACTGAAGGATCTAAAATTTGTGGTATAGGGGTGGATATAGATGTGGGAATGGTGGACATTGAAGAATCAAGTGTACAAGATTGGGATAAAATAGGCGATATGGCCATGGTCAAAAACGTAGGTATATGTGATGAAGATGTCAAGGTAGATGTAAGTGGGATTGTGGATGTAGCAGATATGGATGTAGTTGGGATCGAAAGGGATGTAATTGATTTAGCGATAGATGTGTTCAGTGTAAATGTGTATAAGGGGCTAGATATGATAGGATGGGGTGTGATAAATGCGGATGAAGTGGTAGGTATAGTTAAAGTTGATGTGGATGTGGTAAAGGTAGGGATAGATGCTGATGTAGAATGAGTGGTAGAAGTTAATGGAATAGGTGTGATGATCGTGGACATGGTTGACGTAGTTGTGAGGGTAGGTATTAAAGGAATCAAGGGCACAATATCTGAGATAGGGGCAGATGATGAGGTAGATGAGATATATAGGGGAAGATATGTTTGATGTATGGTATTAATTGAATCAGGGTTGAAATTGTATGGTATGGAAGGTGGGAATTGATTAGTTGGTGGTGGATTAGGAAAGGGTTGTCTGAAGATGTTAAGGGGTTGGTTGCGAGAGAAGGCAAGATTGTCTATCTAGAGATCCCCCTGATTTATAAGTTGTTGAATGTGATCTTTAAAAGATTGACACTTTTCAATGTCGTGACCTATGACTTGGTGATATTTACAATAATGACCCTCATGATAACAAGCGGGCTTGGCATGTAAGTTGTCAATAGGCTGGATGGAAGGAAGTATGAGGAGGTGAGCTGCCATCAGCATATTAAATACTGAGTTATAGGATTCCCCCAAGGGGGTATAATTAGAAGACGGTCTAACAGTTTCGTGTGAAGGTACTATGTATAAGGTGGATGGTTGTGGTGACATAGCATGGGAAGCAGATGGATAAGGATATAATGTTGGATAGGAGGGGACATAATTAAGGATTGGAGATTGAATTGGTTAGGTGATTGTATTATGTTGGAAAGTAGGGTGATAGGATGGTTGGGATTGAATAGAAACATTTGATTATCGATGTATATAAGAGGTAGGAATGTTAGTTGATTGTGGTGGTTGGATAGGTATGCTAGTGATAATATTGGATGAAGAAGGGATAGTGTTGATATGAGGTGATGGGGGTGGAGTAGGATCCACCAATGGAGTAGATTGATAGGATGGTGTAGACACCCAAATTAAGTCACACCCTACCAAGTCCCCTTTAATTAACATAGATATAACCATGACCCCTCCTCACATCATTATTAATTTAATTACCAAAATTAAATTAATTTCCACCTCACATAGCCACCTCATCTCTCCACCTTATCCTAGACCTATTCCAAGCCTATTGATTAACCTAGACTAAGTCCCCACTCACCTTAACTAACTAAGACTCATTCTAACCCTAACCTTGATTGCCTATTATTCCTCCAACCAACTTCTTGCTCCATTTAGCATCATTCCACACTCTTTACCTAGAATTAATTTTGGATCACCCCAAAATTGGGAAGAAGCAGGATATTTTGAGTAAGTTGGACCTTTTCTAGATCTAATTGGCGTTAGTTATTCCTTGGCTAGCGTCAGTCACCAAACCGTAGGCGGTTTCCTTAAATAGGATTTTCTAACTCGTTATTCAGGGTCTAAATCTTGGCTTTTTGTATTCCTTTCATTCTCACTCTCGAGTTTTCCAACGACCTTGCAACACACTAGAGACCATTACAGCATCCAGACACAACATTATTCATCAACAAATTAATCCAGATCTCCATTGCACTCACAAGGGAGCATCGTGCCTTCCTGTTTTCGTTGTAGTCATTTGGGACCTACCTCTCCTTTAACTACCACCACCATCTGCTATTCACCTTCATTTCATGAGTAATCTTCTTCTTTGTCATTTACTTTCATTAGATTAGTTGTTTATCAATTATTTACTTCCTCCCAACTCCTGCCATACCCGGATCTCTCCCACAACACCTCCTTCCAACCATCTACCCAAAGAACCTTCATACCTTACCCAAACCCCCATCTTATCACCTCTAAGTCTTCTTAAAAATCCCACGACCCACCCAATCCTTCCCAACTCTCTGTGCAATCACAGAGAGCTCCCATCAACCTATTTTAACATTTCTACCCAATTGCCCCTACCGACATCGGTCACCCAGCCAATGTATGTCACTTACCACTAGTCGGAATTGGTTGCCTAACTGATACCGGTCTCTATCACTGGTAAGATATTACAAACCAACAAGTCAATAACTCATTCCCAACAACCCAAAACCTCTCCAAATCTTGCCCATATCTCATTTATAGCCTCTGTCAGACCTGCAAGCCCAGACCAACCTACTAGCCCTCCAAATTTAATCATAACTTGCATGTAAGACTATATTTGCTTATTATGTTTTATATGAGATGCCTAAATCATATTAACTACAATAGGATTTATTTGTTTATGCTCTTTCCTTGCATTAAATTGTTAAAAACAGTGGATTGGCAAGCTTCTAGGAAGTTACACACTTCTCGGAACTAGCATACATTAGATAGTCTATTGTCCTATGTTGTTTAATGTTATTTGGTGGTATTTTGTTGCTCACAGGTCGTTCCTCCTAGCCAAAGGGAAGCTCTTCACAATCAGCTTGGTCAACATTCGACAGTGCGCAACCCTCTTCGACTATCATAGGTATTCCTCCTTGCCTTTACCCCTTATTTGTTTTATCTCTACTTTACGGTGAAATAAATGGAGAGGTCGCGGGAGATCTACGAAATAGGAAGTCATAGATGGGGCTAGAAGGAGGCCCAAGGGTCTCTAAAGGAGTAGGAGATGAAGGTGTGGCTAGTTGAGAACAGGTAAGAGAGTTGGTCTCAAAAGGGGGATCTATTTGGATGATATGATCTTGACAAGGTTGAGAGATCCAATGTGGAATCTCAAGATTATTGGAGGAAGAAGTTTCATTAGATATATTATATTGTTGTGTTGTTTGAAAAGAGGTATTAATAGGCACGAAATGGGAAAAGATTTGTTTATGGATTTTATTAACAAACAAATCAAGCAACGAATTTTTTATTAACGTGATTAATTAGAAGATGTGAGAAAAAGAAAAGTGGATAACAAAGGTACCTAAGAAACGGCAGTCTAAGGTTGGTTTCAGGTAGTTTTAGTTGGTGAAATTTCAGGCGGCTTCCTATTGGATGATGAAATCCCAATCAGTTGACCAGGAAGAAAGATGTTTTGATGTGTTAATTGATTCGTGAGTTTTGTTCGTTTGTGATAGAATGTGAGATGCAATCGGTTAACCCTTACTTAAGCTATGTTTTCAAGCAAGGATGCAGAAAAGAAAGGTTCTTTTAAAACCAAATTGAAATGTGATTTTTTGATGAGGACACACACAAGAAAGAGAAGATGCAAAAAAGAGAAAATAGGGGAAAATGAGGAATACCTAGATAAAGCTTTTCCTTTTTATATAAACTTCAAGTGAAGAGCGATCCAAGCAACCGAACCCAACATGAGCAAGCAAAAAGTGAAGCCTTGTGTTACAGGGTTAGTAAGGGACAGAGAAAACCATAATAAAGAAAGAAAAGAAATGGATCACCTAAAGGGTGGTCCCACCGAGCATGCCAGGAATGTTTATCTAATTTTTCATTCCTTTTTCAAGTTAATGATCTAATACTAAAGAAAACTAGATAACTCGAAATATGGAGGGTTTAAGGTACCTCAAATGTGATGTGATGGATATGGGCCCAAAGTAAGTGATGGATCCTTGCTGTAACTTGATAAATCTGTAAAACTTAGAGGAAATTGATTAGATAGTATATGCGAGGGTTTCTCGAACAAAGTCGGCTCCAATAAGTTTTACCTTCCTTTCGTGGATGTCAACCCTTGTTTGTTTAGAAAGAGCAAGGTAAAGGATGGAACAGAAGATAACATGTAGAAACAGAAGTATTGTTGAATCTGAGAAATGACTGAGATTGATCTAAAAGTTGATTTGATTGAAATAACTGCAAATTAAATGTTACCTGATCTGGGTCGGCGGCGAGCCATACTATGCAAAGGTAGGTCGACAACAACCTAGGAGGGTAGATCTGAATGCAAGCTAGAAGGTGATAGAAGCCTGTAGATGTTATGAGTGACCTGCAGAAGGGAGACTGAGGCAGAAAATGTAGAGAAAAGGACAGAAAATAGTGATTTGGCTGGGATGTTTGATAAAGAGGACCCTGGTCAACGGAGACCAAGGTGGGTCAATGGCGACTGTATCAAAGTAAGACAAGGCCGAGGATGAATGGATGGAGAAGACTACCTGCAAGCAAAGGAGTTGTAACATAAGGCTACCGAGGGAGCTCTGAGTGTTGTTGAAACCGGTCTGAACCTGGAAAATGTTAGACATGAGAAAAGCAACAATAATATGATAACAACAAAGTAAGATAATACAAAATGATGATAATCTCACACAAGATTATCATGAGTGATGCAAGTGAAGTTGAAAGGAGATCCAAGAGGTCTGTAGTTGTTGCAGGGATGATCAAGCACGAGAGAGGGTTCGTGGGTCGCAAGAAAGCTCGGATGTTCTCGTGCATCTGGTCATTATGGAAAGAAAATACTTAGTTTTATAAGGTTGACGACGACTGGGTTGGGTCGTCGCCGACTATAGGGAAAGTTTCCCCAACGGGGTTGATTTTGTGATTTAGGTCAGGATTTTTGGTTTTGATGAATGGGAAAAGTTGTTTTAAAGCATGTAGGTGGGATTAGGTTGTTTAGGGATGTGTCATGGGTAGTTAGGGGATAAGAATGGGTAGAAAAAGCATAGGGATTTATATTTAGGATAAAAGTGTCCTAAATACAGGGTTTGTTAGGGCATATGGATAGATATTAACTGATTAATTAATTAATTAATGTGGCTTAATTAATTAATGGGAATTGGATGGGCATTAAGGGTGATAGGATAATTAAGTGGGCATTTTAAATTAAATAAAAAGGGGGTGAATTAAATTAAGGGGGGCCTAGGTAAAGACCAAGGTGAAATATGTGCACGCAGGTAGACAAGGGTATAGATATTGAATTTAGGTGTTTACACCTTTCAGTAAAACCCTACTTAAAAGCATGTCTAGATGGATGGATAGAAGAATCGAAATGTTCAAATAATGGTCAGGAACAACTCAGAATTAGACTCAACAGGATTTTTCACTAGAAATGTGTCTAGAATAGTTTCGGTAAGGGAATAGTTTTAGTTGTTAGTTCTACGCCTATTCTGCCAATTTGTCATGCATTGAATGTGCATGCACAAAAAATGACTTGCACTCTTCCTTGGCTCTTCTTTGCAAAAGCATGTCTTTGATCTATGTAACAATGTGTGAAACTCCATATATGGCTTCTCCCTTATAAACCCTACTCACGCACTCCACTAAACGTGAAAGAAAACACCTAGACTAGGACCGAACTATCTTCCAGTGAATTTCAAAGGAAGCATTGCACTAAATATCTTATGTGAATCAGGGTTTATGTAGTTCTATACAATTATATTTCCCATGTGATTGAGAACAATGTCCTTCACTCTCCCTATATGCTCTATCAATGAAACAATATGATCCATCTCTTGGCACAAGACACTTGGTAACGGCAACTTCAAATAAGAATAGACTTCATATTTGGCAGGGGGCTCCACGACTGTTGAAGTGTATTTCAGAGTGTCTAAAGATATGTATAACTCAATAAATAATGATCTCCAAATGTTCCTTCTTGATTGATTATTTTTTTCTTAAGTATAAATGACCTTTAGGGTTTTCTTCACATAGGCATTTCTAGGATAAATGCCTATATAAGTCGACCCTAGAATTCCAACATAAATTGACCTCAAAAAGTACCCAAATGGCAAAATGACCTTTAGGCAAAGGATAGTATCCGTGATCCCCAATATTGTCCTGAAAAAACTATCGACGTTCACAAATCCTCAAACAATATCGGTGAGCACCAATATTGTCTTCAAACAGTATCAACAATCGTCGATCTTGTCCTTCTACGAAAAAGGATGGAAATGCTCTTAATGGAGACATGTGAGTTAACATAGGTGTGTTGAGTGTCCTACGCAGACTAGAAATGATCATGAGAATATTTAAAGGCAAATCGATGAGAATAAAAGTGTTGTAGCATCGACTGAACATGTAAAAATGATGCCAAAAGGAGCTTAAAGGGTGTCAAAATGGATGTTGCCCAATTCCTTGTACCAAAATAAGGAATTATTAGTGTGTTTCTTGTCTTATGTACCTCATATGTGATTGGCATTCCTCAAATGTTTGTTGTGTGACTGATTATGAATGACATGTTTTATGTCATGCTTAGTTCCATCAAGTATTTGCAATGTCCTATGGTGCCTTCATTCGCATCATGTCAAACTATGTTTTACGAATTTGCGAACATTGCCATAATTCATGGCTTTCATCTATCAAGCACAATGACCCTTTACTTGTGCCTCACGTTGATACATATTCCCTTGATTAATACTACATTGTTTATAGATGCCCATGTACAAGCATATCACCTATTGTGTTGCATTGTGTGTATTTGCCCACAAGGAGGTGACATATTTATATGTCTACATTACTTGCATCTTGTGCCCCATAAAGAGCATGATATTCTTGTACTTCCATGTATTATACATTGCCCATACAGGCAAAACTTGTTCCATGATTACATTGACTATGTATGCCTTCTTGGGGCATATTTCCTTTTGTGCTTAAATTGACTATATATTGCCCTCGAATGGGTACAATATTTTTGTGCTTAAATTGACTATATATTGCCCTCGAATGGGTACAATATTTTTGTGCTTTCTTTGATTATACCTTGCCCGCATTGGGGGTAACTCGTTCCTTTCATTACACTGATTACAATGTACCACATGGGGCATTCCACATTTGGAACATTAATATTTTTTCCTCTCCCATATGAGGCACAACCCTCCTATATTTTTAATTGTCTATATTTCGTCCACAAGGGAATACTATACTTGTGCTTATATAGATTATACATTTATTCTTAAATAAATTATAATCAAGCCCGCATGGGACATATTATAATTGTGACTACATATATTATATCTCAAGACCACATGGAATGTTTTACTATTATAAGTTTATGTTGTTTATACTAAGGCCCACATGGCACAACTTGCTTATTACATACATGCTTTCACAATAATATCTATATTTTACCTCAATATTTTTATCTTAATATCTTAGACATGGTGCACATAATCCCTTTTTTGAGATATGTGATCCATAAATTTATCTCATACCTCGACAGACAGGTATATATTGCAATTGTTTTATCTCTAGGAATCTATGACATTCCCTTACTTCCTTATAGGGAATCAATCACATGGTGGTTTATCCAAGAAGTACATGGCATACCCCTCGCCATTCCCCTCCCCCCCACTCCTTGATATCACCCTATATCACAGATTCATATTTGGGACAAATTTTGAGAATCTAAATTTACATGAACATCTTCACAATTTTCAACACTATCATGTGTATTCGTTCATATCCTCTTTTTCTTGGATTTGAACCATTTCTTGATTATTGATTTATAAACACAAATTCGCTTGCACAAGTTTCTGGGTGTTAGCAAAAGCACAAGGTTCCATATCTCACATGAGTGTGGATGTTAGTCCCAAAAGTTTTCCATCTCTCCATTATTGAGATAAGGTGATCTCTCTCCTTCTAATTTTCAACTCTTTATCATTCCCGTATTGACTTCAAGATCTCTTAACATGTGGCAATGCAACTATAACTTCTCTTCATACACTTGATTGGTTTTGCTTTGATATGCATACACGCACGCACTCACACATCAAAGTGGGCATCATGTAAACACCTAATTTTAGTAAGTGGCTTATTAATTGCCATGGTGCTAGTGTATGTGTACTTTTCAACATGTTTCTTATGTTTATTCAAATTTTAACACTACCTTTGCTCGTCTATTCACTATTCCTCATTATCTATCCCTCTTGCCTCACCTTTCTTCATGTTTTTTCTTTGCTCCATGGTTTTGCCTTCCATTTCTTTATGTTTTTTCTCTCCTCCGTGGTTTTCTCTATCCCCGTGCTTCCCTTCTTTTTTGGACATGTTTCCAAAACCATAGCAAAACAGGTCTAACCTACCAAAACTGTAATAGCATAATTTTATTGTGGTTACTTTTGACCCTCTATTTTTTATAAGTGCCTCCAATTTTGTGGTCCTTACATCAACTTTTTCATTTTTTATAACAGTGTGCACATCAATAAAGTATTATTTTGAATTCAAGACTATAAATTCATATAGCTGTATTTAAGGCAATGAAGTACATGGGAATAAGGAATTAAAAAAATGTACAAACAAAGATTTCATTTATTAGAGATGCATCCTCGTGTCAAAAGTAGAATAAAGCATTTACAGTAGCATTTAAGAAAAAATTCCATTGATTAGAGCATATTGAAATAATATGGGTTGAGCCACTTGCATTACACTAGATTAATTGTTAAATTGTATTTATACTTGGTGTGTTAATTTCCAAAGTATTCAAAATTCAAGGGCCCTAATTATGTTGCAAGGCTAACTCATACCCTCATTAACTCCCTCTAATTTTTATAGTTATGCTGGGCATTGCAAGGTTGTTGGGGTCCTAAAGATAGATAGGTGTTTCCTATTAACACCAAATTTTGCAAAAGCGAGTGTTGATGTGTTCGCTTTCAAACCAGGCTGGTTGTAGAGGTTTTTTACTAACCAGTTTGTTTCTAGTTGTGCTCACACTCACAAAGGAGGTTAGGCTTGAATTTATGGAGATTGTTTGTTTAATAAGACTCCTTATTGTTATTTACTATATAAACATGAATAGAAAGAGGCATTATACAGTGCATGTGTCGTGTGTGCAATGAATTTGCTTGGTCAACTGTGGTGATGGCATGTTGAAGGAGATCCTAGCTTGAGAGTATATCACTTCTATAGTTAGATTTTCAGATCACAAAAGTTGATGACCAAGTTCATCAAATTAGTTTCACAATTTCTGACAGTTTCCAAAATTGTATTATGACAGTTTTTGTTGTGCCACAAAAGGATTGCTATGGCTTTTGTGCAAGGTTTTGCATTTCACCTTTTTTCTGGCTCTGTTCCACCCCATTGTACGACCTTTTTCCTATAAGTCTCTAAAGACCGTGTCCAAACTTATAACAGAACTTATATCACTTAAAAGCCATGCTTCTCTTTAGCTTTTCAATTATTTATTGTTTTCCCATGCTATAGAATATTCCAAATATACTATTTTTGTTATTAGGTTTGAATATCTGTGGTATATCTAAATTATGCAACATGTGGTTAGTTTAGAGTATATATTAAGGCAATGCCACCTTCCGCATTCTACAAAAGGTGAACACTACTTGGTGTCGAGTGTCTTATCACCCTTTGGAAGCCAAGTTTGAGTGATCAACTTCTGATGTTCTTTGTTTCGGGGCTTTAACACAAGTCCATCTTTTTTCCATTCCTTGGCCTAGAACATGCATCTACATATACCATCCTAGGCACAGTACGTGACAATTTGCATGCCAAAGAATGACATTATTTTTTTCACTTATTGAAGCTTAAAAAATCGTTGGATCCATTTGAAATGGAAGGCAATGACACCAACATTGATAACAATTATTTTATATATTTACACAGCTTCAATTTCACAAATAAGACGAGAAAAGCAGGGCATAAACACAAGCAAGCAGAATATCTTCAACAGTCATTGCTATACTATCCAATCCGAGTCAAACTAATAAACTAAGTTTATATTGTTTTAACATGAGAATATCACAACAGTGGAATCCGTCTGCAATTTATTTATTTTTTGAAAAGAGTCTTTTAAGTCTAAGCAAAGTCTTTTGGCATTCACTAGCGTTTATTGGCCAGAAAGAAGCAGCTTCTATGTTTAATTAGGCATTATGAGCATTGAAGTCCAAAATATTTTCAATATACGAACATGAATGGACAGAGAGAACCCAGCAAAATGATACTCTGATATGTGAAACGGATGTTGGATAAGAAAGAACATCAGCGAGCAGCAATAATTTTCTTTCAACAAGGATGACAGATTAAACATTGCCGTCAATTCTATGTCCAGCTCTTGAGTCTATATCAATATCAGCAAACATTAAAATTTAAAATCATCGACAGAAAAGCTAAAGTATAGTGGCAAAAAAAGGTACTTTTTGACAGAAACAATAAGGGCAAAAGCACAGAGTGACTGCATATAATCATTGTTGTCGTGTTCATTATAAAATCCTTAACTTTCACACTTCTATCACAGTTCAATTTTAAATCATCAACAATCCAGTAAATACAGGCCATACTTCTTTCCAAAAATGTTGCAGTTTGAATACTGGTATTTATGGTACATATTACAACAAACAGAAGCCAATAATGAGACAACCAGCTGCAAAATGAGAGCATTAACTTCGATGATGTATGGAGTCTATGGACACTCAAAAAGCAGAATGTCCAAAAATGATAAGACTATAAATTATATCTGAATTCCACGTGATAATAGGATATTCACCATGCAGCTAGAAATTTTGTAGGCCATAAGCAGATTATTGCATATAAACATACATTAGAACTAAAAATGGGCTTCACAGTGGAAAAATGAAAGAATCTGAGCCATTTAATTGCACTTGTAGTATTTCCTAAGATCTTCAATGCCTCTCTTTGGCACAGTTTTCTTGGACATACAAGGAAAACAGGCCTATACATACACCAGTAAATACACCGGAAGGAATGATTAGGAAAACCTCAATTCCAGGACTTCTCAAGTTGATCAAGCATTTCAGAGGCAGATGAATGAATAGCTTCGGGAAGAATCTCTAAAAGGAAGCTATCATTGGGAGCTTTCTGAGTAAAGTTCCAACAGAATGGATGGGGATGCATCATTTTCACCAATACATACAGCTAATAAACAGAACTAAAGAGCTCCCCAACAATGGCGTTAATTTAAATAAATGAACAATATGAAACCTGTCCTTAACTTATTGGGATCTTGTATTCTGGCGCAGTGTTACTCCATGCAGAAACTTGGTGAACCCGTGGAAGCTTAGTTTCCTGTCTGTGCTTCTGATCCAATCATGCAGAACTGAATGTGCAGTCGATGCAAGGTTCATCTCCTACAGAGGTTAAAAGAGCAAGATAATGAATTATTTCTATCAAGCAGCCATCAAATCTGTTACTGCAAAAATTACAGGTTACCAGCATTACCCGAGCTAATTCTTCAACAGTGATGACTCTATTCCCCTCTTGTTCAAAATACTCAAATGCAGAGCTTGCGATTTGCTCCCACCCATCTAAAGCTTCTAATTGATATACACTGATTGTGGCAGCACAGAATTCGTCAAAGTCCATCTTTCTCGAAGCAAGATGTTCCATCTAGATTATTAGCCAAAAAATTAGGATCCCCATGTTAATCATGGCCAAAAACCATAAAAAAAGAAAGACAATTCTAGAATATTAAGTGATTGGGTTCAACATGTTTTCAAGATGCTAAAGAAGAAGCTGAAAACAGTGGCAAATGTAACTGCCCAAAATGTGTAAAACATTATAGATGTAATGATTATCAGGATATCAGCTGCCAAGATACCTGATTTTATTAGAACAAACCAACAGCTGCGTCTCCATGCGAAGTAAAATAAAATAACAACTTCTAAACCCAAACCATTGCTTTACAATTAAAGAAAAGTGACACTAAGTGACATCCTGCCACTTATAAACACAGAAGTTTAAAAGGCACAAGAAATGTGACAAATAAACAACTTTGTACGTAAAACAAAAATGCAAAACAGATGAAAATCCCATTTTCCATGGGCTCATTGCCTTTATTTTCAGCTATTGGACATGAAACTAGACAACTAAAACATCAATTCTAATTAGAACATTAGTGGAATCAGACACCCTCAATTGCCCAGATCTTGAATGAATAAATACTTCATAAATGTGGAGCTAACTTTTCTTGAGCATAAGTACTTTGAATAAATAGACAATAAATTTCCCATTTCCTGCATCTTTAAATGGGCATTCACATGCATGTATGAGCATAAAACAAATATATGTCCATCAATATCCTTTGTTTCTAATCATCTTACAATCACAAGAATACAAACTAAATGTCTGTCACCAGATATCTAGTAGAGACACATCAGATATGATGGATGTATATTTTTATTGGTATATAGCCAGGATATATTTTAGTATCAAGATACAGCATGGTTATATTTTTGTATATACATTTTGATTTCTTGTATAATCATTCCTACAGTAAAGATTGCAATATTTTGATGGTAGACATTAAGAACCCCGGCTATTAATTGCACCTCCTCTTAGTAGCATGGAACATCTCCCTTATTTCTTCCCTGTCATACGGTTTTACCATATGGAGATTGATACACCTTTTTGCATTAGAGGATAGAACTATTATTGAGCTCGATTAATGACAACAAACTAATCTATCAGAAAAATAAATTAAATTAAATTCCCAAATGACAATTTAGAAAAATCATTTCATTATCGTCTTAATGCTACTCTTCTTACTGATTGAGGGCATTGTTCATATGATAAGTCATTTCAGTACCAATACATCAGAAAGGTCAATCGTGATTGTTTTAGAATCAATGTACTTAGTTGGCTAATCTTGCTTATAAAGCTTAAATGTGTTAAACAGTCTTTGTCCAGCTGTCAGTGCACCAGAAGGCTGCATCTAAATGTGAGCTAGTTGTGTTAATGGATGACGATACTGTGGTACTTATGCAACATCTTCATCCTTGATAATTCTCACATATAGTCTATATTTCATAATCAGAGAATTCAATGCCTTTCCATCCCCGACCAAGGCAAACTCTTTCTCTAATGTTGTATTGAGTTTGTTGTTCTTAGCTGTAATTTCCCTGAAAAGGCTGTCAAAGATTGCTTTCCCACATGCATTTGCATAATGTCAAGATAGTGAAAAACTTTTGTTGTGTGCCTATACTTGTGAAGAAAGAGTGAAAACCTGTGTTGCCATCCAAATAATACATAATAATGCAGGTACTTGCATTCAGAAGGAGATCATCATTGATTTGGCAAAACAAGAACAAACTTCAAGCAAGGAACATTAAGGATACTCAGATATGGGGAAAAGGATCAAGAATTTGAAGATTTGAAAGTTGTGTCTATTTTAAGCAAATCAAAGATCGAATCAGCTATACACAAATCTGAGTACAATTCAGTTTCATCTTGTACATGGAGGGTCAAACACTTCAAAGGAAAGGGGCATGTTATGTACTTATACCCATAATATTATGAGTACAATGTAAGGTTATTAAGTGATGGTATATGTTGTATGTTCCCTTAGTACAGTGAGCCTACCGAGTATATCTGTAAGATTTGACTTTGATTTTGATTTGGATTTTGGGCAGGTGACGCTCAGGGACAACACATGCACCAGCTTATATCCACCTCCGAGTTCGAGACCCAGCTGTTCAGGATTTACCCGAAACCTGCACTACCACCACGGTCGCATTTCGGCTACTTGCGATCCCACTGTCCAGGGAATGCTCTAACGTATGAAGCAACACAAGGGCATCACCCCACTACACTTTACACATACACCCGGTAACACCTATAGTTCCATCACCTCTGCGTACCCGACAAGAGGGTTCGCCATAGCCGACTGGGCGTTGGCTCATTGGTGGTTAGGTATCCCCAAGCACCAAACTCAATCGATCAAAGCTCTGAATGCTTCTCTATCTACTCTAGTATTGTGAGCTTCTCCATTCTGTTATTTTGTTATCTTTCCATTCTATGCAATATCTGTATTAGTTTTCGTATATTTGGTTCTTTACAGCTTCAATGCCTGCTACAAGCACATATAGTGTATTTATGCAATATCAATCATCTTCTTTGCCCAGATAGTGTATTTATGCAATATCAATCATCTTCTTCGCCAAGCAAATGGCCTAGGTTGCCACTAAAGGCTTTTACAATTATTCACATTCTTACCATCCTTGCACATGCCTTTCATTAGAAGAGTGACACACCAAACAGTCTATCCATAATAGTTCTAGGAGACGTTCATCCCAAAATTTGCATTGGAATTTTGGATCCATTCCAATCTCCACGATATATACATGGCCACCAGTGCATTGGCACTTAGATCCATCAGCTGATACAATAGATGGATGCTAAAAAATAACCTTCTCATGACCCTGTAAGAGATGCATTAAAAGTATCCTCTTTGCTGGTCTCAACATGTGCAATCTTTGCAATATAAAATTCAAATTTTCATTCGTGAAAACAAGTTTTGTTCTAAAACCCTATTTGTTTGTAGTTTCATGTTATTTTGCAGTTTTACCTAAATCACTAATCATTTCAACCGCCTCTTGAAATCATGTGGGGTTGCCCCTAAGGCTTTTTACCGTTTCCAGCTTGCAAGCTGCCCAGAAACTCTGTCCTTGTCCAAAATCAATAATGCCAGATTCTTTGATAGGTGTCACTTTTTCAAATTATTACATTAATATCATACTCATGACCTCCTAACCCACTGTGCAGAAAAGGTCAGCCAAGTTAATATATATATATATATATATCTTGCATTCAATCTGCTTGTGACCCCCATCTAAAAAGTCCTGCAGCAAGTTACTCGAGTACACGCTTTAGATTTATTCTGCTTGTTCATGGTACCTTGATAGTGCACATTCTTTGACTTTTGCTCTCCATGATTAATTCATGCTGGAGCGGCTCCTAAGACTTCATCCTTCAAATGTTTGTTGTTAGAATGATCAATTCTAACACAAATAATATAATCGTATTGAGGTAATAAATCTCAATACAATGAATTTGATTGTCCTGTTAAGACATTGTTACCAGGTTCGGAAATCTGGCTCCGTTTGGAAGGGCAAAAAAATCCAGAAATCCGGAGTTCCTGAAAGCGTTTGGAAAATAACAGTTCAGTGTATATATGCATGAATTGTAATACATTAATATATATAGACACACACACATATATAATAAAATAAACTAGCAATTGCACATGCGTTGCGAAGTAAGCCAAAAGGGATGTCAAATGTAAAGCTAGTTTGGAAATTCATTTCCACGTGATAGTTGGAAGATCTTCAAAAAGGGATGTGAAGGAAAACAAGAAATATCTAACCATAATTGAGACAAAACACATGAGCATATATAAATTTACATAAATGATATCAAATGTGTAATTCAATCCTAAATGACAGACCTAACACAAGCACAATATAATATGATTATTGTAGACAAAACACATACAAAATGACAAAGGTTGGTGCAAAGAAACATCACCTTTTCCTTTTTCCTTTTCTCCACCTCCCCCAACTTATCATCCCAAACATGCACAAGCTTCCTGAAAACAGTCCAAGGTCATGACACCTTCACAATTCATGAAACAAGACTTGGACAAACATGACATCAGTACATGGACACTCTATCTGATTTTATGAAGTCAACGGCATGGTTTGGATCTACAGACACTAGTTTTTTTAAGAAACGGGGAATAAAACTTGGCTCCTCAATTATCGCTGCGGGTCTGACATGGTGTACCTTATTACAGTGCCAACTTATGTTTACAGATTGCTTCACATGGCATTACCAATAATCTCTAGAAGAACATTGCCCTCTTCTGAAATGATGGAACCAATTAGCATCTCTCATAACAATTTGTCTTGCAACAATCTTGGAGATAAACTTGGTTGCAGTGTGGCAGTCAACACATACTCGAAAGATTTTGACAATCCAAACGCAATTTCCAACTTCTCACAATGGTGCCAGAGGAATAATTTGTTTTCCTCCTTGCCCACGTCACTCATTGCATGTTTTCAATCCAGAAAATAGCCTGCTGGCTCCATATCCCAAGACAACTTCTCCAACTTTACATGGATCTTGTGTGTCTATGTATGTGATCTGTCTCTAACACAAAAAGCATGAATCATTTTATGGCCTTTAGGCTTTAATGAGTTTAATCCAACTACATCTAGGCATCTTTTTAATTCCTCTATCCTTCATCGATCTCCTTATCGTTCAAACCTCACCCTACCTGCACACTTCTGCATGGATGGTTTATAGAACTTTAATTGGCGGTATTTTGAGGATCCGGCTAAAAAAGGAGTTGTAAATACTTGTAACCTCGTATTCTTGTGCACTCTGCAGATACCAAAAAAACACATCTACACAACCACCATAAGGTTTAATTGGCACATTGATGATAAAGTTTCCATTTTGTGCATATCCTGCAATCATTCCATTTCATGAGACCACATCTCTTTGAGCCATTTTGTTGAACGGTTGACACTGCTCAAACACATAAAGAGTATGTGCATGAAGTCATGTCACTTATGTCTTGCTCCCCATTTTCCGGAAGATGGTACCAAAAAGCAAAGCACAGACAAAAGTGAAGAAGAATCCAATAACATTGTATTGAGGATTTCTCCAATATGACAAGTGTTGTTTCCATAGACAAGCTACTGTTTGGATAGAAAAAGGCAGTGAAAATTGCAGCTTGAAATGTAAATCTTGTGATCCCAGGGTGGGTGTGAGAATTTCCTTTATAAAAGCTTGATTTTTCCTATTCAAATAATTTGGATTCACATGTAATATCATTATGTTTTGTTTGTGACAGATACCCTGTTTTGTTTAGTTCAATTGACAACATTAAGACTGTTATTCATAATTGAGATTGTCTTTAGTGGTATAGGGATGAACTTCGATAATTTTTTGCAAAATCTATTCCCAAATGAATTTCTGCACCCACAGAGCTTGCTTCAATCACGTGGCAGGCTTGAATCCTGGTGTGATTATGGGAACTCCTTTAGTTGATTATAAGCATTCGATTAGAGTTTGAGAATAGCTACAATGGGATCCCACATATATCAGCTGCCCTATATATAATTGATTGAATTATAAATTAGTAACAAAACATATTTCAGCTGCCCTACATATTTCAGTGTATCCTGCAATCATTGCAGCCCATGAGACCACGTTTCTTTCAGGAATTTCATCAAACAATTCACATGCCTTGTGCATGCTTCCACATTTTGCATACTATTTACCAGGGCACTTGCAACAACATGTGACAAAAGTCCCTTCTCCATTATGCTTTGTTGCCCTCTTTCAAAGCTCCTATTTGAGCATAGGATGGCAGTATGCTAGGAAAGGTTAACCCCACTCATCCACCCCCATTCTACAGCTGCCCATGAGATGCACAAAACACAAAGGCATACACAAATCCTCAACCCCTCGAGCTCACACGTTTTATAAAATTCTCCACCTCCCCAGGACTTGAACCCTCAACCTCGAGCCGCTTGCCATTACAGTGATGTGTCCCGACCTCTTGTGCCCCCATGGCAACGAGAATCCTTAGCACTTTTTCGATACCCTTGTGGAGATTCTTTTTGTCGTGGGAACTTAGAGTATAGCTCACATGTTCAAGAAATTGCACGGTGCTGGAGCCCTTGTCCCTGGCCAAGGAAAAAAACAAGCAATTCTGGAGAATCTGGACATTTTTTCCTTCATATCTAGAGCCACTATCCACAACACGTGAGAAAAAAACAAGCCCGGGTGCAACAAAGGGATCTGCATTATGGCACCATAATCAGACAAGTCAACAACATGACACGTGGCTGTCATGATTGGCCCCTTGTAGCTCTTTCCTTCCATAGCGTCTAGTGCTTCAGGACCCCACACCATTTGGACTGAATGGAGATGAAGATTGCACCCTATGTTTAGGTTTTTAAGTCTGCTTTTTTTAACAAAGTGGGGCTGATGAGGACGCCAAATGAAACCACGGAGAATTTGAATTCGACAAAAATGTTTTGCGGTGCTTCAGGGAAATAGCCCCATGCCATTTGGACTGAATGGAGATGAAGATCGCCCCCTATGTTTGAGTTCTCAAGCCCGCCTTTTTTTATAGAGAGGGGTTGCAGAGCACCCTGAATGAAACCACAGTGACTATGGATTCGACAAAAATGTTTTGTGATGTGTTCGCTGTTAGGATTACGACCTCAACGATCTTTTTGTTGCAGCGGTGTTTGTCACCGCCATTTTTGTCATGGATGGCTGCCACAGCTCTGCATCCCACGAGAATTAGGGCATCATGATTCACTGCATCCGACAGCTGCCACAAACATCTAAACTATCAGAAAAGTTGTCAAATGAGACTTGCCAGAAGGGCTTGACATTTTCCAGTACAAACTCCCAGAATAAAAGACACCTAGCACTTAATAAATAACTAGCAATTGCACACGACTTGCAACTTACACCGGTGAGGACAATGTTATTAAGTTAGTTTGTTGTGGGTGTAATTTGTGGTAAAATACATTCTATGATCTATGATAGAAGTTTGAGCGAAGAACATAAGTTGCATTCTGCTAAACAGTTCACATGCCTTTATGTAAGGTTCCACATTATGCATACATGTCTACCAAAACATTTGCAACTACATCTAACAAAATTCCTCTATATTTTATGTTTCGATTGTTGTCCATACCTTGTTCAAGAGCTCTTATGTTGGCACAGGCTGGGAGTACGGTGGCAAATTTAAACTAATCGGGTACTTTCTTCAATTTCCATCCTGTACACATTATGATCGACAAGGTCGACGGTTTGATCTTCGGCACCATCTTTGAGCACCCACACAAAAAACAACAGAACCACACAGAATGCTCGAAAATTCCTACAACATTCGTTGCATTAAGAGGATCGAATATCAAGCCAAAGACAATGCGTGTAAATTTAAAACTGGATTTGATTCTTCTATCCAACGGCTTGCACAAGACCCTACGGTTCGATTTCGTCCTGTGCGTTGTCATATCCACCTTTGCCAAACACAAGCACGATAACATCTAGGTGGCCGAGCACTCTTTGGGCGTCACCTTTGCGATGATTGCAGGCCGGAAAATGTGCAAAGCTGAGGGTTTACTCTTGGAAAGCCATTTGTTTAATCCTTCGTTCGCCCCCGCTCCGTTGGAAAGAATAAAAAATGAAAAATTAAAATTGGGGGTTCATGTCGCACACAGCTTCATGACGGCCAAGTTGGCCATCACCGTTAGAGGAAGAGCGTGCGACAGCTTCGTAGGTCTAGTTAACTGGATGCCTAACCTGTATGTGAATCCGTCGAATGACATATGTTCGGGATATGTTGGGTATTTTGAAAACAGGGAGAATGCAAAGAATGGGCGTGGGCGTGGGCAAGATCACCACCATTGTTGCTCATCATTCCATTAACGAGTCAATCATGTCCGTGTTTGGAAAGGAAACGAAGGCTTTGCATCCAATTCCGTCGACGAGACAACGGTAAGTTTGAGTTCTTCACCTGATTTTAAGAGGGCTCTCGTGGACTTCATCAATGGTGGTCGTCAGACCTCCAATTTCGGTGTACACAATTCACCATTCCTGCCTCTAAATCGTGACTGATTTATCGATGAATATATAGGATGGTAAATATCTAGGACTGTAGAAAAATATCTAAAATCCGGTAACCTATAAAGTTAAGGCTGCAAACATTGGAGCTGTCGGAATTTGACACTTTCCAACAAGGGCATCTTTAAAGGTGAACGCCTACCGACGAATAATAATAATGTTCTGCAATATTAATATATTTATTATGCAATATACAATATAATAAAATTGTTAAAAAATTAAAAGATTGTGTAAATTAATAATTAAATAATAACATTTAGTTATTAACATAAATAACTAAATACTATTTTTAGTTATTAATCATTAACATTATTAAAAAAAGTTCTGAATAAAAAATAAAAAACATTTTTTACGTAAATGAATTAAAAATTAACATTCTTATTAAAAATAACAAATAATTTTATTTTACATAAGTTAATAACTAAATAATAATATATAGTTATTAACGTTAATAACTAAACACTCATATTTAGTTATTAAAGTTAATAACTAAATATTAATAGTATTATTTAGTTATTAACATTAAGAACTAAATACTAATATTTAGTTATTAAATTTATGTTAATATATACTAAACTATTGTAAATAAATGACTAAATTAAATTAAATCGTTATTCATATAATTAAAATTAAAACTAAATTTATCTAAAATTTTAAACTTAAAACAAATATATGTATAAATTTATAAGTTTGCAACTTACCTCTCCCCTTTCCCATCAAGCTCCTCGTCACATCACCGCCAACCACCACTTATGTCAAGAACCTTCAATCACCTTTGCCGCACACGGTCACCTTCACAATAAACTTCCTATCACACATTCGGGTCAAGATTCCAACTTTCAAGGTTAGGAGTCGATGCGAAATGGGATTACAGGGTCAGAAGCAACTGAACACTCCTACATAGCAGAGAGCCGAACGATTACGTGTGAATAGGGTTAGGGCTTTTAACATTAATACATTTGAATTTTAGGGTTTTTCTTTTTAGTTATTTTTAAATTACAAAAGGCAAACCAAACCTAATTTATCCGCACACCACAAAATATTCAAGTTTGACTGGATATAGTCCAGATCCGACCAAACCTGGGAACTATGGTCAAGCCTAAATAACACCATAATGCCATGGCATATCCTTGTGTCGATCTTTTTAATGTCCGATGCTTGATGTTCACTCATTTGCAACTATGGTGTTATGCCTACATGCCCATGGCCAATTCCAACCTTGAATTCTTTTAAGTATCCTATAACATCTACTGCACACCATAACTATGGTGGCCTATTGTCGTGCCCCTACCACCTAGCCCAACCTTAAATGCCTAGAAGTACACCTTTAATGACTGCTCTACCTCATATAGGACTATTCATCACCAATTGTTCTACCATTCAATCCCTCCAAACAATTATGTCGATGGACGATCCACCAACAATGACCTGACAAGTACCACTTTTCTCAAGTGCCTCTTAAATATGTCATTTCTCTAACATGCCTTAGGTGTCATTTCTTAAAACCTTAGGTGCCATTTCTCACACAGGGTCCCTATCCACTATCAAATGCCTGTACCTTTTGTTGTCGTGAAAATGTGCAACAGGGAAATTGGAAGTTTCCAAGCACAACAACTATACCCCTATGGCAAATTTTTCATCCCTAGGCACCCCAAGTCAAATCCATCAGTTTGATCACCTCCTATTTGATGTCAAATTTGTCCCCTAGGTGATTTAGTAAAGTGCACTCATTCCACCTAGGTGATTTTAGAGAGTTCTAAAAAGACACTATCTTCTGGCAGTATAGGGAAGGGCTATCACTAGCCTTCCCAAGACTGGATTCAACCGCCTGGAGCGGAACGGAAGGGAAAAATTCAACACGAAGGTGAACGGAATACCTTAAAACATAATGGAAATGATTCTTGAAGGTTTGGGGAAGTTTTGCAAGACTTAGAGCAGTATGAGTAAAAAACAAGGTTCACAAGCCTAGGCGGTACACAGTCCTAAAACAGCTATTGAGCTTCAAAAGAAGAATTCGAGAGCTCCGGATGGATTTAGAAGTAAAACAAAACATCATCGGAAAGAGGATTCTAATACCTACATGATGGTAAAATAATATTTTTCACACACCTTGGCGCATATGATTGACAGGCAGTTATTCTCAGGTACAAATGCAATACCAAATCAAAAATCCGATTTTTCAAGGATCATATGGCCGAATCAAGACATGAAACCCCCATTAATTGGATTCAAAATGCCATTTCCAGTCAGGATCATATAAAATTTCACCAAGAAATTCCACCGGGAGCTCAAGTTATCTTCGTTCTAAGTTACCCTCTCAAACGCAATTTAGGACTTGGTCATTTTTTCGAGAGGACACATGTCAGCACCAGGAGCCTGGCGAGATTTCATGTCCTCGACGTCCCTAAGGTCAGGTACATCAAACCTTGGAAAATGTGCCCAGCCCCCATGTGACCTCTGGGGCCCTCATATGACCTCCAGACTTGACAGATCAGCCCCTAGGTGCTTATTTGGAGCATGCATTCCCTGTCGTCGGATCGGGCACCACGTGTCAGCTCCAGGACCACCGTGGAATTTGATGTCCCTTGTGCACCTAAGGTGGGGGACATAAGACCTTGAAAAATGTGCCCAACCCCTATGGGGAGTCATTCTGGACACCCACATGACCGAGTTTTAGCCCCCAGGTGCATTTTTGGAGCATCCATTCCCTGCCGTTAAATCGGGCGCCACGTGTCACCTCCAGGACCACCGTGGAATTTGATGTGCCTTGTGCACCTGAGGTGGGGGGCATCAGACCTTGAAAAATGCGCCCAACCCTATGGGGAGTCATTTGGACACCCACGTGACCGAGTTTCAACCCCCAAGTGCATTTTTGGAGCATCCATTCCCTGTCGTTGGATCGAGCGCCACGTGTCACCTCCAGGACCACCGTGGAAACTGATGTCCCTTATGTACCTGAGGTGGGGGACATCAGACATGGAAAAATGCGCCCAGCCACCATAGGAAGTCATTTGGACACTCATGTGACCAATTTTCTGCCCCAAGTGCTTTAAAGCAGCTTTTTCCACCTTTATCCTCTGCCGTCGGATCGCCGCCACGTGTCGTCCTCTTGACCACCGTGGAATTTGATGTCCCTCACGTCCCTGAGGTCAGAGACATCAAGTAATGAAAAATGCGCCCAAGCTTCTCCTTCCATGATTTCAAAAAATTCAAAAAATCTAATTGCCACTCAGTGCTTCCAGCTGCTTCCACTCTCGTGCACAAACAATCTTCATCCTTCCTCTGCAACATTCTACCATCATTACGCCATTGCAAATGCCCAGAGCTGCTCAACCCAAGAAATGAAACACATTCCCCACAGCTATGTGTAGGTCTCAGAAGGATTTTTCATCGAAACAAGAAGGAGAAACGAAGAACAAGAGGAAGAAAACAGTGAAAATCTCCATAGCCTAAAAACAAAGATCTGAATAAATATTACAAGTCGGTGCATGAAACAACAAACCGTTTGTTGTTCATTCCTTTGCCCAAGACCATAAAAAAGACACCTTCAAACTCCCCCTCATGCGACAGAGCATCCACAACAAAGAAATCTCCTTTCCGGCTCAACGAAAAACGAAGTGGGATTTCCCGTCAAACCAGTTGTCGAATTGAAGTAAGATCGCACGTGAAGCACCAGAAGAAAAAACCCACATCAAAAATAGAATTTTCTTCGCAAACGGAGGAGAAAACCAGACCTGCAATTTTGAGGTCCATTAATGGCTGCCGTACCCAGAAGCACTGCCAAGTCCGAAAATTACAACTTTAAAATCTCTTGGATTATTAAGCGGGCGGGCCCAAAATTTCAAAGGGATTATATTGGGCAAAAATCCATATCAAAAAACTTCATTCCAAGTCAATCCAACTCCTAGAGGCCAACTTTCTAAAAATAGCAGGTCTACTATATAGAAACTGTTATTTCAGGAAAGTCATTAACAAAAGAACCTGCGAAGGAGATGAAGATATCGAAGGTGCACTATAGCTGAGAATTCAACAAAACGAAAATTTTTGGCACTTAATAAAAATAGTAAGTGGGCCCTCAAGCACCTGCTAAAAATAGAAATTTGATCCAAAGAAGTGAGGAACGTAGGGAGAAAGGGGAATCAAGGTCACAACACTCAGCTAAGGATCGAGGGAGTTACTTTTTTTCACACTTACTAAAAATAGTAAGTTACACTCAAAGAGAAGTTTTGGCACAATGGGATGTACAAGGCTAATCATTCAGGGGGACATCATTGTTCGGGAGCATCCTAGCCATTTTTCACAGGGAATTCGAGATCCACCTTAGTTCATTCAACTGGGTGAGCATTCGGGAGCTAATTTGGAGGAGTTTCACAGTGTGCAAGGAGTTTGAAGATTCAAAGTTTCACGGCATTTGGAGCTTTCCATCAATGAGGATGAATGGACTTCATCGGGCAACATCTACTCTTCTTCTCTCCTCTTTCTCTCTCCTCTTCCCCCCAACTTTCTCTCACTTTCAAATGTTCTAATTCTTTGTTGGGGTTTGCACTTTTTGATATGCCTTTAAGTCACTTAAAAGTGACTTTAGAAACATAATGTAAATTAAGTCGTCTTGCTATTATAAAAAGGACTTAAATATTTAAAGTGGAATATGAACAGTCTTAAGTCATATTAAGACATATGGAGGGTCATGAGGAAGACGATAAGTCACCTCTCATTTTATAAATTGTAACGTCATTCCCATTGCAAAAGGTTGGTGATTGATCTTGTAAACTCAAGAGTATATTGCACCTTGAGAGAACAAAGGAGGTAGCCATTTTCTTTTATTCCCCCCCTTCTCAATTTCTTCTATTTCTCCACTATGTACAACTTTTGTCTAAGTAATCAATACAAGGAGTTTCTAGCTTTCTTTGACTAAGGGGTTTCATGATACTTTGTGTTCATCAAATTCTATTTGGTCTTGTTGCTATTTGCAAGGTTGTTTCTTCTCATGAATGCATGTGTTGAAGTTTCTAACTAGTGCGTGAAGGAATATGATTTTCTACCTGCAGCATTAGTTCTCTTACCTCTTTTCTCACTCCCCTTTCCCGCTCTACAGACAAAGACTTCCCTAGCAAGAGATTGTTAGCTTTGCCGCAGGGTCAGTGGAATGTCCCTATTGGATCCCCGGTCGAAAGGTCACCACAGAAATCCACCTTTTCATGTGCATGCACATACGGCAACTGCACCGATTAAGTAGAGGGACTCAGACTCCCAGAGCGTTGGCAAGAAATCCACAAGTTTGTCCACCCGACAAATTTTCTCGTCGACACCTTCCCACTTATTATAGAGTTTACCAACCTGCACACATCAGAGTGCTTTCACTAGATTCCTAATCATTATAGAGATTACTAGCCTCCACTCATCATTGAGTGCTTCCACAACAAAACACCTCATCACATGAACATTTCGTCTGATGCACCTTTTCCACATCATAACACCTCATATGAACACTTTGTCTCATGCACTTTAGGCATGGAAAATCCTCCTTGGCTCTCTGACCTTAAACCGATGAGATTTTTCCTCTCTCCATTACCTAAGACCAATACACCATTTTCCTGGCAATCTATTACATGCTTACAGGGACAAGCCATTATTTGTCCGGTAAATGTCCATTGATCCCAACTATCTATTATGTAGACAACTTGATGCTGACATACAATTTCAGCGATCTAAAGTAAGTAACAATAACGTGCAAACTTTAGATGAAGCACATTTCACCACAAAATCTATGAAACGTAGCTGTACAATTCTCCATTACCAAATGTATTCCTATTCTTACATTTTCAGTTTGAGGATACATGAAATCCATACCATTTCAACTCCTGGAGCAGAAGAAACAGCAAAATATACCTTGCTCACCACCTTGCACCATCTGTTTCCATGGTTGGCTTTCCATTACCAGTGGCAATTCATCCTTCCAGTCGTTTTTTTCGATTGTCAAATACCACCTTAGTTTCTGTTGTTGGCTCTGCTGAATTTCATTTTGCAACTTGACTCCTCTGAAGTTACCAGCTCTGAGCCTTATTCAACATCAGATATTATTCCAGAATTATCAGCAGCATTATCCCATACAAAACTATGGATGGTCTCCCACCTGACAGTGCTACCTTAGGATAGACATCTGAATCATTGGAACCATTAGCCCAATTGTTGCCTTGAGAACACAGCAGACAACTTCAACTACTCTCAAAATCATCTTTGTAGCCCCTTTTGCAGAAATCAGCACAACTTGTTTTACTTTAAAAGCCTCACAAAATCCCAGCTTTTCCATGTCTCCAATAGCTCCTATTATGACATCGACTCTAACCTTGCTGTCTTCTTTTTAAAGGTATGCACAATGTTGTGCAACTTAATCTGCAGTGTCTGATCAATCATGAGTACATTGTAAAACAAATAATTGCAAGAGATGTCATTCATAGTGTACTCACTGCAAGCCCATCCACTTGCTTTGCCATGAACATTTAAGGCCAACCACCACCAAGGATCATACATCGGGCTGTCATCTTGCCCAATATGTCTGTGCACCAAGAGCTGCAGGTATGACATAACCTTAAGTCCACGTTTTACCTTCTCCACACACAATTCTCACCTGGAGAACGCTGTCAATGTCATTTTCTCAGTGGATCTCAACCACACATCATCTCCTTCTTCCCATTTGTTGACATGATTCCATCAATCAACATTTTAATGGAAAAGGTCCACTAGTTTCCGATCAAACTGTGAGTTCATCCAGAGCATCACTGCCAGCCAGCACTCCAACAACAAAGGGCGCCAAATCCTGGTTATTGATATTTGATGAGTTTTGAGAAAGCACTCATCAAAGGAAGCCATCATCACAATTAGATTGCGACTATGAATTGACCGAAACAACAAAATACCTTTTTGTAACATTCAATGCCACATGATCCAGAAACTAGTAGTCACACCAATTACGTACACATTGTTCATGTATAGATCCAGAATTATAGGATTGTATCCCTTTCTAAAAGCTTTGAAAAAATAGATATTAGGTGTTTACCATGGAAAATACAAGAAAGGAGGAAAATCAATACAAAACAAAAGTGCAAACCTTCCGTTGTAAATCCCAACGCAACCGCAGATTAGATCTGACTGAAAGAACGGGGTTGAGTGACGCTCTTTGTTGGATCCGTTTGATTTATGAGCTATGGTTGATTTGTGGATGCTCCAAGTACTCCGAATGGAAAATAGCTAAGGCACGAGCATGAAGATGTGATCTTAACGTGATTTGAGCAACATAACAATATGAAAGATTGATTTGATTCACCAAATAGTTGCACAAAATAGCAACATGAACTCTCAAAGCTTTTGGTGGATGATTTTCAAAGGAAGGATCATTGATTTATAGTTGAGGATTGCATGATTGATTTGATTTGGAGATAACTAAACATGACTGAGCTGTTTAGTTGAGTTTCCAGATTGATTTGAGAGTTAGATTGTTGTTCTTGATTTGTAAGAGAAAGTCAAGGCTCTAAGTTGGCAAGGGGTTGCACATGTTTTTTATTTTTAATTCCATTTCTATTATTTTATTCACCCAAAAAGTGTCGTGAATAGTTGGCTTTTGGAAGGTGGATTGATTTTGGATTGTCATGACTTGAGCGATATCTTCAGTTAACTCAAATGCTGATTTGAGTCAATTTGAACACATCCTCTTGATTATAATAATGATTTTTAGCTTTATTCATGACTTTAGTCAACTTGAGTTGAGGAGGTGGATAGGATATGAGGATATTTAATTAATTTAAATATGGAAGTGGATATGTGTGGATTTAATTAATTAATTTGATATTAAATTAGCTAATAAAATTAGCTAAGGAGGTCATAGGGTGTAAATAGAGTTTAATTAAATTAACTCTAGAGAGGAATAGTGGGTTTAATAAGGTTTTGAACGATTACGATGTGTAGCGGTTATGTTGGGGTGTGTACATTAAGAAACAAAAAAAGGTCAAAGGAATGTTAGAGATTATGACAGGCCTAAAAATCTACTTCTGCAGTATTGATTGCGACTGAAGAAGATCAAGAAATGGTTGTCCAAGGAGGGCCCTGATTTTTAAAACAGCACGACTATTCATGAAATACTGGTCAATAAGATTTAGTCCAAAAAGGAAGTATCCACAGTGGCATATATTTGGATGAGGCTCTTTGTTTTACCCACAGAATTTTAGAATGAATCTTTTATTTCTGCCATCAAGAGCACAATTGTGGAGTGTAATTGTATTTCTGACCTCGCAAGGGGGCATAATCTAATAACATATGCAAGAATATGCATCAACATTCATCTAAAAAAAATAGCTCGTCCAAAAACAATTGAACATTCTCTTGCAGGGACATATATGATAACAACCAGTGAATGATGAAAACGTTCCTTTATAGTGTCATTCCAACAGGAATATGGTAGACTTGAGAAGGATTTTTCCAACTGCCCCTAAAAACCATTTTTAACTATCTAATTCAACTGGATTTGCCCAGCGGCCCCTCAAAATTATTTGTATTTCTGTCTAACTCAACCTTTACAACAACTAATTCTTGGTTAAGTGATAGTAGAAGGAGGCCCAAACTGCACATGCAGTAGACTCAACATCCAGTGCCTATACCTCCAATACAAATATAGGAAAATTTTATATTTGTTCACATGCCTTACAAACATAGCACAGAGACAACAGCAGAAACAATGCAAAATGCAGCAACTTTGAAGTTTGCATGTCCCTACTTAAATCCAAATCTTGAAGATAGAGAAAGAAATCATAAGAGAGGTTTCTGATGGAGCTCTACAAGAGTAGAGTATCAGGCACCACAGAACACACCACAACAGCATTTGAAAACTCAACACCAAATGATTCACTTCAAGGGAGTTGGGGCACATTCAAGTAGCACAAGAGATAAGAAACTCTCCTCAACTTTCAATCAAGGATCAGTTTTTCAAAATAAAGACATGTGAATTTGGAACACTTCAATGATGCAGGTTCATGACATTTTACATGAGGAAATATATTGGAGTTAGAAATGCAGAATGGTACAGATCAAAAGATAAAATATTTCAATGCTTAAACTCTGCACATATGTAATGTACAACACACTACAAGGTTGGTCCAACCAGATGAAACTACTGATGAGGAGCAAGCTTTAATAGAAAAGCATATCTGAAACTATTTCAAAGGCCTTGGGAGTGCACCAAATATCAAATATGTTCAGTTACAAGATGAAAAGCTGGAAAATACCCCTAAGGTTATAGCACAAATTAGGATTTTCGACACCCATAAAATTTTCCTGATTTTCCTGAACTGGAAGAGCTCCCTGCTCAGGACGGTCAGGGGCAAGCGCAGTCTTCGGGAAAATTGAGAAAGCAATACTTCAATGCAGCCATAAGGCACCAAGCCCGGATACTTTTCCAAATCAATTTTACCAAAACAATTGGACATCAAACATTATACTTTGGTCGTGTTGAGAATTTGAGGCATGCTGCTCTTAAATAGAAACACTTCAAGCATATAATCAGCATTCCAAAACAATCGTCACATTGGAAGCTTTGGAATATTGTCAGCCTATATCGCTCAGCATCATGGTTTATAAGATCATACCAAAATCTTTTAAACAGATTTTGATAAGATCTGATAGAAATACGTGTTGGAATTATGCTTGCAAAGGCGTTCAGTCACATAATGGTTGTTAAAACCCCAAATATGCTTTTTATGCTATACATGATCAGAGATTTTTATCATTGTAAATGGATTCGATCAGAGTGTTGCATAAATTTGGATTCAACAGGTATTTAGCTGCATATCTAGCCCACCTTTTCCAGTTAAAGTTAAAAGAACATCTGCTAAACCTTTTCATCTGCGAGAGACATAAGGCAGAGATATCCTATCTTCGCTTATGCTAGGGTCATTGAGCCAAGATTTGCAAGTTGCATATGGAAGAGATATTATTGGCTCACAATCTGCCCACTGAACCCATGACACAAATGCATCAGCACTTGTCAGATTACATGTTTTTATTTGTCAAAATTCTCCCACAAGAAGAAATTAGAATACAAGTCACTCTCAAGACTCCAATCATGGGAGATTATTCCAATATTTTAATCCTTTCTAAACTATTTTCCACTATGATTCCAATCATTTATATGAAAACATGCTTAACCATTCTCTATCTAAGTAGAATATGCACCCAAATCTTCTTGATATTTGATGGTTATTGGACGAGGAGGTTAGATATAACGAATGGATACTCAAATTAGCAAGCCTGAATTCTGGCAAGACAGTGACAAGGAACGCCTAAGGATGCTTGATATTGATCAAATTCTGCACAAACAGATTTGATGACCCCCATGCAATTTTCTTCACAATATTAACTTATTGCATGTATGGGCATCCCCATTGTCTCCACAACATGTCAATGAAGGTACACACTCTCATGAAGGGAAGACAGTCTTTAATAAAAGGAATTTAAAGAAACGAAATAGAAAATAAATTAATATAATGTAAGCAAATTATAAAAGAAATTATTACTCAACACTATAAACAAATGTCAAAACCCAAAACTGCGGAACACCAATGTATGAAGAGCAGTGTAAGTTGACAGTAGAGGGAAAAGACAATTCTTTATATCGTCAACAATGACCATGCAAAAGAAACAGATGCCTTTCACTTGAACTCCTTGTCATTTGTACCTCCAATAATCTCTAGAATAGCATGTGTACATCCTACTTCTTTGTGGGAGTATTACTGTATTTCCCATCCTGATTACAACTATTTGTACGAGTAGGTTCTGGAACAGCAGAACATCAGATTAAACTGAATGGTCTGAAATAGAACAATCAGGTGTTGACGGTCAATGTAAGAGCACTAGTGGGAAAGGAGCTGAGTCCACACACCTATATATATTTCTAAGCTGACTCGGCAGAAGGATATCATGAATTGGTCTGTTCAGTCACTCTTTAATAGATAATCTAGAACATCCCTATATATTTATTACCTTTCCAAATAAAATTGCTAAAGTATCAAACTATTTAATTAGTAAGATAGTGGATGGTTTTGAACCTTTTATTAAAATATCTTTCATGTGTACACACCACATCCAGTATCAGATAGAAGTTTCAGATGTTTAAAGCCATTGTAGATACTCTCCTCTAGTTAATCAATAAAACATAATAAATACAGTCAGCAACTTACTGAATATTATAGCAAAACAAACAAGCAATGATGCATGCAAAAAGTAATTGACTGGTGAGAACAAGCCCGTACAGTAAATAAATACAAACCATGAAACCTAGCTTCAAAGTAAATTGCACTAATGTTTATAAAATACTTGAAACATACCGAATTGAGAATATCAGGAGCCTTAGATTCCTTCATAGCCTCAGTTGCATTCCTCATTAGAGCCTATAAAACACCATAGCAAGATATAATGTGAATAATACACCATCAATTACTATAAAAAAAATCTGAAGTATCAATACAATAAAAATATTGCAACTAAAAACCGTCAACCGCCATAATACCCCAATCATGAAAGCAAACAATGAATCATCCAGGTACTAAAAGAAATTCCAAAGTTCGCCATATAAAAACCAATTGGATATCAAGTTGCACTTACCAATCTGAAGTTTTCTAAGGTGATCCTCCCATCCTTGTTGGGCTCGAGGAGTTTATACTGAGATCTAAAGTACACCAACTCATCTTCCGTTAATGACTTTGACAATGCCTGCAGAAACAATTCTGACATCAACCTTACAAGCTTGATAATATAACATACCAATGATATAAATCATACTTGAGCAAATAGCATTTTATTTTCATATACATTATGTGTGTCGAAGAACTATATTTATAAAATGATCCTGTCTGAAGGTCCAAAAAGCCAAAGGACGTGCTCTTTTCTGATAGCTTGATTCCATTGCCTGACATAAAGCGTGTTTGCGCTAAATTTGGGAAGTCAAAATAAGCAGGGATCCCAACACCACATCAAGTGGGCCCTTGAATCCCTTAGTTCAACTAATTTTCAAATGTAACGGAACATAATTTTTCTTGCTGGAATGTGTACTTCTCAAGTATTGGACACTATGTCTATATTCAGTAATATTTTCTGATCAGCATGCTGCTAAAATTTTACTTTAGAAAATCAAGACGGGGTCCACTAATTGAAGTACACATTCCAGCATGAAATTATTGTGTTTCACTAGCTTGAAAAATTAGTTGAACTAAAAGATTTCAAACGGCACTCAAAATAATCTCAGAAATCTACAAATTCTTTTGAAAGGTAGCATAAACATGCATTGTATCATGTAATGCAATCAAGCTTTGCATCCATGCATACAGAAAAATTAAAACTAAACAAAAAGAATGCATACATCAGAATTATTAGTCTCCGTTTATCTATTTTGAAATAAAACAAAAATGTGATTTTCCTTTAAACTAAATGGTTTCAACATTCAAAAGAATCTACCTTCAAAGCAGCACGTCTCAATGGAGAGGCTCGGACATAAGATTTTACTAATTTGAAAATCAAAATATCCAATGGAATTGTTTGCTGTCCACGAAGCCATGGATGGGCTGCCAGCATTACAAGAATTGAATTACTACCAGAGAATTTGATCATCATTCTTATGTGAAGTAAACATATCCCCATTTAAAATTCAAACTGATGATCTGTGGGTCTAATAACAGGATGTCAAAATCAACAAAGCTGTTGAGGTGTGTCATCTATGTAAAATATACACCAAGCTCTGTATGTACAGTTAAAGAACATTTGTTAATTTACTAAGTCTACAAGATCAAATGAATCCTTACTGAGGGCCTGAGCAGCTGTCATTCTTTTACGCAAGTCTTTGTTAAGGAGCCTTTTCACAAAATCCTTTCCTTCAGGGGACACTGATGGCCAAGGTGCATCATCAAAATTAGGATCGGCTCTTAAAACAGCTCGGAAAATTCCTGACTCAGTTCTTGCCCAGAAGGGTCGACTTCCACATAGTAAAATATATGTTATCACACCAATACTCCAAACATCAGCTTCCAGACTATAAGATCGATGAAGAACTTCTGGTGCAACATAGTATGCACTGCCTACTATATCATTTAATCTTTCATCTGTACCATTCATATATGACACGCACTAAGTGAACATCAAATAATAATGAGCCAACAGCTTTCTGAAGATAGATAGCAGTTGATGGTAAAATACAAACAAATAAGCATGAAACTCCATTTTGACCCCAGAGACCAATTATAAAATCCTCTATACCACTGAAAACTCAATGGAATTTACCTGGTCTTATAAAATCTGAAAGTCCAAAATCAATAGCCTTCATAGGCGCATGTTCATCCTTTGTAGAGAATAAAAAGTTCTGCCAATATAGGAAGAGAACTATCAAAATTGTTGCAGCTCGGTAAAGTAACAGCTATTTAGCTATAGTAGACAATGACTGTGGTCTAATAACCAACATAAATAAAGAGTATTATGCAATTTGACAATAAGGCATCACGTATATTGAAACAGAAGTGGAATTGAAGAGAAAAACAAAATGGCTTTCAACAGGGTACATGGAGTAAGCTTGGACCATTTTTTTAAGATTTCTAAACATGGATAACAATCGAATGTACCCCACACTTGTTACAACATAGCCTTCCCATGTCCAATAGAATTTTGGACTGTCTTATTGAAGTGACTGGGATTTGAACATGGGTCGCAAACTCAAGGGTGCCCCTAGTTACCATTACACCATAACTCCTTGGGGAAATAACACCAGTACATTTATTCAGAATATCAATTGTTCATTTTGAAGTAATTTTACTAAACCAAACGTACCATATTAATTAAGCCACTAATGCCTCAACATTCTAGTCGTATCAATTCAAATTCAGTTGTAGACAAGACCTAACCTCTGGTTTCAGGTCACGGTGTACAACACCCTGAAGGTGGCAAAATGCCACTATGCTCAAGATTTGTCTAACAATAACTTTGGCATCTTCTTCTGTATACCTGCCACCTCTGCATATCACAATTAAGTTATTAACCCAAGCTAAAAACCAACTTCAACTCAAATTCAAATTTTGAAAACAAAGGGCAATTTAATAGATATAATCATGCAACAGAGAACAGCACCAAATCGAAGGCATGCATGTTTACCGCGACAAAATTCTGTCCAACAGCTCACCACCTTCACAAAGTCTGCATAGAAATAAAAACTTTGGCTTAAAAATGGCAAATCAAATTGATAACATAGTTTAAATTCAATAAAGAAAATTCAGGTACTATTCTTGTTTAGCATATTTTCTAGTGTTTCTTCAACTTGAATCATATCTCAGTTTGAGATAAAGATGCAACTGCAGGCCTAGAGTTGTCATATATAAATCAACATCCATACTCTTAAGAGATAAGATTCTCTGATTAAACATTTTAAAGAGTTATGCTAGGTACTCCATTGTGACAACTCGAAATCCAAAATTCTTTCCTGTAATTGTTAAATCTATGGATAGAGTAAGTTCAATACTCCATGATTATGTAGACATTGTTGGTGTCCTCACAAGCATCATAGAACTTAACCAAGTTGCCATGTCCAGACAATGCTTTTAAAATTTTGACCTCTCTCCGCACATCTTCTATTGCAATTGCAGTTGTCATCTGCAATATACATGCACCTCAATAAAATGGTCTTTATATGAAATGATAAAAGATAAGGTATAGAGTGTTAAGAATTAAAATTACTCTTTTTCCCAAAAGTTTGAACTAAACCAAGTATTAATGAGCAACAGAAAAAAATAACCAAAAGATCCTCGCCGGACCCTACATATCAGACAAAAAAAAACACTACCAGATCACTGCTAGCATATGTTATGCTACACCCATCACAATTAACCACTGCATATGTTCTATAAATTAAAAAATATATGCAAGCAAATCTTCAACACCTGACCCCTTGCCAATTTGTTCATAGACACAAAGGTAAAAATTGCAACCTGTGCCCATCCACTTGTGAAACATACAAATCAAAATCAAATAAACACATACCTTAAAATGTGTCACTTTTAAAGACTGTATGCAAGAGAACGCAATTGAAATTTTGAAAAGATTATATTTTGACATTCATTTAGGGAAATGTAAATAATTTCTTCTGAACTAGCCCAAAGTAAGTAGAATAATAATTTTCAGCAGCAATGAGTAACCTCAAGTACTCTCCTTGTATGAAACATTGGAACTAGCAAAGAGAAGCCATGATTCATTGAAAAAAAGTTTGCCCATTTTTTGACTGACCTCCAATCCAGAGAAAAAAAAATAGAACTTGAGCTGATTGATACCCTGTAGTTAAGCGCATATACCTCATGAATCCCAGCGCAAAGTCAATAACAGTACAATCTCTAACTTTAATATTACAGGATACAAAATATTTGAAGTACTGACGTGTGTGTACTCGCCTTATATGCCACATTGGAGCTAGCAAAGGGAAGCCATGATTCACAGATAAAAAGTTTGACCATTTTTGACTGACCTCAAATCACAATAGAGTTTAAGAACTTCACCTAATTGATACCCTGTAGTTTAGTTCTTATACATTGTGAATCCTCACAGAGGCATCAATAACAGTACAAGCTCCAACTTATATGCTGCAGCAGCTACAAGATACAAAATATTTGAAGTACTGATGTGTGTAGCCTCCTTATAAGACACATTGGAACTAGCAAAGAGGAGTATGACTCGCTAAAAAATAGTTTGACCATTTTTTGACTCACCCCCAATCAGGAAAAAGCATTTTAGAACTTGACCTCATTGATACCATGTAGATTAGTGCCTATACAATGTGAATCCTAGTGGATGTGCCAATAACAGTAGAGTCTCCAATTTTAATAGTACAGGATACAAAATGTTTGAATTATTACTGCACAACTACCCTTCCTTCTCAGGCCTGAATACTTTGAACACATTGTAAAATTCAGCATCTAATGATCTATTTGAATAAATCTTCATAAATCCATCAGGATCATCCAAACAACAATGAAAACACATGTGCATGCAACAAAAGTGCTGTAGTATTACATGAAAATGTGTAGACCTTGGTATGCAAGCGAATAATCAGATAAATTTTAGCAAAAAAAAAAACACATTTGAATATGTGAATGATTTAATAAAACTTCACTTAAAAAGTGCTAAATGACAGCAATGTTGTCCCAGATGAATGATCTGATGAAATTGGAAATTGAAAATTAAAATCAATCATTCTGCACGAACCAGGGACCTGCCTGTGAGCTAATTTATTTTCTGACAGACATTCTCAAAGTCAGAAGCCAGCAGACTTACTTAGGAGTCTGCAAAACAACACAAGCAACCGCAAATGTGTTGCCGCATTCTATTGAAATTTGTGTATCCATGTAACATTTTGCCAGTAAATGATCTGGTAAATTTGTGAAAAATCAAATCTCAGGCATAATGCACCTGGTGAATGTCTTATTGAACAAAAACTGAAGAAAGCGCTTTCTCTAAACACATTTGACTTAAAAAAAACAAATCAAATCATAATCCAGCAGATCCTACCATGGAACCACGCATTAAAGCAACAAAATGTGAATCATCTGGTAAATTTAAGTAAAACTGAAAGATATTTCTACATTTAAATGATCTGATAAAGGTTTACTTAAAAACCACAGTATATAGAAACAATGTCAATGCAAAGCATTTTACTCAAAGTTGGAAAAATCTCACTCATTTCACACCAACCAGCCCAATGATTTCATGACCTAGAACTGAAAATTATTTATACCACACACTCAAGTAGTTTGTTTTGAAAAAACAAGTTCTTAGTCAATATCCAATAGGTTCATTCCAGAGCCAATCAAACCTTGAGTGTGAGTGTGGCATTCCATAGAATTTGTAAACCTATCCAATATTGGGTCAGTCAGGATCTTGTAAATAGCAAAGATGAAGATATTTCAAAATGATCTGCTAAAATTTTACTTCAGCATTGGAAATTGGAAACAACATCACATAAGCAAAATGATATATCAGATAAATTGCAGGCGAATGATCTAAAAACTATATTGAAAAATATATTTCCCCTTATCACACTCAAGCCAGTTCATTTTCTTTCCAATGTTCATTTTCAAACTCAAATCAATGGCCTACGAAACCACGCAAATTGAAATATGCTTACCCATGCAATATTGCATAGGTAAATGATGCTGTGAATTTTTACAAAATAAAAAGAAATTTCTGCATGCGATCAATCGAATAATTTAAAACTTCAAAAGAATATTGATAGAAAGCAACAAAGTTGTCTCGGCTGAATGATCAGATAAAATTTTACTTGAATCTGCTAAATGGTTTTTAAGAGACTTTCAAAGTCAAAAGGCAACAAGGCCCATTCAGGGACGTTGTAATAGTTAATAAGCTAAAAAGGCTCAGTCAGACCTACAGATATGCAAACAATAAAAGCCAGCCATTCATGAATACCTCTAAATTTTAGCAATAAAAATATTTGAACAGCCAAATCATCTAATAAAGCCTTGACTAAAAATCAGTATATTGTAGGAAGAATTATGGTGGGCGCCATCATAATGATTTAACGAGCTAATACTGTTATTTCCTTTAAAGCGGCTATGCCATTATTTAAAACATATTGTCAGAGTCAAAAGCCAGAAAACATATACAGAGAAACCAATTATGCAAGCCCCTGCCGCATTTCATTGGAATTTGTGAATAAACGCAATATTGCACCCCCAAATGATCTGGTCTCAACAAATGCAATATCGCCCCCCTGAATGATCCCGTAAATTTTATAAAATAAATGGCATTCAGACAGCTGAATGATCTGATGACAGTTTACTTCAAAATAATTAAACCGCCGCATCGCCATCCCAGCTGAATGCTTTCCTTTAAAAAGTTTACTCAATGTCATAATCAAGCAGGCTCATTCCATGAAATGTATATACCAATGCAGTGTTGTTTGGCACACGATCGGCCGAATTCAAGCGAATACGTGAGAAAATGCGTCATATAAATGATTAATAATTCGCTTAAAATAGGTAAATCGCAACAATGGCATGCCAGCTGAAACGTCTCGTAAATCGCAGTCATAATGCACCAGCTGAAACTGGCATTGAAATTCAATAGTGAAATTTTTCCAAGGCCAAAATTCATAATTGTAAAGGGAAATTAATTTAAAAACTAGAAACTGTACCTTGGCTTTGGAGATAACTTTGACCGCAACGGCCTGACCTTTAAGCTCACCCTTCCGAGCCTTAGCATAGCATGTGTGACCGAAATGGCCGCGACCGACCTCGTGACCCAATTCATACTTGGACGTAAAATTCTTGCTGTAGCCAAAACTCTTATCGAGCGGCCTCTCAGTCTCAGCTCCGTCCTCCGGTATAGGACCGTCCTTTGGCTGCTTAGGCGCCCCCTGCCGCTTAGCGAGCGAAGATTTAATATGTTTAGCAGGAGAAGGAGGGGGGAACGGCCTGCGGAAAAACCTCCTGGGTGTTGACCTCGCAGGCGATGGTGGCACCCCTGGCGGCAGTGCACCTGGCAGGGGGCTAGCCGCATGCGGAAAAGGATTAGGCCAGGGGCTCGATGAATGGTGACTCGGCGTATTTTTCACAGACGAGACGCCGTTCTGATGAGCCCCAGTTTCTGTGCGGGATCCATCCGCCGCATCGTCCACTGCAATGTTTTTACCATAGCACTGCCCCATGGTATTTGCTTAGCTCATAGAGCCAGGGGCTTACCTTCTGCCAGATCTGTCACCGGACAGAAATGAAAATGGCCAACAATTGCTCTTCAGGGTTTCAAATTTCCGTCTCGTCGCCTCAATCCACCCGATCCAAATGCACACGGCAACTTGAAACACACTCCCAGCGAGACACGTCAGTTAACGTGAAAATAAAAATAGAAATAACAATCCGCGAGCAGCTGGCTAACAGACGACAGAGACAGAGAGTAGAACAAAAGAGAAGAGACGACGGGAGGAGAAGAAACAAAGAAGAAGAAGGATCAGAAAAAGTGGAAACGAATTGATGGTGCGTTCATATTTCTTTTTTCTTTTGTTTTTGAGACAAGTAACGAATTTAATGAATGCTGCCGCCAATTTAGACGTGGCTGTGGCTGTAAAGTAAAGAGCATTCTATGTTCTACGTTCTAGGTACTCTAATCTAGTCGGTGGAAATGAAGAGTAAATTTAGCCGAGAGGCTCCCGGTTTGGAAAAAAGTCGTTGGCCTTGCCCGGATACGCGCAAACGTGGAACAGTCTGCCGGTGCCCGCTGCCCGATAATATCTAATTTCACCGTTCGTTATTATTATTTTGAGATTTAGGTACCTAACGCATTTTTCATTTCCCGCGGTTTCGTATAAATGTGGCTTCATTGCTTACGTGGAATTGGAAATATGAGTTTGACGGGTATTGGAATTCAAAGGAGACAGATTTGGCTAGTCAAACAAATGAGGCTACTGTTTGGTTAATCGGATCTCTAATCTTTTTTTCAAATACTTAGATAAGTGGGCTATAACTAGGTAGTAGTAGTGACAATTAAAAATGTGATTTTTGGACACTTGTGAATAAAATATGAAGTGGGTTATGATTGCACAGTGAATTAGGCCATGGTGATTGGTTGCATTTTTTAGCTACAGGATTTGATTCATTCGTGTTTGGAAACTGGGCGGCTTCAGGCTATAACTACGTTTGTTGCTTTTTTATTTTTTAATGGCTATTCACAAATCCGCGTGAGCCTCGGCCTCGGCCTCAAGTCAAACCTGACTTTTCATCGCGAGTTAATATATAATATACTCGTAAGTGGTCCCAAAAGCGCCATAAACGCCGGACGGAGGGGTTAAATTTGACGGCCACCTATGCCTGTCAAACAATTTTTAGATGACGGTCATTTTTAAATATTGCCCTTCAAAAATGTAAAACAATGTTATTTTTATACTATTAACAAACTAAAAATCAGATTATTCTGTATATATTTAATTATTTTTATATATTTTACATATAAATATATATAAAAAATGACAGTCAAACTTAAAATATGCAAGTCGCATGTGACGGTTATTTCAAATATTTGCAAGTATTTTACGGCTAAAATCGTGAAAAACGTCTAAACGGCCGTCAAATTTAACCCCTGGGGCCCGGACGGACTTCTCACCCCCCCGCGCGCGCGCACTCTCTCTCTCTCTTCTTTGGTGTGTGTGTGTGTGTGTGTGTGTGTGTGTGTTTCTTGGGGGTGGGTAAATGTGTTCCGGATTTTTAAGGGGGAGAGATGGATCCGGCTAACCAATTTGAAGATGGTCTTTAAGCACACACATCGTCACTAGTTTGTTGTGATGACAAGTCAATACATACAACATGTTTGTCGATGGATATGGTGATGCTAATGTTGATGTTAATGGTGATGAGTGACAAGGGTGAAGACTAAGAATGGTCTCGTAGAGCAAATTATAGAGATTTTGAATGTTTTGATGGAGAAGCAATATGTATTGTGAGTTTCTTTCTCAAAAAAATAGTTATTAAGATTTCTAACCACAAACATAATCTCACAATTACATCGATTCTTATTAGTTCAGCTATGGACATGCATGTTGTTGTGCATTTGATAGTTGCAGGCGATCCAAATGGGATCATATTTGTGTCAAGGAAAAACCCAAGCATTAAGAAGTTACCGAGGAAGAAGGGAAAGTCATCCCAAGATGGAGCAATGGTAGACTTAAAGCTTTTCAGTGGGCAATGTGGTTCATTATAAACGCAAAAATATTCAAAACGTCTTTTCATTATTGTAACTCCTACTGCTAAAAACAAAATAGTTATGCTTATAACCTTTCTTCCTATCATGTTTTCATCTCAAGCGAAACTTTTGTTTTGCACACCCCAATAGTGGAATCTATTATCTATAATAAACAAGTCAAAACTCCCTTGAAACCATCCTCCTTCGATTGTGAGGATGAGGATAGGGAGAAGGGGAGGGGCTCTTTTAAGTATGATGTTTTTATCCTTAATTAACACACATAGTTCCTTCTCGTTAGATGCACTTGTGTTGGAAATTTTCGATGATGATTTATGTATGATGGAGGAGGACATTTGATGTGGGAACATAACTTTTGATCCGATTATCAAATCGTCTTGAACTTTTACATGGAGTTACATCATGATGTGTACATTGCCGTGGTATTTGACCTTGGTCGATTAGATGCCATTTGGGCACTTTTCGGGGCCAAATTCCTTCATTTAGTGATCTAAATTTGGCTCAAGACCTTTTTTTAGGATTGTCTATAACTTCGAGTTGTAATATCTTTTGCTCCATTTTATGGAATAAGCCAAGATTTGGTAGAAGCCTTCATTTATGGAGGAATTTCATGTGGGCAAATTTTGGGGCCAGTCTGAGGTGTTTTTGGTTTTAGGATTTTTTTGTGTTTGAAGACTTTTTTAGAGTTAGTGGGAAGTAAAAAGCATATTGTAATGTTAGGATAGGGAGCGTGGATTCAAGAATGAGAAAGAAGTTCTTTTGAAGTTTCTTGATTTTTGGAAAATTGTGTGTTTTGATTTGGATCTTGTGGGAAAGATGAAGGTAATATTTATTACATTTATCTGTATGATTTATTACCTTTGTTTTATTTAAGCATGGCTAAATGTGGGAGAGGAGGTTATACCCAGATGAATATGCATATGTGGGAGATATAGAAACAAGTTGTTGAGCTCACATGAGAATTCACCCGCCTCAGATGGAAACATGCAGATGGGGACTCAAGCCCATACAATGATACTGAAGAATTACCTCCATTAAGGAATGAAGGAGACAATGAAGAAGAAAATGAGAGAGATGAAAAGCCATTGAATGAAAGGTTGTTCGAGGAGAGATTTATCCTAGCTTTGGAGGGAAAGAATGGCAACATCAAGATTAATATTTTTTATTATGGTGGAGGGTTATAACCAAAGGAGTTGATCGACTGGCTGAATCGCATGGAAAATTTCTGAGTGGAAAACCCCGTCAAAGGAGAATAAGGTTAAGTTTGCATGCACTAAGTTGGTCGAACATGCATTAATCTAGTAGGATCACCTGCAAAACAAAATGAAAAGGAATGAAAAGGACAAGATCTGAAATTGGAATTAAATGGTGAAGAAGTTGAAAGAAAAGTTTATTCTTGTAGATTATGCCCAGACACTATTTTGAATTTTATAAGCTATCAATCTATAGTTTCTGGACAATCTATCAATTTTATTCTTGTATACTCTTTGATGTTGTAATCCTATTGTCTGGGCAATTCTTGTAGATGGTGAAGGAGTCTTGCCGATTTAACAAAAATATATTTTAATGCTAAACCCTAATTGCATGGTAACTAAATGTACATTATGATAAACAGCTGTTAGATACGCTATGACACAAGCAATAAGTAAATAAACATGAAACCCTAAGTGTGAGAAAGAGAAAGAGAGAGAAAAGGACTTAGTTGGTTCACACCTTGTCCCAAGATGTTTTGAACTAGGAAAGTTGTTAAATGGGAGGTGGTCTGTGTCGTCAATGCTCAGGATGAATTTTACAACTATCAGATATGACCGGACTAGGGTGCCTGGACTGGGTCAAGGGCACTTGGGCACCAAAGTCTGCTACTAGGCACTCGTGACTATGAAAGTAGTAAGCAAACATGAATAAACAACAAAAAGGAAAACATTCCATGGCTTAAGTAAACCAAGAGGAAAAACAAAACATGTGCAAGTGACAAGAAAACATGAAACAAACCTAATATGAATAAGAAGGAACCACACCAAAGTTATATGTGAACTAATATGCAAGTAAATTTCCTACAATTGGTCTACAACAAAGGAAAACAAAGTACAACAAAGTAACAAATTGAAAGAAGTAAAAACATCGTCATAATGTCGACAAACTACAACAATATAACACAACGTGCAAAAATGATGTCTAATGAAACTCTGAATGTGTTCCACATCGAAGAACTAGACAGATTTGAATGCCCCCAAGCAATAACTTAGAACACGAGAGGATTGGATCAGGCCAAAGAGCAAAGTGATACTTGGATACTCCAAAAGATAATCTTGTCTGATCCCATTGAAGTTTGATCTATAATGGATTAAAATGTAAAATCCAATTATGCCCCAAGCAAAGTTATATTGCAGAAGGGTAAATGATTGCCTCAAGTATAGATATACACCATAGGAAATAAAGATGATTATTGAAAGATGATCTAGAACGATCATGAGGAGTGTCATCAAATGATGAAATTGTTGAGCTGTGTTATCCAGTTGTTAAAAGTTGGTCAAACATTATCTAAATGTTTTTATTGTGACAGTTTGAAACTATTTGTGGATTTTTGAACAATTTTATATTGTTTTTGTAATTTTGTGAGACATTTTTGAATGTTTTTGGTACTATACAGCTCGGTAGAAAGGGTACACTACTTGAAAGTAGGTGTAAATAATTAAAAGCATTCCATTCCATTGGCATAAATGTAGATGATAAAATTATAGGATGTTTCACTCCGCTCATGGCTCCACACAACTAAGAAGATGTGAGGGCTCATCACCGAGAGCTAAGAACGACGTGAAAATGAGGTGAATAGTGATATGAAAGTTGAAGATAAATGATGTAACGACACAAAGTGTAACAATGATCCATGTAAGAAGAGTGTAACTCATATATAGTCAAGATTATGCGATGGATTCCAAGATGATTCCAATTTATAGGTTTTGACAAGACTTAGATTCATAGATGGCCTACTAATTGGAAAAATCCGGTTGAAGGACTTGTTATCTCTCTTTAGCATGAGCAATTAAATTACTTCTAGGGATTTTTGATTAAGCACTTTGATTAAGATTTCATAAAGGCTTTATTGATTAATTGATTTTAATTTTTGCGAGGGACCCCCTACATGTTGCCCCATGTCACCAGTAAGAGACAAGGGCTCAACACCAAAGAAAATATGTAGGTGATTAAGGGCTTTCTTCGTTCCTAGTCTCATACCACCAGGTAAGAAGTATGGGCTTATCACCGAAGACTGTGAAGGACAAAAGGTGTAATGATTTTATAATTTTTTTGTATTTTTAGGTTGATTTAATTTGCCTTGTATGTTAATAGTGTGCTTCTTGGGAAGGAACATTCTGCCCCCAAGTCTTAGCCTCATGCGACTAGTAAGATGTAAGGGTTCAACACTGTAGATTGAGATGGGTGGTCAAAATTGACCGGGTAAAGAAGTCTAGTGCTTTCAATTAAAGAGAGAACTTATTTGAAAGGAGGAGTTGCCATTAGTAAGCTTCGAGACAAAACTGTAGGTGAAAAGAGTTGAAATGGTAGAAACCATGACAAAAATGAGACACACAATGCCCAAGAGGAACAAGGTAAACCTGTGTCGTAAGAGGTGAAGAAGACGAATTTATGATAATGGTGTGATTAAGATATATGTCAGTAGATGGAATGTTTAACATTATTTGTACACACTTTGTCGTTTATGATTGGCAAATAGTGCTTTAATACGGAGTTTTAATCTCTTTTTATGCTTTTTAAGTTTTCTGAATTTTATAGGATGAGGATTTGAAATGAACACATCAAGAAAGAGGTCCATATTCATTAAAGTTGAAGGGTCTTGAAATATGAGACTTGTGTAGATGAAATCCAAGTCAAGAGAGAGAATCTAAAGATTCGATAAGTCCTAGAATATGAAACTTGGGCAGACAAGGTCCAAGTCAAAGGAGGAAATCCAAAGTTTTGATAAGTCATGCAATACAAGACTTGGGTGGACAAATTCCAAGTCAAAAGAGTGAATCAAACGATTCGATGGGTCCTGAAGTACTAGACTTGTGTAGAGAGGATCCAAGTTAAAGGATGTGTGATTAGATAAGTTTTTGATGAGATCGAAAGATCTATGTGATGTTAGAAGAACATTATCGACGCGGGGAATATGTTGAGATTCATATTCACCTGTGAGTGAAAGAGTGTGAGGAGATAAAAATGGATCTATAGACACATACCCAAGTTTCCTTGTAAGTGATCCATAGGGATTCGAAATAACTCTACTTCATCAGAAACAATCAACACAAAGAAGGAAAACAATGAAACAGAGGTTTTGTCTTTTAAGTAACAGGACCGCCGCCCTGTGCAGGGCGGCGGTTACAGAACCACCGCCCAGCCAGGGCGGCGGTCCTGGCCATTACAGACAAAAAACTAAAATCGAAACGAACAACCTCTGAATTTGAAAGGATGTTCATTTCTCTTATCCTTCATGACCTTTCCCATTCTCCAGTGCATGGGAGGACATGAGAAAGGCTCTAAATACATTATTTTAGAAGTGTATAAGATCATGGAAGCATGGGAGCAAGTGAGCAAGAAGTATTGGTGATGGAAATTGTATTCTTTGTACAAGAAAGTAGTGTTGGACAAAGAAAATAAGTAACTGAAAGGAAGTGTTGAGATATTATTTACTTCTCTTTCTTACTTATTGTAAATGTATGTACCTGTTGATTTGAATTGGCCAATAGAAGTGGGAAGAAAGATAAATTTCCCTTCTCGACTAGTTTTTCCTCCATTAGAGGTTTTCCAGGATAAAATTGTTGGTGTTATGAGCTTATATTCTTTCCTTTACTATAATTGTTGATTCTAAGCACAATAGTAATTCATTCACTAGCTATCTCTGTTATTTTCTAATAGAAAGTAAACAGCAGCGATTAATTGTGATTTTGTGAATAATTCCAAATTTGAAGAGTTTACAGATCATTTTGGTATCAGAGCTAACAAGTATCCAAGACTGTGGTATTTCATTCTTGAATTTGTATGACAGTGACAAGATCTAAAGGCAAATAATATTTACCTTGCGATCCAGAAGATTTCTACAAAGAAGTGGAAATATAGTATTTGGGGGGAAATGGAGGAAGAGAATTTGGTTTGTAGAATCGAGATGTTAGAGAGCCATGATGGATAAGATGTTTAGAAGGAAAGAGGAACTTGCAGATTTATAGAAGATAGCTTCCGTCAAGCAAGACTCCATGGACTTGGTGGTTTGAGGGTTAGCTAAAAAATTTGGTATAGGCAAGAGTCACCATGAGAAATATTATGGGGAAGAGCATGAAGAAGAGACTTCTAACATAAGAGAAAAGTTAAAATCTGAACATACTCCTTTTAAAGTTGAGACTAAAGTCAAAATCAAAAGCTTTGAAGGAAAAGTAGATGCAGAATTACTGGATAAATGGTTGAAATAGTTATAATTCTATTTTAGCATCCATAATGTCACTGAGGCACAAAGGATCACCTTTTCATGTTTCAAAATGGAGGGACATGCTCTAGTTTGATGGGAAACTCATCTAACTACTTGTGAAAAGAATAAACGTCCTATTGTGAAATCTTGCCAAGAATTTAAGGAATTACTTAGAGCTAACTTCTATTTTATTGGCCATAAAACTAACCAAATGATTAAATGGAAGTATTTTAGACAAGGCAGTGGTCAAATTGTGTAGGACTATACTACAGAGTTTCAGAGGCAAGCCATGTTGCTGAACATGGATTTGGAGGATGAGGATATTCTGACCAAATACTTGGGAGGAATTTACACTCACCTTCAAAGAAAAGTCATCTCCACAAAGCCCAAGGATATCAATGAAGCATATGTACAGGCATACTACATAGATGATGAGAAAAATCAAGGAGCAGCAGAGCCGAGGGTAAAGTAGTCAAAAAATCAGTAGAAAAAGGATTATGGGACAAACAAGTAACAAGAGTAAGTGGAAAGGGAAAGGTAAATAAGCTGCCACTACTTTAAATACTTGTAAATATCCCAAGAATTTTTGTAAGAATTATGATATCAATGGTCATACTGATGCTACATGTTGGAAGTTGCATCCGGAGTTACATCCAAAGAACCAAACCAAGGACTCCAAGAAGTCCATGACAGTTGTAAAGACAGAAGGGGGGGTGGAAATCGAAGATGAATCTGATGTAGACAAAAGGCTTGGATGTACAGCCACCAATATGGACAACAAAGAGGAGATGGGTAGACTATTCCAAATCAAAATCCAGATCAAGAGGACTAAGTTAAATTCTTTGGTTGCTACCGGTTCTCAATCTAACTTTATTTCAGAGGCAGTTGTAAACAAGCTTAGTTTTGAGACTTACGAGCATCCACACCCATATCCTTTGGGTTGGGTGAAGAAGGGTGTTGAAATTCAGGTAGCAAGAAGATGTAAGGCCAAGTTTGTGATAAATTCCCAATATATAGATGTTTTTGAAGGTGACGTTATTCCACTTGATGCTTTTGATGTGGTATTTGAGGAGTCCTTACTTGTATGTTAGGGATGTTATCTTAATGAGAAGGGAAAACTGGTACATATGGGTCAAGTATGGGATTAGATACAACATCCGGGCACACCAGCGTAAGTCACAGGTTATTATGGTAAGTGTTAACCAGGCAAAATGGCTTATTCAAGCAAATCATAATCAGTTTTGTTTACTTTTGTTAAAGGATAAACAGGATGGGGTAGAAGTTTCAAATATTTCTAACCAAGAAAAAAAATATTTGGATAGTATTATTTAGTCTTTTCAGGAAGTATTTTAGGCTCTCTAGTGGATTACCACCAAAATGGGAAATAGAGCATGAGATTCAGCTATTTCCAGAGTCACCTCTACCGAACATCGGATTGTATAGGCAATCCTTGCTGGAGAGTACTAAGGTAAAGAAACAACTCCAAGAACTAATAGACCAAGGGGTGTTACATTCTGAGCACCTCACCATGCAGTTCACCTATTATGATGGTGCCAAAGAAGGATGGTTCTTGGAGAATGTGCATCGACTACCACGCTTTGGACAAGATCACCATAAAGAACTGATATCCACTTCCCCGAATAGATGATCTCTTGGACCAACTTCAGCATGCCAAAATTTTCACGAAGTTGGATCTCAAGTCAGGTTATCACCAAGTCAGGATGAAGGAGGAGGATATATGGAAGACTGCCTTCAAAATAAAATAGGGTTTGTATGAATGGTTAGTACTTCCTTTTGGATTATGCAATGCACCCGCTACATTTATGAGATTGATGAATGATGTATTGTGGGATTTCATATATTCATGTGTCATTGTATACCTAGATGATATCTTGATTTTTAGTGCTTGGGAAGAACATCTAACACATTTGCAACAAGTCTTGCAAGTTCTCAAGGAGAAACAACTACTTTGTAATATGAAGAAATGTGAATTTTCCAAATAGTCACTTGTCTATCTTGGGCACATGGTTGGAGGAGGAGAGCTACGAGTGGATCCAAAGAAGGTGGAAGCCATCAAAAATTGGCCAACACCAACAGGAGCCACAGAGACTAGAAGCTTTGTGGGAGCAGTACAATATATGCATAAGTTCATTCTGGGTTTCTCGGCAATTGCAGCACCTCTACACACAGTGGCCACAAAGAGTAAGGGTTTTGACTGGGGTAAGGAACAAGACAAATCCTTTGAGTTATTGAAATACAAGATTAGTCATGCTCCAGTACTTGCTCTTCCTAGTTTGCAGCAGCCTTTTGAAGTAGAGACAGATGCCAGTGATTATGCTATAGGCGTAATGTTGCTTAAAGGAGGTAAACTCGTATGTTATCATTCTGAAACCTTCACTTCGAAGGTTAAAGGATATTCAGTATATGATAAAGAAATGTATGCACTAGTTCAAGAAATTAAAAAATGGAAACATTATTTTTTGGGTAAAGAAACTATTGTGCACACTGACCACAAACCTCTCCAGTATTTGCAAGCATAATCTAAATTGTAGTAGGCAAGGCACTACAAATGGATGGGGTTTCTTCAATAGTTCCATCTAGTGATCAAATACAAGAAAGGTAGTAAAAATTTGGTGGCAGACATGTTGTCTAGGCCACCCACACAGGAAAAGTTCTCCTGTTTAGCCACTATCTCTCAGATCGAGCCCTTCACGAAGGAAGCTTACGGAGAAGCATATGCCCAAGACAAAGACTCTGGGGTAACATTTCAAAAGTTGCAGTCCCAAGGGGCTGAAAAGATGGGGATTAAAGACTGTTATCTCAAGGACGGGTTGCTCTACCGATGGGGGAAACTTTGTGTACCTAAAGAAGAAAGACTTCTGTTGATGAGGGAAGCACATACCTCAAAATTAGGGGGACATTTCGGTGTTGGTAAGACCCTAACCCACTTGCAAAGGTATGTATACTGGCCCAACATGCAAGAAGAAGTATCAAAATTTATTCGTGGATGTAAACTTTGTTGTACTAGTAAGCCTAAAACTAGGAAGGAAGGTTTGTATATGCCTTTACCAGTACCTACTCATCCATGGGAGGACATTTTTATAGATTTTGTAGGAGGATTACCTATGTCTAAACATGGCCATAACTATCTCTATGTTGTTGTGGATGAATTTAGTAAAATGTGTATTCTTATGACATGTAAAAAGATAGTAAAAGCACATGAGGCAACAGATCTTTTCTTTGCTAATGTATGGGTGCATTTTGGTTTGCTAAAGTCTATTGTCTCTAACAAGGATTCCAGGTTCTTGGGGAAGTTTTGGACTACTTTGTGGGACAAGATGGATACTAGGTTACAGAGGAGCACAACTTTCCATCCACAGACAGATGGACAAACAGAGGTGGTAAACAAGACTTTGGTACAGTTGATCAGAGGGTATAATAGTAAGTACCCAAGGACTTGTGACGAGTCCTTAGCCTACATTCAACATTCTTATAACCGGGTAGTACACACATCCACTATGAAGTCACCATTTGAAGCATGCTTGGGATATCTACCTACAAATCCGCTGGACATAGCAGTTGGACATTAGGATGAGGAGGATACACGAGACACAGAGGTGATTAGAGCCAACAAGTTCATTGAGAGGATCCGACAAATCCATCTCAAGGTCAAAGCATAGCTAGAAAAATCTCAAGCAAAGTACAAAGCTAGGCACAATTAGCATAGGAGGGAACACAAGCTTCATGTTGGAGACAAAGTTTGGCTTTACTTGAGCAAGGAGAGAGTACAAGGTCAAGCACGGAAGCTCAAGCCACTACGATATGGACCCTTCACCATATTGGAGCAGGTTGGGGAAAATTCTTTTTGACTTGACTTACCATCATTCACGAGGATGTACTCTGTAGTAAATTACGAGAACTTACACCTCTATGAGCCATCCATGCTGGATGAAGATGAAGAACTACAGTTGCTACCTTCCATTGAGAATTGTGTCTCGGACTCACGAGGTGAATTGGAGGAGGATGTAGTGCTACAACAGAAGGTTAGAGAGACTATAAGAGGTCTGCAGGAGTCTTGGCAGATTGGACTGAAAGGAAAGACACCAAGGCAGGCCCGACGGTACTCGAAGGAGAAAACGAGGGAATTGTTCCCACATCTACTCCCCCACTAAGCTTTTGTGGGACCAAAAGCCTCCTAAGAAGGGGAGGTGTGATCCATAGGGATCCGAAATAACTCTACTTCATCAGAAACAATCAGCACAACGAAGAAAAACAATGAAACGAAGGTTATGTCTTTTAAGTAACATGACCACCACCCTGCGCAGGGCGGTGGTTACAGAACCGTTGCCCAGCTAGGGCGGCGGTCTTGGCCATTACGGACATAAAACTAAAATTAAAACAAACATCCTTTGAATTTGAAAGGATATTCATTTCTCTTCTCCTTCATGACCTTTCCCATTCTCCAGTGCATGGGAGGACATGAGAAATGCTATAAATACATTATTGAAGAAGTGTAGAAGATCATCGAAGCATGGGAGCAAGTGAGCAAGAAGTCTTGGTGCTGGAAATTGTATTTTTGCAGAAGAGAGGAGTGTTGGACAAAGCAAGCAAGTAACTGAAAGGAAGTTTTGAGATATTATCTACTTCTCTTTCTTACTTATTGCAAATTTTGTACCTGTTGATTTGAATTGGCCAATAGAAGTGGGAAGAAAGAGCAATTTCCCTTCTGGACTGGTTTTTCCTCCATTGGAGGTTTTCCAGGATAAAATTGTTGGTGTTAGGAGCTTATATTCTTTCCTTTAATACAATTGTTGATTCCGAGCACAATAGTAATTCATTCACTAGTTATCTCTGTCATATTCTAATAGAAAGTAAACAAAAATGATTAATTTGTGATTTTGTGAATAATTCCAAAGTTGAAGAGTTTACAGATCAGTAAGCCATAGAGAGGAGATATTCAATGTTTCTCCTTCTAGGTTATGAATTAGTTGATTTGACGAAATATTTGCAATTAAAGCTTGAAATGGTTGAATAAGGATATTCCTGGGTATACGTACCTCAAAGAATGTACTCATGAGAATGTCATGACAGGTAAGAGTCATCGTTGATGAAATGCCTACAAGATTGATCATGTGAGGTGTAATGGATATGGAAGGTTGTGTTGTTGTAAGTGTCCAAGCTTGTTGTGGTTGTATTTCAACAACAATACTAGAGATGTTAGGTGTAGGATCCAGAATGGAAAGAATAGAATCAAGATCAATAGTGCTTGATGATGGACCCTTTTCTATGATTTCAAGGGTTGAAAGAGATTCTTAGAGAAAAGTCAAGCTCTTATTAGTTGCTAGAAGATTGTTGTCTGAAATAGGTTCAATGTCTGTTTGGACTAAATGAGGAAAATCTGTAGAAGAAATGGATAGATTTAGAGAGAGAGATACTTGACCTTCATCATGATCTCATTGAATGTCAGTATGTACATAAATGGGGATAACATTTAACTCTTCGTTTGAAGTTGAAATTGACATGTCATCGGTTGCGAGAGCTTTGTCGTCAAACTCTACAAAGATATCTATGTCGTCGATTAAGTCTTAGACGTAATTCTTAAAACACACACATTTATCTATTAAGCGACCATCAATGCAATGAAAATCACAATATGCATGAAGTTTATACCAGTATGGCTTAGGTTATACTTCAACCCAAGGTCTTGTAAGCAGATATTTTATCATCCCAACCTCTTTGAGTTGATGAAAGACACTGGAGAGATTTTCAATGAGGGGTGTAAACTTACGTTTAACTTTGTGTGAAGTAGTGTCTTCGCTAGGTTGTATCATTAGATTTTTTATTGATTGGTCATGTATGTTGGGCACGTTGCGATTATCTGTGACACAAGTAGTGATGAAATTATGGTTGTGGCTAACGTACCAAGATTCATCGTGAGAAGTTCTAGTATGGTGATTATTGCGAGCAAGGTTGAAAGAAATAGGTTTGACGAGCATCTCTGAAAGGTCCATGAAGGTGGTGATAGATCCCTTTAGAAGGTGTAAGACACAATCCAAAGCTTTTCCTCCTAGACTTCTATGAAAATGGCACAAGAGAAATTTATCGTTATATGCCACTTCGTGGTATGCTATGGAAAATTCTTTGATATGTTGTCTTGGATCAGTTTTGTCCTTGTATTTGTTGAATTTGGGCATCTCGAAAGAGCGTGGGAAGGGTATGCGTAAGATGTCCATGTCGAAAGGGTACAAACACAAGTCATCAAAATTTGAATTATTTGCATTATTTTTACATACATGCAATGATGTCTTTCATCATTTGTCATTCTTGGGCAAAGGATGAATTGTATAAGTCCACCATTGTAATGAAAAATGAGGGAGAGTGAAGAAATGTATGATGAATAACTCAATCCTTAGTAAAGTGAATGCTAAGAACAAAGCAATGAAAAGGTTTGAAAAGATTGACCCTTAGCGAAGTGAATGCTAAGATGGAAGAGCGAAAAAGATTGAAAGCTCGACCCTTAGCAAAGTGAATGCTAAGATTGAAGAGATGAAAAAGGTTAACAATGTACTTGACCTCTAGGAAAGTGAATGCTAGAATGGAAGAGGAAAGAATATGAAAAAGCTTGACCCTAGCAAAATGAATGCTAAATGGGAAGAAGCGAAAAGGGTTAGTTGACTACATATCTCTTAACAAAATGAAAGTTAAGAGGAAAGTGACTAAATGAGGTTAGATGTGCTTTACCCATTAAAAAAAATGAATGTTTGAGAGAGAAGATACTTGATGAGGCGAATGTGGTCAACTCTTAATCAAAATGAGTGATAAGAGTGATGAAGAGATGTGAAAAGGTTAACTCCTAACACGATGAGTGTTAAGAGAAATGAGAAAAGGGGGGAGTTCACAATACTTAGCAAAATGAGTGATGTTAAGGTGGAAGGGACGTAACAAAGTGGATGTGATCAACTCTTAATCGAAATGAGTGACGAAGAGAGGGTGGACTTGACAACACTTAACAAGATGAATGAAATTAAGGTAGAAGATGGTTGAAAGTTAGTTTAGATGATTCTTAACAAAATGAGTGTTAAGAAAGATGAAGAATGAATTAAATGGCTTCATGACACTTTCAAAAAGTGAACGTAAAGAGGGAAGAGACGAAAGGTTAGCATGCTCAACTTGCAATAAAATGAGTGCAACAAGAAGAGACTTGAAACATGATGAAAGATGCTCAAATCTTAACAAAAAGATGCTAAGGGAAGAGACTTAGGAAAACAATGAATGATGTCAACTCTTTAACAAAAAGTGTGTCTAAAAGAGAAGACTAAAGAAGACGATGAAAATTTTCTATTCTTAACCAAATGTTTGTTAAGAAAGAGACATAACAAAAAAGAGTGAACACCTAAAGAATGACAAAGTAAATGTCGTCACAAGAAGTGAATAAATGATGATGAGAAGGTTCAAATCTCACAAAAGTGGAGATAAGAGCCAAGGGGAAAGAAAAGCTTGATTGATGATCTCAAATCAAAGCAAAGTGGATGCTTTAAAGAGAGAAGTGAAGAAATAATGAGGATGTTGACAATGCAAAAAAATGATTGTGAAGTACGACAACGTAAGATGGTAGGAGAAAAATGGAAGATGTCACAACTCAACAAAGTGGATGTGAAATACGACGACGTAAGAGTGTGGAAGTGAGTTATAAGAATGTCTTCAATTCAAAAAAGTGAACATGCAATGCGACGACGTAAGAATTTGGAATGCTTAGAGTTTAACAAGATAACATTAAACTTAATACTTACTGCAATGAAAGATCAAGGTGATCAAGAAGGTGCTTAACCATGATAAAGTGAGTATCACGATGTCAAGACTCAGTGAAGAGGAATGAAAGTGTTTAAGTGTGGATATGGATGTCTGTAACCTAAGACTTAGACACGTTTACAAAGTGAAAAAGGTGGATGAGAGAGAAAACCTAAATGACAAAAAGTGAAACACAAGAGTGCAACATGCAAGAAAAATGGAAAAAATATTTTTGAAAGTTTTGGCCTCTACCTTAGATTGGCTTTGACAAGGCATGGCTTCCTAGGTGGTTCACTCAACTAGGTGTCAACAGTATACCCGAGTGAGCGTGACGTTATTTTTAGCTGACGACTTTACTTTACCCCCTTTGAAACCCTGAGCAAAGATCTTTCTCATAATGAATTGTACTAGGGTCCCCACTACTAGATGTTTGTGACTCTAATTCATAAGGCTTTACTAGTCAGTTGGGATAAAAGGTGCCCGTTTCGTCAGCAAATTCCCTCAAGGTGCTAACTACTTTAGGGTTCTTATTGTAATCCTCAAAAGAGTTTTATGGATTATGCCAAGGCACTTCCCACAATTATGCAGATGGGTTTTAACCCTTATCCAAACCTACAAATACAGTGTGTAGATTTTTTTTTTGTTTTATCGTATTTATCCACAATGTCATGCACACAAGAATGAGTAGTTTGAAGTGAGCTCATGACCAAGGCAACTTGCAGTTAGTAATTTTGATGGTCTTCGTAGTGTGGTCCTGGGAACGAGGGTTAATAGTTTGCTGAGGTAGGTAGAGGCCAAGACAAAAAAAAGCAAGTTCACATCTATGATTTCCCGGATCGCTTAGAAAGCGCAAGGAAAGAGCATACATGCGAATAATCTTAGATTAAGTGACAATCATTAATTCCTCAAAAATAAAAATGAGAAATGATCACATTTTTTATTCCCAAGATCGCTTAGAAAGTGCGAGGGAAAAGCATACGCGTGATCGTAAAGTGATTAATCTTACCAAAAATAAAAAATGACAAAGAAAAAGGCATGAAAAACACATTTACAAAGCGTTAGTTAATAGACAAGAATGATTAAACATGTGCAAACTGGCTAAAATTGAGGAAAAAAATTAGACCGAAACGTCCAATAACACTAAAGTTGCAACATTCATGATTAGGCTATACAAGGCAAAGTGATTAGAAAGGGGCGAAAACAAGTTGACAGTTTGAGAAAATGTATTTAAAGAGCAAAAATAAAGTGAAGTTTAAAGTGCCCACTAGCCTTGCAAATTCAAGTTTGATGATTAGTTCTATGTATGAAAAATGAGGAAAAATTAATGAAAAGATCCTAGTTGTGTGTTTAAGAAAGCCGAGTTTAATTAACTAAATTAATTAAATGAAATAAATAAAACAAGCTAAGTTTTTTTTTTAATTTTTTTTATCATGGGAAAATAGTTTTTAGAAAGGGACTATACCCTTATACAAAAGTGCTCAACAACAAGATTTTATCCCAGAAAAGCCCAACAACAGAAAATAATCTGTCGAGGAAAGAACCAACAAAAGCAAACCAGCTGTTACAAAAACAATAAATAAACAACAACATAACAGCAACACAACTGCCTAGCAACTACGTATTAGACCATTTGCCTAAATGTAGCAATGAAAGCACCCAAAAGATAGGAATCAAACCTTGTCCGACATGGTGGGGGATTTAGATTTGGCATTTCCCTTCTTTTTCCTATCCACCATAGTCCATTCCTGATTTCCCACATCCACTACAGTTGGAAGAAAAACTGCAATGGGTTTAATGGGGATGTGACCCAAAGGAAGGGGGGTCGAAATATCCTTAATCACTGAATCAACAACCTGTAAAGAATAGTCTGGAGGCTTCTCTGTATTGGTCTATGAATCAACCATGATGGGTGAGTTAACTTGCAGAGGGGCACTAGATTCCTTAGCCGGATCTGAGTCAATTGTAAGATGTTCAGGTAGAGAATCCTTCTAATAGGCTGTTTTGGTCTTACGTTTGGAGTGTTCACAATCATCTGTAACATGACCAGTTTGGAAGCAACGCCAACATCTGAAGGCAAGTCTCTCATAGTCTATCCTCTGTACCCAGAGCCTGGCACCAATCTGTAGATTGATTTCTGCTTGTAAGAGTTTGGAGGTATCGAGATTAACCAGGATTCGAGCATAAGTAGTATGTGCTTGAATGGAGGTCTTATCATCAACTACCACACATGAGCCAAGAGTATCGCCTATAACAATGAGACAAGATCTGTTCCAAAGCTGCAGTGGGATTCCTGGTAAATGAACCCAAATCGGGTAGGTATCAAAAGACTCCTTTAACAGGTCAAAAGTCGGATACCGTGGTTTGGACATAAGCCCATGTTCCCCCCAAACCCAATGTTGGATAAAAAATAAATCCCTATCTTCAGGGGTTTCAAAGACAGCAATGAAGTAAGCTTTAGCACAAGGATAAAACTCAATCTTACCTTGTATTTTTTCTCTCCATCTCTGGGTTATCCAGTCATGAAGCTGAGAAAGCTTAGGCCAAAATTTGTGAAATCTGTATATGAGACCCAGGTGGGAGAGATTTTCCTCCTCCTTAAGAACCTTTAGAAGTAGATCCTCCTCGATTTTCAGCGTCGGGACCTCTTAGGAGGGTTTCAAGAGCTCATTTATGGCATTCTCCTTCTATTTGGAGACCGCCGAAGCATAAGATCTGGACCTATTGTTGCTGTTTTGTTTGTCTTGGTTTTGGCTGACCCCTATTTCTCTCCCTCCATCACCAGAGCCACACATAGTCCCTTGCAACTTGCAGTTGCTAGTGTTGAGTTTTAAAGAAGATGATGATTCTTTGTCTGAACCATCTTTACCAGCCCCATGAGAGAGCACCCCTATTTTGTGACCAAGCAGAGAAACCCCATCTCAGTTTTTCTGAAAAGGGGAGTCTTGGTTAGCATTGAAAGCCATGTCAATCCATGAGGTTGGTGCTTTATTCTCCTCTTCATTTTTGTAGCCACCGCCCTCAGAAACCTCTGGTTTCCCAAACAAGCTAAGTTGGTAAGATCACCTAATGTTAATAAAGGAAATAAGAAATGAAAATAAGCAAGTAATTAAAAAAAATGAAGATGATCACGAAGGAGAATAATAATATTAATATTAATACTATTACAAACAAGAGAAGACAAACTAAAGTTATAAGTTGAAGTTATAAACTTATAGTTAGAATAAATAAAATAAAAAATAAAATAATAAACATAAACCTTAAGTTGAAAACTACATTATAATCCTAAAAAAAAAGAAAGATCGTAAACCTAAAAGGCTTTAGGAACTGGTTTGTGGTTGTGTTTTTGCGTTGAAGTATTGTGCTGATTTGTTTTGTGTAGGGTGTCGATGAAGCAGTGGCGGCGGTGGAGGGATGGTGGCACTGGTCTATGTGTGGAGCTAAGGGCTATGTGATTTTATGGAGGGAGTGGTGAGGGTTTGCATGGGGGTCGGTTACAGGTAGCAGGGCTAGGTCATGGCAGGTAACGTTGAGGGGAGTTTGCAGGTAGTGCGGGCCACGGGATCTGGGGGTCTCGAGACGGAATGGGGGTCCAACGAGTTTGGGGGGAGTGTGTATGTAGTGGGAGGGGGATGCAGGGTTGGGAGGGATGAGCGATGCGAGGTTGGGATGTCGGGTGAGGGATTCGGTAAATCAATTTGAAGATCGACTTTAAGCACACACATCGTCACTAGCTTGTTGCGACAACAAATCAATATATACAACATTTTTGTCGATGGATATGGTTATGGTGATGGTGATGGTGATGGGTAACAGGGGTGAAAACTAAGCATGATCTAGCAGAGCAAATTATAGAGATTTTGAATGTTTTGATGGAGAAGAAATATGTATTATGAGTTTCTTCCTCAAAAAAATTAGTTATTAAGATTTATGACCACAAACATAATCTCCCAGTTACGTCATTCTTATTAGTTTAGCTAGGGACTTGCATGTTGTTGTGTATTTGACAGTTTTAAGTGATCCAAATGGGATCATATTTTTGTCGAGAAAAAAACCAAGCATTAAGAAGGTGCTGACAAAGAAGGGAAAGTCATCCCAAGATGCAGTAGTGGTAGAGTTAAAACTTTTCAGTGGGCAACGTGGTTCATGTTAAATGCAAAAATATTCAAAACCCTTTTTCATTATTGTAACCCTACTATAAAAAACAAATTAGTTATGCTTATAACCTTTCTTCCTCTCATGTTTTGATCTCAAGTGAAACTTTGGTTATGCACACCGCAATAGTGGAGTCTATTATCTCTAATAAACAAGACAAAACTCCCTTGAAGCCATTCTCCTTCGATTGTGAGGATGAGGATGGGGAGGAGGGGAGGGACTCTTCAAGTATGATATATTTATCCTCAATTAACATCCATAGGTCCCTCTCTCTAGATGCACTAGTGTTGGAAACTTTCGATGATGATTTATGTATGATGGAGGAGGACATTTTATGTGGGAGTATAACTTCTAGAGACCATAACGTTTGATCTGACTATTGAATCATCTTGAAATTTTACATGGAGTTAGATCATGATGTGTACATTGTCGTGTTAGTCAACCTTGGTTAGTTGGATGTTATTTGGGCATTTTCGGGGCCAAATTCCTTCATCTATTGATCTAAATTTGGCTCAGGACCTTTTTTAGGATTGTTTATAACTTTTAATTGTGATATATTTTGGTCCATTTTATGGAATAAGCCAAGATTTGGCATAAGCCTTCATTTATGGAGGCATTTCATGTATGAATTTTTTGGGGCCGGCCCGGGGTGTTTTTGGTTTTACGTTATTTTGCGTTTTAAGACTTTTTTAGAGTTAGTGGGAAGTAAAAATCAAATTGTAATGTTGGGATAGGGAGTGTGGATTCAAGAATGAGAAAGAAGTCGTTTTGAAGTTTCTTGAGTTTTGGAAAATTATGTGCGTGTTTTGATTTGGATACTGTGGGAAAGGTGAACGTAATATTTATTACATTTATTTGTGTGATTTAATACCTTTATTTTATATAAGCACGGCTAAACACGGGAGATGAATTTATACCCACATGAATATGCATATGTATGAGATATAAAGACAAGTTGTTGAGCTCACATGAGAATTTACCCATCTCAGATGGAGACATGCAGATGGGGATGCAAATCTAGATAGTAATACTGAAGAATTACCTCCATTAAGGCATGAAGGAGACAATGAAGAAAAAAATGAGAGAGATGAAAAACCATTGAATGAGAGGTTGTTTGAGGAGAGATATATTCTAGCTTTGGAGGGAAAGAATGATGAAATTAAGATTAATGTTCTTGATTATGGTGGAGGGTTATAATCAAAGGATTTGATAGACCGACTGAATCGCATGGTAAAATTCTCTGAGTGGAAAACCCTATCAAAGGGTAATAATGTTAAGTTTTCATGCATTAAGTTGTTCAGACATGCATTGATATGGTGGGATCACCTGTAAAACAAAATGAAAAGGACAATATTTGAAATTGGAATAAAATGGTGAAGAAGTTGAAAAAAATAAATCTTATAGGTTATGCCGAGACACTATTTTGAAGGTTTCATAACCTAAGACAAAAGGATCGCAACATCAAAGAGTATACCATGAATTTTATAAGCTATCAATATGAGTGGAATAGGGATATTTCGAAGCATAGAAGGATACAAGGTATGTAAATGTGTTGAGTTATACCATACAAGATGAATTAAGTATGCTCTAGATCCATAGTTGATTTAACCTAAATGGTTAATCTTTAAGGGGGTAATAATTGATGGTAGATTATCCTAATCAATTAGTTTCCAAAATTACAACAATATCAAGAGTAATCATTGAATAAATCCAAATAATGATAGGGAGAAGAAGAATTAGTTGATATGTTGACTTTTGTGTTGATTTGGGCTAACCTGGTGACTGGAAAAGGCTGAAAATGATCTGATATAGCTTTGCCACTAAAATTGTATCCTGAACATATGCATGGACCAAAACTTATGATACGTCCCAAAGCATATCCCTGTTATAGATCTTTATGTACACCCTTGTCCCTCTATACTTTCAGCACCTGAAACTTCTTGGGTTTGTGCACTACTTTATGATCTACTCGTGTCTATAATTTGGACCTTCGACATTGTGTGATGCTCATTGTACAACTGATTGAATCCTCAAAACCCTAGATGGTGAAGGATTCCTAAAAACAAACATTAGTTGAATTATGGGCACCCTTGTGCACCACTGATGTTGTCACTACTTTGAAGAGGGATCAAATCACATGTCGTTCTCGCCTAACATGTGATATCTAGAATGTATGCAACCATATTGATAAGCATGACTTTGGAACAATACGATCATGCTTGAACCTTTGCCTTGGATTGACTTAAGAATATGTGTATTTTTTACTTGCAAATTTGAGTGAATGACTACCTTAGAATGAGTATGTAGAGTATATGAAGCTCGAGGGAGTCTTGGAGTAATGTTTTTTGTGATTGCTCCTAGTGTTTTCTCATTGGAATGCTAGGAGTTGTAGACAAAAATATTGCACATTAGACAATATTTAGCCCGATCTTATACTACTATTTAGAAGGTTCTCAAGTGTACAAAGTACCAATTAATCCCCCCCTTTTGCCATCTTTGTTTTATTTTTTGCTTTGTCTTTCCCACGTATTTCCCAATACCTGTCCACCCATTTCATAACTTCCTCGAGATTCTAGCCCTGATTCCGGGTGCCCTAACATGTACTGGGGTGCCCTGGGTGCCCTGGTCCCACCCTGGATGCCCCTCTCTATGTTTAACCTCTTTCACTCTTCTTTGGGTCACTTCTAGTCACTGGTCTCCTTTATCTTTTCCTCAGTCGACATTTTCAGGATTAATTGTGAAATCAAACTTGAGAGCCCTATAAATATAAAGCTTATAACACCATAATGAGGGTCCTAGGTCATTGCATCCTATCACTACTATCACTCCATCTAGGGTTGCATCCATTACACAATATCCATCCACATAGATCCATGCATCATAGCTAGTAAAGTTTGCATCACATCCATTCACACATTCTTAGAGGAGGGATTCTATCTATTCTATTCTACATTCTACATCTTCTATAGCTATCATAGCTCGCTACTACATAAAGTGCGACTAAAACAAGAGCACCTAGGGCATGACATACACACACTCACCAGAACTACATTAGGGTTCATAATGTAGTGTAGTGCTCAGTGATAAGTCCACCGGTTTGGCAGCTGAGGTCAATATAACCCTTTCTTCTTCTTCATGTGCAGGGCATCATCCAGTTCATCCAGTAAATCTAGTGTGACAAACAAGTAAGGTTTCAAACCTAGTTGTGACACTACCGAACACATTTTTAAAGCTCTTGCATAGTTCACAGCTCCCAGAATCCAAACCAGGGCACCCCGGGGTGCCCCAGTACACTCCCAGGTGCCTGTGTCACTTCAGATAGTTGAGATCTACCCTTCACAAGGTCTCTGAGTGATCACCCGCACATTTGGGTCCCAATCTCGTAACTGCAACAACTTGTGACAGTCTGCCTGAATCAGCTAAGTCATTTCCCTACTCGCCTCTTGCATATTAGGATTTCTCTTTCACTTAGAGTAATTATTTTAAGTTATTACATATTGATTTACTTTATTTACTAATTTTATACAACGTTTTAATCCTCCTATTTAGATTAACACTAGAACCCTAAATCTCCTCTTTAGGTCCTTTAGGTAGTTATTTTTGTTAATCATTTTGGTGAACCTGTAGTTTCTTTATTGCACTTTCTGAGGAGTAGTTTCTCCTTTTACCATGGCCCAAACTCATGAGGACTTTACCAAAGCCCACCTTAAAGCCATCGACGATCACCTTGTTGAATACCCACAGGATTTAGATTTACTTCTACATGTGGCTCGTGAAGAGGCCACTAACTTGGCTGAGCTCAACCGTTCTACAACCTTACCCACTCAACCTCCCACCTCTACACTTCCACCCATTTCCACTATCCCGGTTTCGGTTCCCACTCCCACTAACCACTTCACCCTTTCTTTGGTGTCACATCTGCGATAAACATCCCCTGCTGGTAATCAGATTTAACCTCCTTATATCACGATCTCCAGGATCAAATCCACAAGTTAGAATAGGCTACAACATATCCCTCTTTAGATTCTACGGAAGCTTAGAGACAAGCAGAGCATGTAGTGTGTCATTTTGTAGCCGGGGATGAAATGCAGCTTGCTCTTTGTCACTCAGATGTGGAGAAATGGGTAGCACCCTCAAGAGGATTTGACCTATCCTCACTACTTTATGGTTGTGCCTTTCAACCAGGGTGAGAGGACCCTTTTTGTAGCCTGTTGTTTGTGGAGGAGATGGAGATATCCTTCCTTGTGAAATTATTAAGAAGACCTTGAAGAAAATATGATCAATGCAACAAAACCTAACTCTCACGAGTTGTCACTCTAGATAATGGAGATATTTTCTAAGCAAGGTTCAGGCCACTAAAGACAATGAAAACCTGATTGTTTCTGCATGTTTTGGTAGTAAAAATTATGCATTTGTATACACACATGACAAACAGGGGTAGTATGGGTATGATTGGTTGTTTTTAAATGAATTTTTGGTGGGAGGTGAGGCAGAAATGAACTTGATTCACCAGATTCTTGAGAAATTTTACAAAAATGGAGAGCTTGAACAACAGAATGCTTTGGGATAGCTAGGATGTTCCTTTAACCAGAATATGTGCTTCAATGGAGGCCCAGATCAACACTTTTCACACAAACTTCAAGGATCCAAAATGAAGGCTCAAATTGGAAAACTTAACTAAACATTATCAACCTCTGTTTCATCATGCCTAAGATACCCTCAAAGGCTAACAAACAATCTTATAGTCATGCTAGGAGTCACAGTGATTTTAAATTTGTTTATTTCACTATCAAATGAAAGCTCTTCTGATAAATGAAATTGCAAATGCCACCAAACTATCACAAGGATAAGATCTTGTGTGATTCACAAAGATTTCAATGTAAGATTGCAACGGGAACAAGAAAACTACTTGCAGACATTCAGGAATGAAGCAAACACAAATTTTTCCCAAAAATAACACAGATTAACTCAAGTTTGATTAAATTTATCAGTAGGGGAAAGTTTCTAGAACAATCTCAGAGCTTGTCAATGGCTGTACACTCACAACCACCTTGACATGATCAAATTTAACACAAAGGAGATAAACAGGTTTCTTCAGATGATTTCTCAGAAGGACGGGTTCTATCAAGCTTTTCTCTTAGAAAAATCAGTCCCGACCTCTAACACTCCAACCATTTGCATGAAAAATTCATGCAATTTATAATACTTCATTTACAACAGAGTTTTCCCCCCAAAACCAGAGACATTCAAAGCACCATTGCGTGTTGAGACTCCCAGAATCAGATTTGTGAAAAAGTTGTCAGGTGTGCAGAGGGAAAATCTCTCCAAATATTTCCAGCATTCAATTCTTCACCTGGTAGGTCATTCTTCATCTTGCACGCCAACTACTTCCTCCTCCAATCTGTCAAATCTGGTTCTTTGCATGCCAAGGAAAGAAAAACTGAAAATCAGATCGAAGCCAATGATCAGATCACGTCTTGATTGCAAAAGACATCTTCAGATTTTTCCCACCCAACCAGGATACCAAATTAATGTTCCTCTTCATTTTACATGTAGGAGACTCCAAGAAATGATAAAAAACCATAAAAATTCACATCCCCAGGAGCTTTGGAGTAGAAATGGTGGAAAATCAGATACAGATGCACAACTTCCATTGATCTCTCTTTTGAATTTGGACCGTCCACATGGGAGATCCAAGTCAAGATGGGCCTGGGGGTTCCTTTTTACCTTTTACACCTTTTGGAAAAAATGCAAAATTTCTCAATTTTCTCCACCCCTCCGCCTTTGAAAAATGGGCCTGACACATGTCCCAATGTGGGTCCCAAAGGAACCACGGCTAAATTCTGCTATTTCACCTCTTTTTTGGAAAAGGGAAAATTTTCCAAGTTTTCCCCGCAGCTCCGCCCTTCCACTTCTAGTTTCTGATGTGGGTCCCAGCGGAACCACGCTTCCTTTTACACTTTTAACTCCTTTTTCCACAAAAGGAAAATTTTCCAAATTTCCCCCAAAAGTCCACACCTCCGCCATTGACTGGAGAAAAATTTTGACTATTCTCTGTCGGGCCCGCGGGTTATTTTGATGATTTCAGTCTTTTGAATAACAAGGGGAAAAAATCCAAGTTGCCCCCGATGGCCCGCCTCCCCGCCTCTTGACTTTTCAAACCGCCACGCATCTCAATGGCGCATCTTGAGATGGTCCCCAAAAGTAGAGACCCTAAATGAGCATGGGCTCACCACGTGTCTCAGGCCTTTTAGGAAGTTGCTGAAAAAACTAAGGAAAGAAGACCTGGCAGAAACCTCCACGTGTCTTTATGGCACAACTTCAAGAACCTTATAAGGCTTCAATATGATTTGGCGGGGGTGCACTTCCATTTTAGAATTTTACTCCATTTTTCCAAAAGGGAAAAATATCCAACCTGCTTCCGAAGGCCCACATCTCCACTTTTAACTTTGCCACGTGTCCTTCTGCGGGGTCAAAGTAAGACTTTTTCCCTGCCGCTTAAATTTTGCTTTAATCAAAGCCTGGCGGGGCCGCGGGGTGGGTTCAAAATTTTTTCCAAAGTAGCCAAAAATAACAAGTTCAAAAAAAAACCCACCACACCCCATCCAATTAGAAGAAGCCACGTAAGTACCAAAAGAACCAATCAGAATTGAGTGGAGCTACGGGACCAAATTTTCCTTTTTGCCAAAAAAGCAAAAAGTGACAAGTTAAAACATTTTCCCACCATCCCCTGACCAACCAAAAGAAGCCACGTGACCACCGAATGCTGAGGAATAATTTTGACAGGAAAAAGATGCCCGCCAAGACTGTCAAAAACACAGAAATTCACCATTCATGCCCAGAATCTGATTTTTCGCTAAGGATGAATTTTTTTGAAACAAAACCAAGTGAATCATGGTTCCAAGCATCTTTCGACCATGGATTTGGATTTTCAAAGGCATACAAATATAAATTGATCATTCTCGAGCTTCCATGGTCGGGGAAAAATAGGAAAAATGGCAGAGCCCATGGATTTTGAAGAAATTAGGGAAAAAACAGGGAAAACTCAGAGACTTCCTTCAAAAAGGGGCATGACAATGGATTCTGCAAACAATTCAAGGCATTCAAATGGAGGTAAAAGCTTCATAACATCCACATCGAGAGACAAAATGTTTCATAACATGCAGATCAGAGGAAAATCAGGGCAAATGGTGTGAGATCAAGATGAGCACCAACATCGGCTCCGACTCGGGGATGGGCACTCCCTGCGAGTGCCACAAGAACAACTAGCAGACCAAGTGCCAAGAACAGACCATTGGGAAATGGAGTCAAAGAAAAAGCTAGCATAGTACGGAACAACCACAACCATCCTCCAAAAACCAAACCAAGAAACCAGCAAAACCAAGTCACCGAGGACCAGAACGAGCAAAAACACAAAAGACAGAAAGCAAACCAACAAGTTGTACACTATACAAGTGATGCTCACCTTGATTCTGGGGAATCAATCCAGGAAATGCTTCAAGTGCCTGCCATTAATAGGAAATTCAAGCAATTCACCATCCAAATCTTTCAAGAAGAAGGTATGCTCACCAATCTGAATGTCAATGGAGTAAGGGCCCATCCATAGTGCATCAAATTTACCATGCTTGCCCTTGTCTTCATGTCTGCTATCCCACAACAGCACAAGATCTCCAATGTTGAAAGCTCTGGGAGTGACCTTCTTGTCAAATAACTTCTTCAATTTTTCTCTGAACTTCACATGCCTTTGGTGAGATGCTCTCCTTTCTTCATCAAGTTCAACAATCTGGTTAATGCGAGCCTCATATGGACTAACTTCTTGATCTTCCAGTTGTTGAATGAACTGATATGAGGATAGTTGCATATGCAGGGGCAGCAGAGCTTGAGTGCCATACACCAATTCAAATGGAATTTTTCCAGTGGCTCTTTTAACAGTAATTTGTTAGCCCAAACAATGAACTTCAGTTGTTCACCCCATTTTCTTTTGTTCAGCTCCAAGGTTCTTCTGATAATCTTCAACAAATTTTTATTACTGGACTCAGCTTGTCCATTTCCTTGGGGATTGTAATTAGAGGCATATGTCAAATTGATCCCGTATTCTTTGCACATTTCCACCAAAGGTTTAGCTCTGAAGCTCATGGCATTGTCAGCAACAATTTTAACTGGCACCCCAAACCTGCAGATGATATGGTTCAACATAAAATCCATGACAATTTGGTGTGTTGCTCTTTTGGTGGGGATTTCCTCCACCCACTTGGTGAAGTAATCAGTGGCTACAAGAATCCACTTATGGCCAGCACTTGAAGGGTCTGAAATCTCACCAATGAAATCCATTCCCCATTGCTTGAATGGGGCTTCAATTGATACAGGCTGCAAAGGTAGGGAGCCTGAAGCTTTCAGTCTTCCAGAGAAGCACTGGCAACTCTCACATCTTCTAACCAAAAGAGTTGTATCCTTGAAGAGAGTTGGCCACCAATAACCAGCCCTCAAGATCTTGTGTGTTGTGACTCTTCCAGCAAAATGCCCCCCACAAACTCCTCCATGAAGATCAACAATTATCTTGGGGGCTTCATCTTCAGTAATGCACCTTAAGAGAACTCCCTCAGGGTTCTTCCAAGCTAACCCATAATCAGTAATGACATATTTCTGGGAAGCCAACTTAAGGGCTCTTTTCTGGTTCTTACTCAAATGCTCAGGGCAGTATAGATGTCTGAGATAAAAAATTACATCTTTGTACCACTCAGAACTCATCAATTTTTCAAAAACATCTACCCTTCCTTCTTCTACCTCATTTACCTCAATAGTTTGCAAGTTTCTCTCAGCCATAAGCTTAGCCAAGCCCAAACCTCTCACCAACTTTGTGGTTTGGATATCCATGTCATATTCTTGCAACTTGTTCACCCATCTGCATCTTTTGCTTGAGACTTCCATCTCTGATAAGATGTCTTTCACCATAGTGTGGGGAACATAAGCAACAATTTTAGAGCTCAAAATGTAAGGCCTGAAAACCTTTGTTGCTTTTACCAAGGAAAATGCTTGTTTCTCCATAATAGTGTATTTCAGCTCCCCCCTGCAATGCCTTACTAAAAAAGGCAATTGGCCTCTCAGCCCCTTCATCATCTTTCTGCAACAAGACAGATGCAATAGTGTTCTCTGAAGCAAAAGAAAATAGTTGGAAATGCTTCTTATAATCTGGAGCTGCTAAAACAGGGGCATGCTTTAATGCCTCCTTGATCCCATTGAAAGCTTGAATGGCATCCTCCTCCCATTTGATGGCCTGGTCCTTCTTCAGCATGCCAGTGATTGGAATGGTCAACTCAACAAAGTTTGATATGAATCTCCTGATAAAGTTTATCTGCCCAAAGAAGGACTGAATCCCCTTCTTGGTTCTTGGAATTGGGACCTTGTTGATGGCCTCTACCCTTTCTGGATCAATCATTACCCCTTCTTGTGACACAATGTGACCAAGCAATTTTTCCTTCTGTACTCTGAAATGGCACTTCTTTGGATTGAGTGAAATGCCATATTCTCTACATCTTATCAACATTTTCTCCAAGTGCTGCAAATGATCACCTCTCTTTCTGGAGAACACAGTTACATCATCTTGGTAGACAACAATAAAATCATTGATGTAACCAGCAAAAGCAACATCCATTGCTCTTTGAAAGGTTTCTCCAGCATTCATCAGTCCAAAGGGCATCCTGACATATACATATGTTCCCCAAGGGGTGGTAAAGGTTGTCTTAATTCTTTCTGATTCCTTTACAACAACTTGGTTATAACCAGAGAAGCCATCCAGGGTAGATAGCAGCTCAGAACCGGTCACTAACTGCAACATGTTTTCCATGTTTGGTAAAGGATAATTATCCTTCATTGATGCTCTGTTCAGATTTCTGAAGTCCACACACAGCCTGATGTCACCATTCTTCTTTCTAACTGGTACTAGGTTTGCAACCCAAGAAGAATACCTTGTAGGCTGAATAATCCCTCCATCCCTCAGTTTCTTCAGTTCCTCTTGCATTTTAAGAGATAGGAGTGGATTGATTGGCCTCTGTTTCTACCTGAATGGTTTTGCATTAGATTCCAAGGGAATCTCATGTTGAAACAGATCCTCTCTGTATGCCTTTAATTCAGAATAAGTCCAAGCCATGCAATCTTGATATTTTTTCAGCAATTGGACATAAGACTGTTTTTCCTCCTTGCTGAGATTGCTTCCCAACCAGATCTTCCTTGGTTTCTCCTTTGTGCCAAGGTCATGCTCCTCAATATCCCTTGAGGCTGCTATGCATCTGTTAATAATGCGATCAACATTATCAAAGTTGGATTCAAGAGCAACCAACCCTCTAGGAATGGTATTAGTCTTTAGTTGGATGATGCCTTTTCCAAACAAGGTTTCTTTACCCTCTGCTACGCACACCATTGGCTCCCAATCAATATTTTGATCAGCAAACTCCCCTTTGTTCTGCAAAAATCTTCTGACCTGAGCATCATCATCAAAAACTTGCCAATGTTTAATGTTGTCAGGTACAGATGGCCTAGTTAACACCTCAACATCATATTCACAATATGGGGATACTGTACAATTATCAAACCGAGATCCCAATACTGCAAGTTTGTCTACCAAATCATTGAACCTCCTATCATGATGCACAATATTGAATGAATCAAACATCTCAATGAGATCCCAAACTACATGCTTGTATTGTTTCATTCACTGATTTTTTGTGGCATAAAGTTTTCTGACTTGCTTTACAATTAATTTTGAATCTCCTTTGACAATGATGTCTTTAACACCATATTTCCAAGCAATCTTCAGACCTAACAACATAGTGCCTCATACTCAGCAATGTTATTAGTGCACTCAAAGTTGAGTTTGAAGGAAAAGACAAACTCTTCCTGGCCTGGAGAGATCAGAACAACACCAACACCATTTCCGAACTTGGAGCAAGCTCCATCAAACAATAAAGTCCAAGGAGAGCCTGCCTGTTCAAGACACTTGCATTCTTCAATCTTGTGCTCTTTTCCATCAGCAAATCCTACAAAGTTATCAACATCAACACTTGTGTACAATACTTCATAAGATGCATTGTTGGGATCTTCAATAAGGTGCAACATCTTCTTTTCTCCATACAACCTGACAAGGCTGCCCTCAATTGGGATGGTAGCATAGGACATGTCCATTTGAACACTCCCACCAACACTTGCAACCCATTTTCTAGATAACAACATACCCCACTTGGCTGGGCAATCAACAATAACAACATCAAGCATCAGGTTTTTACCTGGGTAAGCTGCAAGTTGCACCACCAGACCTTTCACACATCCCACCACTGGCACTTCTCTAGAGTCCATAGTAGTACACTTCCCATATGTTGTTGTTACTTTGATATCCATCTCATTCATGACTTCTAGAGGCATAACATTGCATGATGCCCCTGAGTCAAACATACAATTGTGTAACAATCTGTCTTTAATGATCAGAGTGGTGAAGAATGGATCCACATTTAGCTGAGACTCCACCAAGGATGTCCCCAAATAAACCTCAGGTGGTTCACCTAGTTCCTCCAACACTGGTGGTGTCTCTAACTCTTCAATGACTGGTGGAGTCTCCACAATGTTTATATTTCTACCTAGGGCAGTCTTCTCCTCTTTCAGCCCCAAATACTCAAAAGCCCTTTTTTTGTGCTCAGGAATCCTAAGCAACTCAACAATTGGAACTGAGATCTTGATCTGACTCAAGACTTGGGCAATATCATAAGGGACAGACTTTGGCAAGGCAACATTGGAAGGAAGGTTGATACACTCATTAGATGGCACATGATTTTTGATAGCTTGGGCATGAGGAGGGGTATGAGTTTTGTTTGGGACAGCAAGGCCCTTGGCAGATGCATCTTTCTTAGGAGCCTCTTTAGGAATATTTGAAAGCAATGGAGTTTTTGGCTTGGCTTGAGGCCCTGTACCTTTGACAACCCTACTTCTTGTGTTGTACTCTTTCTCTTGGGTAACAACAACATTCATCAACAACTGCCTATCCTCCTCAGATGGGATTCCTCCATCATACTTCTTTATCATTAAAGCTCTTAAATATTCAAAGTCATTATTGGGCAATTCAAAAGCTTGTACAGTATCTACTTCTAAAGTATGAGAGGGAGGAAGAATAGGTACCCGGTGGATGCAATCCCAAAAATCAGCAGCAGTTCTAGCACTTATTACCTCAGTTGAAGTTTCCCCTTGTTGTGAGCTCGTGGAGCAACCCATCATGCAAACATCATCATAAGATTCTTCTTCTTCTTGCTGATCTTCCTCACATGGAGCATGGGGCATGAAACATCTGTCACACCAATCAATGACATCTGTCTCCTCCACAACAACAACTCTGACAGCCAAAGGATCAGGTACCATTCTGTTTTCCCTGGCCTGGGACTATTTATTTCCAAATCCAACAGGTCCCTTGCCTCTGTCATCAGATCTTTGATCATTTCTATGATGATTTGTAAACCTGTCTTGGCCTTGTTGCTTGTGCTGACCTTGTGAACTCTGCCCAATTCCTTTTTCTACCTGGGCTAATTTGTATGATATTTCTTTGACAGCCCCTGCCAAAGTTTTCACAACTTCCTCCAAATCAGCAGCCTTACTTTTTTGAGGCTTTTCCGGGTTAATTAGTTTTACACCCTCCCTTTTTGGAGGCTTTCCAATTGCCTTGATGTTATTCTCAATTTGCAGAGCCATGGTGAAGGCCTGCCTCAAATTAGTAGGGTTTTTGTCCCTCAAGTAGTAAGTAGCATTTTTATCAAATGCATCTGAATATTTGATCAAACATGATTCATCACATGGCCTTAAGCTAACAGGCAATCTCCTCAAGGTCTTGTTAAACCTTGTGTTGAAATCATGTACTGACTCATTAGGATTCTTCTTGATGTTTTCAAATTTTGATAGAAGAAACCTAGGGTCAGTTCTATCACCATACTGCAATCTAAATGCATTGTTCATCTTTGTCCAAGAATCAATGGAATTATCTGGCAAAGCTTTATACCAGTCCCTTGCATCCTCTTCCAAAGTATGGATAAACAATTTGATATATACATCTTCATGTTCAATCTCAAAGTCTTCCATCATATTGATAAAAAGATTTAAATGTTGATCACCAGTTATAGCGTTGTTTCCTTGGAACTTTGGTAATCTATTTCTTACATCCTGGGGAACTGCATTTGGATAACCAACCATCCCTGTAAAATTTATAGGACCAAAGGTGTTTACAACAAAAGGAGGTCTGGGTGGGGGCTGGGCCATGTTGTTTTGAGGAGGTGACCCTGGAGGAGAAACAAATTGATAAGGGGCAGAGGGTCTTTGAAACACAAGAGTATAACTTTCAAAATGGATATCCCCTAAAGGCCTTGTTTCTTGGAAAACCCTATCAACTTTTGAAAATACAGGGGCAAAATGAGAAGCAAACTTTTCAAAATCAAATGAAGGCCCCTCTCCAGTTGGAGAATTCAATTCCACAAAGAGGCTACCTAATTCAGAAGCACTTGAATGGCAGTCTTCAATGATAGGCCGATCACTTTCATCAATGGAGATCCCTTTTCTTGTCTGCTGATCTCCAACAACTCTCCAAGATTTTCTTCCTTCTGACTTTGTTTTTCCTAGCTCTAGAAATAATGTCCTAGCAGGATCTCTAGCAAAGAAATATCTTCTTCCTTCTAGCTTTGCAAAGATTAGTAACAAAACTCACTTGACAGAGGTTAAGACACTGGTACTCATCAAGAATCAGATCAACAGGGAGTCGCCACTAAGGATTTCCACCTTAGTTGTGCAAATGCACTAAAATATGATCTGTCAAATGTCTGTCAATACTAGAAACTGGAAATGGGATGATCTGACTTTTATGCACCCAGATTTATCAATGAAAGCTAGTGCACTAGGTGTGGAAACTAAAATAATTACACACAACACTTGCAACTTTGAATACTTCTTATAACCCGAACACAAGATGATGTTTGAAAAAATGTATTAGCACTTAGAGCATATAAGAAGTGTTTACCAGGGTCTAAATATGAACTGTAACCACTATGTCCCTGGCAATAGCACCAATCGGGTGTTGGTACCCAAATTGATTCTCCCTCAGAAGTTGAGCAACATCACAGGTTTGACAGGAAGCTTAGAGACAAGTAGAGCATGTAGTGTGTCATTTTGTAGCCAAGGATGAAATGCAGCTTGCTCTTTGTCACTCAGATGTGGAGAAATGGGTAGCACCCTCAAGAGGATTTGACCTATCCTCATTACTTCATGGTTATGCCTTTCAACTAGGGTGAGAGGACCCTTTTTGTAGCTTGTTGTTTGTGGAGGAGATGGAGATATCCTTCCTTGCGAAGTTATTAAGAAGACCTTGAAGAAAATATGATCAATGCAACAAAACCTAACTCTCATGAGTTCTCACTCTAGATAATGGAGATATTTTCTAAGCAAGGTTTAGGCCACTAAAGACAATGAAAACTTAATTGTTTCTGTATGTTTTGGTAGTAAAAACTATGCATTTGTATACACACATGATAAATAGGGGTAATATGGGTATGATTGGTTGTTTTTAAATGAATTTTTGGTGGAAGGTGAGGCAGAAATGAACTTCATTCACCAAATTCTTGAGAAATTTTACAAAAATGGAGAGCTTGAACAACATAATACTTTGGGATAGCTAGGATGTTCCTTTAACCAGAATATGTGCTTCAATGGAGGCCCAGATCAACACTTTTCACACAAACTTCAAGGATCCAAAATGAAGGCTCAAATTGGAAAACTTAACTAAACATTATCAACCTCTATTTCATCATGCCTAAGATACCCTCGAAGGCTAACAAACAATCTTATAGTCATGCTAGGAGTCACAGTGATTTTAAATTTGTTTATTTCACTATCAAATGAAAGCTCTTATGATAAATGAAATTGCAAATGCCACCAAACTATCACAAGGATAAGATCTTGTGTGATTCACAAAGATTTCAATGTAATATTGCAACGAGAACAAGAAAACTACTTACAGACATTCGGGAATGAAGTAAACACAAATTTTGCCCAAAAAAACATAGATTAACTCAAGTTTGATTAAATTTATCAGCAGGGGAAAGTTTCTCAAATAATCTCAGAGCTTGTTAATGGCTGTACACTCGCAACCACCTTGACATGATCAAATTTAACACAAAGGAGATAAACAAGTTTCTTCAGATGATTTCTCAGAAGGATGGGTTCAATCAAGATTTTCTCTTAGAAAAATCAGTCTTGACCTCTAACACTCTAACCATTTACACAAAAAATTCATGTAATTTATAATACTTCATTTACAACAGAGTTTTCCCACCAAAACCAGAGAAATTCAAAGCACCATTGCGTGTTGAGACTCCCAGAATTAGATTTGTGAAAAAGTTGTCAGGTGTGCAGAGGGCAAATCTCTCCAAATATTTCTAGCATTCAATTCTTCACCTAGTAGGTCATTCTTCATCTCACGCACCAACTACTTCCTCCAATCTGTCAAATCTGGTTCTTTGTGTGCCAAGGAAAGAAAAATTAAAAATCAGATTGAAGCTAATGATCAGATCACGTCTTGATTGTAAAAGACCTCTTCAGATTTTTCCCACTAACCAGGATACCAAATTAATGTTCCTCTTCATTTTATGTGCATGAGACTCCAAGAAATGATAAAAAACCGTAAAAATTCACATCCCCAGGAGCTTTGGAGCAGAAATGGTGGAAAATCAGATACAGATGCATAGCTGTCGTTGATCTCTTTTGAATTTGGACCATCCACGTGGGAGATCCAAGTTAAGACAGGATCGGGGGTTCCTTTTTACCTTTTACACCTTTTGGAAAAAATGTAAAATTTCTCAATTTGTTCTGCCCCTCTGCCTTTTAAAAATGGGCCTGACACATATCCCAATGTGGGTCCCAAAGGAACATGTACGTACCCAAAAATGTAGATACTGTACTGCCAGAAAAAGGTTACAGAAAACCCAATGATGATTCACATCTCTTTGTAAGGTGTTCGGAATCTAGAAGAACTCGCCAAAGTGTACATTTTCACCCTATGAAGCCATATCTAGCTTTTGCATATCTTGTTCTAGCCCCTGTCCCCTTTTTCTTGTATTTTTTTCTGTAAGTTATGGAACTGCCGCCTTGTCTGGGTGGCGGTCCTGTAACCACCTCCCTACGCAGGGTAGCATTCCTGTGCACGTTTTCCAGAATGTTCCGATGATTTTGTCAAACGTAAAAATTCAAGTTTCACCCACATTCCTCAACCACTAAAGCTTGCATTTATGTTTTGACCACCCAGTAAATAGTGTTTTCCTTTTGTTTAATATTAGAAGAGTTCAATTTGGATTTACCCTCTGGTAAATGCAAATGCTATAAATACCCAACTTACTTTCAAACAAATGGCCCCTCTTCTTCTATGTTTGATTATTTAGTTTATTTGAAGTTCTTGCATGAGTTTCAATAGTTTCATATTTTGCATGAATTATCAGCCTCTCATTTATGTTTTAGAGATCATTTTATCTACTTACTTTCATCTTACTTCATTGCTGTCACATATAATTAGTTTAGTATAAGGTAGTTTCATTTTTAGATTAGAATCCATCTTAGAGTTGCAGGTTTTGTTTGTCATAAGAGATAGATCCCAGAATTCTCATCATATTTGCATTGTATCCCCGCAATAAATCCTACTAGGAATTGCATAGTCAAGCTCTGTTCACTTGCACTATCCCTCTCTTACTTGCATTGTATTCGGTTTATATCCAAACCTGCCATTGTTCGGGTATCTTCTTCTGATGACGCTATCACACTCACACTTTTCTGGAATCACGAGAACATGAAGGAATGAAGAAATCACACTGAGGGGACAAGTCATGACACAACTGGATTTACCATTGTTCTGTAAACTCCAGGTTTGACCTATCAAAGTTATAGATACGATATATCAAATAGAGTAGCAAATTATTTCATTTTAGTCAAAGCTCACTTTTGATATTGCCAGGGAAGCTGTGGGGAATGATAGTTTCTAAGAAACTATGATTCATTCCTAACTTCTGAGGTAGGATTGGAAGTCTTTCAATTAAACTAGTTAGTTATTTAAATATTTAGGATAAATTCACAACTGCACAAGTAAATAGCTATACCCAGCTAGCTTGCTTGTTTTAAATTCTGTTATTAGATTAACTGTCCATTATTTGAATATATTAGAATAGCTGCTCTTTTAATTTCGTTCAAATATGCATCATTGAAAATACAAAAATAAGAGAAATATAAGCATAGTGTAGATATAGCTTTCATGGTTAATTTGATCTTTTCAGTTAGGTTAACTTTTGCATGACAATTACGGGACCCAAAGAGCCCAGGGAATACGTATTTGAACCGGTAGTATCTCAGTTGAATCTCTTCACAAAGTTAACGGATATAGATCAAGGGCTTAGGATTCAGGTCTTTCAAATGACAATAAATCAACAAGCAATTAGTGAATAATTGAGACAACTAAATATTGAAGACGACAAAGCATACACATTTTGGTCAAGTCAACCCAACTATAGACTACCCTGATAGGATATCCGCATGACCATATAAGAACTCGAAAGAGAACAAATATTTGGCTGTGATCCATTAGTTCCCTAGCCAGATGCAGGAGACCTTCTCATCGACATAGACACAGGGTTATGTATACAAGTTGCAAAAACACCTGTAAGGCATTCTGAGAAAATCACACAACTCCTGGTACTAAACATAGAAGATGAAAAGGCTTATGACCATTGGATAGTCGGAAGAAAAGATTGATTCTTCGCATGACCATAACAGGTCCACAACAACCATGAACTAATGGTTGTGATCCCCAGGTCCCACAACCCAACGGGCCTGTAATTCAGTTAAGTATTGACACCGGTTTACGAAAATTGGTATTTAGATCCTCACCACTCCTGCCAGATATCATAACGCAGTTCTCCGTGTTAACTATAAAAGCCAATCAACCCAACATTTTCTGGGCTAGACCAGAAAACCACCCATAGTTTATTACAAGTCCACTGCACCTCTCATTACCATTTTCCATGACCTTGTCAGGAAATATACACGAAGCACCTACAAGTCATTTTCCACATATCTAAGAGCTAATAGATAGGATCTTAGCAGAGCTTGACATTGATTGGAGCCTCCGAGTAGCTATTATATCTAAACGGTTCATTACACCAATTCATGTTAGGAGATATTTCTTTACCTTAGATTCATAGATTTTGTTATTGTGTGTTGAGGATATAAGATTACCCAACTAGTTTGTCTGTATCCACGTATATTTCATTTCCACTGGTTGTCTTGGCATGACCTTGGGAGGTTGGGTACGAAGAAGAGCTACTTGTAGATTCTCATGCTCGCATGTCACTTTTCTATTGTAAAAAATTAGTGAACCTGACGTGAAACAAACAACTATTCCCCTTTTATTTTTTATTTCTTTTATCCATCTTCACTCTTTCCCATTATTCTGCGGGTATTCTTGGGATATGACGCATATGGTAGACCTCTCTCAGGTCTCGAAGCACATTATGGTCAAACAAATAGACAACCGTCACCCTCGCTTTTTGCATGGGCTAACAACTATTCAAGTAATTACTTGTCGTCACAAACTCCTCCTCAAAGAACTAGATCTATTTCTTCATTCCGAATCGAGGAGTTGGATCATCTTACACAAATGCAACAACCAAAGCTCTCATACTCTAACAATATGATGTTTACTGGAGAGTATACTTCATCTCCTTTGGTTTTGTTCAGACCACAAAATAGTAGACAATCAAATCCACTCCCATTTTTGGATGAGGAGTATTTAGTGCGCTACGTTAGAAGTGAACAACGCTTCCAAAACATGTACCCACCTATAGGGAGTTTACAAACACAACCCGATACCCTACTCCAAGAAAATACCCCCACTCCTCCACCTATGGGAAATAATCTCGGTGAAGCTTGGCAGGGTAATGATCAATTCATAGCAGGGTATCATACCCCTTTACAACCTCAAGGTGTACAACAATCACCTCTAAGAAAAAACATTGTGTCTTCAACGATCGAGGTCATTTCAGCCTTAGTTGAGAAAGTTAGAGGATTGGAACTTGCTCAAGCAAATCAAAATTCATATTTCAGGCAAGCAGGAATCCCTAACCCTCTGCATCATCCCAGCCAAGTTGACCTCCTTATAGTAACAGGCACGTTAGGCATGCCTCCTCAACATTCATATAACTATCCACAACAAACACCAACTAGAACCGCGTTTTCAAACGCCGCTCTAGTTGAAAATATGATACCTCACGGCTTAGCACCAAACAACCCATACCAGAGCAATGCTCCTCCCTCATTAAACATTTATTCAAAATCACCATAGGGAGACATGTTCTCTTCTCCCGGGATGTTTTCTCAACCATAGGGATTTCCTTATGTCCCTGTAAATACATATGCTATGCCATATCAACAACCCATTCCACCTCCACCCCCTCAGCAGGCACCATTAATGGTCGAAGCCTATGTGGTAGGGACTTACTCAGAATATTTAAAAGAGCCCCTAGACTTCACCATACGAAATGTCATGCTTCCAAGGCCTCTTCCCAATTTATCCAAATACAAAGGGGAAGGAGATCCAAATGAACATATCAAGGCCTATGCCACGGCCATTCGAGAACTACTCCCTTGGGATGGGGTTGTTGCTAAGATATTCCCTAAAACCTTAGATGGTATTGCCCTTGATTGGTACTACAGAATACCTGAAGCCTTGATACACTCATTCAAACAACTCATGTCAGAGTTTATCAAAGCTTTTGATATGAACAAATTATTGAGAACAGGAATTAGGGAATTCTTGCATATTAAATAAGAGCATAATGAATTCGCTACTCATTTTATTCAGAGATGGTGTACGGTTCTCTACTCATCAGCAAGTGCTCCAAACATGGATCAGATGGATCTATGTGATTTATTCCTTCATTCCCTCAATAGAGAGATAAAGGAAGAAGTCTAGAAGTTCCCACTAAGAACTTACGATGAAGTACTTGAGAGTGCTCTTCGGATAGATCAAGCGGCAATAGATAGTGGTCGTAAGACATATGGAACAAATGGGAAATTAATCACTCCCAATAAAAACACTACGTCCTATCCTAATGCCGAGAATACCAATCAAGGACCCAAAATCCTTAACAAAAACTGTGGGGTAACAATAAATGGAATAGCTGATCAGGTTAAAAGAGCAAACGTCGTAAACATTTCGCCACTCATTAACAATCAATGAAATAACAAATTTACTCCAACAATTAACACAATGGATTTTAATCATCCACCATGACAACAACAACAAAAAAAACAACAACAACAACAACACCAAAAAATCCAAACACAAGGTCCAAATCTAAACCCAACTGGATATCAAAGTCAAAACCAAAGGCAACAACCTTAAAATTTTAACTCTAACAACCAGTAACCTTATCAGAATTTTAGACCATAGTAGGTTTCAAATCAACAACCTCGAAACTATAATCCCAATTTATATTGTGGTTTCCACAAGATTCAAGGCCATGATACTAGGACTTTCAGTGACTATAATAAATTCATGCAGCATTTGCCAGAAGACCAAAAACAACTCTTTATAGATATGTTCTTAGCAAATTCTGTAGTACCCATGCCAAACACTTACACAGGGGCAGTCTCCCCTCAAAATGCACCCCTCAAGATCTTTAACGATCTACTCCCAAATCATTCTAACAGTAACAGGTTAGATCTAAGCGGAACGAACAAGGGTGTTAGACAGGAAATAACGATCATGAAGCTTCAACTTCGTTAAGTCCACCGGTTACACCCCAATTAGGAACTTGACCACAAACCAAGATAGTTGGCCTGATAGAACTAGACACCGAGCTACCCATAGAAACCATAATAAGAACACGAGATTATTATTCTCAACCAGTTCCAAGCTATCCATTAGAACCAGTCAAAATTCAACAAACGTTGGTAAAACCCATAGGCACTTACGATTTAATTAATGACTTAACAAAGACCACCTCTCACATTTCCTTCTTGGATTTGTTAAAGAACTCTCCCGCTCATAGGGCTACTCTCTTAGAAGAATTAGACCTTGGTCATTTAATTAACATCACTCCTCCTTTAGAAACACAAGTAAACCATGTAGAATTTGATGTCTACCCTCTAGGGAAGCCATATAGGGATAATGAGTTCATATTTGATATAAGAAAAATGCCAACAGACGCTGAAATTGTGCGAAGAGGTGACCCAACTATACATTTACAAGTATGGGTTTACAATAATTATGTTAAGCACGCAATGATTGACAATGGGGCAGTAGTTAATATAGTCCCCTTTGCTTTTCTTCAAAAGCTAGGATATGGAGAAACTAATTGTTCCACAACACAAAATACGCTAAGAGGTTATGATAGCCTCAAGGCCACTTCAATTGGAACCATAGTTTTACTAGTCACTTTAGGACCCAAGACGGTCCTCACCAAATTTTATATTATAGATCGGGAAACCAACTATAATATGATCCTCAATCGACCATGGATACACCGCATGAAGGCAATCCCTTTCACGCTATTCCAGTAAATAAGATTTTTGCACCTAGGGAAAATATTTGTGGCATAAGGTGATTCAAAACCATTCGATATACACCTAGCAGACTTGAATAAGAGATCAGGAGTACACTCTGACTTTGAACTCCCAACAAATCAACTTAGCAAACCAATCAATTCAAAACCAGAAGAGAAGTTGATACCTACAACAAAATAAGAAATTACAAATCTAGTCGAAGGTGTTCCAACACTTGAAAGTAAGACTAACGTCATAAAAATGGTATCATTAGGGACTACCACAAAAATTTTAGAATTACTAGAGAAAGATCTACCCATTGTCCTACCATTTGATTCTATGGGTATGGGATACACCCTAGGAATTGGTTCCCTTCCATCAGACGAAGTTTTTATGGTAGAAGTAACCAAGGCAGAAGAAACAGACATGAGGAATGTCCCAACATCCATTTTTCCAACCAAATATTGGACTCTCTACTTCGATGGAGCTAGATGTCATTTTGGAGCTGGGGCAGGTGTGATCTTTACTTCTCCCGAGGGAAAGATCCTACCTTTTGCCTTTAAGTTAAATTTTGAGTGTAAAAACAACGGGGCTGAGTATAAAGCCCTCCTCCTTGGCCTCATCATAGCCAAAAGGATGGGTGTTGATAACATTAGAGTGCTAGGAGACTCACAACTAGTTGCAAACCAAGTCTCTGAGGTATATGAGACTAGAGCTAAACATTTACAACTCTACAAAATGGCGGTATTAGATCTGAGCAAAGGATTCAACTTCATATCAATTGAAGCAATCCCACGAGAGAAAAACCTTCTCGCAGATTCAATAGCAACCTCAGCTTCCCGTTTCACTCAAAACAGTGAGTTATAAAACACAAGTTTCACGGTATCACTTTGTACTGAACCATTAGTACGTAAAATACCAACAAACCCACTCCTAACACATATAGAAGCTGAGAATGAGTTTTCTATCCTAGATCACTTTGATAGTGATAGAATAACTCTCGAATATCTAAACGCCTATACAAAGCTACATCTCGCTCATCACATAGTGGATCTTTCCCTAATCCCGCATTCCTCTTCCTATTTTGGAAATCCCATGGTAGAATGTTCTTCGCAAAAGGATCTCGATATCTACGAGGTAGAGAACAGAGAAAGTTTGGAACTACCTCCAGCCCTGCCTGAATTTGAAGAAGGCAACGCTTCCTTAATCGAAGAAACAATTGACATAAACATTGGAACGGAGGAAGAACCAAAAATTTTGAAGTTAGGATCCTCGTTAACTCTAGAGGAGATAGAAATACATACTCAAATCCTCAAAGAACATCAAAAGGATTTTGCATTTAATTACAAAGAAATGATGGGAAATGCACCACATATCATGGTACATAATCTTGTCACCAAACTGGATGCAAAGCCAATTAAACAAAAGTCAAGACCAATGAAACCAAAAGTGGCTCTCATGGTAAAAGAAGAAGTAATGAAACTTCTCCAAGTAGGATTCATCAAACCAGTTGACTATTCAAAATGGGTGTCTGATATCGTCCCTGTTCTAAAAAAGAATGGGAAGATACACATTTGCATAGACTTTCGGGATATTAACAAAGCTTGTCCCAAAGATGACTTCCCGTTACCATCTATTGATGTCATTGTGGATGCAACAGTCGGATTTGAACTATTGTACCTCATGGATGGGTTTTCAAGGTATAATCAGATTAAAATATCTGAATTAGATCAAGCTAAGACCACATTTATAACTCCTTGGGGAACTTATTGTTACGCTGTCATGTCATTCGGTCTTAAGAACGCCGATGCTACATACCAACGGGCAATGACATACATATTCCATGACCTTATTCATAAAATTGTGGAATCCTATGTGGATGACTTGTTGGCCAAGGCCAAGAAGCGTTGTGATCACCCAGAGGTACTCCGTATCATTCTCTCACGATTTATCGAGTATGGCGTCACATTAAACCCAAAGAAATGCATATTTGGTGTGACAGGAGGCAAGCTTTTGGGTTACATTATATCCTCATGAGGGATTGATGTCGATCTAGCCAAAATCTGGGCTGTTCTAGAAATGATTCCACCATCAGACGAGTCTGGTATCAGATCATTTCTCGGGAAACTAGGTGCAATTCGAAGGTTCATTCCGGACTTAAGTTTTGCTATTCACCCAATCAACAATTTATTAAAGAAAGATTATAGCATTGATTGGACAGAAGAATGTAAGGAGGCCTTCGAAGCAGTTAAACACTTCTTATTGTCTCCTCCCACGTTAATGCCTCCTAGACCAGATCATCCTTTGATCCTATATTCACGGGCTACTGATGTCTCCCTAGCCTGCATGCTGGCTCAAGAAGACAATGATAAACGAGAACGTGCAGTCTATTTCATTAGCCAGACGTTGCTTGATTATGAAACATGTTCTACACAGGTAGAAAGAGAATGCCTTGCCATAGTATTTGCAACAAAACGTTTAAGACATGACATGTTAAACCAAGAAACAAGGGTCATTGTAAAGACAAATCACTTACGAACATTCCTCATGCAAGGGTATTTATCTAAAAAGGCTGGATGATTTATAACTTTAATGGGTGAATTCAAATTAACATTTGTAAACCAAAAATCTGTTAAGGGACAAGTCATTGTAGATTGGATAGCTGATAATCTGTTAGATGGAGGTAATCTGGTAGATTTGGACTTTCCTAATGAGTGCATATACTTTGTCGAAACCAGACCCCCCATTTCTACATGCCCTTGGTACACTGACATTGTCAATTTTATCATGGACCATATGTACCTAGAAGGTGCCACATCGCAACAAAGAAGGTGGTTACGCATTATCGCTGCTAAATATGTTATCTTAGAACAAGTGCTCTATCGTAAAGCCTTTGATGGAATGATTTTAAGATGCATTGACACTGAAGAATCCAAAAAAATTATGTACGAATCCCACAGTGGGATATGTGGAGGCCAATTTGGTGGTCACACCACTGCCTGCAAAATACATCGGATGGGATATTTTTGGCCCACTTTGGAACATGATGCAGTAGAGTTTGTGTGGAAGTGCCATAAATGCCAAGAATTCTCCCACGAGATTCACATGCCAACACAAGCTCTGCAACCAATCGCAACCCCATGGCCCTTTTCCATGTAGGGTCTAGAATTGATAGGGAAATTCTCCCCCTCGTCAACAGATGGCCATAATTTTATAATCATGACCACATAATATTTTACCAAGTGGGTAGAGGCCATGCCTCTCACCACCGTACGAGGTTCTATAATCATTAAGTTCATTTTAAATCAGATCATTTATAGGTACGGTGTCCCGCAAGTCATTATCTCAGATAATGGCACATCCTTTAAGAATGATGAGGTCCATGAATTATGCAGTAAATTCAAGATAAACCATCATATAGCCTCTCTTTATTACCCTCAAGCCAACATACAAGCTGAAGCCACAAACAAAACATTAAAAGCTATTCTCCTCAAAATAGTTAAGGAGAATAAATGAGATTGGCATTTAAAATTATACCCAACCTTGTGGGCCCATCGAACCTCAATAAGAACACCAACGGGGGTAACCCCTTTCTCATTAGTATTTGGGGCAGAAGTAGTTCTCCCGCTTGAGGTCGAAATACCCAGCCTCCGCATCTCATTACAAGGGATTTTGGGAGAAGAAGCCTATAGAGAGGCACGCCTCTCTCAACTAGAAAGCCTTGATGAGGCCAAGCTAAATGTTGAACAAAGGCATAGAGCCTACATGGACCAAATGTTTCAGCAATATAACAAAAAGGTCTATGAATGAGAAATATATGAGGGAGATCTAGTTCTAAGACTAGACAGCCGGATTGATAAGAAAACTAGCAAAGGAACGAAATTTTAGCCCAAGTGTTTGGGTCCATACTGAGTCATGAAAGACTATAGAAATAGTGCATATCTCTTGTGTACACTAGAAGGTGAGGAGTTCAATAAAACAGTCAATTCCTTACATCTTAAATGGTTTTACGCATAAGGCATCAACGTCACCATTTGTATATTATATCTACCTACATTGCATTAGTCACTTAGTTGTTTCATTTTGTTCACTTATTTCGTAACTATTGTGGTCAAGGAACTTATTCTTAAGCAATTCATTACAAGCTTATGAAAATATTGGTAAAAGCATTCAAAATCATATCTCTTCAGTTTTCATAATATCATCAAATGGTTCCAAAATCATTTCATCAATTCGACAGACAAAGTCTTGACAAAAACCATACCAAGACCGACATACTTGGTCATACTCATTCTTTTCTACTTGGTTAAGTTGTTCTTACCTACGGTCTGTTCTAGAAGCTTCTTGGTGTCACATCTATCCTCCTTACATCTCTTTGAAACAAGGATACTCCAAAGTCACAAACCAGAAATGTCAAGTTAAATAAAAAATGCTAAACCAAATAGAATATTTTATTTTTACACACTTCTTTGCCCCACCAACCTTCGGTGATGAGCCTACATCTCTTACTGGTGATGTGAGGTTGAGAAAGGAAAGAAATGCCCTTACTCGCCTATGTCCTACCTTCGGTGACGAGCCCATGCTTCCTACTAGAAGCATGAGACAGGGCGTAGGGGGTCTATTCACGCAAATTAGTGAATATTAATATTTTAAAGCAAAGTGTTAAGTGAAACTAAATATCCAAATTCCCAAGAGATCAAATCCTTAAAAATACATTTTGTCGACCAAGTTGCCATCCATGGATCTAAGTCTAGATAAACTGGAAAATAAGTTGCATTCTAAAGTATGTAGTAGTTTCAAGTAAGAGTAAGTACACAAGTCTGAATTTGATTTCTATTAATACCTTGTCTTTCTCTCATCATTTCCATTCAGTCAAACTCATACAATTTGCGCCCTTCCCAACTCTTGGTGTTGAGCCCTCGCATCTTACTAGTTGCATGGAGTTAGGAGTGGGGCAAGTTCATCTCATTATCATTATACATTCATCACGTTTTGTCGAAACAAGAAGAAGCAACGAACATTGCCCAAAGAAGCCAAAAGTTCAGTACTACAATATGTTTGCATCATCACGTATCAGCATTACAAAAACAAATAAAAAGAGAAACATTATGTTCAACATTTGTTATCATTTGTTATCCATTGCATACATTCTGAAAACAATAAAAAGGAGTAAGTTACTAAAAACATCTAGTGTACACATAGGAAACGAATCACAAAAATTCTAGACACAAGAAGATCTAGATCCAAAAAGATATATATATATATATATATATATATATATGAATCATGTTTTATGTACAATGCCATCATGCACTAGGCATGGTCAAAATGCTCAATGAGCCCAGAAAATACAAAAACACTCGTATAAACATCCAACCAAAAATCACTGCAAAAGGACACTGTGATCTCTCAATCCCTGTGAGATCCCTCAGAAGGTGCATGACCACGTCTAGGACTCCTGCTGCGATGACACTCTGAATGAACTGAGGGCTCATGATCATGGCCAGTAGTTATGGTCTCACTGTGAGAACGACTCTTCCTCATCGAGCGCTCAACGGTCCTATATCCAGCTTCCTTAGCATGGAGAGAAGGCATGATCTTTATCACCTTCTAGACAGGGGAAAACACGTCGGTATGTCTACCAACTGCTGAAGGCTCTCCCACATCCACAATAAGCTCGGCCCATGTACTCTCCAAAGGGAGTAGTAGAGTGTCTGCACACACCTGGTGAATCAAGTCTCGCCATCCCTCAGCAGTCATTGCAAATAAAAAAGGAGAAATAAACAAGTTAGAAAGTTGTCCATGATAAAGTCAAAAACAAACGAAATAACAAAAGGAAAATATCAACTAAACAATTCTAACTAAAACAAAATCGAGAAAAGAGTAGTAACTCACTCAGAACTCTAGGCATTCAGGTGGGAGCTCTAGGATCTACACCTACCACTGATGTTGCTGCTGACTGTGGAACCTCCCCCAAGTCTAGAAAGAAGTGACATCCTGTCATGGACTCATCATCTCCCCCAATGTCCTGAGAAGGCAACTCCTCTGAGATCAGGGTCACCTTCTCTGCACTCTCCTCTGCCCTCTCAACCCTCAAGATACTCTGAGTGTCATGCCACTCAGAGTCACTATCATCCTCCTCATCTGCCCCACCTCCAATCTCATCCCCTGCCGTCTCCTCCTCTATCTCCTCTCCTGTGAATTCCTCAGAGTCTGAGTCCACATCAATGGGCTCATCGCTCTCTCCACTATGAGCAGGACTGGCTCTGATCTGAAGTAAAGGTGCTTGAGGAGCACTGGCTACCCCTCGGGCATGAACCACCTGCCTAGCTGCAACGGGAACTCCAGGAGTGATTGTAGTCCAACCTCGGCCTCTAGGACCTCCCCTGGCCTCGCGAACAGACCTGTATACTAGCCCCGCTGGAGGAAACATATCAATGTAGGGGAGGCCAAACTGCTGTGGTACTCTGTCAAAGGGGTGGATCTCCAACTTCCCCATCCCGTCTATTAGCTAACTAGTAGTATAACAAGTGATCAATGCGTGTCTCCTCTCCCCATAACCCTGCCATGGCCTGATAAGGAGTGGCCTCCATGTCTGCAATAGTCAAGGAAGCCACTGGCTAGTGTGGCATCCTAAGTACGGTCATCCCTATCCACCTCGCTGCCCTGACAGCTTCGGGATCCTCTTCTTGTACACCTCTCCCATAGGGAATGATGCGCTCATACACCCAACTCATGACTAGAGTAGGGTGACTCAATGACTACCCCTGTAATCTGACCACCCTATACAAATCATGATAGGTGGCCCCAAGGATGTCTACTCCCCAAGTGTAAACGTGGCCATGTGCCTCAATCTGTGTAATGATAGGTGCCCAACAGTATAAAAGAGTATCCCCTCCCTTGTCCCCAATCAACCGCGAGGCCAAGATACCCATAATAGCCTGGCGGAGCATAGGGATATCTGAACCAACAATAGAACGAACCTTCACCCCCTTCTTCGAGCCCATGGAGACAACAACATCTCCCATATAGGTGGCCCACTGAACCATCTGAGATCTGGATACTGCTGTCTTAAGAGACAGTCGCCTCCCAAGAATCGGGACCCCCAATATATGATAAACATCCTCTAGGGTGATGGTCCACTCACCCCTAACTCCTGGAAATCGGAAAGTGTTCCGATCTGCATCCCAGTATGAAAATAAGTCACACAATATGTGACTAGCAGGTGCAACATGAGGGACCTGTGCAATCCTCCAAATGTCAGCCCTCTGTAGAGTATCTCACTATGCCTGAGTGAGTGCCTCTAGCACTGCAGGGAGCTAATCACACTCCCTCTCTTCGCTCCATTTGATGTACTCCTCCTTCGTTTGCATTCATAAAAAATAGAGAAAAAGAGTAAGTTAGTAACGTAATCCAACTAGAAAAATTACCAACAACATAAAAATGTCAAAAATACAAAGAGAATTAAAAATTATATCTTCTTTTGCATTCTGTTCGAAACTGCCACCTTGTGCAGAGCGGCGGTTTCCTAACTGCCACCTTATGAGGTGGCGGTCATGTAACCGATGGCTTATGAAGCGGCGGTCCCATAACTGCCACCATCATAGGGCAGCGGTCATGTCCTGAATCACCAAATGGCTTGTAAGCCCTAAAAACACTTAAAAAAAACAAAAAAGCACCATTTTAACTGAAATAAAGACCTACCCTATAGGCACCCCCCCTAGAGACTCATTTAAAACTAACATTTTCAAAAAAAATCCCCCCAAGACCAAGATTTTAACATTTCTATATTTTAGGTTTAAAAATGATAATTTGAGGAGAACTAACCTGCAACTTCAAGGGTCGATATCCTGCTCTCGGAGGCATGATCATGATCTTGCAATGGACGTTTTGACTCACTCTCATTGAAAACGGTCACCGTGGGTCCCAGAGCTCAAAAACCACCAAACTGACACGCGTAACTGAATAGTAAAATGAGTTTGTTTTACATATATATAGTATTCTTTTTTTTTAGTGTTCCTACGCAGAGTTGGAGCACCGATGGAGGTAAGTTCTTATCCCTGCGTAAATGGTAAGTCCTCATTTCATATTAATTTAGTATTTATTTTTTGATCTATTTTATCTATCTACACCTAAGTCCTCTTTTCATCTTGCAGATAGCGGGAATTTGGGTGGTGACATTTCGACACACGGGCATGTAAGGTATAACTTCTAACTCCCCATTTTGGTATCGCCATACTCAGACCCACCGTTTTATGCCTCTTCATGGCTAAAACACTTCTCTGAGGGGGCAATATGTACGTACCCAAAAATGTAGGTACTGTACTGCCGGAAAGAGGTTACGGAAACCCCATTGATGATTCACATCTCTTCGCAAGGTGTTCGGAATCCAGAAGAACTCGCCAAAGTGTACATTTGCACCCTAGAAAGCCATATCTAGCTTTTGCATATTTTGTTCTAGCCCCTGCCCCCTTTTTCTTGCATTTTTGTCTTTAAGTTACGGAACCGCCACCTTGTCTAGGCGGTGGTCCCATGACCACCACCTAGGATAGGGTAGCGGTCCTCTAACCACCTCCCTACATAGGGCGGCAGTCCTATGCGCATTTTCTAGATGTTCCGACAATTTCGTCAAACGTAAAAATTCAAGTTTCACCCGCATTCCTCAACCACTAAAGCTTGCATTTATGTTTTGGCCACTCAGTAAATAGTGTTTTCCCTTTGTTTAATATTAGAAGAGTTCAATTTGGATTTACCCTCTGGTAAATGCAAATACTATAAATACCCAGCTTACTTTCAAACAAATGGCCCCTCTCCTTCTGTGTTTGATTATTCAGTTTGTTTGAAGTTCTTGCATGAGTTTCAATAGTTTCATATTTTGCATGAATTATTAGCCTCTCATTTCTGTTTTAGAGATCATTTGATCTTCTTACTTTCATCTTACTTCATTGCTATCACATAAAATCAATTTACCATAAGGTAGTTTCATTTTTAGATTAGAATCCATCTTAGAGTTGCAGGTTTTGTTTGTTACAAGAGATAGATCCCATAATTCTTGACGTATTTACGTTGTATCCCCACAATAAATCCTACTAGGAATTGCATAGTCAAGCTCTGTTCACTTGCACTATCCCTCTCTTACTTACATTGTATTCGGTTTATATCCAAACTTGCCATTGTTCGGGTATCTTCTTCTGCTGATGCTATCACACTCACACTTTTCTGGATTCACGAGAACATGAAGGAACAAAGAAATCACACTGAGGGGACAAGTCACGACACAACTGGATTTACCATTGTTCTATAAACTCCAGGTTGTGATCCCCAAGTCCCACAACCCAACGGGCCTACAAGTCAGTTTAGTACTGACACAGTTTACGAATGCTGGTATTTAGATCCTCACCGCTCCTGCCATATATCATAATGCAGTTCTTCGTATTAAATATAAAAGCCAATCAATCCAACATTTTCTAGGCTAGACCAGAAAACCACCCAATAGTTTATTACAAGTCCACTGCACCTCTCATTACCATTTTCCATGATCTTGTCAGGAAATATACACGAAGCACCTATAGGTCATTTTCCACGTATCCAACACCCAATAGATAGGATCTCGGCAGAGCTCGACATTGATTGGAGCCTCCAAGTAGCTATTATATCCAAATGGTCCATTACACCAATTAAGGTTAGGAGAGCTTTCTTTACCTTAGATTCACGGATTTCGTTATTGCGTGTTGAAGATATAAGATTGCCCAACTAGTTTGTTTGTATCCACATATATTTCATTTCCACCGGCTGTCTCGGTATGACCTCGGGAGGTCGGGTATGAAGAAGAGCTACTTGTAGATTCTCATGCTCGCATGTCACTTTTCTATCATACAGAAACACGGCTAAATTTTGCTATTTCACCTTTTTTTTTGAAAAGGGAAGTTTTTCTAAGTTTTCCCCGTAGCTCCGCCCTTCCGCTTCTAGTTTTTGATGTGGGTCCCAGCAGAACCACGCTTCCTTTTACACTTTTAACTCCTTTCTCCAATAAGGGAAATTTTCCAAATTTCCCCCAAGAGTCCGCACCTCTGCCGTTGATTGGAGTTAATTTTGACTATTCTCTATTGGCCTCGCGGGTCATTTTGATGATATTAATCTTTTGAATAACAAGGGGCAAAAAATTCCAAGTTGCCCTCAATGGCCCGCCTCCCTGCCTCTTGACTTTTAAAACCACCATGTGTCTCAATGGCACATCTTGAGATGGTCCCCAAAAGTAGAGACCCTAAATGAGCGTGGGCTCGCCACGTGTCTCAGGATTTTTAGGAAGTTGATGGAAAAACTAAGGAAAGAAGACCCGACGGAAACCTGCACGTGTCTTTATGGCGCAACTTCAAGAACCTTATAAGGCTTCAATATTATTAGGTGGGGGTGCACTTCCATTTTAGAATTTTTAATCCATTTTTCCAAAAGGGAAAAATATCCAACTTTCCTCTGAAGGCCCGCATCTCCGCTTTTAACTTTTCCACGTGTCCTTCTGTGGGGTCAAAGTAAGAATTTTTCCCTGCCGCTTAAATTTTGCTTTAATCAAAGCATGGTGGGCCATGGGGCAGATTTAAACTTTCTTCCATAGTATCTAAAAATAACAAGTTCAAAAAACAAATCCGTCGTGCCCCATCCAATTAGAAGAAGCCACGTAAGTACCAAAGGAACCAATTAGAATTGAGCGGAGCTATGAGACCAAATTTGCCCTTTTGCCAAAAAAATCAAGAAGTGACAAGTTAAAACATTTACCTGTCATCCCCTGACCAACCAAAAGAAGCCACGTGACCACCGAATGCTGAGGAATAAGTTTGACAGGAAAAACACACCCGCAAGACCATCAAAAATACAAAAATTCACCATTCATGCCCAGAATTTGATTTTTTTGTAAGGATGAATTTTTTTGAAACAAAACCAAGTGAATCATGGTTCTAAGCATCTTTCGACCATGGATTTGGATTTTCAAAGGCATAAAAATATAAATTGATCATTCTCAAGCTTCCATGGTTGGGGAAAAATAGGAAAAATGGCAGAGCCCGCAGATTTTGAAGAAATTAGGGCTAAAATAGGGCAAACTCGGAGATTCCTTCAAAAAAGGGCATGAAAATGGATTCTGCAAACAATTCGAGGCATTCAAATGGAGGTAAAAACTTCAGAACATCCACATCGAGAGACAAAATGTTTAATAACATGAAGATCAAAGGAAAATTAGGGCAAATGGTGCGAGATCAAAATGAGCACCAACACTACAAACATAATCTTGTCAAAATGACTAATGTCCTTGCTGATTTAGAGTTACAAGATTTATTTATACAAATCCTTTTACCACCTCTCTACGAAAGTGTTCTATTTGAAACCTCCCCTTCCCTTAACCAACTATATCTTACTCTTAAGCTTCATGAATCTAAGCTTCTCTCTATTGGCAAGCTCAAGTATCAAGACCAATCCTCATCCTCCTCTCGTTTTCAAACCAAAACACCATTTAAGCCTTCTACGTCTAAGCCTATCGACACTAAACTCACAAGCAACACTATTACACCTTCTAAGGAGACACCATCCTAACCACCTCAACATACATTCACCACCCTCCCTCTAGCATCACATCTCATCTTACAGCAACTCCTTGATAACAACCTCATCACCCTTCCACCACCACTCAAGTTAGACCCATCACGGCCTAAAGGACACAATTACAATGAAAGTTTCCGTTGTGATTACCATCATTGTGTAGGCCACTCTACTAACCATTGTATGAAGCTTCAGACACTTATCCAAGATATAATTGACAATGACCAACTCGAATTCCCCAAACGTACTATGCCTCCTCCCACTAAGGACAAGGGTAAAGTCAATTTTTTTAACAAAGACTCCAACCAACCTGAAAAAAAGGCTACGGACTCCTCCACTAATCATGCATACCATGCCACACGACCTCTTGATGTTGGAGCACTTGACTTCTTAGTCATCAACTTTGATACAACCCCACCTGTTATTTCCTTCTCTCACACTGACTATCATGCTACATTTGCATCCAACCATTTATACATACAAGCCCTTATTGCTTCAACCCACATTAACAACACTAAGGTTGACCCATTCTCTCCTATTAGCACATGTTCTTTGTCTCTTCAACAATCTATCAGTTACCCTCCATCGCAAATTGACTTTCTATTCAAGAGGCATTATGGTGTCGTTAAGTTACCTATCACAGTTGGTCCTCTTACTCTTCTCCTCCCTTGCATCGTTAAGCAAACCATTCACCACTATGACCTAGTTCTTGGCTTAAATTGGATTCGTAAAACCCAAAATATTGTCTCCATCAACCACTTGCACCTAAAGTTCATCCTTAATAACCAATTTGTATCCATCAATGGCATCCCTCATTCACCTCTAACATCCTCTCCCTCCCATTCCGCTTCTCATGCCCCTCTTCCTCTCCCCTGCACAACTCCTCTACTGACACCACCTACGCATCATATTCCTAATTCCCCACCTCGATTATCCCCCACGCAACCACTACATTCCCTTAGTATTGCATATCGACATACCCCCATTCCTAAACCCATTACCGCTTCTAGTTGTAGATCACCACCTCGTTTTATTCCACGTCAACTGTCATCTTCTTCTCGTGCGGTGTCTCATTGATCTCCCTCACCTATGCATTTTACTACGCCCCATCATTCATCTCATATGCACCCTTCACATGCATATTGGCTTCATTCTCCTACACAACACTTATCTCATATACCAAAATTATTAGAGTATCCTTCTTCGTCATCTTCCTCTCATGTGCGGGTTGATCGACATCCGTCCTTCAACTATTGATTGATTCCTCCTTCCTACCCGGCTAAGGGGGCCTAGCCATTAGCCCCCCTCTCTATCCTCTCACAATTTCATAGCCTTACATTACATATTTTCTCTACATCTTCATCCTTTCCATAGGCATCCTCTCTCATACGTCATAACACCCTCGTTACCTGATGACCCACCCTAGTGCTTCAGTTCACACTATAATGTTGAGGGATCATTATTACATTGAACCCCACATAGTGAACTACTAGACCTATACATATCCATCCTACATCATCATATACATACATCCTCTATTAGTCATTTCAACATCATCTTTCTCCTACACAATGCACTAGTCTTCATCCTATATGAGCCTATTTTCCTATGTCATCCATACATCCTATCAATTCTACATGCTACACTAGATTTCCTTATACATGGGTTTAGTTTTATCTATTATCCTTGCACATTCTTTTCCTATCTACACACTTCTTGTATTTACACACCTACCCACACTGCATTCATACACCCTACCTATCCTACACCCTACACTAGATTTCCTTATACTTGGGTCTAGTTTCATTTCTCATTTGTGCACATTCTATTTCTACCTACCTACACACTTTGCATTACATTGCCTACAACATCAATTCACCTACCTTGGTCATCTACACTACATTGTTCTACACGCTGCACTCACCACCCTATGACGCACTTTAGTTCCTCGGTCCATACTTGATTGCCGAGGGTTTACCAATCAGATGGACCTTATCTACAAGTGACATGTCATCATACCACATCCATCAGACTAGTGACCAACGCTCTAGGCTATATCGTCACCCACACCCATCATCACATAGTGGTATACACCTTAGGTTAGATAGCCACTCCTTCCATCAAATATACATCCTTCTATCATCTTCTCTTATATAATCCTCTCTCATCTATCAATTCCAATCTTATTCCATTACACTATCATGCCTTCACTCATCACTTAGTGGTATACATCTTAGGTTAAATCACCACTTCCTTTATCCATTTCACATTATCCTCTTACATCTAATCATCACTTATTCTATCATCATATTCTTAGTCATTCTATTACATCATCATTTATTCTACTCATCACTTAGTGGTATACGCTTTGGGATAAATCACCCCCTCTTCTTATTCATCACATAGTGGTTTACACTTAGCACTACCATCACTACCTTTTTTCATTCACCGCCTACTTATCTACTCTTCATACACCCTCATCACCCATCTCATAGTGACATACGCTATAGGATAAATCATCACCTTCTTCTTTCATCATATAGTGATATACACTTAGGGATAAATCATCACTCTTCCAATCAACAAGTCATGGTATACGCTTAGGATATAGGGTCCACACACATCTTTCTATACATCTTATCATCATCCTCTCATCTTCTATAGTGATATACGCTTAGGGATGAATCATCACTCTTCCGATCAACAAATTCATGATATACGCTTTGGCTATAGGGTTCACGCACATCATTTCTCCTCATGTTGCATTACATCACAACTACACATACATACTCATCGCAATACGCTAGACACAATCCACACTACTTGACCATTTCCTGATGACGCACTCTCATTTACGGTTCATTCTTGACTGATGAGGGGGAAAACATATATGAGCCTCACTACATACAATTCCATACACTCAGAGTGCATGTTTCTCCTATCATTCCATTTTACATTCCATTCCATCCATCGACAACATGGTGCATTATCTGAGGTAGCATTTACTTTTTCTTACTAGTGTTTTGCATGCTCATTCTATTACATATGTTAGCTTGATTTCCTGATATGTCATTAATATACACATATGCACATTCACTGGCTTTGTCTAGTGTGATCACATATATAGGAATTTACATGTGGCATGGATGCTTTCCTTCTACCCTAATTATACTTGTCTCTGGGGACATCCACATTCGACTTATACATGTGATATTGTTTCATTTTATACTTAGCATCTTATAATACTTGCATCATACATGCTTTGATGTATTGGTTTTCACTGCTAACAATGCTAATGGGTGTTCCATGTGCAACACTTATTTTAGTAGGACTACATGTTCCCATGACTACTTGTATTTCTACTTGTATGTGTGTTGTTTTCCATTATATGCGGGATTCTGCCCTTTATCTCTGTGTGCACACTTGTCTGTTGTTTACAGCCATAATGGCCTTTACGTGTCTTGCAATATCGTTAGTTATGTCTCATGTTTGAAACACTCTTTGTGTAGTTTCCTTATATTCTTGCATGTTTGCACTACTATACTTGGTAGTTTTTCTATACTATTTATGTTTTTACACTTATTTTCATGCATATTTTCGAACTAACACTTGTATTGGCTAGCCATCCCCTTTTGTGCACACCTTGGTATCTACCAAGCATTTTCCCTTCCCCCCTGCAAGGCTAAGTTGGTTACAAAATCAGAGTGCGGTTGGTCCTCTTTTGGGGTCACATTCTCCTTCCAAAGTCTTCGCATGCACCCCCAAAGAGGGGGGCATCATTATGGGTTTTATACTAACATAATGTATCTACACTGGTTCAGATACAACGAGTGAGTTCAAAATTGATCAAACTCTATACACGACGAGTGAGTTCAAATTAGATAAAACTCTATGCACAACGGCCTCAACATGACATGGTGTCCTTCGGTAATTCTATAGAGTAGTCATAGGCTCAGGGGTTACAGTGGGTGGCCTCTCAACACTTATCCATCTAGTGGCATATGATCACCCAAAAAAATAGCGCATTACAAAGATCTCTTCAAAAAGTTGCAGTAGAAGCAGCTAGAGTTGGAGGAAACTGAAGGATTCCTCCCTACACTTCTTCAGCCAGGGTGGCTTGAGATCGCCCAAAAAACTCACAACATTACAGGATATCCTTTTACACATTTTTTCTCAACATGGATCAGGTGCATATGTTCCATTTTTCCATTTACACTTTCTATTCTAGCATACTTTACATTTACGTACTTTACACAACATTTTTTACATACATACATATTTGACTACTTGAGCGTTTTCTCCTTGCAGGTCTGCCGTATGAGAAACAAGTAGTCAAATTTGGGGCATAAAAAACAAACAACAAATAGTGACAATGATAACACACCACAACGCTACTTGTCATACTAACCATGCAAATACACCACACAAATGCAAGAGTTACACACATGTTTTGCCCTAGGTTCACTCTCATCACTTTTACTTACATTTTTCATCTTTAGAATCCACACTCCTTGACATTCGAGTCTATTCCATCGACACGCTTTATTCTACACTTTGCATGGATTTTAGGTACATTTCTTTGGCTACTTTATGTTACCGAGATGTCCGCTCACCAACATAAAGTTGGGGCAAATGTAGACACAAATATTACAAATTAGAAAATATTTAGCCCGGTCTTCTATTATTATTTAGAAGGTTCTCAAGTGTACAAAGTACTAATTAATTCCCATGTTTTTCCATATTTGTTTTATATTTTGCTTCGTATTTCCCATGTATTTCCCGATACCTGTCAACCCATTTTGTAACTTCCCTGAGATTCTAGCCCTAATTCTAGGTGCCCTGGTCCCACCTTGGGTGCCCCTTTCTATGTTTAACCTCTTTTGCTCTTCTTTGGGCCACTTCTAGCCGTTGGTATCCTTTATGTTTTCCTCAGTTGGAATTGTTGGGATTAATTGCAAAATCTAACTTGAGATCCCTATAAATATAAATCTTATAAGACCATAATGAGGGTCCTAGGTCATTGCATCCTATCAATATTATCACTCCATCTAGGGTTGCATCCATTGCACCATCTCCATCCACATAGATCCATGCATCATAGCTAGCAAAGTCTACATCACATCCATTCACATATTCTTAGAGGAGGGATTCTATCTCTTCTATTCTACATTCTACATCTTCTATAGCTATCATAGCTCACTACTACATAAAGTGCAACTAACATGAGAGTACCTAGGGCACGACATACACATACTCACCAAAACTACATCAGGGTCCATAGTGTAGTGCATCGCTCAACGATAAGTCCACCGGTTTGGAAGCTGAGGTCAGTTTGACCCCTTCTTCTTCTTCATGTACAGGGTGTCATCCAATTCATCCAACAAATCTAGTGTGACAGACATGCAAGGTTTCAGACCTAATTGCGACACTACCAAACACAAAGCTCCTGCATAGTTCACAACACCCAAAATCCATACTAGGGCACCTTGGGGCACCCCAGTACACTCCCAGACACCTGTTTCACTTTACATAGTCGAGATCTACCCTTCACAAGATCCCTGAGTGATCGCCTACACATTCGGGTCCTAGTCTCAGATCTGCAATAACCTACGACAGTATGCCTGAATCAGCTAAGTCATTTCCCTACTACCCTCTTGCATATTAGGGTTTCTCTTTCAGTTAGAGTAATTATTTTAAGTTATTACATATTGATTTACTTTGTTTACTGTGTTTATACATCATTTTAGTCATCTTATTTAGATTAACACTAGAACCCTAAATCTCCTCTTTAGGTCCTTTAGGTAGTTATTTTTTTAAATCAGGAGTCCAGTAGATAAAATTCCCTCTTAAACGAGAGATGAATAACTTTCTTATATGTGGGTTATTGATCTGGAAAACTTAGAGAAGGCTAACTAAAAATGTACTAAAGGGATTTAAATTAGAGAAAGTGTCATTGGAGCAATGAGGACCAAAGCGGTTAGGTTAGGCCATAACGTGCAAACGTTGTGGCCCTTTTCTGTGTGCTGTGGTCCGAGATGCATGTGTGGTTGATTTGAAACTTAGATTTGTAATATGTAAGGATGTAGCCTAATTTGATATATTAATATAACATTTATGTGAACAAATAGGTTGTGTGTGAAAACAGAAATGAGTGGTATATAGCTATGGATAACATAATGGCCAAATTGAGCAATGTGTGGGCTAGTGAAAGAGTGTTGTATAATTTGTGTTATTACAATACATGAATTTCAAAAATGAGTTTCTACATTTGCCCCCGTTTAAGTATGGAATTGAAAATTTTTTGTTTAAAGGAAAAGTCATCTGAGTGTGTAGACACACTTTGCCTTCACTTGGAGCACCTTGTGCTCGTGCTAGAACTTTATCTTCATTCTGATTGTGTTTGTTTTGTCAGGATGAGTGCCTACAAAGAAAAAGTGTAGTCAATGTCCATAATATAGGAAATTGAACTTTAACATGAAAATTTTGAACTTTGTGTGAAAATAACAATATGTAAGTAAAAAAGAAAAACAAAGGAAAGAGTACACATAATTGTCTTACAAGAGAGGGGGAGGGTACTCCTATTACTATTACTACAGAGATTCATTGAAATTTGTGTTAGAACTGGTTGGAAGGACTTGGGGGTGATCAGTCCCCAAGTGGAATGTGCCAAGGAGAATAGAAAGAAGTGAAAATACACCCTCAATAGTGAAGAGAACTATATAGGGAGCATTATGGTTTCTTCACACCCCTCTACAAAAAATATGAGCAATGGTTGTAGTCACGAAATCACACACTTTCTACTTACATCGTGCATCTAAGTATTTCGTTATATGCATGATTCTTAAACAAAAAGACTAGACATTAACAACACTTATTTTACTCTTTCATTGTTTTTATCTTTCCTACGCTCTTATTATTTACTTTTCTGGAATGATCACTTTACTTTTGGACACTAGATGACATGTGACCCAACTCTATATTGACTATTATATCTTCCAAGCATCTTGGACACTATCGCCCATTAGGGACAAAAGTGCCCCAGGTGCTAATGCCCCCTCATGATGTTTTTTTCCCTTTCCCTCTTTTACTTGATTTGAATTGCCACATCATTTGATATATTTTATAAAGTCTCATTTATCACTTTGGGTCATCCTTTTTGGTTGTTAACGACAAAATTCAAATAAAGGAATCATACATATACATAACTTACTCACCATTATTAAAGTGAGGACAACTTGGGCTAATACTTATTATCTACTACTTGGGAAAATAACACCATTCAAAGATTACATTTGGGTTGCATCATTCATTGCATAGGAAGGGACATTTCTGAATTCCATCTCACACATTCATCTTGGGGGCAAAGTAGTTGTAGCTTGTTATCTTGGTGCAATTGGCACAAGGGCAACCTAACTTCAAGGGACACGATTCCAATCACACACACACACACACACACAAGAACTACATAGAGTTTGAAACGAAGTGTAACACTCAGTGATAGTCACATATGGGTGACCGTCGAGGTCAGTCTGACTCGAACATATGCATTATTTATTCCATCTAATGTTTACTTAAGATTTACGTAGGTAGCTACTGTCTATTTTGTAGGTACAAGTGTGATACATGATTCGTACAAGGAAGTGGATGAGACAAACAATGAAAGGAAGAGGCTAAGTTCATACCCTAAAAAGAATAGAAGTAGAGTTATTGCAAGGAAATGAGCACCTAAATCAGACAATATCACTTGAGGCGGTCTTGTCTTACTACGGGTGCTCCTATCCAAAGAAGTCTTAGATCTCAATTTTCCAGATAGAGCTCAGACAGTCTAGATCTATTCTATACCAGTCATCTTACAACATGAAACCAACCCAGATCTATCGATACAAGTTAAGCTGCTCTTATCTCCTATCTTGTATACTTACTTATACTTTGCTTGTTAGATATTGTTTTTTATTGCTATATTCATTTGATCTTATTCATATGATAAATATTTAAATTTCTTTAAAACATTTGGTGAGCTTGTTCCTTACACGCCCATCCTCAGATCTTCTTATCTTATATCATGGCTAGCACATCTCATGAGTTTACCACTAAAAATATTAATGACCTAAATACATACCTTCTTGATCATCATGAAAATCTTAATCTCTTGCTCTTCAAAACTCACAAAGAATCCCAACGAATCTCTTCCTCTACTCCTTAGATACCACCATTATCCCCACTATGACTGCCAAATCTTCAATCCTATCACATCCCACAATTTTTGTTTGTTTCTCGAAAGGGATGAACTAATAACATACTTGTGCAGTAAGCCTATATTCTTATCTTGGTTACTGTTCATGATGTTAATTTATTTGCATTGTTGTAGTGTGCTTGAAATAATGGGATTAACACACTAACAGTTGAACATGTTTGTGTATCATTGTTACGTTGATTCCATTTTCTATACTTTACGACTATGCTAATGGACTTAGCATAACAAGTTCATATATTCTAACTCATACTTGTATAATGTTGCTTTATCTTTTTATACTAGATTGATTAGATGACTACAAACATATATGAGAATGAGTTAAATGGAACCATGTTTGTTGTACAGATATTCACCTTGGGCCTTGATTAAAAAGATTAAGGTATGCAATTTGTAATTGTCTGTACCTTGGTAATATGATCTTGTTTATCAAAGTGCAGGATCTAAATAATAAAGTTTAGATTGTAATCTATAATGAAGGGTCTAATGTTTGATCACCCTTAAAGTAAACTTTATAAAGTATGGGCATTAATATTGATGCCTATCCTAGGCAAAATAATGTAGAAGGGTATTCAAATCTATGATGTTCTAAGCTTATTTAAGGGGTATATGGGAAACCCTCTCTACATGTCTTGGACAAACAATAAATGCTTAAAGGGACATTAATGATCCACAGCCAACTATTCAAAGGAGAAAACAACTAAGTAGAGTGGCATGGCTAATTCGTTGGTTAACTTTTGGCATGACATTGTTTTGTAAAGTTAAGTGGCACTGATAAATTTGAAAGGGAAAGTTAGTGGTACATATTTGGGGGAAACTGGTACTTATAATCGCATGCATTAATTTCATCAAAACTTGCCCCATGACCTCGGGGAAAATGCAAGGTGGTTTTGGGGAAAATGGGTGAGTTGTTTTGATTATTGTTATTTTTCACTTATGGAGGTTTTTTTTGAGCTCTGCATGCATGAAGCTCTCCCTATTTTGGGGTTCTCTATTTTTTTCAATCTTGCATACATTTTGTAACTGTAAGTGGAGATATTTGTGGGAGGCATTAATGTCTGGTTTCAATAAATAATAATGGAGACGTTTAGAGGCCTTTGCTGTTTTGTGGAATCAATTCGGGGTCTGAACTTGTGGAGGAAAGTTGGAAAAAGGAGCAGAAGGATTTAGGATTTAGGTTTTAGGCATGAATCATCCCCTCTCTTCCTTAAAATCTTGTTCCATTTATTATTTGTTAAAGGAAAATCTTTGTAATATTTCTTATTTAATCTTGTTGATTTGGGTTTTCTTTTAGTAGTATTATTTTTCTAGGTATCGTCGTTTCTTTTAATATTAGAATTTGGGTATGAATATGAGCTTCAAAAAGATACAATATTCACTATAACTATGTGTTATTCCATTGTGTCTAAATTCATATATATTTAATATTATGTGAATCTATGGCTTATGTTATACATAATACCCAATAAATTTGGGTTCTATGGCTTATCAGTTATGAATACTATTATTATGGGTATTAGTTGTTCAACCTGTTTGGGGTTGACTCATAGTTAGTAAGTGGAAGATTGTTTTCTCCTTAAATCCATTCGGGTTTTCCAGTCAACTTACGAGTTTGTGTGTGGTTACATTTATATCTTTGATTTTGCATCTCCTTGCTCAACGAGCGGGCTCTTGTTCGAACCCTTGTATCATCAAGGGGAGACTTTGTTGCTTTTAAATGGAAAACTTACCCCTTTTGTTTACATATTCGAACAAGTTATTTAATGGCTTGGACACATTTTCTGTTAAGAATTAACACTTCATTGTAACGATACAAATGGGGGAAACTTTTTGTTGGGTTCGTTTTTTGATTATTTTTCCTTTTGATGGTATGGTGGAATTGTGTTCGTATTTTATGAGCTTGTTGGGTGGGTAGTATGTTATTCACCTGGTGATATCGAATTGATATCAATATTCGTAGTTATGGACTTCATTTGTTTGAGGTAATAGATTGTCACCCTAATGATATCTAGTAACCGTAATGCTTCGATTTGGGGTATTGTTTCATTGTATATATCGAATGGCCTCACATATGCTGTTGTGGAATTTATACTTGTGCTTTACCTTTGCCTACATTTATAAACAAGGAAACATTGTTTTTATTAGTAGAATAAAGGGTAATCTTGGGGATTATGTGCATCTTTGCATTATGATATTTCTCCCTTAGGTGTTCAGGTGGTAACTGTGATATATGAATTGGTCAATGTTATATGAGAGGAATTTTGCTGGCCTTGGTAGTATTCAGATCGTTTAAGGTAAACGAGTCTTACCTTAAACTCATCGAACCATAGAATATTCCTCATTTGAGGAAGTTGATGTTATAGTTATTATGACTTGATCCTTTAATGGTCAAAGTTACGTGAATGAATACTTGGATAAAATTATGGAGTTGTGATTAGTTTGCATTTGAATGTATCAACTCAGTATTTAATTTGATTATTTTATGGTTCGGTTTCTATTATAAAGGTTACCCATAAGTAAGATCCTTACTCGGTCCTTAGGAGAAGTATTTGATACTTCAAGGTAGTATTGAGGGAAGATTAGTTAAGTTATAAAATTCGATATTTATATATAATGTGTTTAAATTTTATAATATCGATATGGTAATTAAAATTAAGAGGCTATGATAGAATGATTGGATCTTAATGTAGGCTATTATGAATTCTACCTATTGTTATTTTATTGAATGCAATTAGAATTAAAGACAATGACTGGATTTTAAGAAATCAAATTAAATTATCTTAAGTGGTGGTTATTTGATATTTTTTGTTATTAAGTTGTTTATATGATTTTTGTATTGTAGTATTTCAATTATTCAAATACTAAATGACATAAGCTGTTAAGTGGGAAAGAGGGACTTTCATGCTAGTTCAAGTTGAGATGACCATGTACATATTGTACATTATCATTTTCAATTGCAGGTTTTGATGTTTATCGTGAAAGGATTTAAGATCTGGATGGAAACTATTTGATTGAATTGTGTACTTGGTTTCGTATTGAAAGGAATATATGTTTTTATAAAGGCAAATAAGTCATTGTAATGTATGATCATCTTTACTAGTCTCTCGTGACTTTGTATCACAAACAATGAATGTCGATTTGTAATTAAAACATTTAGTCAACTCATATATAAATATGAATATAAAAGGATGTTGTTATGATATTTATTTGGGTACAAGAGACATTTGGTATTATGGCAATCAATAAATTATATATTGGGAAATATTATTTAATGTGATAACAACTTACAATAAGTATGCAAACTTATGTAGACCCTTTTTGACTGTTTATCAATGAATATAAAAGGAAAACGAGATACATATTTATGATATGGTCATTGCATTAATGTTGCAAGACTTACCTGAAATATTTCAGAACTATGAGCTACATTTGAGAAGTATCAGGGGTCTCTGAAAATAAGTTAATGTCTTTATTTGATACTGATTTTTATTAATCAAGTATTTTGTTTATACGAAAGAAAAATTATTATTGTATAATATGCCTCTGTGAGCATATATTTGTTTAGAAAAAACAATATCATTATAAAATGAAGAAGTATTGAATGTACCATCCTTAACCAGAAAAGAAAAGATTACCATTGAGTAATATGGGGCTATTGAGCCTAAGGTGTATTGACTGTCTTTGATAGTCTTCCTTCGTTATGTAATATTGTATTACATCCAAGTTTAAAAATTGAGGGTATGTTCATTAATTCATGATTATAACTTGTTTGGGATGTGTTGAATCCTATGTAAGTGTTCTGTATGAACTAATAATAAAGTCATAAAATTATTGACATTGAATAGTATGGAAATAGTAAGTTATAAAGAGAAACTTAGTAAAATGCAAGGTGAAGATTAGTAAGGTTATTAATTATAATTTTTTTATAAGCAGTAAGGATGAAGATTACTAGTCATAAGTGTGGATTGATATAATGAATATCGCTGTCATTCTATAACAACAACATTCAAGGTTGCTATTATATGCCACTAGAATAATAAGGTTATTATAAACATTGTCATTTGTATCGTAACCTAAACATAGCTTTGTATCGTAACCTGATGTAGTTGATCATCTTGATATAAGAGATCAACCCATTATGTATTGTCTCAAAGAAACCAATGCTTAACTCTTTCATGAAATCATATGGATTAAGTATCAATCATCATATACATAAAGCATGATGGTATGGAATGAGGTACACATGTGATCCATAGGGATCCAAAAAAACACACCACTTCATCAGTTCCATCAGCACCAAGAAGGAGAATTGAAGAAAATGAAGGAAATGAAGTAAACAGAGGTTTTGGATAGAACCACCACTCTGTGTAGAGTGATGGTTATAGAGCTGCCACCCTATAGGGGTGGTGGTCCTATAACCGCCACCCAGCTAGGGCGACAGTCTTAGAACCGCCGATCTACTCAAGGTGGCGGTCCTGGCACTTTTGAACATAAAAGAAGAATGGAGCATGAATGGACATAAATTTGAAACATTTGAATGTGTCTCTTCCCTCCCCAACCTTTCCCATTCTCCAGTGCATGGGAAGAAATTGGATAAGGCTATAAATACAAGTAGGAAAAAGAGAATTCATCATTCAGAGATCCAAAGAGATCAAAGAGTAAAAGTTTAATGAGAGCAAGTGAGAAAGATCTTGAATGCTGGAGTGGAATTGTAGGAGCAAGGTGTAGAAATAGAGAAAGAAAGCATAGGAAGGGAGAGGTTTACATTGTTGTCTCCATTTTCTACTTCTTTTAATTTGTAATTGTCTATAATTGACAAATAAAAGTAGGAAGAAAGAGATTTTTTCCCTTCCCAACTAGTTTTCCTCCATCGGAGGTTTCCAAGATAAAACTGTTGGTGTTTGGAGTTTGAACTATTTCCTATTCTCTACAATTTCCTCTTTATAGCACTAGATAATTAGTCACTAAATCTCTAATCTTCAATCAATTTGTCATTTTCCAAATTTGAAAGCAGAACACCATAATTGTGTGATTTCATAGAGTTCCAAAGTAAAAGTTTACAAATCATTTTGGTTTCAGAGCTGATTATATATCTAGGACTGTGGAATTTGATCCTTTCTTGTGATTTATATAACAGTGACAAGGTCCAAAGGCAAAGAAGTTTTACCTTGCGAGCTATATTTTTCTATGAAAAAGTGGAAACAAAGAATTCGATCTCAAATAGAAGAAGAGAACTTGGTCCATAGAGTCGAGATGCTAGAGACAATGATGGATCGACTGCATAGAAAATAAAAGAGCTTTTAGATATGCAAAAGATGGCTTTGGATAAGAAAGATTCCATGGACTCAGTGGTTTGTGCAGTAGTCGAAAAATTTGGTATCGGAAAGAGCCATGAAGAGGAATAATGGGAAGAGCGTGAAAAAGAGACGCCAATTGTAAGCGAGAAGGTAAGATATGTTCACACACCTTTTAAAGTGAAAATAAATAATTTTGAAGGACAAGTAGATGCAAAATTTCTTGATAAGTGGCTAAAATAGTTGGAAGTCTATTTTATTGTGCATAATGTTACTAAGGCACAAAGGATTACCTTTGCATGTCTCAAAATGGAAGGTCATGCTCTAGTTTGGTGGGAAACCCATCTAGCCACTTGTGAAAAGAAGAAATGTCCTATTATCAGTACTTGGAAGGGTTTTATAGAATTTCTTAAAGCTAAATTATATCCTATTGGAAATAAGACTGACACGATGATTAAGTGGTAGTACTTTAGATAGGGCAGCGATCAAATCATGCAAGACTACACTACAAAATTTCATAGACAAGCCATGTTGCTAAATATGGACTTGGAGGATGACGACATTCTGACCAAGTATTTGAGAAGACTTCACACTCACCTTCAGAGGAAGGTAATCTCCATGAAGCCTAAGGATCTTAATGAAGCTTGTATACAAGCATACTACATTGATGATGAGAAGAAACAAGGAGAAACAGAGCCAAAGGAAGACCAATCAATAGATCAGTAGGAAAAAGAACAAGGGAAGACATGTAGCAGAGGTAAATGGAAAGGTAAACATGTCACTACTACTTTGCATACTTGTAAATATCCTAAGAAATTCTATAAGAATTGTGATATAAGTGGACATTCTGATGCCACATGTTAGAAGTTGCATCTAGAATTACACCCAAAGCACCAAACCAAGGATTCTAAGAAATCCATGGCTACTGTGAAAACAAGAGAGGTGGAGATTGAGGATGATTCACATGTAGATGAAAGGATGGGATGCATGGCCACTAACATGTACGGGGGAGCAAAAGAAGAAGAGTTTAGTAAGCTTTTCCAAATCAGAATCCAAATCAAGAAGACTAAGGTAAACACTTTAGTAGATTATGGTACTCAATCAAATCTAATTTTTGATGCGGTTGTAGAACAACTTGGCCTTGAGACTTACACGCACCCACATCCATACCCATTGAGATGGGTGAAGAGGGGTGTATAAATACAAGTTACAAGAAAGTGTAAGTTTTGGTTTGGGATAAATACCCAATATATTGAGTAATAAAGAGGCTGATATCATTCCACTTGATGCATTTTACGTTGTCTTTGGAAGTCCTTACTTATATGCCAGGGATGTTGTGTTCACAAGGAGGGAGAACTAGTACATATGGGTCAAGGATGGAGTCAGTTTCAACATCTAGGCACACCAGAGCAAATACAAGAAGGCTATGGTAAGTGCCAACCAAACACAGAGACTTATTAAGGAAAATCATCAATTTTGTTTAATTTTAAAGGAAGAAAAGAAAAATGGACTTGAGAGCACGAATATTTTGGATAACACTTGTCAGTTTTTACAGAAGAATCCACCACAAGAACTACTCATTCAAGGAGAAATACAAACTTCTGTTATGCAGTCACCGTATCTACCTACGGATTTACTGGACCTGATCGTGGGGCAGCAAGGAAAAGAGGAGATACAAGGAACAATGGTGACTATAGCAGCAACGTACATGGAGAGGATTTGGCCAATCCATCTCAACAGAAAAAGACAAACAAGAAGGATTAAACTACTATGGTATGAGACCTTCACCATACTTGAGCAGGTTGGAAAAGAAACCTTCATGCCCCAATTTATGCAGATGCATGTGATAGTAAGTTGTAAGAGCTCGCACCTGCTAAAGCCATCTATGCATGAAAAAGAAGGAATCATACATAAGCTTCCTTCCAAAGAGGATTGTACTTGAGGCAACTCAGAGGAGGATGTAGCACTGGAGCAATAAACCAAAGATCCACAGGAGTCTTGACAGGTTGGATGAGAGAAGACACGAAGGCGGACCCAGTGGTACTCGAAGGAGCAAGAGAGGGAATTGATTCCTCTAACACTCCCCCCACTAAGCTTTTTGTGGGACCAAAAGCCTCATAAGTAAGGGAGGGTATGATCAATAAAGATCCAGAAAAACACACCACTTCATCAACACCAAGAAGGAGAATTGAAAAAATGAAGGAAATGAGGTAAACAAAGGTTTTAGACAGAACCACTACTTTGTGTAAAGTGGCGGTTGTTAGAACCACTACCTTATAGGGGTGGTGGTCCTGTTAACTTCCACCCAGCTAGGGCGGCGGTCCTGAAACTTCCGATTTACTCAGGGCGGCAGTCCTGGCACTTCTGGACAGAAAAGAAGAATGGGCGTGAATTTGAAGCACCCAACTTTGTCTCTTCCCTCCTTGACCTTTCCCATTATCTAGTGCACGTGAGGACATGGGAGAAGGCTATAAATATAAGGAGGAGCAAGAGAATTCATCATTTGGAGATCCAAAGAGATCAACAAGCAAAAGTTTAATGAGAGCAAATGAGCAATATCTTTAGTGCTTGAAGTGGAATTGTAGGAGCAAGGTGTAGAAATAGAGCAAGAAAACATAAGAAGGGAGAGGTTTACATTTTTGTCCTCCATTTTATACTTCTTGTAATTTGTAATTGTCTATAATTGACCAATAAAAGTGGGAAGAAAGAGTGTTTTTCCCTTCCCGACTGGTTTTCCTCCATTGGTGGTTTTTAGGATAAAACTGTTGGTGTTTGGAGTTTGAATTCTTTCCTATTCTCTGCAATTTCCTTTCTATAGCACTAGATAATTAGTCATTAAATCTATAATCTTCAATCAATCTGTCATTTTCCAAAGTTGAAAGTAAAACAACATAATTGTGTGATTTTGTAGAGTTCCATAGTAGAAGTTTACGGATTAACAGGTACTTTTAGATCTCTGGGACAGGGTACAAACGTATTCATCTATTTTAATAAATTAAATAAACCTAGTAAGTAGGAATGAACATTAATTATTGCTTAAGTTGTTAACTATAAACCTAATAACTTAAGAAATGGAAAAGAATCCAGGTAACTGAATTAGGTGAAGACAAGTTCCTACTGACAAATGTGTCATCACGGAACTGAGCATGGAAAACATGTCTCTGAATCTTTGATCAAAGTAGTGTAAGGTGCTGATTACACTGTCACAATTCACCAAGATTTAATGTGTAGGATCCCAAATGGTATTTCAAATAATGAGATCTAGGTATACACTTAGAAATCATCACTTGATTATTAATGCATGTAAAAGGAAACCAATAGTATACCTTGTATACACACTCGTAAAGAGTAATATACGAGGGATCAGTTACTAACTAACTCATGCAACTGCACATGGTTTTTAACTGTTATAGGATGTATCAAATTTAAGATTTATGTTGGATTTAAATTTTAGGTATTTTAATTAGTGAAGCATGAAGTTAAATATAAATAAATAAAAAATTTCCTAGTTGTGAAGTGTAATAAAGAGGTTGCTACATATTCCACTCTCTTCCCCTCTTATCATTATAGGGGATTCCAATAGCCATATTCTTATCTCTGCACCTCACACTCATCTTAATTCTCCTCTCATTTCTCACATCCAACCTAGCACTTCTTCAGGCACCCATGCCTTAGAGTCTTTGTATCATGATTTGCAAGTTCAAATTCATCGATTGCAACAAGCCTCCTCCTCTTATTCTTCATCCCTTGATTATTTTCTTCTTCTTCATAGCCATCTTGCACCTGAGGTTTCTTCTTATCAAATTCCTCCTAATTTAGCCTCACCTAAGTTTCTTCTCTTCAATGGCCATGGAGCCTTAAGAGTACCTTCGCTCATTTCATGTTGCATGTTTGGATTATGCTTGTGATGACACACTATTGACCAAGTTGTTTCCTAGGAGCTTATAGGACTATGCCTTACGACGGGTTTACGATTTTCCTTTGCATTCCATTTGATATTTTACTCCCCTTGTAAATATGTTTCTAGCTCACTTTTCCTGAATATTGGCACAAAGATATTATATGCACAAATGGCCAAAATGAGGCAGGGAACTAATGAGCATCTTAGTGACTATGTGTCGTGTTATAAGACTAATATTTCTAAAATGAACAACGTCTTGGTTGAATCTGAATTACAAGATTTTTTCATTCAAAGCCTATTATTTCATTTAAAGAGTGTGTACTCTTTGATTCTTTTCACTCTTTTGATCACATATGTCATACTTTGAAAATTATAGAGATCAAGTTACTTTATTTGGGGTAACATAAATATGGTGCTAATATTTCTGATGCTTCTACTAACAAGTTCCCAAGTAAATTTTTCTTCAAGAGTAAGCCAAGTGACTCTAATCCTAATGTTAATGTTATATCTCAACCTACGAAGCTACAATTGCAACCCACATGCTGCACTTTTACTTCGTTGTCATACACCACATGTGTTGTTACCTTAACTCCTTGAAAGAAATTTGATTTCTCTTCCTCCTCTTGAGCTAGACCCTAATAGGCCTCGTAACAACAAATTTGATGAACATGCACATTGTGATTATCATAGATGCAATGTCCATTCTATTGATAAATGTTTAAATCTTAGATATATCATTTAAGATTTGATTGAAAATAATGACATTGAGTTGCGTGAATCTATTGTTTATATTCCAAAATCTACTAATGACAATGTAAAGCTTAAAATCTTCAATGAGCCATTACCTAAGAATGAAAAATCATCTCTTGAATCCTCCTTGAATCATGTTTATCATGTTGTTCCTCCTCCATCTTCAAATCACCCTCTTGGATTTCTTGTTGGTATTATCGATCTACGTTCACCTATCATCTCTTTAATTGATGCTGATTTTCACACTTCTTTTTCATCACACAAATTACACATTGACACTTCTACTATTTCTCATGCTATCAACAATGTTATGGTGCATCCTAATTACAAGTGTAATACATGTTCATTATCTTTCTTGTAACCTATCATTTTTCCATCATCTCAAATGACCCATAAGACCCCTACTTCTTATAGGCATGTCATTATTCCCATCATTGTTGGGCCTCTCACTCTCTCTATGCATTTTATTGTTGGCTCTATTGTTACACATTGTGACATGATATTAGAATTCCCTTGGCTCAGTTTTATCAAATTTGTGTCATCCATAGTTCACTTATGCCTTAAGTTTGTACATGAGAGTCACCTTATCACTACTCGAGGCATCCAACCATATACTCCTTTGTCTTTTCCTCCTCCTACAACCACATTTTCAACTACTTATGTCACTAGTGCACCTACTTCTACATATTCTCATGATGGACGCATGGCTTTGACACATACTCCTATGAAATCTAGTGCTCTGACAATTATTTCTGCTCATGTTATACATACACCTAGATCTCCTCTACATGTAGCTTCTACTCCTCCTTCACGACCGATACATCGGTCTCATAGTCCACCTCACACAAATAGGTGTCATCTTAGGACACAAGTTACCCATAGTACATATACACCCATTTCATTGGCTCTTTCTCCACATGTATTCCCTTGTGGCTAAATGTCTTTGATCATGATCAAATGCATACTTCCTTCACACTAGTGGATAACGTTCCCTCATTCCCTCTCCTCATTGGATAGATCACTATGACATATACACTTGGAGGCATATTATCCCCCCCCTCCACTACCTAATGACACACTCTTGTTCTAGGTTCAAACTCAAATTTTGAGGGGAAATTTACTTACATGGACCTTAATTTACACACATACATTGGGGGAAACCTTGCTCCCCTCTTTTAATTGTTCTGTTTCATGTTCACATATTTACAAAAAATTCAAAAAATACTAGCTTAGATCTTGATTTGATGTATCCTTGCTAGCTCATTCTATTATATGTTTCACATTACTTATCACGTAAGTTGGGTTCACAGTATGCTTTATCATTTTTCCATACACACGTGCATGTTCACATAGTACTTTTTGAGGTGAATGAAGATCACTTACAAGTTTCTACATGATGTATGATGTTTGGAACTATACCATACCAGTCCCATTGAGGCTCTTAAGGGAATACCTTTCCTATTTTTCCAATATTTAATAATTTCATTCATATTTCCCATTGTATACATTGTGGCATACTATCAATCTTTCTAACATGCTAACGGGTACTTCATGTGTAGCATTTGTATCGTGGGACTACTTCTGTTCATGGTTGTCTGATTTGCTTATATCTTGTCTTCTTTACTTGTGTCTTGATTGGCATTGTTTGCGGGATATGTCCTATGTTCATTGCTTATTTTATTATATCACCTTGAAGGCTTTGATTGTCTTGTGACATCCTAAGTGGTGTCCCATGCATTTAACTAGCTACTCGTTGCATCTTTTCTTATGTTATTGTGTGTTGTGACTTGTTTCTATTACATCACGTATACTTATTTGTGACTAACAATTTTGGATAACATCTTCCCCATTGTTTGTATACATCATGGTTGTTACCATGTGTATTCCCTATTCCCCCTGAAAGAGTTCCATTTCAAATATGCACATCAATTTTAGCTTTCCTCATTTGGGTCATGCTCTCCGATGTCCATCTCACACACCCCAAATGAGTGGGTTAATAACCGAGTGACTATTTCACTCTCTCAGCAGTTCATAGACTAGATACAAAATGATACATATAAAAATTAGGGTATAGAGAAGCTAAGAAATAGGTTCATAATTATAAATAGACCTAAAATCAATCTAAGACATAAGCATCCAGCACTGATAGGACCGGTGGGTGCTACTGTCCCACATGGGCATTGTTTTGAGACACCAATAGTACAGCTCCACCTGAACCTTGTCTACTCCTAGATCCATCAAAGAACACTTGTCAAATGCCATCATATTACTCATTAGCTTTTACAATACTAGGAATAGGTGAATCTTCTTTATGTAAATAAGAAGTGCCTAGGCCATCCTCATCAATTTGCTTATAACGATCAAAACCATGACAATCATCTCCCCATTCATCAAGCAACAAATTTGGAATACCTTCAACTTAAGTGTTTTCTTCTTGGATAATTTTGTGGTCTTCTTGATCAAAGATTAAGTAATTTGCATTAACTACGTGTAGACACCAAAATTCTACACCCTCCTTAATCAATCAATTAATCACATCAACATTCCACAGATACACCTATCCTCTTTATTCAAACGCATTAAGATTTCCCCTTTAAATAGTAATACCTATATAACCCTAAGTCTACATTATACCCCTCACATTTTTTCATGAAATAAATATGTCCCATACTTACACCCTTCATCATCTCCCATTCTTATTTAATTAATTACTCAATTAATTAAATACTTCATTATTTGATCACATTTAATTACATGATCTATCTTAAATATAAATACTCCATGTTATTACAACTATCTTAATCCACCTCATTCATTTCCAACTCCCTTATCTCGACACACCTATATACACCTATTATATCATTTACACATTCATGAAAATCACCTATACATCTATCCAAATCAAACTCAAATTAGTATGATTTAATCTATTCTATCACCCCCAAAACAAACTTGACACGTCCCTAACTACTCAACACATCATGCCCCTCGATATAAAAATAAAAACCACATTTTAGTAAGTTTTTCCAACTATTTTCCTCACAAGGATCAAACAGAATGAAATCACCGATGATTCGGGTAATCGTTGGTGATTATTTAAGAGATTTTTTCAGTCTCTCTTTGGGGATCATCCACTTGCATTTTTAATCATCAAAATTTTTATCTTAGTTCATTGCGTTGTTTTACACACGAGCATTTGAACTACTATCTAACCATCCTTCCAAAATTCCTCAACTATCCTTTAGTCACCTTTGGAGCTTATTTGAGATCACAATGGAACCATCTCCAAGTTGTGGGACCTTGCACACTTGAGATGGATCTCCAGAGAAGGTCAGTTCCTCTATCTATTTCTACTGCTACTACTACTCCTAGTGCTGAAAGGGGAAACTAAGATAATAAATGCCAAGGGACCAGGGATAGAAGGATAACATGAAAATGAACTACACTAAAAGGGAGATAACACTAGAAAAAGAGGGATGAATACTATCTGTTCTGAGCAGGAATGAAAAGGGAACATGTGAAAGGAGGCTAGGCATGAGTAGCACAACTGAAAACACATTTACCAGATCATTCTCATGGAACACAACTAAATAAGGAACTGCAAGGGACATGAAGTGGCACAACAAAAATGAAATGTAAAAGAAAGGCAAAAAGAAGGAATGCAAACACATTAGGACAGAGAATAGTCACAAAACAATGCTTCTATTACTTCCAAAAATGCACAGAGCTGTTACAATGGTGAAAGAGGTCGATATCCACATGCATGAGCTAGATCTAGAGGTATGCAACTCAGAATACAGAAAATATGAAGTCCTTAGAAAAACGTGTAAGGATTTAGAGTATCCAACATTAATAATGAGCCCAGCTCTTACATTTATAGATGAATCCATAGAAGGAGAAGAGAAGGAGGGAAAACCTGAATTTGAAATACAACCACCAACAAGAAGCATTCAATGCCTAAAATCCACCTAAGAATATATCGAATGCACTTCCCTAGGTCTTTTTGGCATGTTGGAGGAGGAAGGAGGGCGGATCATATCAAATCTGTGGTTGAAGCAATCAGATCTACTTCATTAATGCTCAGAAAGATGTTTTCCCATTTCTCACCTACCAGGTCTGCCAAAATTTGAATTTGAATGTCTAGCACTGTGGCTGATGTCAACAGCTCTCTGACAAGTCTAGGCACATGTGCACACGATCAGAGCTCTGTAGCAAAAGATATGGCTATCAGAGGATTTCAGGGCCGTCTGCACACACAAGACACGTGGCCCACGTGAATTGGCTGAAAGAATGGCCAACTATGTAAAATGTTTGTCATTTCTACCACATGTCACTCACTAATTTGTTGCAATGATTTGGCACCCTATTGGCACTTTGACTAGTTGTGTGTGGCACACTCAAGCATGTCAGAAGATGACCTGGTACAGAAGGGTGCAAAGGAGGGTGTAAGGGAAGGGTGCACAAGAAGAAAATAGAGGAAGGCACAGAGGACATGCATGTGTGAATGCACATGGGGAGATGAGGAAAACTGGTAAGAAGAGAATGCATGGTCTAGGCGTAACCATTACAAGATGATGTATGGGTGCACGATGAGGGCCAGGGACTGTGTGTGCAGGGTGAAGGTCTTCCAGGAAGAAGGAAATGTGCAGAAGATGCACACAAGGGGAAGATGGAACAAAGAAGAAAAGGAAAGGAAGGGAAGAAGGGGAAGCATGCAAGGGCACATGAGGAAAAGAAGGGAATGTGCCAAGGGAACTTGAGCACATGTAACCTTGCAATGAAGAGCTCAGAGCCAGAAGATGTATACAAGTTATCCAAATCACTAGGAGAGTTATTTGGATAACAGTTTTGGTGAATTTTAGGGCCATCTTCCTGCTAGATGAAGGAGATCAGTAGCCTGAAGCATCCATTGGGCATGGAGTCTACTATGTAATTATTTGAAGAACTTCCCCTGAAGTCACTTGAAGGATCATTCTTGACTCGATTTTGAATCTTGCAACTGCTGAAAGAAGATCTACATTTTGGAAGCAAAAGAAGAGCACACATAGGAAGCACATGAAAGGAAATAACTATGTACAAACAAACAATGTGTGCACAATGCACTTAGAGGAATTGAAACTACTCTAATATATATAAAATGATGTAGCAAACTTAATGGAAGGGTTTGAGATAGATCCCATTTACTGGGATTTGTAGTGTGCTTCCATCAAGATGAGTTAACTCAAAAGAGTTAGCCTCTTTGCATGAAACAGATGATATAAGGGCCACTCCAAAGTGCATCAAACTTTGAATGGTGCCCTGGTTTAGCTCTATCAACATCCCATTTTAAGACTAAGTCCCCAACTTTGAAATCTTGAGGCCTAGCCTTTCTGTCAAACCATTTCTTTGTTACTTGTTGATGTTGTTCTAGCTTGATCATGATAGAGTTCCTTAGTTCTTCAAGATTAACCAGCTCTGCCATTCTGATTTCTCTCTGGTCTGCACCTTCAAATTCTAGCTATTGGGAAAGCACTAATGAATTCAATTCTAGTGTCAAAGGAAGGGTAGCCTCCTTACCATAGACAAGCTTGTAAGGTGAAGTTCCTATTACCTTTTTGACTATGATTCTATCTTCCTAGAGCACGTTCAAGACCTTTGTATGCCATTTTCTTTAGCTGATATTCATTGTGTGCTTCATGATTCTGATCAGGTTCTTATTTTTTGACTCTACCAAACCATTTCCCTGAGGGTAATAGTTGGAAGAATTCTTCAGGTAGATGCTCAGATTTAGCACCCAATAAGTGATTTTAGTACCAAGGAAGGATTTTGCATTATCAAAGATAATGGTTTGAGGAATGCCAAACCTTGTGACTATACCTTCGAGAAAGTCAAGGATGACTGACTCAGTTGATTCCTTGAGTGTGAAAATTTTGTCCATCTAGTGAAATAGTCCATAGTTATCAGCACCCACTTGTTTCCATTGGTTGAAGGTGGATTGATCATGCATATGAAGTCAAGACCCCATTGTGCAAAAGGCTGATCTTCTTGGATTGGTCATGAGGGGAAGTGTTGCCAATTTTTTCTTTCCTACAAAGAAAGCACATTCCTTGCATTTTGTGACCCACTTGTGTGCATCTGCAAATAGGGTAGGCCAGAATATTCCTACCATTATGATCTTCATTGCTGTAGTTTTGGCAGAAAAGTGTCCACCAGAGAATCCATCGTGAAATTTTGCTAACACTTTTTCAGTCTACGCACCATTGATACATCTTAACATCATGCCATCAAGATTTTTCTTGAAGAGAAGTCCATTAATCAAAACATAAGGGATAGATTGTAACCTCAGATGTCTTCTCTTTTCCTTGTTCAAACTAGGAGGGTATGTGCCCTCAGAAAGGAATGTGATCATGTCCTTCATCTAGTCACACATGCCAGGATCTATATTCTGCTCAAGCTCTATGTGCAGAAGACCTTCATCCAGAAATAATGAAGTCTCATATTCATTTTGTGCATCCTCAACAATCTACCTGTAAAGTGCGCTACCTCTTACTAGTTTTTTGCTTTTATAGTCACATCATACTCCATGATTTTGGTCACCCATCATGCTCTCTTTTCACTGATCTCTACTCCCATGATGAAGTCTCTGATAGAAGAGTGGGAGACTAATACCTTGATATGATTTGTGGCGAGCATACTTTTGAATTTCTTGAGCACACACATGATGGAAAAGACCTACTTCTCCATGTGACTGTATCTTAATTCATAATCCTTCAGCATCTGGCTGAAGAAAGCCACTGGTTGTTCCAGCCCTTGTTCATTTTCTTGTGTTAGGACAACAACAACACTAGTATCAATGCCATAAGCATAAAGGATGAAATCCTTGGAATAATCTGGGTTGATGAGTGTTGGCACATGCAAGAAATTTCTTGCTTGATTTTGTTGAAGCTTTCTCTTCCTTCTGCTTATCCATCTGAAGGCTATGTCCTTCTTGAGCATCAAGGTGATGGGCTTGAACCAGTCCTACAAAGTTAGGAATGAAGCACCTAACAAAGTTGATCTTACCAAGGAAGGACTGTAAGGCCTTTTTGTGTGCTGGCAGGGAAAGAGCTAGGATGGCTGAAATGCACTCAGATCAATTGTGATACCATCCTTTGAAACCACATGGCCCAAGAGCTTTCCCTACACCACTACAAAATTACACTTCTTGGGGTTAAGAGACACCCCATACTTTTTGCATCTCTCAAATACTTTCTCCAGGTGTGCCATATGATCCATGCTCTACTTTGAGAAGACTGTTATGTCATCAAGGTAAACCAAGATGAACTCATTGATGTAACCTTTGAAGGCAATATCCATGGCACACTGAAATGTTGTGCCTACATTTGACAGACCAAAGGGAATTTTCTGATACGCATATGTTCCCCACTTGGTTGTAAATGTTTTTTGAATTGATCCTCTTCCTTGACCAGGATCTGATTGAATCCTGAATATCCATCTAACATTGAGAATCTCTTGCACACTCCAGCCACAGTCTACAAAATCTACTCCATAGAAGGAAAAGGATAATGATCCTTTAAAGATGCCTTATTCAAATCTCTGATATCAACACAGAGTCTAATTTCACCATTCTTTTGTGCACTGGAACTAAATTCACAACCCAAGTAGAGTACTTGATGGGAAAAATAATTTTTTCCTCAATGAGTTTAGATAACTCCTTTCTCATGAGGGGCTCTATCTTTGGATTGACTAGCCACTACTTCTGTCTGACTGGCTTGATACCAGGATCAAGATCAATGGAGTGTTGAGAAACACTTGGATCAAAACCTTTGAGGTCTTCATAATCCAATGAAAAAATATCATTATATTTTTGACACAGAGAGATGAAGGCCTGCCTTTCATCATGTGCGCAAGCCTTGCTGAGCAGCAACTCCTTTCCACGCGCAATAGTGACTGGGGAGTAGTCTTCTTGTGCAACACGCATATACTTTTCTTCACCCTTGAACTCATCATCAGGGCTAAACATTTTCTCTAAGGTGACCAGCCCTTTAGGAAACTTGTTTGTCTTCAGCTGTATTACTTGGTCACCATAGTTGTCATGCAAGTCAGCTTGCATGCTTGATGAGAACTCAACTTCATTTTGGATGAACTGGATGATCTGCACATCACTATCAAACACTTTCAGCTAGTATTGTTGTCTGGAATGGATGGCCTGATCACCATCTTAATGTGCTGAGTGTTTCATTTGAAATATTCCTCAATAGGAGAGAACTACGAACCAAGAGTGACCATTTGGTCAACCTCCTTTTTCATTTTGCATGGCACCACCTGTAGGTTTAGAGCATCAAATCTCTCAAGGAGGTCCCAAACTCTATGTTTATAAGATTTGAGAAGCTTATTCTTTGTTAAGCACTTGTTGGTAACCTGATGGATGACCAACTCTGTATCCCCAAATATTTGTAGCACCTTAATCTTCTTCTTTTCAGCAATCAGTAGACCATGCACCAACGCCTCATATTCTACCACATTGTTAGAGCATGTAAACTACAACCTATGCATGAAGAAGAATTTCTCATCCTTGGGAGAAATGAGAACAACTCCTACTCCCACACCATTTTTGCTTCTGGAACCATCAAAGTATAACTTCCATAGGCCAGGTTCAACTTGGTCTTTCTTGAGCACATGTGGCAACACAACTTCTTCTTCAAGAATGTAGTAAGTACCAAGCCCAATTTCATAAGCTTCCAGTTCTTCAGCATATGGATCAAATTTATGGTGCCTTTCTACCCATTCATCAAGTACTAGGTTAGGAATAGAGGGTGGAAGAGGATGCTCTTCAGGAATTGAAGCTTGTTCTTGGATTAAATAGTTGGCTTGGAGAGGGGATGGGACATATGGCTCTACATGATAAGAAAATATTGGTTCAACTTGTATGGTAAACTGGGTACCATACCTTGTCTTGAGTAACATATGAGACCAATCAGAAGACAAGTAACCACCCACTTGAGTAGTGAAATCTCTTGATAGACATAGGGAAAACAAAGGAGGTAAGTCAATGATTGACACATCTTGAGTAATTGTTAAACTTGGACATGCATGAAGGGTCAACTCAAGATCCTTAATGACTCCTAAGGTATTGACAGTTGAGCCATCAAGTTGCAGGACTCCTTTAGACAAGGGGATATACCTAAGACCTAGGACATCAACTATCTTCTTGGGCATAACAGAGGTACTAGCGCCTAAGTCTATCATGTAATTATGGACAAGATGTTTTCCTATGATCAAGGACATATAGAAGGGTGGGGTTTTAACAACCTTACTTACTTGTTTCTCCTCTTCTTGGCAGATGTTGATAGAAGTGCATGACTTCTGTATGGATGGATCAACACACAGGAGTTGCACAGAGCTTCATGCAATAGATCCCGCTGAGATGGAATAGTCAGGGCATCCCACATTGTGACATTTATATTTGTCTTCTTCATCTGGTCAACAATGCTGAATGGAAGACCCGCTTGACTTGTGCATTTGAGGAACAACATCCCTTTTTGACTATTTTAGGTATGGAAGCAAGAGTTTTAGCTGAAGTAGGAGCTTGACCTACCAAAGGAGGGGCATGTGCCACTTCAGGAGCCTTGCGTGGGGCCTCTTGTGTAGGGACTTGAGCACTCTTACTACTAGATGCCTTGGCTACTTATTTCTTCTTTTAAGGGTCAGTCTGCGTTGTTGGGAGTGTGACCTACGTGCCTGACTCTAACATTCTCTTCTTATATCTTGTGTTGTCTGCAACTTGGGCATGCGGTCTACTTGTATCATCTACTACTTGGTTGATTACACATAAGTCCTTAGCACTAAAGAACATCAAATTTTCCTCGGGAGGAGCTTTTGGTCTTCCTTGGTTTTCTTCTTCAGAGGCACTTGTTGAAGGCTCGCAGGCTGAAGCATTCTGGATCATGTAGGCTTGGGCATGAGTAGAATTCACATAGTGATATTGACTATGAGGCATGTTGTAAGGGAAAACACCATTTTGACTCTTGCACCAAATTGTTCTGAACTGGAATGAGTGCCTGACTTTGTACTAGGTACTGGAAGAGAGGGCACGAGAGGAACAACTTGCAAGGGAAGATGCATGTTAGCATACCATCTATCATTTTTCTTGGTTGGGCACGTATCTTTGGTTTCCATATTGATTCCGCTAAGGCTGATTGTTTTGGCTATACGCCTGATTAGAATTATCTCTATAGGCTTGTTCCTGTTGCTTTTCTAATGATATGACTTTGTTTGATAAATTTTTGATCAAATCCTTTAATTCTTCATCCTCCTTTTTTTTACACTGGAGAGTAGGATGTAGATGCAATTGGTTGCGTGATTTGCTTAGGAACCAGGAATAGGGACCACAGAAGGTTGAGGTACTTGTGACATTTCTAGGAACAAGGGCATAGGAAGACTCAGATCTATCTTTCCCCCTTGAATAAGACTATTTTATGCCCTTACTATAATATTATAAGAAGTTGGTAAAGTCCTACCTCCCATGGATTGAATCATGATTGAGATATCATTGTTCAATGCCTTTAGATAATATAGAAAAGCATGTTGGGTTGTAGGTCTTACCACAAGAGGGATTCTATCCCAAGTCTTCTGAAATTTGATGTTGAAATCAGTCATCTACTCATTGGGCACCTTTCTTGTTGTTGTCAGTTGCTCCACCAAAGATAGGTGATTTGACTTATCTTCAAAGTAATTGCAAAGAGCTATTCCCAGCTCATCCTAGGTGGTAATAGATCCAAGTCTCAATCCTCGGTACCATTGAAGTGCTTTACCTTTGAAAGAGGTTGCAAGTAACCTTACTGCTACATCATTATGTGTGATCAAATAGAGTGAACACATGTTTGCTACATCCTAGATATGCTCCTAAGGGGTGAATTGATTCTCACCAGTGAAGTATGGAATACTTTTGAGCACACCATTTGGCATGTCATTTTACACAGCCAACACCAAGGGACTCCCTCCTATGAAGTTGGAAAATTTTCTCAGTGGAGGAGGTGGCTGATGCACCATCGCAGGGTGCACATGTTATTTGCTTTGAGGAGGAGTTGAATGGGTGCGGTGCACGGGAGATGGAGATGCACGTGTGGGCCTTCTGGAATGAACTCTTCTCAAGGATAGCTGGAGGTACTCGAAAGAATCTTCAGCTGTTGCACTTCTTCTTGTATGCACTCTTCTCATGAAAGGTGCTCAGGGCTGCTAAAATAGAGATTTGGAAATGTTTAGGAGTTGCCAGATGTGTTGAAATGAGCCTCTAAAGGCTGAAATACTAAGTTCACACACTAGAACTTAGCAATATGAAATTTATGCTTTCATTACTGGTCCCACCAGGCATGCCATAAAATGTTGGTCTTCAAAATTGCACTCGTGTCTCAACTCTGGAAGGGCCGAGATGTTTGAGATCACAATCGAACCGTATCCAAGTTGTGGGACATTGCGTGCTTGAGACAGATCTCCAGAGAAGGCTAGTTCTTCTATTTATTTCTACTACTACTGCTACTCCTAGTGCTAAAAGGGGAAACTAACCTAATAAATTATAAGGGACCAGGGATAGAAGGATAACATGAAAATAAACTACGCTAAAAGGGTGATAACACCATAAAAAGAGGGATGAATAGTATCTAATCTGAGTGGGAATGAAAAGGGGACACATGAAAGGAGGCTAGGCACAAGTAACAGAGCTAAAAACATGTTTACCAAATCATCCTCATGGAACACAACTAAATAAGGAACTGTAAGGGATGTGAAGTGGCACAATGAACACACGTTGTAAAAGAAAGGCAAGAAGAAGAAATGTAAACATGTTAGGATAGAGAATAGTCACAAACGATGCTTCTATTACTTCCAGAAATGTATAGAGCTATTATAATGGTGAAAGAGACCGATATCCACATACATGAGCCAGATCTAGAGGTCTGTAACTCGGAATACAAAAAATATGAAGTCCTTATCCAAACACGTAAGGATCCAGAGTATCCAAAATTAATAATGAGCCCAACTCTTACATTTATAGATGAATCTGTAGAAGTAGAAGAGAAGGAGGGAAAATCTGAATTTGAAATGTAACTGTTATCCATATTTCATTCCCAGGTGAAGTATTGGATCAGTCATGACCCCACAGAGAAATAACCAAAGAAAACACATTTAAATCTTGCAAACAGGTTACAGAAGGACTCAACAATGGAGTGACGGGGCTTGCGAAAGACTAAACGACCCTATGCAAGAAGAAAGAGAAGAAACAACTTTATCGAGTGAATCCGTGACTTAAATCTATTTAACAAGTTATAGGTGGGCTCAAACATAAAATAGCAGGGTAAGAGAAGGAGGAGCAGTATCACAAAGAAGCCAGGAGAAAGAAAGAGAAGAAACAATGAAGATATGAAGTCTTCGGGCTCAAAACAGTTCAGAATGAGTCCAAAAATTGACTAAGTATGGAGGAGACAACAGAGAGAGCCAAGTGTCAGCACGACGCTTCTCCAAAGTTGAATAAAAAAGGGGAAGCTCAAGTGAGCACCAGGATCCCAGGTATCCAGAGCCCTAAAAGTTGCATGACCATTGAAAAGTCTCCGACTCGGCGGAAGGAGCCAAGCACAATTCCAAAATGGGAACCCAAAGACTCAAACAAGCGCCAGCTCGCCACGTAGCCCAGGGTCTAAAAAGGTAAGAAGGGCTGTTGAAAAGTCCAAGAGTCTGCAAAGGCTTCCAAGTGTCAACCCGATGTTCCTTCAAAGGAAAATATTGATTGGGCTTTTAAGCGAGTGCAAAGCCTCCATGCGTTCAGTCTAAAAAAGGGGACATAGTCGGGTTGAATAGTCAATGCATGATGACAGGCCTTCGGAGAGTGCTAAGTGTCCAAATGGTGCTAGTTCAAGAGAAAGATTGAAAGGGGGTTTCCAAGTAAGTACCAGGCTGCCACGTGTCCCTAGTCAGATATATGACCCCACCAAGAAAAGGACTTAGGAAAAAAACATAAGAAAATTGAAGTGCTCACTGAGGCCTCCACATGTCATTCTGGCACTATTTCAAGAGTGAAGGGTAGGGGTCAAATCTCCAAGGTGCGTGAGGCCACCACATGGATCCTACAGGGGTAGAATCTTTAAATATTGTGCCCTACAACCCTAATATTCAAATGGCCATACCTTTCGACTGGAGAACCAGATTTGGGTGGGAGAAGACTTTCTGGAAATGTATCGACACCCTCTATTCCTTGGGAACATAAAATATCATTTTGGGAAGGCTATGGTAGGTGAAAAATGGGAAAAATTCTTCCAGGACATTAACGCAGATTATGATCTCTTAAACTACCATATCTGATTCGATTTGATCCGCTAGAGAACTAGAAGTGATATATTGTGGGTAGATTTATAGAAGGCATTAATATTTAGCAGTTGAGCTTTCAAAATGGGATTTAATACATATCTTAGGGTGGTTGGAGTAGGATTTGAATTCATCCATCGTCTCTCTCCCATTCTTCCTATATATTGTAATAGAGGGGCACATTTAAATAGTTGGTCACTATTTCCTTTCTGCCCCCTCTCCCTTTCTTCCTTAGGGTTGAATACGGAGTCTAAGCCTCTTCTCATGGCTTTGTAATGGAATTTTATTGCCTTTTTCCCACTAATGGTGCACTGTGTAACACTTAAGAGCAATCAAATCTATTTTGTGATGCATCTATCGATCTTTGGCTTATTTTGTTGTCTCTTCTTACCTCTCATCATTGCAAGGTATGCTGTGCATATTCTGATGTTCATTGCAGGTCTTGGGAGATGTGTTTAATGGGTTTCAAAGTGGCGTCTGTGTGAAATCTATCTCTACTCCATGGTGCATTCTATCCTCTCCTCTACTCACCTCTCTCCACTTTAAGCAGTTGGGTCTATGATTCAACCACTTCCTTTTCTGGTGTATCACCGCTTAGTGTAGGCTCTTTCACCCTCTCTCTCTCTATCCCCTTGGAATGGTTAGATTAAGATAGGTTAGGTTTTTCTTGCACTAGATTAGCTTGTGGCAGATAGATTAGGAGGCAATAACCAAATTTTTCCAGAGGTCCATCTCAAGTTTTGCAAGTCCCACAACTTAAGAGATGGTCCCATGTTATGTGAATCACACCAAATGAATCTACCTTAGAAAAGCAGATCTGACGACTCATTTAGGGGTGCTGTGATTTTGCACTAATAGTAACCACCAACAAGAAGCATTCAATTCCTATAAATCCACTTGAGAAACTGTCGAATGCACTTCCCTAGGCATGTTGAATGAGGAAGGAGGGAAAATCATATCAAATCAGGTGGTTGAAGTAATCAGATCTACTTCATTAATGCTTAGAAAGATTTTTTCCCATTTCTCACTTACCAGATCCACCAAAATTTGAATTTGAATGTCTATCACTATGGTTGATGTCAACATCTTTCTGACAAGTCCAGGTGTGCGCTGATCGGAGGTCTGTAGCAAAAGATACAACTGTCAGAGGATTTCAGGGCTGTTTGCACACACAAGACACATGGCACGCATGAATTGGCTGAAAGAATGGCCAAGTGTGAAAAATGTTTGTCATTTCTACCATGTGTCACTCCCTAATTTGTTGCCTTATTGGTGTGCTTTGGTTGGTTGCATGTGACACACTCGAGCATGTTAGAAGATGATCTAACATAGAAGGGTACAAAGGAGGGTGTGAGGGAAGGGTGTGCAGAAGAAAACAAAGGAATGTGTAGAGAAACACGTGTGTGACATGTGTGGGGAAATAAGGCAAACTAGTGAGTAGAGAACACATGGTCAAGGTGACATTATAAGATGATGTGTAGGCATGCGTGAGGGTGAACGTCTACTAGAAAGAAGGTGAATGTGCAAAAGATGCACACATGGGGAAGATAGAACAAAGAAGAAAAGAAAAGAAAAGGAAAGAAGGGTAAGCACGCAAGGGTATGTGAGGAAAAGAAGGGAATGTGCGAAGGGAACTTGAGTGTGCACAACCTTGCAATGAAGAGCTCAAGGCCCGAAGATGTATACAAGTTATCCAAATCACTAGGAGAGTTATTTGGATAACACGAATCTTTGCCCATTGTCTGTCATCCATTGCACTGGGAACGATATGACATCCTACATGATATTGTGCTATGTGTCATTCACTCCGTCCCTTTGGATCATTTGTAGACTATCTTTGAGTCCACTCAGCGGATCCGTGATACTATAAAATAATTTTAGGAAACATATTTTGAGGCGCATCCAGGATGATCTTGCTTTGTTAGAATATCAGTACAAAGTTGAGTTGGAGGATTTTAACTCCAAGGCTGAATACGAGAACACCTTTGTGAGGAATTCCTTCGATTTCTGGGGAATGGCCTTTGCCAGGAAATCTGCCTCATATTTTACTAATCATATTTTTTTTAGTGTATGTGATCTGCAGGTGTTCTTGCAGGAAGAGAGTGTTGTCAAAATTTCACCCCCCCAGGGTAAATTTCGATAACATGCATCAGAGTTTTGCAGTTCCAGGCAAGTATATTGAAACAGGAAAAATCACGAAAAATGGCTAAATTGATTATGAGGACTCAGATTCTGAATTTGAGTACCCGTATGATACTGAAGAAGAGAATTCAAACGTCTTTGAAGAAACATATCCAACATACACCAAGGAAGAGGATTCAAATTTATCTGAGAATTCATATTCGGACTTAGATTCTAAATTCTAGACATAGTTTATACCTTTCATTTCTCATTATCTATCAACTATATATTTGTAATAAAATCATTTATTATCATCATATTGTTATGATCTGATTATCATAAATCTAATATGGTTTTCGTACCCACTTGATTGTTTAAAAGTAGATTGACACCTTTGTGAGGAATTCCTTCGATTTCTGGGGAATGGCCTTTGCCAGGAAATCTGCCTCATATTTTACTAATCATATTTTTTTTAGTGTATGTGATCTGCAGGTGTTCTTGCAGGAAGAGAGCTTGTATTGTTTTGTATACGGAGCGAAAAATCAATTACCATTAGTCACATCCATAGGTATCACTAAACCCCATCATTCTGAGGTTGGTTTACTTTTATTTTCTTGCTTAATCAGTTTAAGTTGAAGACATAGGAGTAATTCTAAACATTTTGGCATGCCCGGTGGGACCAGTCCCTTATTGTATTTGTTTGATCATTCAAAATACCATTTGTTTTTTATTTCCTAGATTCTACACAGTAATCACGCGCGATAAGGTGAGTCACATGTGATTCAGTCAATAGCCGACAATTTTTCTAAATGCTTTTGATTACTTTACAATTTTCCTTATAGTGCTTGTTTTCTGGACACTTCTCTTTTTTCTATTAGAGAAGATTGCAATTTTTCATCTTTTAATATTACTTACCAAAATCTAAAAAAAAATTCTATTTTAGTCATCCAGAATATCATATTTTTCCACATCCAGTTGTCTATTCAATAATCGTCAGTGATTTAGGTGATCATCAACGATTCTTGCTAATTCTTTGTTCTTACTATTTTCTGCTTTTTCTACAAACCTAGTTTTGCAGGTTGCTTGTTGGATTGTTGGATTGCTTGCTTTAAAAATTACCAAAAAAAAGGAAGCGTTTATCATGGTAAGTCCTAGATACATCTCTTTGCTTTTAGTATTGCATTCTTGATTCATTTTCCTCATCGAAATCGACATTTCATTTTGGGTTTTAAAAATGAACAACTGCATACTTCTTGCTTCACATAGTTTTAATTAGAAAGATAACCAATTGTATTCACTCTATTTTCCCCCACACACAACCAAACTACTTAAACATCAAAATGCACTTAAAAAATTCCTACCTAGGTGTATACCTACTTAGATTTGATCACCAAGAGGAAAAGATGACTCGGTGTTCTAGCCAAGTATAATCACTTATCTATCAGTATATTGACAAAGCACCCGTCACCTTTATTGATGTGGGATTGTGAAGTGAGGGGGTAGGCCCTAATACCACGCCCATATCGGCAGTGGTAAAAATTTGGGTATCACATACCTTTGGGTATATCGAGGACCCCCTCGTTAAACACACCAGAAACTTGCCATAGTTTTCCATTTCCTAGGACTTTCATTAGCCATTTTACACATTTCACTATTTCTTAATCAAATCAAGAAAGTCTACAATTTTTTTTTCTTGTCTTTGTTTGTTGCTTGTAATAAACTCACTTAGTTATTTTTCATTTTTTAGGCGATTGTGCATTTTTTTACCATGGTAAAAACAATACAACAAGCCCATAATCAAACTTCTGAAACCATGTCCACATAATTATCTACATTGTTCCAACACTAGATCCCTTTATCTATTTTGCTATCTACACAATTACCTACACATTTATCTGCTTTCTTGTCTACACCATTACCTAGCACATTTGCTACACCATTACAACAATGAAACCCATTTCATCAACCAATTACATCTACTCCTCTTACTGATGACCAATGAATCTGGAATGAATTAGAGGAGAAATATAATGAAGAAATGTGACAACAAATCTTTAACTCAGGATGTTAATTTCGTAGTCAGATCTTCCACACATATGAGCAGGAAGAAACTGAACAACAATACTCTCCCAAATCTCAATTAGAATCATCGGAACCTCATTTCTATGATAGAGAGGATCCTATTTTTGAAGCGATGCTAGAATCAAATCCCATTTCCCTTAATGCCTATCTTGTAGCTAGGGGTCTCCAACTTCAACCATTTGAACCTGAACAACACATTCCTCACCCTTCGTCTGCTATTGCACAAATCATTGATTCAAACAAAGAACCCATCATTTGGAAAATACATTCATATCCACCTATTATTCAATCTGAAACATCAAGTGTCGAGTCTTCCATTCCTATCAGTCAACCTGGAACATCTAGTATTATGTCTTCCATTCTCATTTATAGTCTACATATGATCTCCTCGTAGGACACATCTACCCAACGAATCGCATCTTCACCAGACCCTTCTATTGGTTCCACAACTCCCCTAAGCAACATCAGTGCTTCCCTGTCTACTCCTCCAGCATCTTTAGTAGTTCAGACACTGTACAATGGAAAAGTGACATGTGAGCATAGGAATTTACAAGTACCTCTTCCTCATACCTGACCTCCCAAGGTCGTGCTGAGATAGCCGATGAATGTTGAATATGAATGGATACAGACAAGCTAATCAGGTAATCTTATATCCTCAATATGTAATAATGGAATCTATGAATCTAAGGCAAAGAAGGCCCTCCTAACCTGAATTGGTGTAATGGTTCGTTAAGATATAATGGCTTTTTGGAGGCTCCAATCAATGTCAAGCTTTGCCGATATCCTATTTCTTGGTTGTTGGATACGTGGGAAGTGACCTGTGGGAGCCTTGTATATATCTCCAGACAAGGTCATGAAAATGGTGGTATTGGGCTTAGTGGATTTGTAGTGAACTATGGGTAATTTTCTGGTCTAGCTGAGAAAATATTAGATTGATTGGCTTCTATATTTAATACAGAGAACTGCATTATATTATCCGGCGGGAGTGGTGAGGATCTAAATACCAACGTTCGTAAGTCGGTGTTAATACTTAATTGATTTGCAAGCCCGTTGGGTTGTGGGACTTGGGGATCACAACCGCGAGTTCGTAGTTGTTGCGGACTTGTTATGGTCATGTGAAGAATCAATCCATTCTTCCAACTATCCAGTAATCGTATGCTTTTTTAGCCTCTATGTTTAGAACTAGAGGTTGTATAATTTTCTCAGAGTACCTAACAAGTGTTTTGGCAACTTGAATGCGTAAGCTAGTATCTATGTCAATAAGGAGGTCTCCTGCGTTAGGTTGTGGAACCAAAGGATCACAACCAAATGTTTGCTCTCTTTCGAATCCTTGTACAGTCATTTGGATATTTTATCAAGGCAGTCTATAGTTAGGATGGTTTGACCAAAATGTGTAAGCTTTATTATCTTCGATATTTAATCCTCTCAGTTGTTCACTAATTACTTGTAGGTTTGCTGTTGCTCGAAAGACCTGTATCCTAAGGTCCTGATCTATATCGGCTAATGTCGTGGGTAGATTCAGTTGAGCCACTATTGGTTCAAATATATATTCTCTAGGCTCTCTATGTCCTGTGATTCTCATACAAAGTGTTTCAAATTTTAACTAAACTTAATAAACTGATTTCAAAAGAAGTATTTACATTATGCAAGCATTCTTCTATGTTTGTATTTTCAATGATGTATTTTAATGAAATTAGAGAGAAGCTATTCTAGTATATTTAGAAAAATGAACAACTAATCTAGCAACAGAATTTACAACAAACAAAGTAGCCTGGTGTGGCAATTTTATCCTAAATATCTAAGCAATTAATTATTCTGAATTGAAAGACTCTCGATCCTACCTTAGAAGTGAGGAATGAATAACAATTTCTTAGAAACTATCAATCCCCACAACTTCCCTGGTGATATCGAGAGTGAACTTTTAAATGACATAAAATGATTCACTATTCTATTTGATATGTTGTAACTAGAACTTTGATAGCTCAAACCTGGCATTTATAGAACAGTGGTAAATCCAGTTGTGTGTGATTTCGTCCCATCAGTGTGATATCCTCATTCCTTCATGTTCTCGTGAATCCAGAAAGTGTGTATATGATAGTATCAATAGAATATGGTATTCAAACAGTGGCAACTTTGGATATAGACCAAATACAATGCGAGTAGGAGAGGGATAACGCAAGTGAACAGAGCTTGACTATGTAGTTCCTAGCGGGATTTATTGTGAGAATACAACACAAGTGTATCAAGAGTTTTAGAATCTATCCTTGTGATAAAAAAAACCTACAATTTTAATGGATTCTAATATGGAAATGAAGCTATTCTATGCTAAACTGATTGTATGGAGCAACAATGGAACAAGACTGAAACAAGAAGATTGACTGACTTCTAAACAACAAAGGAAAACTAATAACTAATGGAAACATAAGCTAGCAGAATTCTAAGAAAGAAATTCAGAGACTGAATAAGAGAATTGAGAAGATGAGGGGACATTTGTTTGAAAAAAACCTGGCTATTTATAGCAAAAGTATTTACTAGAGGGTAACTCCTAATTAAACTCTTTTACTATAAACAAAGAGAAAACACTATTACCAGGGAACCAAAAAAATTAATGCAAGCCAAAGTGGTTGAAGAAAGAGTGTAAAATTGAAGATTTACATTTGACGTGATCTTCGGAAGAATCTGGAAAATGAGTACAGGGCCGCCACACTGTGCAGGGCGGCGGTTACGGGACCGCCGCCCAGGCAGGGCGGCAGTTTCGTCACTGAAGACAAAAATGCAAGAAGAAGGGGGGCAGAGGGCAAAACAAAGCATGCAGAGGCTGAGAGGGACATGCGGGATACAAACGTATACTTGGCTAGCTTTTCTGGATTCCGAACACCTTGCAAGGAGACCTGTATCATCATTGGGCCATGTGTAACATCATTTCGGTGGTGCAGTACCCTACAATTTTAGGTATGTACATATTGCCCCCTCAGAGAAGCATCTTAGCCATGAAGAGGCGTAAAATGGTGGATCTGAGTATGGCGGTCCTGAAATGGGGAGCTAGGAGTTATACCTGACACGCCCATGTGTCGGAAAGTCGCCATCCAAAGTCCTGCTATCTGCAAAATGAAAAATGGGACTCAGGTGTAGATAGATAAAATAAATTGAGAAATAAAACAAATTTTGATATGAAATGAGGACTTACCATCTATGCGGGGTTTAGAACTTACCTCGGTCAGCGCTCCGACCCTGCAAAAGACATTCAAAATTAATTTTAGAAAGCTATATATATATAAAATGAACTCATTTTACTATTCATTTACGCGGATTGATTTGATAGTTTTTGAGCTCTGGGACCCACGGTGATGGTTTTCGACGAGAGTATAGTCAAAACATTCATGGTGAGATAGTGATCATGCCTCTGAGAGTGGAACATCGACTCGCGAAGTCTCAGGTTAGTTCTTCTCGATTTATTGTTTTTGAACCTAAAATGTGGAAATGATGAAATCTTTGTCCTGGGGGGGTATTTTTGAAAATACTAGTTTTAAATGTGTCTCTAGGAGGGGGATCCCATAGGGTAGGTTTTTATTTTAGTTAAAATGGTGCATTTGTTTGTTTTTATGCATTTTTTAGGGCTTACGACCCATTTGTGTTTGCGGGACAGGACCGCCGCCTTAGAAGGTGACAGTTATGGAACCGCTGCTCTACACAGGGTGGCGGTCTGTGACAGAAAGCCAAAATAATGCTTTACCTTATTTATTTTTACATTTTTAGCATTTTCACATGTTTTCAATAGTCTTTTCAATTGGATTTTGATACTAACTCACTTCTTTTTTGTGTTTTTGGATGTATGTAGAAGAAGGAAGAGTACATTAGATGAAGCCAAGAGAGGGAGCGTGATTGGCTCCTAGCAATGTTAGAGGCACTCTCCTAGGTAGAGCGAGATACTATTCAGAGGGCTGGTATTTGGAGGATTACACAGGTCCCTCACGTTGCACCTTCTAGTCACATACTATGTGACTTATTTTCATACTGGGATGCAGATCGGAACACCTTATGACTGCCAGGGATTAGGGGTAAGTGAACCATCACCCTGGAGGATGTTTACCGTATACTAGGGGTTTTGATCCTTAGGTGGTGACTATCTCTTAAGAAAGTAGTATCGAGATCCTAGGTGGTTCAGTGGGCCACCTATATGGGGGATATAATTGTATCAATGGGATCGAAGAAGGGAGTGAGGATCTGCTCCATTATTGAGTCAGACATTCATGTGCTCCGCAAGGCCATCATGGGAATCCTTGCATCGAGACTGGTTGGGGACAAGGGAGGGGACACCCTCTTATATTGCTGGGCCCCCATTATTGCATAGATTGAGGGCCATGGACTCGTCTATGCTTGGGGATCAGATATCCTCGGGATCACCTACCATGATTTGTACAGGGTGGTTTGATTACAGGGACAGTCACTGAGCCACCCGACTCTTTTCATGAGTTGGGTATATGAGCATATCACACTGTATGGTAGAGGTGTAGAGGTAGAGGATCCCGGGGCCGTCAGGGTAGTGAGGTGGACTGGGATGATAGTTCTTAGAGCACCCCACCAGCCAGTGGCCTCTTTAACCACTTTAGACATAGAGGCCACTCCTTATCAGGCCATGGTAGGGGTATGGGGAGAGGATACTGTTACATTGATTGCTTGTCAGACTACCAGCTAGTTGGTAGACAGGGCGGGGAAGTTGGAGATCCACCCCTTTTATAGAGTACCACAATAGTTTGGCCTCCCCTATAGTGACATGCTTCCTCTGGCGGGGCCAGTGTATAGATCTATCCGCGAGGCTTGGGGAGGTCCTAGAGGCCGGGGTTGGACTATTGTTACTCTTAGTGTTCCCATTGCAGCCAGGAGGGTAGTACATGCTCGAAGGAGAGATGGTGCTCCTGAGGCACCTTTACTTTGGATTTCCGTTAGTCCCACCCATAGCAGCGATGAGCCCATTGATGTGGACTTCGAGTCTGAGGAGTTCATTGGGGGAGAGACAAAGGAGGAGGTAGAGGAGATGGAGATTAGTGAGACGAGTGGGGGAGATGATAGTGATCCCGAGTGGCATGATACTCAAGAGATCCTATGGGCCGAGAGGGAGGAGTGGAGCGCAGAGAGGGTTCCTATGGTATTAGAGGAGTTTCTCTCTCAGGACTTAGGTGGAGATGGCGAGTCCAATGTAGGCCGTCACATTGCCCCAGACGTGGGAGAGGGATATCAATTAGTGGTTGCATCAGTGGCAGGCGTGGATCCTAGAGATCCTTCCTGGAGGCTCGGAGATCTGAGTGAGTTGTCACTCTTCTCTTGACATTTGTTTTAGAATTGTTTTAGTTGTTATTTCTTTTTGTTTTGTTTACTCTTGGTTTTACCTTTGATCGTTTTCTAACTGGTTCTCTCCTTTGTTTGCAGTGACTGCTAATGAGTGGCGAGACTTGATTCATCGAGTATGTACAGATACCCTGTTACTCCCCTCAGAGAAGACTTTTGCTGAGCTAGTTGTAGATGTGGGGGAGCCTTCAGTAGCCGGTAGGCATACTGATGTTTTCACCTCTGTCTGGCATGTGGTGAAGATCATGAATTCTCTCCACACTGAGGTAGCTGGATATAGGATAGCCGAGCGCATGATGAGGAGTCATTCTCATAGTGAGACAACAACTATTGGTCATGACTGCAAGCTCTCAGTGCATTCAGAGCACAGGCATAGCCAGAGTCTTAGACGTGGTCGTGTGCCTTCTGAGGGATCACATAGGGATTGAGAGGCCACTCTTGTAGTATTTTGTTGGATATTTATATGAGTGTTTTTGAACTTTTTGGGCTCATTGAGCATTTTGACCATGCCTAGTGCATGATGGCCTTGTATATGAAACTTGATATATATATATATATCTTTTTGGATCTAGACTCTTGGTGCCTAGAATTTTGTGACTCGTTTCCATATGTTTACTAAATGTTTTTAGAATATTTGTTTTCATGCTTTTCAAAATGTATGTAATGGATGACAAATACTTTTCATGCTTTTCTTTAACATTTTGGTGATAGGTTTGACAAGGGCTGCAAAATCTGGGACAAACCTCCGAACAAAGTTTATTCTCCCCAAGAAACTCTAAAGGGCCTTCTTATGGCTTGGCAATGGTAGTGCTCTTATGGCTTCAACCCTCTCTGGATCAATTGCTAATCCTTCTTTGGAGACAATATGGCCAAGGAGCTTTCCTTCATGTGCTAGGAAGATACACTTCTTAGGATTCAGAGACACTCCAAATCTCCTGCACCTTTGGAAGACTTGTCTCAAATGAGAGAGGTGGTCTGCTGCATTCTTTGAAAAAACAGTGATATCATCAAGGTATATCAGCACCACGTTGTTAATCAAACCTTTGAACGCCATGTCCATTTCTCTTTGGAAGGTAGCTCCAGCGTTGGACAACCCAAATGGCATTTTCCTGTATGCATAAGTTCCCCATTTGGTTGTGAAGGCTGTCTTGAACTGATCTTCTTCCTTCACCATAATCTGATTGTAGCTCGAGTAGCCATCAAGTAGTGAAAACCTCTCGGAGCCAGCCACAACTTGTAATATTTGCTCCATGGAAGGGAGTGGGTAATGGTCCTTGAGAAATGATCTATTCAAGTCTCTGAAGTCAACACACAATCTGATCTCTTCACTCTTATTTTTGACTAGAACTAAGTTGGCAACCCAACTAGAATGCTTGATTGGGAATATGATTCTTTACTCAATCAACTTGTTCAATTCCTTCCTCATGAGAGGTTCCATGTGTGGATTGACTGGCCTTTGTTTCTGCCTGATGGGCTTAGTATTTGGGTCTAACTCAATGGTGTGCTGAGCTAACTTGGGATTGAAACCTTTCAAATCTTCATAGCTCCAAGCAAACACATCAGGGAACTCTTGACACAGCTGTATGAACTCATACCTTTCTTGTTTAGTTGTCATCTTTCCAATTTGCAATGGTTTGTTCTCTTCCACCAAGATGGATACTGAATCTTCTCTCTTGACCTGAATGTTTGCTTTCTCTTTCCTAAAATGATCATTGGGATTGAAAATGGACTCCAAAGTGATAAGTCCCTTGAGCAGCTTGTTAGTTCTCAGCTGTACCACTTGGTCACCATACTGCTGTTCCAATTTTTCTTGATTCTTAGCTGAGAACTCAGCTTCTTCTTGCAAGAAATGGATGATTTGCTGGTCATTCTCAAACACTTGCCAACTTACATTGTTATCCAGCACTGAAGGCCTCATAATCACATGGATGTTTGGTTATACCTTATCTTTTTGAATGCTCTCCACAACGTCAAAGGCTGCCCCAACTGCTGCAAGCCTATCAGCAGCTTGGTTCTCTTTCCTAGGAATTGATTTGATGCCAAAACCCTCAAAATCCTTAATGAGGTCCCACACCCTGTTCTTATAGCACTTAAGTAGATCATTATTGGTAGCATGCTATCCCTTGACTTGATTTACAATCAATTCACTGTCACCAAAGACTTGCAAGTTCTTTATTCCTCTCTTTATTTCCCAATGCATCCCTTGCACCAAGGCTTCATATTCAGCAATGTTATTAGAGCATGCAAACTGAAATCTAAAAGCTGAATAGTACTTTACTCCTTGAGGTGAAACAAGCATGGCTCCACCTCCTGCACCTTGTCTACTCCTTGATCCATCAAAAAATTGCTGCCATACCTCATTGTCATCCTTATGGTTTGGCTTGGTGATGCTAGGAATGGGTTGATCTTCTTCATGTATGCAATAGACCCCTAGCTCAGATTCTTCTACTTCTTGATAAGGATCAAAAGCATGTACCTTGTTTACCCATTCATAAAGAGTTAGATCCAGGATGCTTCCAACCTTGGTGTCAACTTCATTAGTGCTTGGGTGATCTTCTTGATCAAATGCTGAACAATTGACATTGATCTAACTTGGAGTGTAGGGCTCAATGTGGAAGTTTGCAATAGGTTCAGACTTGATTGTAGCTTTGGTTCCATACCTCATTCTGAACAACATGTGTGACCAATCAGTAGACAAATATCCTCCAATCTTGGCTGTGAAATCTCTTGACAAACATAGGGCAAAGAGTGGTGGAAGGTCTATAACTGATACATCTTGTAAAAAAACAACATTTGGACATGCATGCAAGGTAAGACTCAAGTTTCTAATCACCCCAACTATTGTTACTACTGTCCCATCCAACTGCACTACTCCTTTGGATATGGTTTCATATTGAAGTCCTAGTTGATCAACTATTTGCTTGGGCATCACTGAGCTACTTGCCCTGGAATCAATCATGCAATTGTGCACCAATTGGTTTCTAATGATTAATGAGACATAAAAAGGAGGGGGCTTCAACATTTTACCTTGTTGTCCTCCATGATTCCCTTCAGGCTGGGCAGTGTTTGTGAGCACCTTCTCTTGCATTTGGACTTACTGATTCGAAGTTGGCCAGTCCTTCATGGCAGCTTGTAGTAAATCTCTCTAGCCTGGGATAGATGGGGATTTCCACATTGATATATTTACATTTGTCTTCTTCATCTGATCAATGATAATAAATGGTGATGAAGGATCTCTTTGCTGTCCCTTGGTTTACATATTCATCCCTTGTATATGGGCAGCAACAACTGGTATTTGAGTTGGTCTAGGAGCTGTTCTTGGCTGCCCTTATGCATTTACAACTGGATTTTGTTTGCCAACCATTTGTGGAGCCATAAAAGGTTGTGGATTGGTTGGAGCTAATGGCTGTTCTTCACCCAAATTCCTTCTTTTTGACCTTATGTTGGCTGTAACACCTTGAGAGACTGTTTGATTTATGCCACAAAAATCCTCTGCCTGCCAGTTCACAAGTGTGGTGTCATTTGGAGCTGATTGTGCTGGAATTTTTCTTGTTTGTTGGTTGTTTCCTTGACTGTCCTCACCCTCCACACCAGTATTTATCACCATTAATGCTTGATTCAAGGCACTGTTGAAACACAAATTGGTTGTGAGGTTCATTACATGGAAAACACCAATCATACTCCTGAGCAATGTTGTTTTGTGTTAGCACCAATGCCTTAGAGGCAAATATAGCATTTGGATTATAGGGCTGAAATGGTCTGTTGGTAGGAGGCCTTGCTTGATTTAGATTTGCAGCTGGATTGGGTGGTCTAAAACTTTGGGCTTGTTGCCTCTTGAGAGTAACCAGCTCATTACCTAAATTTTGCAATTGCTTCATGACTTCTTGAAGTTCATTTGAGGCACTAGAAGATGAAGTGGAAGCTTCACTTGAATTCTGATTTCTAGGAGTGGGAGAAGGAGCCAAATTAGGTGCTTGATTTGTGTTTGGGCTCTCTAAACTTGGAAACAATGGCATGGGAGGTCTAGGGGCTAGTTTGCCAGCTTGGATCAAATAATTTTGAGCTCTAATGGTAATGCTATAAGCAATGGGGATAGTTGTGCCTCCCATGGACTAAAATAACATAGAAATATCAGAATTTAGAGCTTTAACATAGTAAAGAAAAGCACCTTCTGCTGTTAGCCTGACTGCCACTAGAATTCTCTCCCAATTCCTTTGAAATCTGAAGTTGAAATCAGTCAGCTGCTCATTGGGAGCTCTCTTGATGGTTGTCAGCTGCTCCAAAAGAGACAAGTTGTCTCCCTTCTCTCCAAATTGCTCATGAAGTGCTACACATAGCTGGTTCCAATTTTGAATAGAACCTGAGGCAAGGCTTCTAAACCATTGCAAAGCCTTCCCCTTGAATGAAGATGCTAGCAATTTGACAGCAACTTGCATCTCATTGATTTCATGAATTGCACAAAGGTTGGCAATGTCTTTAACATGATCACCAGGAGTAGTCTGATTCTCTCCAGTGAAGTATGGAATGTTCTTCAAGGCTGCAATTGGAATTGGATTTTGTGCATTGAGAGCAAGTGGGCTGCTGCCAGTGAAATTGACATAGGGGTTGTTTTGTGCCATTCTAATTGGCCTTAGAACCCTTGTTGACTGAATGAAAGGACTACCAGGTGGAGGAGTTGAGAGAGTTCTGTTTGGTGGCTTCCTCTTTGACTTCTTCTTGGAGATAACTGCAGGTATTCAAACAAAACCTCTTCTTCTCCAGCTCTTGACCTTGTGGTGACTCTTCTCATGAGTTTTCAGGCCTTCACTGCTGAAACCAGTTGATTCTTCCCCTTGGAGTCACCAGATGTGCAATTTATAGCTCTTTTGAAGCAAGAAAATTGCAGCAGATGCACATCAACTTTTCTGCAATAAAAATGAGACCTCTAAGGTCCCACCCGGTGTGCCAAAACTGTTGTTGCAAATCAACAGCACCCCTGGATGCAAATCAGGTTTCTAAATTGATGTTTTAGGCATCCAGTGTGATTGCAAAACATTGAAACCTCTCTCCAAGTGTGGGACTTGTAAAAATGAGAGAGGAATCTCCAGATTAGAGGCTGGTTCCTCAAACTCCTCTGATTAGATCTATTATTTACATAACTATAGAGGTTCAAATCCTAATTTTATCCTAATCTGCAAGGAGACAGGGATAAGAAATGCAAAAATTAAAACTAAACTGATAAGGGTCATACACCAAAGGAGTGGTGAGCAGTTCTTGTTCATGTAAATTGACACAAATCAAAAATTGCAACATAAAACATCATGGACAGGTTGATAATCTGTAATCAAGGGTTTGAAATGAAGCAAACAACACATACAACGGACTGAAAGCATTCACAGAGCCTGCATTGTGATTTTCAACATCAAAATCCTTGTATTCCAACACCAAAGAGGCAGAAAAACCTGTTACAATCCCTGGAAGGTCTGATACTTGCCAAAATCACTTGCTGAAGGTGAAAACAGAAGATTGCTCTGCAAAAAAGTGTTCAACCTTCGAAAAATGAGCCAAATCTGGCTTTTACAGTGCATGGGTTGAGCCCAGGAGAGAGAAAACGTGAAAACACGTGGGAGCCATTCCTCATTGACCAAAATGCATTAAAAATAGAATGGAGGTCCTTACAAACCCATGCCCTGACATTTTTGGCCATGCTGAAGAAGAATGCGACCCATTTTGCATTAAAACTGGGTGTTGAAACGTCATTTCTAGCCATTACCACGTGCCAGAGATGTTTCTTGATTTTATCTCTCCAAACTGAACCAAAATGAAAAATTGACCTTAGAATCATGTAGATAATTTCACCATCTTTCCATTGATATAAAGAACGTGAAAATCCGAGCTCTGGATCGAAAGATATGGCGATTTGAAAATTTAGGGCAAAAACAAGCCAAAATCGGATCGACGGGAAAAAAGTTTGAATTTTTACCCATTTGGTCTTTGGAAAAATGTTTCAAATTTTCCCTGTGCTCTACCACTCCAGGTGCCACGTGGCACATTCTGATTGGCTACGGGCCCTCTAAGGGAAAATTTCCCACAAAAACTCCGCCGAGCCATAACTTGAAAAATATGAGGAGTTAGGAGGAAAACTTTACCTTTCTGGAAAGCTGAGAGAGAGCTCTATCCAATGGTGCCATTTATAGAAATATTTGAGTGCCTAAAAATAAAAAAATTGAGACTAAGGCACAAGAGAGGCAAGAACACAAGGAGTTAGCCACAAAAATGAGCAGGGGCACATTTGGGATAACAGTTTGATTTGTACTTTTTGCATACCAAGATTTGTTAATTTGTGTGTATGGACCCCATACACCTTACCTCATGCCACTAGTAAGAAGCATGGGTTTGTCACCAAAGGAAAGATATAGGTGAGTAAGGGCACTCCTTTCCTTTCCCAACCTCACATCACCAGCAAGAGATGTGGGCTTATCACTGAAGGTTGATGGGGCAAAGAAGTGTGTAAAATAAAATATTCTGTTTGCTTGGTGCTTTTGATTCCATTTGATTTTGACATTTCTGATCTATGACTTTGGGATATCCTTTCTTTCAAAGAGATTTTAAGAGGGATGAATGTGACACTAAGAAGCTTCTAGAATAGACCATAGGTAAGGACGACTTCACCTGGTAGAAAGAAGGAGCAAAACCAAGTATGCAGGCCTTGGTATGGTTTTCATCAATACTTGTTTGTCAAACTTGATGAGAAGATTTGCAAATACTTGATGATGTTAAAAGAGATGTGCTTTGAATGTTTTTTTCAATATTTTCATAAATTTGTAATAGATTACTTAAGATTAATCTCTTGGACTACAATTTTTACACAATGAGTGGACATAATGAAACAACTAAATGACCAATGCAATGTAGGTAGCTATAATGTACAAGTGGTGATTCTGATGTTTTATGTGTAAAACCGTTTAAGATGCAAGGAATTGATAGTTTCACTGAATTCCTCACCCTCTAACATGCACAAAAGATATGCACCATTTCCATAGTCCTTCATGACTCGGTATGGGCCCAACCACTTGGGCCGGAACTTCCTTCGTTCGCCGGTTTTCTTATCGATCTAGCTGTCTAGTCTTAGAACTAGATCTCCCTCATATATTTCTTGCTCATAATTTTTTTTGTTATACTGCCGGCACATCTGGCCAGCATAGGCTCTGTGCTATTATTCGGCATTTAGCTTGGCCTTGTCAAGGCTTTCTAGTTGAGAGAGGCATGCCTCCCTATAAGCTTCTTCATCCAGAATCCCTTGTAATGAGATGCAGAGACTGGGTATTTCAACCTCAAGCGAGAGAACTACTTCTGCCCCGAATACCAACAAAAAAGGAGTTTCTCCTTTTGGTGTTCTTATTGAGGTTCGATGGGCCCACAAGGCCGGATATAGCTTTAGATGCCAATCTTGCTTGTTCTCCTTGACTGTTTTGAGAAGAATAGCCTTTAATGTTTTGTTTGTTGCTTCGGCTTGCCCATTGGCTTGAGGGTAGTAGAGAGAGGCCGTGTGATGGTTTATTTTGAATTTGTTGCATAATTCATGGACCTTGTCATTTTTAAAGGACTTGCCATTTTTTGAGATAATGACTTGTGGGACACCATACTTGCAAATGATTTGGTTCAGAATGAATTTGGCAATTACCGAACCTAGTACAGTGGTGAGAGGCATGGCCTCGACCCATTTTGTAAAATATTTTGTGGCTGTAATTATAAAATTATGGCCATTGGTTGATGAGGGAGAGAATTTTCCTAACAAGTCCAGACCCCACGTGGAGAAGGGCCACGGGGTCACTATTGGTTGTAGGGATTATGCTGGCATGTGAATCTCGTGAGATAATTCTTTGCATTTGTGGCACTTACGTATAAATTCCATTGCATCATGTTCAAGAGTGGGCAAAAAATAGCCCATCCGATGTATTTTGCGAGAAGTGGCGTGACCACCGAAGTGGCCCCACATATCCCACTATGTAATTCATGAAGAATCTTCTTGGATTATTTTGTGTCGACGCATCTTAGAAGCATGCCGTCGAAGGCTTTACGATAGAGTACCTATTCTAAAACAACATATTTAGCGGTAATAATTCGTAGCCACCTTCTTTTTTGTGATGTGGCACTTTTCGGGTATGTGTGGTCCATGATAAAATTGATGATATCAGTGTACCAGGGACATGTAGAGATGGGGGGACCTGGTTTTGAAAAAGTATATACACTTATCAGGAAATTCCAAGTTTACCAGATCACCTCCATCTAGAGGACTGTCAGCTAACTAGTCTACAATGATTTGTCCCTTAACGGATTTTTGGTTTACAAATGTTAACTCAAATTCACCCATTAAGGTTATGAAATGCCCAGCCTTTTTAAATAAAGACCCTTACGTGAGGAATGTTCGTAAATGATATGTCTTTACAATGACCGTTGTTTCTTGGTTTAACATGTAATGTCTTAAACATTTTGTTGCAAAGACTATGGCAAGACATTCTCTATCTACCTGTGTATAACGTGTTTCATAATCGAGCAACATTTGACTAATGAAATAAACTACACATTCTCATTTATCATCATCTTCTTGAGCTAGCATGCAGGCCAACGAGACATGAGTGGCTCATGAGTATAGGATCAAAGGGTGGTCTGGTTTGGGAGGCATTAATGTGGGTGGAGATAACAAGAAGTGTTTAACCGCTTCAAAGGCCTCGTTGCATTCTTCAGTCCAATCAATGTTATAATATTTATTTAATAGATTGTTGATTGGATGAATGGAAAAACTTAAATCTGGGATGAACCTTCGGATTGCACCAAGTTTCCCAAGAAATGACCTGATTCCAGACTCGTCTGATGGTGGGATCATTTCGAGAACAACCCATATTTTGGCTGGATCAACATCAATCCCTTGTGAAGATATAATGTAGCCCAGAAGTTTGCCTCCTGTCACACCAAACACGCACTTCTCTGGGTTTAATGTGATGCCATATTCAATCAATTGTGAGAGGATGATGCGAAGTACTTCTAGATGATCACAATGCTTCTTGGCCTTAGCCAATAAGTCATCCACATAGGATTCCACAATTTTATGGATAAGATCATGGAATATGTAAGTCATTACCCGCTGATATGTAGCACCGACGTTTTTAAGACCAAATGGCATGACAACGTAGCAATAAGTTCCCCAGGGAGTTATGAATGTAGCTTTGGCTTGATCCTGTTTAGAAATTTTAATCTGATTATACCCTGATAACCCATCCATGAGGGACAACAGTTCAAATCTAGTTGTTGCATCAACGATAATGTCAATGGATGGTAATGGGAAGTCATCCTTGGGACAAGTTTTGTTAATATCCCGAAAATCTATGCAAATGCATATCTTCCCATTCTTTTTGAGAATAGGGATGATATTAGATACCCATTATGAATAGTCAATGGGCTTGATGAATCTCACTTGGAGAAGTTTTATTACTTCCTCTTTTACCATGAGAGCTACTTTTGGCTTCATTGGTCTTGAATTCTGTTTAATTGGCTTCGCATATGGTTTAGTGACAAGATTATGTACCACGAGATGTGGTGCAATGCCCATCATTTCTTTATAGTTAAATGCAAAATCCTTTTGATGTTATTTGAGGATTTGGGTGTGTATTTCTATCTCCTCCAAAGTTAACGAGGATCCCGACTTTAAAATTCTTGGTTTTTACTCCATTCCAATGTTTATGTCAATGGTTTCTTCTATCAAAGAAGTGTTACCTTCTTCAAATTCAGGTGGGGCTGGAGGTAATTCCAAGCTTTCTCCATTTTCTATCTCGTAGATATCAAGATCCTTCTATGGAGGAGACTCTACCATGGGATTTCCAAAATAGGAAGAGGAATGTGGTATTAGGGAAAGATCAACTATACGGTGAGCAAGGTGTAGCTCCGCATAGGCGTTTAGATATTCAAGAGTGATTCTATCATTGTCAAAGTGATCCACGATAGAAAAATCATCCTCAAATTCTCCATGAGTCAAGAGTGAGTTTGTTGGTATTTTACACACTAATGGTTTGATACGAAGTGATACCATGAAATTTGTATCCTCCAACTCACTGTTTGGGGTGAAACAGGAAGCTGAGGTTGCTATTGAGTCTGCGAGAAGGTTCTGCTCTCGTGGGATTGCTTCAATTGATATGAAGTTAAATCCCTTGCTTAGATCTAATACTGCTATTTTATAGAGTTGTAAATGTTCAACCCTAGTTTCATATACCTCAGAGACTTGGTTTGCAACCAGTTGCGAGTCTCCTAGCACTCTAATGTTGTCGACACCCATTCTTTTAGCTAGGATGAGGCTAAGGAGGAGAGCTTCATACTCAACCCCGTTGTTTTTACATTCAAAGTTTAATTTAAAGGTGAAAGGTAGGATCTTTCCCTCGGGTGAAGTAAAGATTACTCCCGCCCCAGCTCCTAAGCGACATCTAGCTCCATCGAAGTGGAGAGTCCAATACTTGCTTGGAAAAATGGATGTTGGGATATCTGTCGTATCTATTTCTTTTTCTTTGGTTACTTCTACCATGAAAACTTCGTCTGATAGAAGAGAAGTAATTCCCATGGTGTGTCCCATACCCATAGAATCAAATGGTAGGAGAATAGGTAAGTCCTTCTCTAGCAAATCGATAATTTTTGCGGTAGTCCCTAGTGACACTGTTTTTATAACATTAGTCTCATTTTTGAGTGCTCGAATGTCCTCGGTTGGATTTGTAATTTCTAATTCTATGGTGGGTATCAACTCTTCTTTTGGTTTCAAATTAATTGGTTTGATGAGTTGAATTGTTGGGAGTTCAAAATCGGAGTGAATGCCCAGTCTTTTCCTCAAATCAGCTAGGTGTATATCGAAGGGTTTTGGGTCACCTTGCGCCATGAATATTTTCCCTAAGTGTAGAAATCTTATTTCTTGGAATAACATGGAAGGGATTGCCTTCATGCAGTGTATCCATGGCCGACCAAGGATCATATTATAGCTAGTTTCCTGATCTATAATATAAAACTCGGTGAGGACCATCTTGGGTCCTAAAGTGACTGGTAAAACTATGGTTTTAATCGAAGTGGCCTTGAGGCTATCATATCCTCTTAGCGTATTTCACGTTGTGGAACAATTTGTCTCTCCATATCCTAACTTTTGAAGAAAAATGAAGGGGAATATATTAACTACTGCCCCATCGTCAACCATTGCATGTTTAACATAATGATTGTAAACCCATAATTGTAAATGTAAAGCTGGGTCGCCTCTTCATGTAATTTCAGCATCTGTTGGCATTTTGCTTATATAAAATATAAACTCAGTATCCCTATCTGGATGACCTGGAGGGTAAACGTCAAAATCTACATGGTTTACTTATGTTTTCAGAGGAGGAGTGATGTTGATTAAATGACCAAGGCCTAATGCTTCTAAGAGAGCAACCTTGTGGGTGGGAGAGTTCTTTAACAAATCCAAAAATGAGATGTGCGAGAAGGTTTTAGTTAAGTCATTAATTAAATCATAGGTGCCTATGGGTTTTACCAATGCTTGTTGACTGTAGTCTAGTTCTAATGGATAACTTGGAGTTGGTTGAGAAGAATAATCCCGTGTTCTTGTTATGGTTTCTACGGGTAGCTCGGTGTCTAACTCTACCAAACCAACTATCTTAGTTTGGGGTTGAGTTCCTAGTTGGGGTGCAACTGGTGGATTTAATGAAGTTGACGCTTCATGATCATTGTTTCCTGTTATAACACCCTTGTTTGTTCCGCTAGGATCTAGCCTGTTATTGTTAGAATGGTTTGGGAGTGGATCATTAAAGATCTTGAGGGGTGCATTTTGAGGGGAAACTGCCCCTGCATAAGTGTTTGGCGTGGGCACTACAAAATTTGCTAAAAACATATCTATAAAGAGTTGTTTTTGATCTTCTAGAAAACGCTGCATGAATTTATTGTATTCACGAAAGGTCCTAGTATCATGGCCTTGAATATTGTGGAAGCCACAATATAAATTGGGATTATAATTTTAAGGCTGTTGATTTATAATCTGTTGTGGCCCGAAATTCTGATAAGGTTGCTGGTTGTTAGAGTTAGAATTTTGAGGTTGTTGCCTTTGGTTTTGACTCTGATATCTAGTTGGAATTTGTGTTTGGATTTGTCGTTGTTGTTTTTGTTGTTGCCGTGGTGGACAATTAAAATCCACCACATTGATTGTTGGAGTAAAATTTTTATTTTGCTGATTATTAACAGGTGGCGAAATGTTTACAACATTTTCCCTTTTAACTTGGATAGTTACCCCATCTGTTGTAACTCCGCGGTTATTGTTAAGGAACTCAGGTCCTTGATTAACATTCCTAGTATTAGGATAGGCCACGGTGTTTTGATTGGGAGTGGTTAATTTCCCATTTGTTCCATATGTCTTACGACCACTATCTATCACTGCTTGGTCGATTCGGAGAGCACTCTCGAGTACTTCATCGTAAGTTCTTAGTGGGAACTTCAGGACTTCTTCCTTTATCTCTCTATTGAGAGAATTAAGGAATAAATCACATAGTTCCATTTGATCCATGTTTGGATCACTTGCTGATGAGTAGAGAACTATACGTCATCTTTGGATAAAATGAGAAGTTGATTCATTATGTTCTTGTTTAATATGCAGGAATTCCCTGATTCCTGTTCTTAATAATTTGTTCATGTCAAAATATTTGATTAACTTTGACACGAGTTTTTAAAATGAGTGTATCAAAGCTTTAGGTATTATTTAATACCAATCAAGGGCAATACCCTTTAAAGTCTTAGGGAATATCTTAGCAACAACCCCGTCCCAAGGGAGTAATTCCCGTATGGTTGTGGCATAGGCCTTAATGTGTGCGTTTGGATCCCCTTCCCCTTTGTATTTGGGAAAATCGGGAAGAGGTCTTGGAAGCATAACACTTCATATGGTGAAGTGTAGGGGCTTTTTTAAATATTCTGAATAAGTCCCTACCGCATAGGCCTCGACCATCGATGGCACTTGTTGAGGGGGTGGAGGTGGAATGGGTTGTTGATATGGCATAACATATGCATTTGCTTGGACATAAGGGAATCCCTGTTATTGAATGAATATCCTGGGAGAAAAGAACATGTCTCCTTGTGGTGACTTTGAATAAATGTTTAAGTAAGGAGGAGCGTTGTTCTGGTATGGGTTGTTTGGTGCCAAGCCGGGAGGTGTCATGTTTTCAACTGGAGCGACATTTGGAAACATGGTCCTAGTTGGCATTTTCTGTGGGTAATTATACAGATGTTGAGGAGGCATGCTTAACATGCCTATTCCTATAAGGAGGTCAACCTAACTGGGGTGATGTGGAGGGTTAGGGATCCTTGCTTGCCCAAAATATGAATTTTGGTTTGTTTGAGAAAGTTCTAGCCCTCTAACCTTTTCAACTAAGGCTGAAATAACCTCTATTGGTGAAGACATTGTGTTTTTCCTTAACGAAAATTTGTTGTATACCTTGAGTTTGTAAAGGGGTATGATACCCTGCTATGAATTGATCATTACCTTGCAAAGATTCACCAAGGATATTTCCCATAGGTGGAGGAATGGGGGTGTTTTCTTGGAATAGGGTATCAGATTGTATTTGTAAACTCCCTATAGGTGGATACATATTTTGGAAGTGTTGTTCACTTTTAGCAAAGCATGCTAAGTACTCCTCATCCAAAAAGGGGAGTGGGTCTGATTGTCTACTGATTTGTGGTATGAACAAGACCTGAGGAGATGAAATGGTTTCTTCAGTAAACATCATATTCTTAGAGCCTAATGGCTCTGGCTGTTGTGTTTGTACGAGCTGATCAAACTCCTCAATTCAGAACAAAGAACTAGAACTAGTTCTGTGTGGGGGAGTTTGAGATGACAAGTAATTACTCAAATAGTTATCAGCCCATGTAGAAAGCGAGGGTGATGGTTGTCTATGTGTTTGACTATAGATTGCTTCAAGACCTGAGAGAGGTCTGCCATATGCATCGTATCCCAAAATATTCGGGGGGTATATGAATACCCGTAGAATAATGGGAAAGAGTGAAGGTGGATGAGAGAAATGAAAAATAAAAGAGGAAGAATTGTTTGTTTCACGTTGGGTTCACTAATTTTGTATGATGAAAAAGTGACATGCAAGCATAGGAATCTACAAGTACATCTTCCACGTACCTGACCTCCCGAGGTCGTGCCGAGAAAGCCGATGAATGTTGAATATGAATTGATACAGACAAGCTAATCGGGTAATCTTATATCCTCAATACGCAATAATGGAATCTGTGAATCTAAGGTAAAGAGGGCCCTCCTAACCTGAATTGGTGTAATGGTTCATTAAGATATAATGGCTTTTCAGACCTGTGGGAGCCTCGTATATATCTCCAGACAAGGTCATGAAAATGGTGGTAGGGGGCTTAGTGGATTTGTAGTGAACTATGGGTGATTTTCTGATCTAGCTGAGAAAATATTAGATTGATTGGATTCTATATTTAATATGGAGAACTGTGTTATATTATCCAGCGGGAGTGGTGAGGATCTAAATACCAATGTTCATAAGTCAGTGTCAATACTCAATTGATTTGCAGTCCCGTTGGGTTGTGGGACTTGGGGATCACAACCACGAGTTCGTGGTTGTTGCGGACATGTTATGGTCATGTGAAGAATTAATCCCTTCTTCCAACTATCTAGTAATCGTAAGCCTTTTCAACCTCTATGTTTAGAACTAGAAGTTGTATAATTTTCTTAGAGTACCTAATAGGTGTTCTGGAAACTTGAATGCGTGAGCTAGTATCTATGTCAATGAGGAGGTCTCCTGCGTCAGGTTGTGGAACCAAAGGATCGCAACCAAATGTTTGCTCTCTTTCGAATCCTTGTACAGTCATTCAGATATTTTATCAAGGCAGTCTATAGTTAGGATGGTTTGACCAAAATGTGTAAGCTTTTTCGCCTTCGATATTTAATCCTCTCAGTTGTTCACTAATTGCTTGTAGGTTTGCTGTTGCTCGAAAGATCTGTATCCTAAGGTATTGATCTATATCGGCTAATGTCGTAGGCAGATTCAGTTGAGGCACTATTGGTTCAAATATATATTCTCTAGGCTCTCTAGGTCATGTGATTTTCATACAAAGTGTTTCAACTTTTAACTAAAAGTAATAAATTGATTACGAAAGAAGTATTTACATTATGCAAGCATTCTTCTATTTTTGTATTTTCAATGATGTATTTTAATGAAATTAGAGAGAAGCTATTCTAGTATATTTAGAAAAATGAACAACTAATCTAGCAACAGAATTTAAAACAAACAAAGTAGCCTGGTGTGGCAATTTTCCTGTGCAGTTGTGATTTTATCCTAAATATCTAAGCAATTAATTATTCTGAATTGAAAGACTCTCGATCCTACCTTAGAAGTGAGGAATGAATAACAATTTCTTAGAAACTATCAATCCCCACAGCTTCCCTAGCCATATCGAGAGCAAACTTTTAACTGAAATAAAATGATTCACTATTCTATTTGATATGTTGTAACTAGAACTTTGATAGCTTAAACCTAGCATTTACAGAACAATGGTAAATCCAATTGTGTGTGATTTCATCCCCTCAGTGTGATCTCCTTGTTCCTTTGTGTTCTCGTGAATTCAGAAAGCATGTATATGATAGTATCAATAGAAGATGGTATTCGAACAATGACAGCTTTGGATATAGACAAAATACAATGCGAGTAGCAGAGGGATAGCGCAAGTGAACATAGCTTGACTATGCAGTTCCTAGCGGGATTTATTGCGAGAATACAACACAAGTGTACCAAGAGTTTTATAATCTATCCTTTTGAAAAAACAAAACCTGTAACTTTAATGGATTCTAATCTGGAAATGAAGCTATTCTATGCTAAACTGATTGTATGGAGCAACAATGGAACAAGACTGAAATAAGAAGATTGAATGAATTCTAAACAACAAAGGAAAACTAATAACTAATGGAAAACATAAAGCTAGTAGAATTCTAAGAAATAAATTCAGAGACTGAATAAGAGAATTGAGAAGATGAGGGGCCATTTGTTTGAAGACAAGCTCGTTGTTTATAGTAAAAGCATTTACGAGAGGGTAACTCCCAATTGAACTCTTTACTATAAATTAAGGGAAAACACTATTACTAAGGAACCAAAAACATTAATGCAAGCCAAATTGGTTGAAGAAAGCATGTAAAATTTAAGATTTAAATTTCATGTGATCGTCGAAAGAATCTGGAAAATGCATACAGGACCGCCACCCTGTCCTGGGTGGCGGTCACGGGATTGCCACCCATGCAGGGCGGCGGTTTCATCACTGAAGACAAAAATGCAAGAATAAGGGGGGAAGATGGCAAAACAAAGCATTCGGAGGCCGAGCGGGGCATGCGGGATACAAACGTATACTTAGTGAGCTTTTCTAGATTCTGAACACCTTGCAAGGAGACCTATATCATCATTGGGGCATGTGTAACATCGTTCCGACGGTGTAGTACCCTACAATTCTGGGTACATACAGACACCTCTAGTGAGTTCTGTTTCTGCTTCTATCACCGTGTCTTCTCAACCGGTCAGTATTCCCATTCAAAGCATCACTATGTCCATTCCTTCATCCATTCCCCTAATCAATACTAGTGCTATCACTAGCACTCATCTTGTTTCTGCCCAATCCACTACACCCATTATATCACAACACATACCAAAACCATCACAACCACTAATCTCTATACCACAATCTACTCCCATCTAAAACATCCCAGAACAAGCACCATCCTCTACTGCCTCTACAATACATTTCCAACAACCGCCCCCTCATTCATAACATCTTATCGTCACATATATCCCACATCCTTATTAGTATACTCAATCGTCACAACCATTAGTATCTCAACCTACATATAACATCCCTGCAAATATTCCACTTCATCAAATAATCCCACAAAAAATATCCTTTATCAACAGAATGTTCCTCAACAAAATATTCCTCAACATAACATACCGTTGCAAAATGTTCCACAATACAATGTCCCTCAACAAAATATTCCTCAAAAAAGCTTTCCATCTCAATAGAACATACCTTAATACAACATTCCCCAAAAAAACGTTCCATAATATAATATTCCACATCAAAACTACACAACAAAATATTCCCTACCAACACAACATCCCTCAACAGTATCAGATATACTCACAACCTAGCCAATTCTCATTTCAATCTGGGTCATCCTCGCAGTAACCAACACAACATGATCCCCTTCAAGCCCTCATGAACTGCATATCTAGTCTTGAAGTCACTTCATCAGAACCTAAAATCATGATTTCTTACGAACAACTTTACAATGAGCCCATCCATCCCTCAGTACCCTATAAAGCATATCCACCTCATTGGGAACTTTCAAAATTTATTAAATTTTATAGTGAGGCAGATCCTCAAGAACACATTATTACTTTCTACCACACATGTTATCTAATAGCCCATGACCAAGATCTAATACTGAGGACTTTCCCCATGTCCCTCACTGGTCTTGCACTGGATTGGTGTAATAACATTCCTCAGTATTCCCCTTTCTCCTTCGCATAACTCACACAACTTTTCCCAGAGATATTCTCTATAAACATAACACACAAAGTCACTATCAATGACCTCTATGCTATTAAATAGTTTGAGGATGATTCCGTTTCCGATTTTGTTTCTCACTAGAGGGGTACGATAAATCAACTATCCTTTTCATTACCGCAAACCGAATTGATCAAAATTTTCTATCGCTCATGCGCCAAACATATCTCATCAAAGTTACAAATGTAATCATTCCAAACCTTTGATGAAGTTTTTACCATGGCCCATAAATTAGAACTACGAGCTCTAAAATATGGTCGAGTTAAAATTCATCCTAAGAAACCACAAACTGAGTTCCCATCTAAATCATCATCTAATCCTGACAATTCCAAGTCATCAGCTAACACTGTAGTAGTTAAATCCACTCCTAAGGAAAGGCCCACTACCAAAAATTCTCACCAACAACATAGCTATACACCCATAGGAGAGACCTATGGTGTAGCTTTCATTAAACTGCTCACTGCAAATATGATATCTCTCCCACCTATCTGACCTATCAACACATCTATATCCAAACCATCTTGGTATCGAGATAATGACTATTGTAAATACCACAGGGTTAAGGGACACGGCATCAAAAGGTGTCACACATTTTGTAATTTCCTTCAAGATTTGATTTACGAGGGTGATCTTTACTTAGACAACCCAAATGTGCCCCCAAATCAAAATTTTGACATATTCAAACAACCATTTCCTAATCATCCTCTATCTACTGACCAACCACAAACCAATGCCATTCACACTCATCATACTATTAACACTATCACTTAAACATTACCCATTCCCAGGTCCATATCGACATCTATTGAAACAACATCAACACCTACCACACCCACATCAACATTCACCAAGTCCTCATCCGTGAGGGATAATAATGAAAATGTTCTCCCATACTTATCATAGACTTTATCCATTTCTACACCAATCAAATCTTCTAGCATAATCCCACACCTACGTCACATTTTGCAAATAGAACTATAATACCTCTCGAAACATTTATGACACAACCCCCTCCTCCTAAGGCTATGACGAACCATATTCATTCTTCATCTATAAAATCAATTACTCTGAAACATACAAATCATCTAGATCTCATCAACCACATCATTCAAACTACTCTTCCTTCACCAATATCTACCTCAATAAACAAACCTGGATCTTCCAAAACCACAAAGGGACCTTATAAACAAGGTATTTTTCAGGTCTTTAAAATCCCTTACTATGTCCCCCCAGAATCATACCTCTTTTGTGGCCCTCCGCCTTTTCTTCCACCTCCTCCTAGAAAGGTTATTTCCACTCCTAGTAATCATCTTGTCATTTTACACTCCAAAGCCTGTCTATCAAGCTTCCAAAAGTGGCTCTCACCCCTCATTTACCACATCATCTAAGACCCCTCCTCCACTAATAACTCGACAACCCCCAACCAAAATATTACTTCCGCTGAAGGGTGATATATCTAAAGCTCCATTATCATCCACATTTGCACCCAAGGGGCATTATGTAATTATTTTAGAAGACCTCCTTCTAAAATCAATATAACATTATCACGTTCCAAACCATCTGATCCACGAGGATGGAATCCCACCTGGTATGACTTCAATGTCACTTGTGATTATCATAGGACACGAGGTCATTCCATAGAAGATTGTAAGGTTTTTCACCTAATCACTGAAAATCTCGGTAATCCATTCTTTCTTCCTTCTGAGCCACACATGATATCATCATCTTTACCCAAATCTAAAGTATCCATCTCTTCCCATCAGGTTGACAGTGTTCATATTACCACTTGTTCACAGAACTATGACACTGATCCATCCGAGCCTAAGAAAGATAAAACTTTCGTAGCCATACCTCTACCTCTAGAATTAGCTACTCCATCAGATAAACCTAAAGTATCCATCTCGATAGCTCCCTAAGCACCCGATCAAACAATTTCACCCAGAACTAAGGTTTTAATACTCACCGCACCACCTTCACTATCCACCGTGATACAAAAGGTTATCATTAAATAGTTACATCAAGATCCCATCAAGATGTCACTTTATGAGTAAATACAAACATCACCTTCTCATAAAAAATCCATGACTGATACTCTACAATTGATAACATTACTGAAAAATGATCCTTCATCCTTCAAAAATTTTGTAGGGGCCCTTAAAGCATCCTTAGCCATATCATTCGAGCCATCCAAAATTCCCTCTCTTAGGCTTACAAAGAACAAATTACCCCTTTTTATTACTACTCAAATCAATGATGTCCTCATAAGAAGGGTCATGATTGATGGGGGCACAACCATCAATATTATATCATCCATTGCTTTCAATCAAATTAAACTACCCCCTTCTGTCATTGGTCAAACTTTAGTTTTATTATGGTCCTTCAATGATACTATTGCACCCACATTAGGAACCATTATCCTACAACTTAAATTCAATGTCAAGACCTTACATGAACTCTTCTACATTAAAGAAGTAGAATTTCAATATAACATGTTGTTAGGACACCCGTAGATACACACTATCTGTTGCATTCCTTTGACCCTCCATCGCTGCCTCAAATACAAACATGAAGGTCAAACATTCACAATCCCCGCAGATCCAAATCCTTTTATTGATTGTTATATGACTTATCGTCCAAATGACATCCTTGTACCTAAATCTACATCATTTGATGAGGCATCTACTAGCATGTCCATTCCTTCCTCTAAACTACCAGATGATTCTTACCTTAGTGATGTTGTACAATGCCTCATGTTAGGAGAGTATGACCTTCTCATGCTTAACTCTATCTCCTTGCCAAAAACCTATGGTCACCTTGAAAAACAACCCACGTATGGGCCTAACATAGGAGATGTTATATCTTATGGTCCTACTTATCTAAAAAAAACCTTGTCTATGGGGGACTTGATTACCCTTCATCCCAAACCATCAATCCACACCAAGCCATGCCCTTCACAACAGACTTCAGATCCTTAGATAATCCAAATTTTGTTTATATATATCTTCACTGCTATGCTTTGAAAGGTTTTGGCCTTGGTTATTACAAACATGGAATACATGACTTAATTGTCCAACATTCCCTTAAAACTTATGATAAGCATGGCCTAGGTTATGAGAAACCTGGCTTCAACCCATCCAAACCAAATACATCTGTACATATCATAGAATTTGAACCATCACTGCCTATAACTCCTGAAGATCCTATGGATATAGATGACGTTGTATCCATCTTGCCTAAATTTTTATTAGTCAATGCTATATCTTTAGGTCTGCTAACTTATCAATCCAACCATGTCACTAAACAAATACCTCTTGTTTGGCCATAAATGGTTGAAGAAGATTTACCCTTCGTAAATATCCTTCAATGTCATGATGATCAGGACATCCTTTCATATATGGGAGCTGAAGATCACTTCCTTCAGAAATCCTTACCGTATGATACACCAACTCTCCTCAATGAATCCACTATTAACGTTAACTTAGGAACCCCTCAAGATCCTCACATAGTTAAGTTTGTTCAATCATTAAGTCCATATGAACTACATGAATTTATCTAATTCTTATTAGGATATTATCAAGCCTTTTCCTGGCCATATAATGATATGCCTGGAATTGATCCCAATATTTTCATACACAATATTGTCACATATCTAGACGCTAAAATTGTTAAACAAAAACTTCGTAAAATGCATCCATGCATATCTCTCCTTATTAAAGAAGAGTTACAATGTATTTTGTCTACTAACTTCATCATACCTATTGATTATCCACAATGGGTCTCTAATGTTGTTCCCATAACCAAAGCATCAGGAAAGCTACACATCTACATAGAATTCAGGGATCTCAATCTTGCATGTCACAAAGATGATTTCCCTATTCCAAACATAGATCAACTCATTGACCTAAAAACTTGCCATGAAATGATTTACCTTATGGATGGTTTTTCTATTTATAATCAAATTCTTATCGCTAATGACGATAAACACAAAACCTCTTTCATCACTTTTTGGGGAAATTTTTGCTACCGTGTTATGTCATTTGGTCTTAAAAATGCAAGAGCTACTTAACAATGTGCCATGATCTATATTTTTCACGACCTCATCCACAAAACTGTTGAAGATTACGTTGACGATCTCTTAGGAAATTCCAAAAAATGTAAAGATCACCTCAACATCCTTGAATCAATATTTACTCATCTTTGTATGCAGTGAAAAAATATTGAGTAATGAAAGATGAACAAATTAAAAATGTAAACCTTCCCTGTACTTTCTCCAATGTAAACCTCAATAAGGGTTGTAAAGACCTCGTCTGTGAAACATTGCAAGGTAATGTCAGAGATGATTTGTGGGTGCTCTTGAGTGCTCTACAAGCTTTGAAGGCAAATGCTACAGACACAGTTCAACAGAGTTTTTATATGTCAAATTCAAAAGGATTTGAAAGGAAGGTAAGCCTATAATTTATAGAAGCAGAAGGTAGTTGGAATCAATTACACACGGATAAATGAGTATGCTAAAAATAACATTGTGGGCAGTTTCAAAAGTGTTGGGGATAGTAAATGAATCAATTGCAAAAAGTTACATCCAAAAAGGTGGTTGTATGTGCATTTTAATCACCCCCATCTTTCTAGGATTCTAGAAGTGCAGTTAACTAGGGTAAGGATAGGGAGTCCAAGTGGAGTCTAAGTGGATTTTGAACAAGTAGCAGATGACTAGGATGTGCACACACTCAATTAATTAATTAATAAATAACAATTAATTTAGCCAAAGGGGTACAAAGGGTACATAGGATTAATTTAATTAATCCAAAGGGGTAAAAGGTATATTAATTAATTGATTTAATCAATTAATCACAAATGGGTGAATAACAAGGTATGCTAGAATAATACTGGGAACAAGTGGCGACAAAAGTGTAATTTTGGGGTGTCTACATTTTGCCCCTCTTTTAAAGTGCTATTGCAGAGTAATAATGCTTTAAAGATAGTAGACACATGCATACCGACAAGTGGAAAATTGTGAAGCATTGGGATGCCCCAGCAAACATAATGGTAGAGGAATGCCCCCTCAAGGGGATGGATGATGTAACAAGGTGGTGGAAAACCGCTTGATAGGAAGAAATCAAGAGATTAAAACAAGGATGGGAAAGGACTGTGTTCGTAGAATGAGCATTATTTGGAGAGTAATTTTTTAGAGCAACCTGATTTTTGTTGTTGCACAATAGAGTTGTCACCATGATTATGAAATAATTAAGATGGTTAACCTAGATGTGCGTAAACAAACATACACACAATAGAGAAAAGATAAAAAGGAAAACAAACCCAATATACAAAGGAGGTACCGACACCAGGGTTATAAAGGAACCAAGATGTAATCACACTAATTGTACGTGGTCCAAAAAGAGTAAACATCAACAAAGCAACACAAAGTCGAAAAAGAAGACAATCAACTATGCCCTTATGTGTGCCACAATGATGATTAAGTACATACAAATGCTCCCAAATGGGAATAGGATTAGTCTGGAAGAACAGAGTTAAAACGAATCCTTATGAAACTCTTGTTGAATCCGTTGTGCAAATGATCAAAGTTGAAATTTCCCCAGGTGAAGTTATATCATGAAGGAAAAATAATTATGTGACTTGCCCCAAGCAGAGTTAGCATATCATGTAAAGGGAAGAAGCTGATAGTTGTAAAATTGGCACGATCACTAGGATAATAGATAAAAGTAGGATGTTTATCAAGATTATATTTGAGATGTTGAATGATTCACTTTAAGTGTTTTCCAATTGTAGGATTTCTGTGACAAGTGAATGTTTGTCTGAAAGTTTTGTAATTTTTTGTGATTTTTTAGATTTTTGAAATATTTGATTTTTTTGAATTTTCACAAGTTTGGAAATAAAAATGCAAAAAAAATGAAGACATTCCATGGCTTAAATAAACCAAGAGGAAAACACAACATGTGCAAATGACAAAAAGATATAAAAGAAGTAACATAAATAAACCCAATATGAACAGGAAAGAACCACACTAAAGTTATATGTGAACTAGGATGTGAATAAATTTCCTGCAATTGGTCCATAAGCGCATTCCAAATACACAGAGTACTAGTTATTCGAACTATCAAACATAAGAAACTAAGCTAAGAAAATCCAATACAAATTTCCATATTTACAAATGGTAAACAAGCAAACAAGCTAGTGAACAAAAAAACACTAATGTTTAAAAAAATCCAATAAAGAAGCAAATATATACAAATGTCAAGTTGCCCCCAAGAGAAAGCCAAAGGCAAGTGATGTCCCTATGCAAAGTTACATTGTAAAGAGTGGCTTGATTTATTAAAAAAGATGAATGGGAACAATCAGATGAAGAAAATGGTGAATGAAATTACACAATTCTAAGTTTTTTTTGGAAAGCATTTTCAAAACATTTTGTATGTTTTTTTTGTTGTATTTGCTGAACAATTTTATATTGTTTTTGTAATGCCCCGTGCTTTCATTATTGTTGTCAGAGTAACGATAGGACAAATGGTTTTACCCTATGTTGTTGGCACCCTTGCGTATCAAAAAATAAATAGAAACTTGATGTGAACACGTAATCACAATATCATGAATAAGCTAAGGATGATATCCTTAGATGAGAACCCTGCTAATCCGGGGCCTATCTTATTGATGAACTTGTTTTGCTAAGGTGACATTACATTGTTTGTAATGTTGTATGTCATAAAATCCTTGGTTTAAATTTAAGCCTCGAAAGTGATTTGTGATATTATTGCTTATCTCTATTAAATTGTTAACATTATAACATCTATGTATATATATATATATATACACATACATACATACATACATACATACATAAATATAGATTTTTAAAAGGGAATTTACAAAGATTAAAGTAGTTAAGTAACTACTATTGTAGATTTATTAGCTAATGTAAAAAAAATCACAATCTAATCCTAGTGGCATAGTTCTAAACTTAACATACGAACCTATCATTGAGAAGATTGACTTGGGCATTACTTTAACTATTTGAAAGGATGTATATGCATATGAAAATTGTATGAAGCCTTAAGTTATAATAAGAAAGGACATACAAATTTCTATTTGTATAAAATATTGGTTGGTCATTAAAAAAATGATATAATGTTGCCCAAATTCAAATGATTGATGAGGTGGCACCCACCGCCTAATAGTTGTACTCACAGTTCCTTAATTATTTATTAATTATCTCTGCCAACTGATTTTGAGATGAAGTATTATAGTTTATCTAAATCACCTTGCATGGCATGAAGTATGACTTTGCTAAATTTAAAGGAGAGCTAAGAATAGTTGGTTTGTAAATTAGCAGAAAGCTCCATTAACTCTGCATTTAATGTCTTTTATTGCCCACCTTCCTTGGGAAGTGCATGGATAGATTGGAACAAGGGGGAAGTTTTTGGTATCGATTCATTTCATGGCTAGAAACTTGTAGTAGATCGACATGCAAGCAGGAAGTTTAGCTGTGTGTTGATGCGAGTTTGCAGAAAGAAAACGTTAGTTGAGTAGATTGAACAAGTTCCCAAACTCATTAAAATATCACAAAAAAATTGTTATATGTTGAATGAAGGAACTCATTTCAAAGGTTTGGGGATTTTCCTTAATAATCATGAAAGTTTTGCAAGGAAATAAAACATCGGCGTAACAGGCATTATACACTTTGAACTTTTTATAATTTCTTTCTCTATTTAGTAATTTCACAAAAGTAACTTTGCCTTGTATGAATTTTTGTGTTTATAATTTCAAAGATGTAGAATCGTTTAATACTTGCTCTGTAGAGTATGAATTGCTATTGCTTTGTGATGTATGTTGCTAAAAGTGATTAATTAAGTACATGCTCTAATAAGGTTTATTATTGTTAAGAAAAGAATACACTCTTGAGATGTTTGAGGACTGTTGCTATAATGATTAATGGGTTTGTTCTGATACACTAGTATTGTTGAAATCTTCTTACAACTGTGAATTGATATCTAACCATACTGTAGAAAAATTTGTTTAATTTTTTACCCATCTCTTCAAGGATATGAATAAATATAGCAAGATATTGTGGAATTTTGGAAATTTTTCTATGTGAGTTTTTGTTATAGATGTTTTTACTTGACCTAGTGTTGTTGGACTTATGCAACTGGGTTTGATTCTTTAAATAAATCTATGCCTATGGAGTCATGTTGGTCTTGTAGGAGGCATCATCAGTACTTATAATCAACCTGGTTTTATTTAAAATAAGTATTTGTACTAAAGAAAAACTACTGAGTTTAATATTATCATCGAGTTGTAGATAATAAGGACAGATGTAATGATTATAAGGTCTGACTCTTCATCCCTTGAATATGCAGTTTAGAATGGCCTTTATGGTCTACTCCAGAGCCACTTTTATGGCTCGATTGAATCACTAAGTCTCCTAACAATTAGCTGTTGTATCTTGTTTGCAATTTACAATTGTATAAGATCCAAATACTTCATTCTATTATTTCATGTTGATCTCCTTGTTGCTTCTTAATAACTCTAGAATTATTCTGAATCCTTCGGGGTTTAAAGCCAGTTGTGGAAAGGTTATATTGAGATTTGATTTCTGTGATGGTTAAGTCCAACTTGTTAAAATCTTGTCACTTATGTTCCATCTTATCCCCTATAACAGAGGATGGACATTCTCCTATAAAACCTTGTATGATACTTAGTGGGCTAATTTATTCACTATTATTACTAAAGCTTGGTTCTTCTTGCAATTCTTTGCTGAGTTCCAAAGTGATGTCGACTTCAACTAAGAATCTCATTCCTCTTATAAGAGATGCAGTTCATTGTTGTCCATTAGGAAACCATCCTAAAAAGTGAGTTGAACTTCTAGAAGTTTATGCATTAGATTTTATGGTCGAAAAGGTGTTAAACAGTTCCTTTTATTAGGTATGTCTCATCTCAACGTATGAGTTGGTAATGATAGTAGAGTTTGATTTCTTTGACCTTTACACTCTTATCTGTGCTTGCTAGGTTTATTGATTACCTGTTTGAAGATCAGAACCTGTAATAAAGGTTTGATGATTAATTATCATTAGTATGACCCACCATTTAATCAACTGTTAGAAGGTTTAAGGGAAAGACCTTGAGCTATCCCTTGAGTTTTGATGATCCCTTTTTATGGGCTGACCATTTTATCAGAAGGTGGGTTTATGTTCTAAATGTTGGAATTTGAGTCATTAAGTAGGGATGGGGATTAAAGTTGTCCCAAAATAGGAAGTCTCTTGGCTTCAGGGTTGTAAAGTTTGGTGGTATTACCCCTCTGTAGTAATTAACATGGTTCAAGTTTGTTGATCACATTGTCATATATGTGTTCTATTAAGAAACTGAAGGCATTGATTTTGTACGGTAACCCACTATGGGACCAAACAATTAAGCTATATACTCCTACTCTTATAATAGATGATAACTGAATTCATCATTTAACTGAGTCCATAATGTGTGATATATCCTCACTAGGTGTAATGTTTCTGATTTGAATTATGTGGTATCTCAACAAACCCGAAAGTGACTCTTTCTCTTATAGCAAAATGTACTTGGTTTCATTTATTAAATACGTGGTTTCCTTGAGATTTTGAAAGTTCCTTACCGACATTTCCTAGTTGTGTCATGAATTTAGTTTAGTATGATCTAACATTGTTCAGTAGAATGAGTTAGGAGATCGTTCTTATATTCATGTAAAGTCTTGAATTACCGGGAAAAAGTGGGTTGCTAGAAGTTAAAATTCATGTTGAGAAAACTCATGGGATATTATATGTTCAGATGAATTTTTTGGGTTAAGTAACAATTATTTTATCTTCTCAACACATGGTACCTACTCTCTTCCAGACTTTTAAAGACTTTAGTATTTATTAGGTCTTGATATGTTGAAACATATATGAAGAAGGGAATCGTGTACTCTTTTCTAGTCTTATAATGTTCAATAAGTTCTTAAGTTGAGGTAAGTATTAAATATGTAGCATGTTACTCAAGTTATACCTGATTGTTATATGGCAGGATGCCATGAATGTTCTCTCTCTATTATCCTCGAGGTTAAACGCTCTAATATCGTATTTCATTAGCCAAATACTCTTGATGTCTTGGTATTATTTCCTGAACCTTAGCAGCCCTTATGGGTGTATGAAATCCTCGTTAGATCTATTGTGAATATTTGAGAGAATGCTGGAATGTGTTCTTGATATTTATATGGTTACTTAATTATTGAGTAAAATGATTTCAGGCATGCAAGTATGGGGTTGCATGAGTGAAATCTTGATACTCTTATACTGTAGTCTTTGAATACTTATAATTCTCATGTATCTCATGATTTGTATAACTGTTTCTGAGTGACTAAAGAAGTTGTATGGAAAAGTAAGTCTGAAATTGATTTCTTCCATGGTTCATTAAATTGCTTGCTTCTGTCATGTTATTGAGAGAATTGTTTATCTACTTAAGCTTTGCAATATTGATTCATAAAAATAATATGGGTTACTTTTATGAAATAATTAAGTAGAGTATGTTGCTATGTTGAGTTAAGGCTTATCATGCTTAGTTCATGTGAACTGACTCATGCTAACAATTTTGCAGACAAACACCGAGAAAGAAGGTGGAAGTATTTAGTCTTGTATATTATCTTGTACGAGGAAGGTTTGAAGATATGACTGACTTGAATGTTCTTAAGATGAAATACTTCTCCTTAAAAATGGAAAAAAGGGCTTACTACTTAATGTAAATGGTTTATTCATTTAAAAGAAAGATTTTGGTCATGCTTATAGGAATGAGTTGTATTTATCTCATAAATGTAATTAAGACAGATTTCCTGCCACTATATATTGTTTTATGAGTGGTTGATTGTCGATTGATGAGTTATGAGTCGTAAGTCTACCAAGTTAAGAAATTGGCATCTACAATACTATTGTATTAATCATTAGTATCAATCATGTAGTAAGTGCTATACACATCTTATGTGTGAGATTCTAGGGATCATATAAGGGACTATTGGAGGAACATTGCTTAAAAATATCTTTCTCTAATTAATCATACGTTAATCATACTTGGAATTAGATAAGGTTACTAATGGGAAACCACCTCTTTATTAAATGCAAAAGAACAATCTAATTGTATAATTGTGTTAAGTTCTCCGAAGGTTTTGTATAGGGTGTATTCAGACAGTCAAAGATATAGCAATGTAATATTGATTTCTAAGTGAAATCAACATTAAGTCCTACACTAGGATGATACACATAAGCTACAAGAGGACGGGCTTATGGTAATCTAACATGACTATATATTGATTATGGTTTCACTTTTTCACTAATTGTATAATTGTGATAAATTGTGTTATGAAATATTTTGCTCAAGGAGATGAAATGCTTTTAATTAGGGCTGTTCCATGATGCATCATTATGAGCACACAAGCATGTCAGACACAATGGAAGTAATATGGGAACATGCGTACTAAGTTAAAAAGAACATAGCATTTGAATCTCATCCCTGGTCTATACAGTAATTATCTCTAAAAGAGAATTAGAGATCTTTTAAAAAGGTTATGACATGGAAAGATATATGGGTATGTGGTTCATAAAACATCGGATACCCCAGATATATCTTACTTGTTGGAGATAGTAAAATAAATGAACGCTCTTTACTAAGTTGCAATTAAGAAAAGTGATGTGCTTAAACTGAAAAGAGGGTTGGAATTAATAGCCCATGGCACTTAATAAAAAGGAATGAATCATACATGAATACTTAGCTTTATAAAACTATATATCCCTAGAGTATGAAATAAGGAGCATGAGCCTAAATGTTAAAGCTAGGTCAGTTTTTATTGAAACTGCAATAATGATCATAGACCTTGATAGTATCATTTCTATCAATGGTTAACTTGGGTATGGGACATTGGAAGTTAATTAAGTGTTATAGAGAATGGGGATCCTGGGATCAACTTAATCCAGACCTTAAGAATGACCATTCATGGGGAAAGTGTCATAAAACCTAACTATTCATTAAGGATAATATTTACCTTGAAAACATCAAACACTATACACCAATGTAGGATTCTAGGTGGGAGAACTCATTACATATGCTACATGATCGTATCCCTGTGATGACGATTATCACCATTTGGATACTGTTGTATAACAGCTGTAATGAATTGTCTCATCAAGAGAGTAGATTGCAATATGGTGCTGTCTTAAGTACAAACCTTGATAGAGTTACAAGATGGATTGGACGTCCTAAGTATGCACCCTTATATCAACCTATGTTGGCTATGGGAAGATATGTGGGTGAGTAACAAGGTGAATTGTTATGAGAACACTTTCTTTCCCATAGGCATCACATGATGACATAGAGGTACGTCTTTGTGTAGGTTAAACTAGTTTATACCTCATTCAAGGCTCATAGCTGTTTATAGTATATTAAGTTGTGAATCCACATAATTGGAAAAGTGATTAAGGTGAAATGACAGTTTCCTTATGATGAGTGTGCCATCATGGAATTAGCATGGCATTCATGAATTAGAAACTTTGCATAAAGTGGTGTAAGCTGCTGATTACACTGTCGAGATTTCCCTAAATCTATGCTATCAGATGTCTGTAGATTTCATAGGTGGAACCTAGGTAGACACTTAGGAGCATTCACTTATATATCATACCTTGACAAAGGAGAACCATAGGATACATTTAAGGTAAGGGCTCATACATAGCATTGAGGGAGAATGAGTAGGTTCAACATTCTCTCACACAGCTGCACATGGTTCATGACAGTTATTGTAAATGGATGGCATTAAGGTTTATGTAGATTTAAATATATGGGTATTTAAATAAGATGCATAAAGTTTTTTTAATTTTTTTTTTCTAGAGATAAAGTGATAAATTGGGATGTTACAGTTTTTGTATTTTTTTCAAGACATTTTTTGAATGATTTCAGTTTTTTTGGAATTTTGAACCACATGCCAAAGAAGAGGGAAAGGAAATTCCCAAGTCAAAACTGACATGCTAGATGGAAGGTGAACAATGGTGGTGGAAAATGGGTATGCCAACTTGCCAAGGAGAACATGCGACACTCGACAAGGTGAAAAGTTACAAGTGGGAAAAAAAGTGAAATGACAAAATAGGTGGATGCACTGATATGCCCCTAGTACAAGGGTTACTCTTCAGAGACTCAAGAGTAGAAATTCTTTAGATGAATGGCATTCATAGGCTCCTTCAAATCTTTTCCATCATCGGTAGACAGTTTGTATGCACTAGATCCAAATTTAGTAGTTATAACATAAGGACCCCACCAATTAGGCTCAAATTTGCCCTATTTTTCTCGTGGTTTTGTTGTGATCTTTTGATTTTCCTTTAGGACCAAATCACCAATTTCAAACTGTCAAGGTTTGATCTTGCAATTATAATTACGACACAGTCTATTATGATATACCTACGTATGGTATAAGGCGTGAAGCCGTCTCTCGTCTAGTAATTCTAGCTCTGCAAGGTGTGCAACACAATAATCCTCTTCATGAATGAGATGTTGCAGGGAAACACAAAGTGAAGGAAACTCAAATTTGATAGGTAATATGGTTTCAGAGCCATACACTAGGGAAAAAGGAGTAGCTCCTGTAGGTGTATGGAAGGAAGTACGGTAGGCCTAGAGGGTAGGATATAACTGTGTATTCCAATTACGCCTGTGTTTATTGACTGTATTTTCTAGAATAGACTTGATAGTATTATTTGATGCTTCAGATTGACCATTGCATTGTGGATAATAGGGGGTAGTCCATTTTAGGTGGATACTATATTTCTTAGCTAGGGCCTTGAGATCCTTATTTTTAAAAGAACCACCATTGTCAGTGACAATAGCAGCGAGCATGCCAAAATGAAAGATAATATGGTTGAAGATGAATTTGTAAATATTGCACCCAATAATGTTACTAAGAGGCATAGCCTCAACCCACTTGGTGAAATACTCAGTGGCGGTTATAATTAAAGTGTGGCCATCGAAAGATGTGGGCTTTATTTTTCCAATTAAATCAAGTCCCCATTTTGAAAAAGGCCAAGGTGAAGTAATAGGCTGCAAGGCTTGTTATGGTGCATGAATGAGATTACCGTGTTTTCTAAAATCCTAAAATTTCTTCACAAAGTTGCATGCATCTTCCTCCATTGTGGGACACTAGTATCAAATGCATAAAATATTATTTGTAAGGACTATTTCATTGGTATGGGCACCAAAAATACCCGAATGTACTTCAGCTAGCATTTGATTAGCAGACATATTAAGAGAGTTCCATCATAGCCTCTTTGATACAAGGTGTCAGCAAGAAGGGTGTAGCGTGAATCACGTTGTGCTAAGGCTCTTCTATTAGCTGAATTAAAATTAGGAGGAAAGGCTTTAGTTTGAATGAAGGTGTATATATCGTGGTGCTAGGGATGATCAAGACCAACAATCTCAAAAACCATGGTGGAATCTGACAATTCGTATGGGGGCACCAAAAGATGTTCAACAAGGAACTCGTTGTGAGTTTGATTAGTGTCAAATGAAATAAGGGAAGTGATAGTTGTCTTGGCATTCACTACTTTGTTTTGTACACGAGGAACTTGTTCAAAATTGATAATCCAGAAATACCCTTTAAGGCTATCAACCATTATTTTATAAGGTAAGAGCTTTTCATCTTTTACTTGATATTCTCTGTTAACTTGATTAATGACTAGAAGAGAATCACCAAGAACTGTCAATTCTTGTAAGGGCCATGAGATAATAAACCCTAAGCCTAATATCAGTGCTTCATACTATGCTATGTTATTTGTGCAAGGGAAGTTGATACGGTAAGATTTAGGTATGAGGTCTCCATCTGGTGTACGCAAGACAATTCCTACCCCTAAACCATGGATATTGTAAGATCCATCAAAGAATAATGTCCATACGGGTGTTGATTTTATGCATAACAAATCTTCATTTGGAAGTTCAAAATGTAGCAGTTGTGAACCTGGTAGTGGTGTTGAGGCTAGTTGGTCTATGAGTGCTTGACCTTTTGATAGGCCCTTAAAATACTGACTAAGTACAAAAAGGCACATGAGCGCGCAAGGCCTCAGTTAAGGGGTGGGCATGCAAGGAGAAGATGCACAAGGTAGGGTTCTAAGAGGGTTATAGAAGGACTTGTGATACACACCGACAAAACAAGGTCTCAGGACTTAGCCGTATTTGGCGTATCAGGTAGGACACGAGAAAAGCATGACCCGCATGCGCATGATGAATGGATAAGGTTCCAACCTAGTGACAAGTTGTCCTAGGAAGTAATATGCCCTACGATGGAAGCTTCTAGAAGAACATCATGGTAAGGAGTGAAGAGCTCAAGCTTGGAAGAGCATTCTCCCATGGAGGAGGACCACATCTGGACACTTGGTGATGGATCTGAAGCCTCAGAAAGAAGAGTTGGTAGTTTAAGAGGCCTATAAATACAAGTTCCCACCGAAGAAAATTAGTAGATCAATATAGAGTGGAGCTCTGCAGAAATGCTGCTAGGAGTTGTATTGGGTTAGGTAGATAAAAATAGGAAAAGGATGCATCAAGGGGCTTGGGATTGTAAATTTTCTTTTGAGAGCTAAGGGATGTAAATCTAGTTATGATGTATGACTTTTGTCTGCCATACTGTGATGTTCTCTAATGGATCTAATGGATGTAATGAGGTTACCAACTTATTTGAATATGATCATTAATGATTCTGGTCCATACATATATCTTCTTGGTTCTGTTTCATGTCTATTTATGGAATGAGTATGAATCCTTATGCATTTTCCTTTTTGTTTTGGTTTAGTCCAATAATCTGTTAAGTATCTTTCTATCTGGGATGACTACATTGGTCTAGAAACTGTTTCGAGCTCTATGATGATTGCATGTCTCGTTTCCACTCACTCTCTTTAAATTCCTATCATAAATGATGTTTCCCACTAAAATCACATAAAGGAGAGACTCGGCATCTGCGCGTGCCTCGGGTGAGCACCTAGCACCCACTGGGTGATAGGTCGACATGCATAGGATTCCCTTATTCTTTGGTGGGTGTAAAAATGACTACATCTTAGTTCCGTTTCCGGGACCTCTTTTCAAAGTTGTAGTGGGAAATAACATACATCATGATATATGTAATGAGTGATGACATAGTGTTTAACCTTGGAACATGTTGAAACATGGTTAAAGAGCACAGAGGATGAATTTTCTCAGAGGTTCAACATTGGGCCTAAGTTTGATGCACGTAGATGGGTAAAAGAGAACCTCTACTATGAGTTGTATAAATTTTTTTTCTGTTACTTCCCAGTAGAGCTGTATGAATGGCTCTTGGCATATGCGTCTAGATCAAGCTGGTATTATAGATCATGTGTGTGGACCCAAGAAGAGTACCAGAGGCTGGAAGATGTATATTTGACATGGACTCGTGCTGTGGATCATTGGTGGAAAGGAGTGCTCACTAGATACACCCTGGAATATGCTATTTCCACGTATTCTTGTCTGAAAGTTGTTGAGTTTGAGTTTCTGTGGGAGCCTAGAGGATCATTTCTATGTGCTATTCCTCTAGAAATGAAGATCTTGATTGTTATATTGAGTTTAGAGGCATTTCTCATGGCTGGCTAAACCGTTTTGAGCACTGGGTGAGGAAGCTAGGGTTGAGGAAGATGGTAGACATTGCGACTAAGAAAGAAAGGGAGGAGAGACAACTCAAGTATAATGAAGCATGTGAGAGGGAGATTGCTAGACAATGTGAGGTTGCAAGTGTGATGGATTTATGGAGGTAGACATTATGGGAAGGAGTTGAGGTTCACACAGAGGATGTGGAACATGAGCAGTCTGTGCTACCCCATCTTGGAAAGATGCCCCCTTTAGCTTTTGATGAGAGTTTTTTGCTTGGAGAAAGAAGAATCATCGGTGCACATTTGAACCCACCTAGTGACCGGACCTGGGTGTTTGGTTTTCCAGATCAAGGAAGGAGTATTGTTAACCCAGTTGGTATCAGTGGAAGTGACCGATCCATGCCTAGGAGATACAATTTTTCATTTCCTACTTCTATGGCTGCACATACTATTCTAGTATTCGGAGGAATTTTTGGACAAGGATAAAATACACAAGGCTTGGGTAACACATCGGGGAGTGGCACGGGACACACATCTGGCAGTGACACAATCTCACAGGTAATTAGCATGTAGTTCAGTGGGACATTGGGGACCCTAGGCATGACCACTTTAGGCCCATTACTTGTTAAAGGAGGATATGGAGGTGGAGCTGGTGGGACTGGGGGCATATGACCTGGTGGATCTAGTGGGTTCGGTGGAGGAGGAAACACCAGAGGAAGTCAAGGAACTGGATCAGGAGGAAAAATCCCTTAGCCACCTCCCTAAGTCTTCTTTGAGATGTCTTTACATTTTCTAGATTATAGAGGTATTGAAGATGTGGCGGAGCATGTTGATAAGTGTGAGCTGCTATGGCACACAAAGGGGATCACAAACCTGGAGCGGAAGGCCATTTAGTTTGTAACGACGTTGCAAGGGTACACACATAGCTGGTATAGGAAGTATGACCCCCATCAGATGGTGGTAGATTACACTGCATTGAAAAATTCCACATCCCTGAGTTTGAACATAAGAGCATCAACACCCTTAAGAAAATACAACAGGGAATGACAGAGAGTGTGTGGGAGTATGTTGCATGGTTCAAGACCCTCCTGTCAAAGTTATCCTATGACATTCACCCTTCACAACATGCTCAATGGTTTGTTGGAGGGTTGATAACACCGTTTAGAAGGGAATTATCTCATAAGACTTTCACAGACCCACGTGAGGCATTGGAAGCTGCCCTGTGTGCTGAAGCTATTGGGAGAATTGACATTGGTGTTAGCACGTTTTTGGAATCTCAAATCACTTCTATGGATAAGCAGCTGGAGAAGTTGTCTGTGAACTCAACCTATGAGACTCAGAGTGGTATATGGTGTACAAATTGTGAAGTAGAGAGGCATGTCAAGGATAGCTTCGCTAGGAACTTGGTACGCGATATAACAGTGGATTGTGAAATTTGTCACGGGGACCATGATGCAAGTAGGTGCCCTCTACTACAATGCGCAATCCGTAAAAATGTATCTTGTTATTGCAAGATATATACATCCACATCACATGACACTAAAGACTGTAGGTTGATTGACTAGATTCATGATGCCATTGATCTTGGTGTGCGCCAAACTATCCTTGCAAGTAGTTCGAAGGGTGATGATCGCTGTTATGAGGAGCACGTAGATGGAGGTGCACACGGAAGAGGATTTCACAGAGGATTCCATGGTCATGGTAACCACAAAGGAAGAAGTGAGTTCCCACATGGAACCTATTTTAATTATGGATCTACAGACCACTACAAGCGCGAGTGCCTAGACTTATTACAGTGCTCACAATGTGGGAAGAAGTAAAAGTATGAGGAGTGCCCTAAGTTGTTTCAACACATGAGTCAACAACACCAGAAAGACAAGGCCACTGTAATGGTAAGAATTAAGAAGACTGACACACACTGGATGCCATGGGTGGCACGTGATGCAGGCTTGGAACCTGTTATGGTAATAATAAGAAAAAAGGCCGCGTGTGTAAAGGAAATGCCAAGGAAGAAGAATCTAGTTTTAAGGGAAGAAGTGGTATATGGGAAGTACCCAGACCCTGCGCATCAAAAGGATGTATATCAAGAAACCATGGACGTCATTCAGAGTTTACAAGGAGAAATCCAATGTCTAAAGGAGAAGTCCAAGAGGGAGGAGCAAAGAAGGAAGGTCGAGGTGCCAAAGGATGACCTAGATGAGGTCAACAAAGTATGTAAAATACTAAGGCAAGAGAATATTATTCCCTTGCTAGGAGCATGGTTGAGAGAGAAGGTACCACGTGTCGGAGAAGAGCATGAAAGGAAGGTCTTGGATGTAAACCTTCCCCCTCATAGCCTTGACTAAGATAAGGATATCATGTTAAATGCAGTCGTGGATGGATGGCTTCTTAATAATATCCTCATTGACACAAGAGCGGAGGTTAATGTTCTCACCTTAGATGTATGGCATCAGATGGGAAGACCTGCATTACAACCATCTTCGAATGTGTTATTAATGGTGAAAAAAATGAAGGCAATGCCCATCAGTGTCTTAAAGGATGTATTTATCACCATTCAGGGGGCTAAGTTTACTGGGGACTTCGAAGTCTTGGCACTCATCAAGGAAGACAATTTCCCAGAATTACTTGGGCATCCATGGTACTATAAGAATAATGCGGATCTTTGGTTCAACAAGGGATACATAAGCTTTGAAAATGAAAAGGAATGGGTCATCATACCCCTAGCTGATGAAAAATCAACACCCTATACTGAACCCTTTAGAGAAGAAGTCCTTGATAGAATATATGTGTGCTTAATCAGGGACCCTGAGATAATACATCCCACATAAGGAGTTATCCAGTTTGAGGATGCCCAGTCTATGAGTGATACCACAAGCATGATGTGTGACAATTGGGCACACGGAACCTATGAGTTAATCAGACGACATTTGAGAGGATCGGTGATAATGGTGACAAGGGCATGTATAGTCTGTCACCTAGGAGGAATGAAGCTACCTAAGTATTTAGGAGGAGCCTTCCTCAAAATATTTTTGTAGGAGATGGAAGCTCAATGGAAGAAGGAGAATGAATGAAGAGAGATGTTATGTCCTACTCGGAACTGCTGCACACTAGTGGGTGACACATCAAGATAACTTCTTGGAATGGCGTAAGGTCAGAATTTCCTTCTCTGTAAAATGTTGTAGAAGCAACGTGCCCATGGCTATAAAAGACTACCATGATAAAGATACTACTTCCTTCCATATCCAAGCATGTGAGATATCCTAGATGGGAAGCATAGAAGCATTGCCACCTTCATTATGGGTTCACAAGTTATACTCCATCCTGCAAGGTTATGTGTGTGCATGGTACATTAACGTTGAGACATGCCGCTAGAAAAGGAATTGACAAGAGTTAGTGGCTGATATCATTCAAACATTTGAGTATCAGAGTAAAAAACCCTTGGTGGATAAGGAATTACATGTTCTCAACTGCCTTACCATTGGGGATAGTGCCATGGTGGGAGATAGGCTACTGGATTTGCTAGGTGAACCTATCTTAGAGGCATGCTTTAAGGAGACAGAACCAGAAGAGGTCCAACTTGAGCGTGCGTGTGTGGAAAATTAAAAAATAAATAAGGTTTATATAATCGATGGGGAAGAAGAAGAAAACTTAGATGTTTCCCATTCTGTAGGGACACGCGAGGTGTTAGATAGTGTTGATGAACAAGTGCATGCCTATCATGACCCTGTAAGGACAAAGAATGTTAACATAGGCTTAGAGGAAGAGCCTAAAGAGGATATCATTAGATACTATTGGTCAAAGAAGGAATTCTCCAAGATCATTGATGTTTTATGTGAGTTTGAGGAATTTTTCCCACGTGGGTATCATGAACTCAAAGGCGTTCACCATTCCTTGGGTAAAATGAGAATTAAGTTGAAGGAGGGTGCACGCCTGGTCCAGAAAAGACCATACCAAATAAATCCTAACTTGGGCATGAAGGTCAAGGAAGAAATAGATAAGATGATAACATCAGGCATCATTGAAGCTGTTAAAGAGTCAGAGTGGATTAGTCGAATGGTGATTAGTATAAAAAAGGATGGAAGGATAAGGATCTATGCTGATTATAGGGACCTGAATGTAGTGTGTATCATTGATCCTTTCCCAACCCCATTCATTGAAGAAATATTCGAGGGAGTGGTAGGATACGAGGTCTACTCCTTCATAGATGGGTTCTCGGGCTGTCATCAGGTAAGGTGTAACATCCCCATTTTAAGATACTAGAACAAGGGAATTTTTTTTTTTAATTTATATACAACATTCCCTGTTATGAATTATATAATTCAAACACACGTTCAAGTTTTAATAATTGTTCTCTGTCCAATTAATGCAGTTTGGATCACACAATTTCCTTTTAAAAACTAATCTTCTCTGTTCACATATTTGCAATATGGAACACACATTCAGTGCCATTCAATCATATAACAGATACCATATGCTGTTGTAAATGACTCGAAGAACTACCGACCTCCCACATTATGGCTCGGAGTTTCAGCGATCTCTCATTTCATGACTTGGCGACTTACCGATCCTTCATGTTAATTCATGCATAGTATAACGAGTATACAGGGTTCTTTTACCATTTCCGGTTATCGAAGTGATCCATTTAAGAAGCCTACCTGAATATCTGTTACTGATATTCATCTGACAACCTGCATCTTAAACTAGGTGATTAGGACAACGCAACCAACAGTTGCGATACTTTGGCCAAAGATTTTCACATGCTTTGCATGATCATATCCTAGATGTGATACACACCAATGGAATACGTCCTTCACCTCACTTCATCTGTTATCTAGAATGGTCTTTCCTAGTCTCTACCAGTCCTTCCATTTAAGGCCAAACTCTAACCTCAACTAGCAATATGAACGAGTATAGGAAGTTACTCATGGTATCTAAAGATATGCAGACATACGGTGTCATTCCTAGACGACTCCGTGTGTCTAGTTACCTTTAGTCCTCCAGAGTCACTCCGTATATGTGATCACATTTTTATCCCTAGCCAAGAACTTATTATCCAGCTTATGTAAACTTGATGATTTAATTCAGAAGGGCATTGTAATATGTCAGCTATAACATTGTGTTGTCATGAAGGCCCCACCTTCACAAAGACACCATATTGTAGCTGGCGTATGTCAATGTCCTACGGAATCCTCTAATCGAGGGTACACATCCAGATCAGTGTGACTTGGTTATAATCTTAATATTTAAGATCTACTTTCAGTAGCCATGTTGATCCTTAAACCTCGTTCTCGTTATAGTTGTATGTAGCTAAGAGAGACTTAATCTGTCTTCTAGCTTATTACGCATCTCCTCCTTCATACCGAAGGGTTGCATATTCTATTCTTGGTTCCTTTCTTAATCTTTAGACTAACCAGTCCATTATCGATAAATTTAATAAGTTTAACCTATTAAACTTAACCAAGTTTTTCCACAACTGTAAACAAATTCAGAATTCCATCTTATTAGACGTCATTTAAACGAGGTCTAATTTTTAAATGAACTTATTCATTTTATCTACTTAACCCTACTTAGTTAAGGTCCGTTATAATAGATATGTTTTCCCATATCTATATTTTCTGAATTTAAACATTTGAGGCTATTAACGGAGTCCGAATACAAGGTTTGGCTACTCCTAAGTTATTTGATATTCCTTAGCTTTCAAGCTAATCCCGAATACCTTTCAATTAGGAGATCATGCTTACCTAAATCCTTTTTAATGTCAATTTAAAATTCATCTTAACCCAAGTATGAACTAATTGTACATTTCAACGTAAAGGTTACATTCACGTAAGAATAGATGTTATTTCCTTTAAAATTCATCCATTAACATTGGATAATTCCAAATCAAGAATAATGTTATATTCTCAAACTTATTCAACAATATCAAACTGATATAGTCATTAAAAATATCACACTTTTACTTGTATTCATCCACCAGTTTTACAATCTATACATTTGCCAGTCCAAACGACTGGACTTTGTTTATATCAAACAACATTACAACTCATGAAGATAGAAGAATGTAACTTCTTCCTTTCTCATTTCCTCGTAAGGAAGTAATAGCTATCAAAACAGTCCATCTTCAGTTAATCAAAAGAAGTATCAGAAAATAACCATGTCTTCGTTTGTAATCAAGTTCCATCTACAAAATTACTTGCACGGGTCAGTTCTTTGAACTGAGCATATTAAGCACTTGTCATTAAAATGAGGTGCTTTTAATTAACTGTCTTAATAAAAGAACCCTGCTTTTATGAAACGTTAATATGAACATCAATCAAGAATTAAATACCGAAAAGGATGAACAACATAACAACTCAATCATCTAATTACCATCCCAATCAGATAAAGGATTACTGCCCTCTTTCCCGAATAATTATTACAAGAAGTAATTTCCTTCTAACATTTCCAAATTACAAACATCTGTAAGAACTGAAAATATAATTATGCAAACTGCTATTCTAATCATAAATGCTGTAATTTCCATTCCCTTACATTAGTTAGAGAAAGATTCACAATTAGAGTTTTTTAAATAAGACTTCCAGCAGAACCATTCCCTTTCCTTTCATGCTACCCGTCTAATTTCAACAATCAAACGCTGAAGGGAAAAGTAAACAACAATTAAATGCAGATGTTTAAAGCAAGGCAATACAAAATTCATTTCATAACAGTTACAGATTTACCAACGGTATGAAAGAAGAATTTAACACTAATTCAAATTATCCATCCACACTCTTTTTCTTTTCTCTTAGCTACATTGAGTATTTAATCCAGGCGTGATACCAATCAATGGTAACAATTCAAGTGAAATATATAAAACATTAATCGGATACAAGGAAGAAGGATCATATTACCTTTTTGCACTGTTTAGCCAAATATCTGCTATTTAGCACAGACATGATCCTACAATATGATTCTTTCCGCATAATATATATCCCTTTAAAATAATTCACTCTACAGACATTTACGTCTTTATAACATGTAGATTGTACAGCAATCACAACAAGTCACACTTTCATCCTAATAATGAGAGAATTCACTTTCCAGCAGCAAGGAATAAATCCATTCATATTATGCTTTTAATGAAAACAATAAAGAATTTATCATCTGTATATTATATATATAAATATATATATTGAATTTAGCAAGACGCAACATATAACTTGCATGTTCTACCCAGTCCATTCTATAGACTGGCTATCCTATTCCCATCCATATCAAAACTTCCTTTCAATCAGGCACATACAAATACCAAGAACAAGTAGGTAGAACATCGTATCCATCATAGAGCAAACAATGTAAAGATGCTACTATGCTCTTATTGTTACTAGAAGAATTCATACCTCTTACACTGTATTATAACCAGAGGAACAGTTATACAGCCGCCTTGTCAAATATTTTAATAGCTTTCTATATCCATCAACGCACACAATTCATAAATAAAAAATTACACTTTGCTGTTACCTACAGCAAGTTCAACCCGTAATGCACAGTGAAGCTCTACTGCCATTATTCCAGAATTCAAACAACAGGAAGAGAAAATTTGTTCCATTAATTATTTCAATAAGAAAACACTCATTTTCCTCAAAACACAACAAGAATACTCAAGTCGAGTTCATTTTATAATGACAGCTCAAACCAGACATCATACGAATCATTTCATCCTTCCATTTTTACAAAAAAAAGCACAGCACTCAGAAATAATGCACGCATAGCTAATACATTCCACCACTCAAACCCATATTGGCAATAGAACGAATGTCCAACACTGTCAAAACAAACTCACACAGCTTGAACAATTTCATTCAATTTACCCATTGCAAGGAAATACCCAATTCGAATTCTTTCCCAACAAACATTTCAACCTGAAAATCACATTAACTAATCAACCATTCCATTCAAAACAGCAACATCAGTAAATTAAATCACCCCTCAAGAACAAACTTATTTCATTCACCTATTTCACAAAAGAATTATCCAAGTCGTACTCAGCAAGGAAAAACGACTCAACCAAAATCGCTTCAACATAACAATCAAATCAAATAGCCAAAACCCCCATCATAAGAGCATGGTTGTTTTAATAAGACTATTAAGCAAAAGTAAACGATTTAAGGAGAAGGGCTTAACATGCCTTTTTTTTTTGTGATTTGAAGAAAACCATGCCCACTGGAGTTGTTTCTCTCCACGGCATCCTCGGCTAGGATTTCCAACCAGTCCCCTAACTTCCACAGGCTCCAAAAATAGCCTCGCTTATCTAAGAACAGAGATAATAACCAAATTACAGCAGGTTCGACAGAACCATGGAAGAACAAAATGCAGAGCAACTAAAAACCCAATGCACACAACAACAAACAAACTTCCTTCCCAAACCTCTTTCCAAGGCAAGCTGGTTGCTAAGACCAATGCCATTGAATGCATTGAATGCATTGCATTTCCTTTTTCCTTTTTCCTCACGCCATTGCCGACTCAAGTTGGCGAGTTTCTAATTTCAAATTTTGCTTGCAATCATAGTTTAGCCTCATAGCTAGTTAGATGCCTCTAACTTTTCCATGTTCCCGCCAATTTTGGTGCTGCAACCTGTAAGGACACCATTCATTGTCCTAATAAATTTCTAACCTTCCCTCCTTATCCTTTCCTTCCACATGGGTCCATGCATCCCCTTCCTTAGGTTAGGATTAGTTTAGGATTTTAATAGTCCATATCTAGGTCATTCGCCTAGTTCGTAGATTAATAGAATTTATATCTATTTTCACCCTTATAAAATCTAAAATCCATATAGGATAGTAGTTAGGGTATAAGATAAAACTTAGGGGTAGGTTAGGGTTTAATCTCCTAATATTTAATTAATTAGTTTCCAATCAAGTCTTTCTGCCTGACAGTCATATTCAACACAATGCAGGACGTTTCGTCTTATGTTCCACATACCTATGCCACTTGCATCCAGGTCCTTATCGTCTTACGTTGTCTAGCGTTACAACAATGTGTGGTTCAAGAATCAAACCTTTTTCATTGGCATCTATGTACTAGATATTCATACCTGTAATCAGGTGCTGCAACCTTTATATCAACCTTCAGTCTGGTTTAGAAGTAAATCGACAAAGCGATCACAAGAAAGCCACAACATACCTTGGATCAATGGAATTGATTCAAGGTGTGTTGTCAATTAGTGAATAGAGTTCATCAAGCATACGACAAGTCTGTTGTCTCATTAGCAATCACACAAGCAATAATAACTTCTGTCCCAAGTATAAAGTTACAGCAAACAAGGGTCCAGATCAGCAACACATTCCTCTAAGATCAAAAGATGTGTCTTAACATATTTATCTTCATTTCTGTAGTTACAACATCATGAAAGGTAATTACCATGATAACTTACAAAAATCAAGGCATTACACGAGGATCGTGAAGGAGGACTAGAGGAAGATGGCTTTCACCACTGAGTGGGGAAGTTTTGCATATACAGTCATTCCTTTTGGGTTAATAATGCACCTGATGTGTTCTCGGGCATCGTGGTACAAGATTTCCAGGACTTCATCTATAAATTTCTTCAAGTCTACTTGGATGATTGGACAATATATGGGTTAGTGAAGGACCATTGTGACAACTTAAGGCTGATGTTTGAAAGATGTCGGCAGTTGAGGATATTCCTCAACATTAAGAAATGTATCTTTGCTACCCCATTTGGAACATTATTTGGGCACATCATATGTAAGGAGGGCCTACTAGTAGATCCTGTAAAAATTGCAGTAATTGTGGGATTGAGGGAGCCTACTAGTCAAAGTGTAGTGTGTGGATTTATTGGACACATGGGTTACTATAGGATGTTCATCAAGGGATACGCTAAGATCACTGCACCTTTAGAAGAGTTGCTTAGACATAAAAGTGCCTTTCATTGGGGAGAGGCACAACAAAATGCATTTGACACTTTAAAGGATAGGCTTATCACCACGACCATACTACGATTCCCCTCTTGGGATAAGCCCTTCCATGTTCATGTTGATGCCTCAGGGACCACCATTAGAGTAGTACTTGCACATCTTGGTGAATGGATCATTGATCATCCTTTGTGCTTTGTAAGTAGGAAGTTGACACCAACGGAGCAAAATTATACTACAACTGAGCATGAAGCATTGTTAATGATCTACGGCTACACAAGTTCAAACATAATTTACTGGAAAACCCTTTTATATTTTACACTGACCATATGACATTGAAATATTTAATAAATAAGCTTGTTCTACAAGGGCGCATATGTCAGTGGGTACTATTGTTCCAATAATTCGAGTTCACAGTGGTTGTCAAACCAGGAAAAAGTAATTCTAAACCTGATCATTTTTCTAGAATAGATTTAGGGGAGGACACACAAAGCATTGAGGATACTATTCTAGATACACAACTATTTAGGTTACGGCGTGCAACCTCAGACTTAGAAGATATTGTAGTATTTCTCAAGACAAGTGTAGCACCAGAAGGGATGAAGGCATTGGATAAAAAGTGGTTAGCTATATGCTCTGCGCCCTACATATTGATTAGTGGAAATTTATACAAATTAGGACATGATGAGGTTCTGTACCGGTGTGTGTTAGAAGATGAGCACCTAGCCATGATAGAAGAGGTGCATGGAGGTAGTGCAGGTGGATACTATATAGGTGACACCATTGCACGCAAGATATTAATGTCTGGATTATAGTGAGAGACCCTATATCAAGACTACAAGGAATATTACAAGGCGTGTGACCATTGTCAGTGTATGGGAAAACCAAGGTGAAGAGATGAAATGCCTTTGCACCCTATTCCTAGTGTTGAGCCATTCAAAAAGTGGGCTATATACTTCGTAGGCCCTATTTCACTAGTTACACGTAGGAATGGATCATGGTATATAATCACTTGCGCAAATTACTTGACAAGGTGGACAAAAGCAACAAATACTAATGATTGTACAACTACTACTACAATAAGGTTCCTATGGGAAAACATTATTACAAGGTATATATGCCCTTTGAGTTTGACTAGTGACAGGGGTACACATTACTTTAATGAGACAATCAAGATTCTGTTATCAGAGTTCATGGTGGCCCATCACAAAACTACTCCCTATCACCCTTAAGCAAATGGAACTCCTGAGGCGTTTAACAAAATACTTAGTCACACGTTGAATAAGATCTATGATGTTGGTAGACAAGATTGGGATGACAAATTATCAGCCATTCTTTGGGCATATAGGACAACCTACAAGAGGTTAAATAAGGCCACACCATTTCAATTAGTGTTTGGCACAGAGGCTGTCATACCAGTTGAATTCATGTTACCTTCTTTGCGTATAACACACCCAGGAGGATTGGCAGATGAACAAGCGCTGGAAGAAAGAATTGAAAAGTTAATGCAATTGGATGAAAGATGATCACTCACTAGGTGGAGCCAGAAGACTGAAAAAGAAAGAAAAAAGGCATGACATGATCATCACATTAAGAACAAGAAGTTTGAGGTTGGGCAGATGGTCTTACTATATGATTTAAAGTTTCTGCACCATCCTAGGAAGTTGAAGGTGCAATGGTTGGGTCACATCATCTTGTACATCCTTGATTTAGGTGCATGCCAGTTACAAGCACTGGATGGGACGAGATTGCTAGGACACTTTAATGGGAGTAGGCTGAAGCCCTACTATAAATAAGTCTTCTTGGTGTTTATAATAAGGCAGTATTGACAACTAGTTTAGGATTTCCTTTAGTGCATTTTCTTTTCTTGCGTTTCCCTTTCTCATTGCTATTTTGTGTTGTGCCTTGGGCATCGGTAACCTCGTTACTCTTTGAAGGTTGTGAATATGCAAAGGACCACACATTGTTTTAGTGTGGGGTGAAGTAAGGTGGAAGAAATTGTAAAGTGTGAATCTCCAGGAAGGATTGTGTTGGAAAGCCTGGTTGGATGGCCTTGGGAAAGGAAGTGTATGGAAGGAAAGGTGAAAAAGGATGGTTGGTGTTAGGGTAAGGCTACATTGTGGATCCACGTATAAGAGAGGAAGAAGTGCAAAAACAACATGAGGTAGGCGAGAGCAAAAATCATGACGAAAGTACCTTTGGCATTGGTAACGTGCATGTAAGGGTCTCATATCAAGATGGATTGGTTGCACACTAGAAGGTTGGGGGATTGTTCATGCAAGGTTAGGCACGTGAGTTGGGGCGCTAGAGTCCAGGTTTTATTGGAAAATATGCATTAAATGTTGAAGTATGGTGGTAGGTGAGGTAACATTTAATGTTAAAAAGTAGGAAGAACTATAAATACAAGGTCAAGTACTTCATTATGGACATTGAGAATATGAAGAAGGAAGAGCTTTTGTGAACTAGGATTTCCAAAGTTGATCTGTGTGAAGAAAAATTGGAAAAATTTAACTGTAAGTGACTAGTTTGGATCTGTAAACTAAGAGAAAAATAGTTCAAGGGTGTAGAGAGAGTTGTGGAGAAGCACCATCTTGTGAAAGGGATATTCTAGTGAGGGTTTGACAGCTAGGACATGGGTTGAAAAATATTTTCTTCAAAAGTTTGAGATCTAAGATGGTAAGGGTAGATAAGCAGAGCAAGAAAAGTTGAAGTGCAAAGATAACCTACACAATGACACCCAAGAAATCAGTTGTAACACCTAAAAAGGGCAAGGGCATGGGAAAAAAACAAGAAACTACCACAAGTACCAATGAATAATGGTATGCCTAAATACAGTACCCAGATGGGGTTTTGCTTGGAAAGGAGTGGGAGTCCCATTTTAGAAAAATGAAATTAAGCAATTATAACCATCACACAGACACAACTAAAAAGGAAATGGTGTTGGAGTTAGTTTGCCCAAAAAATAAGAGGACACTAGAAGGGTTACCCATTTATAGCGACGATGTAAAATTAAAGTTAGAGAAGGCAGGATTGTTGCAAATCTATGATTTTCCCTACTTTGGGAAGCCTAAGTGCCTCCATCAGTGGCTAATGTCATGCGTACATGAAGACCACTGTCAATTTGCGGGGCGCAAGATGCACATAAATCCTTAGCTAATTTCAAAATTCACAGTCTCATGTGTGAAGGAGAAAGTATAGAGGACGACCTATGCGACAAAGAATCCATCAAAGAAACCATCGCCACATATGTGTACAAGAAGGGGTCAAGGTACTTTGATATTGTAGATATCTAATACCTAGTGATGAGAATGACCATACGCCTGGTAACAAAACTTAATGACCAAGAGAGGTGAACGCAAGTGAACAAGTCATGGTTCAATATTTACAGAAGGATATCGGAGGGCGCCATCTACAAATTATCTGTGTACATCATGGATGAGATCATTAGCAGTGCTCAAGAGTGTGACAAGATGATTTTTGGAAATTTCCTCTTAACTATTGTGTTTTCAGAGATCGGAGTGCCAGATGTGGCAGATAAGTTCGTTTGGGAGTACCTAGAGGAAGACCCCTCACCCGTAAAGAGATTCAAAAAATACACTTGTGAGAGAATGATGGCCATTCAAAAGATGCGCCTTGAGAAGTGGTATATGTGCTTGAGGAATGTGTTCGGGGAAGAGTGGAGGATCCCAGAACAACTACCAAAGCTCATAGTGGGAGAAGCTGAATTCACAGTATACCAACACTTTTGAATTGGTAGATTTAGGTTGGTTGATGAAAGCATGAGCCCATGGTGCAAGCTTCCATTTTCCTTCACCACTCATTACTTCTAGGTGAGAGTAAATAGATTCAAGGAATCTAAGAAGCTGAAGTTTAACCTTAGAAATATGGATCAGGACCACATGACGATGCACAGGATGTTGGTCTACCCCAACAAGTATGTGTTTGTGGAAAAGTATGTATCACATGAAGTACAGATGATGAAACCTTTGACTTTGCCTATTATAGGGAGATCCGTAGTGCGTGTATACCTTCACATAAGGCCCAAGTTTGAGAAGGGCACTTATCTTGAAAATGATATATCTATACCTGAAGACCCAACAGGTAGAAAGAAGACCGCCCATGAAAAAGGAGATGGAACAAATAAAGAAAAAGGCACCAAGTTTCCAGGATACAAAAATGGTGGGTGCCCTGAGAACAAGTGCTAGAACAAGTACTTACACATGCAGGAAGAGGTCTCTAGTTAGAGAGGAGGCACCAAGACAAGAAAAGTCTATCATAGAGGAGAAGTCACCGGAGGAGGAAGAAGAAAGAGCCGAATCACCTATACCGGAATCCCCAGTTAGGAAGAAACAAAAGGTGATGGAGGGAGCTGATTTAGAGGACAAAAAGAGCTTAGAGAACTAATGGGGTGATGTTGGGACCCCAAAATAGTGGCTAAGTACAAAAAGGTGCGTAGGCATGTAAGGCTTATTTGAAGAAGGGTGTACAAGGAGGTGCACAAAACAAGGTTTAAGGAAGGGTTTAAGAAAATTTATGGCGGGCGCGAGGATAGAGCCAAGGTTTCAGGACTTAGCCATATTGGGCATTTTGGGTAGGACACGAGAAAAGCGTGACCCGACTCTACATCCAGAGTGGATAAGGTGCTAGCCTGGAAAAGTGATGTCAACGAAAGGTATATGCCCTACGATAGAAAGTTATAGAAGACATCATGAAAAAAAGTGGAGAGCTCAGGCCTAGAGAAGCATGCTCACATGGAGGACCACATTCAGACACTTGGCATCGGATCTAAGGCTGTAGAAGGATGAGTTGGCACTTTAGGATGCCTATATATGTGAGTGCCCATAAGAGAAAAATAGATATAGATCAGATAGATGGAGGGAGAGATCAGATAGAAAGGAGAGGAGATTATAGGGAGCAGAGCTCTACAGAAATATTGCAAGAACTTTGTGGGATTGGGTAGAGGCTATATAAAGGAGTAATGTATTAAGGGGTTGGGTTTTAATTTTTTCTTTGTATGGATGAAGGACATGATCCCTGCTGTGATGCATGACTTCGGTCTGATCAAGCTATGGTAGTCTAATGGATCCATTGAATGTAATGAGGTTATAAACATGAATGAGTATGAGTGTAATTGATTTAGTTCATATCTATATATTTTCATTTATGTTCATGGATGTTATGGAGTAGTTGTAAATCCTTATGTATTTTCCTTTCTGCTATAGTTCTATCTGTTATCTGTAAGTACCCTCTATTTGGAATGAATGCATTTGTCTAGAGGCCATTCTAAGCCCTATGATGATTGTATACCTCATTTCCACTTTTATTCATTAAGTTCATGACATAGATGATGGTTTCCCACTTAAATCACATAAAAGAGAGACTCAATGCTTGCACATGCCTTGGGTGAGCACCCAGCGCCCGTCGGGTGATAGGTTGACGCGCATGGGATTTCTTTCCTTTGTGATGGGGGTAAAAATGACTACAGGTGAGAGATTTGATGACAAAGAAGATGAACCTGAGGGAGACCAAGAACCACTTATTTTTCAGTGTGTACGATTCAGAAGAAGAAGGCAAAGAGGAGAAGAATGTCTATCTCTTTGTGTGAAGGAAGGCCAGCCAGGAGGAGGAAGGAACCCATGACATGGGAGGTGGTGAAGAGGTTAGCACGAAGGGTTAAAGGACTCTAAACATCACTAAGGATGAAGTAAATGAGGTGATAGAAATAGAAGCAATGAAAATCATTGAAGCCTTGGTAGAACAAGAATTAGAGCGTAACGCTGAAATAGTGATCAATGAAGATAAGGAAGAAAGCATAGGGAAAGATCACGGTAGTGCGGGAGGCCCCAGTCTAGCGGTAACTATTCCTAAGGGCACAAACATAGGGGGGAAATGCTTAGAGATCTAGAGACCAAGAATGAGCTACATTGATGATCCAAACAAGGTGATGCATGCACGCTTCAAAAGCACAGTCCCAACAGATCAACTCTTGGCAATGAAGTTGTTTGATGAAGAAGGTGCATACCCTCAAACAAGGAAAATGTTTTCTTGGGAAATTGAGTCTCACATTGATGAGCCAAAATTTGAGGTAAACCAAGGGGCAATAATGAGGATGCCTGAGTAAAAAGGAGACAACCCCTTGGTGAGCACCCAACAATATTTAGATGAAGAGGTCTATAATGCATTGAATAAGGTCTCGGTTGAATTGGAAGCCATGTTATTCACGAGGAATGACATGGTAAAATTTCTAGAGGCAGAGCTAGAGAAGAGGGAAAAAGAGCTAGAAAAAAGGACCAAGGACTTAAAGTAGGAGGAACTAATTAGTGCGCAACTAAAGTGTGAACTAAGGGAAGAAAAGGAAAGGGTGCACGAGATATACAAGAAGGTAGAATCCATCACAGATGCCATTTTTTTGAAGCATCCAGACCTAGCACCACCCACGCAAAAGTATGGATCTTCCCTTGAGTGCCTTGAAGACTTAATACACATCCTCACCATGGAGAGGCAACCTCTGGCCTTAGAGTCTGTGGAAGAAGTAGCATCACACATGGAAAAGGAGGAAAAATTGAAGGTTGTAGCAATCATTTCTGAGTACAAGGTTCTTGCTGATGTGAAAATTACTACCCATACTGTTGATTCCGCGTATGATAATTGTGTAGATAGAGATAGAGTGGTGAGTATCCTGGTCACCAATCACGAAGTAGAGCTCAAGGAATTCTAAGAGAATCACAAAGGAAATAGAGTAGAGCAGGAGAGGATCCTAGCTGAGGTTGAAAAGAAGTCAGAAGCCATTGAAACCATACGAGATTAAATTAAAAACCCGATGAAGGAGTTTTACCCACATATTACAAGAAGGATGGATGTGCTTGAGGACGTGGGCAAGGAATTGGAAAGAATGGTTAAAACAATAAACACTTGAGGAGGTAAGCACCCTAGTCAGTGACCTATGACAGAGATCGCAAAATGAAGTCGATGCCTGGAACAAGTTGGAGGCTGACTTGTAAAGATATTTTCCTATCTTGTTGTAGAAATAACAACACTTCTCCATTCTTTCATTTTTCCCAATTCTTCATTCCCTTATTATTTTTCCAAGACGTTAAGTCTATTGTAATTTTTTCTTTTCTTTTAAGAAGTGTTCCTAAGGGCAGAGAATAGTTAAAGTGTGGGGTGATGTTGGGCCCCTAAAATATTGACTAAGTACAAAAAGGTGCATGAGCGCTCAAGGCCTAAGTTAAGGGGTGGGCGTGTAAGGAGAAGGCACACAAGGCAAGGTTTTAGGAGGGTTTTATAAGGACCCGTGATATGCGCTAGTAGAACAAGGTCTCGGGACTTAGCTGTATTTGGTGTATTGGGTAGGACATGAGAAAAGTGTGACCTACCTATGCTTGATGAATGGATAAGGTGCCAGCCTGGTGACAGGTTGGCCTAGGAAGGAATATGCCCTGCGATGGAAATTTCTAGAAGACCATCTTGGAAAGGAGTGAAGAGCTCAAGATTGGAAGAGCATGCTCCCATGGAGTACCACATCTGGACAATTGGTGATGGATCTGAAGCCTCAGAAAGAAGAGTTGGTAGTTCAAGAGGCCTATAAATACAAACGCCCGCAGAAACAAAGTAGTAGATCAATATAGAGCGGCGCTGTGCATAAATGCTGCGAGAAGTTGTATTGGGTTGGGTAGATAAAATATAGGAGAAGGATGCATCAAGGGGCTTGGGATTTCAAATTTTATTTTGAAAGCTAAGGGATGTAAATCTAGTTATGATGTATGAATTTCGTATGCCATACTACGATGTTCTGTAATGGATCTAATGGATGTAATGAGGTTACCAACTTATTTGAATATGATCATTAATGATTCTATTCCATACATATATCTTCATGGTTTTGATTCATGTCTGTTTATGGAATGAGTATGAATCCTTATGAATTTTCCTTTCTATTTTGGTTCAGTCCTATAATCTGTTAAGTATCTTTTTTTCTAGAATGACTGCATTGGTCTAGAATCCGTTCTGAGCTCTATGATGATTGCATGTCTCGTTCCCACTCACTCTCTTTAAATTCCTATCATAGATGACGTTTCCCACTAAACTCACATAAAGGAGAGACTCAACACCCATGTGTGCCTCGGGTGAGCGCCCAACGCCTGCTGGGTGATAGGTCGATGCGCTTGGGATTCCCTTGTTCTTTGGTGGGTATAAAAATGACTACACCTTTTATAGCATTTTGATTGACAATTTTAATGTCAAATTCACTAAGTACAATGATCCAATTAGATATGCATCCTGTTATGAATAGTCTTGAAAGTAGGTACTTAAGAGGATCAACCCTTGAAATTAGCTTGGTGGTATGATTTAGGAGATAGTGTCACAGCTTGCTGAAAGTATAAGTAACTGCTAAACAAGCCTTTTCAACCTGCGAGTACTTGGTCTCATGCTCAAGTAATACACATCTTGTTGCTGACCCTTATCATTGTGTTGCACCAATAATTCCTAAATGGCATGTTGTGTTGTAGATATATATAACAACATAGGATTATCTTGTATAGGTAACATGAGTATCGGTTGAGATGCTAAGTATTATTTCAATTTTCAAAGGCATTTTGATAGTCTTATGTCCATTTGAATTGGACATCCTTTTTAAGAAGTTGGTTGAAATGATGGCACTTATCTACCAATTTAGAGATGAAGCAACGAATAGAATGTATTTTTCCTTGTTGGCCCCTTAATTGTCAAAGGTTTTGAGGAGGTGGCATATCTATTATATCTTTTACCTTGGTGGGGTCCACTCCAATTCCTCTTTGTGAGATAATGAATCCCAGGAGTTTCCTTGAAATGACACCAAAGTCACATTTTTTTGGATTAAGGTGAACCCTGTACTCCCTTAACCACTTAAATATACACCTAAGAACTGTTGGATGATCCACTCTAGCCTTTGATTTAGCAAGAATATAATCAACATAATCTTCCATTATGTTTTGAAGAAGGTCATGGAAAATAACAGTCATGACACGTTGATAAGTTGCACCAACATGTTTAAGGCCAAAAGGCATGACCTTGTAACAAAAATGTCCCCCATGGGGTTGTAAAAGTTTTTTTATGCTAGTCTTTTTCAGCAATTTGAATTTGGTTATACCAGGAAAATCCATCCATAAGGGATAACATCTCATGACACACATTAGAATTGACAATCATGTCAATATTAAACAAAGGGAAATCATCCTTAGGACATGCCTTGTTAATTTCATGGAAATATATACAAATACGGATTCTGGGGGTATTATTTGCAATTGGTACCATATTAGACATCCAATTTGAGTAATCAATGCACAATATGAAGCCTGCATCCAATAATTTGCATAGTTTGGCCTTAACAAGCAATGCAACCTTGGGATGCATTTTACATAGTTTTTACTTGACAGGTTTAACATCTAGGTGCACCACAAGGCAATGAACCACAACAGAAGGATCAAGATCGAGTATATCTTTGTAAGACCAAGCGAATACATCTTGAAACATGGTTAGAATTGCTATGAAGGATTTGATTTTGATTTCTGATAAACTGACACCTAGTTGTAACAATTTTGGTTGGTCTTTAGTTCAAATGCTAATGGTTATCGTCTCTTCTACCAACAACTTAGAAGTTTTATTATCTTGAAATGATACTGGAGGCTTGTGTATATTGTCAGATATTTCTAGATCCAAATCTCCTCTCTCTAGTGCCTCTGAAAGGTTTTCACTAGGAGATGCGTCCTTTATGAGAGAATGTAACATCAGGTGACATCTTAGACGTAGAAACTTCAAAGGAAGGTGTGGAAGCATGAGGGCTTAATAGTATATCAGGGTCAATATGATTGGTAACAATAGGAGTTAGGATAAGTTTGATTGTGCTATCAATAGATGGACAATAGTTTTCCTTTTTGTACCTTGCTTCGAAAAAATTATAGTATTCAGAGGGGTCAGTATCATCACGTAAGGTGAAATCTCTACCATTATGTGGAAAATTTATACATTGATGGAAAGTGGAAGGTATGGCATGCATCTTATGTATCCAAGGTCTACTAAGAAGAAGGTTATATGATGTGTCTATGTTAACTACATGACACATAGTGTCGAGGAGCTACGAGTCTACTTGTATGGGAAGAGTGATGGTGCCATAGGACTAATGCTCAATATTATCATAACCATGAATGGTAATGATATTAACATCTAAGTCATATATTGTATGACCAAGGCAACAAAGCATTTTTATAGAAAAAATGTTAAGGGCTGCTCCATTGTCGATAAGAACTCTCTTGACTTTATGATCGGTAACATAGGCTTTAATGTACAAGGAGTTGTTGTTAATCAGATTCAGTTCAACATATCTTGAGGGCCAAAAGATAGGATATGAGTTTTAGGCGTAAGGTTCGTGATCATATCCTAAAACTGTTGAACATTGAGAGTATGAGGAACACACGATTCATTTAGAGCATGAGTGAGAATATCCTGAAAGTTAGGTGACTCTTTCAGTAGTTCCATGAGAGAGATATGTGCGGGTGTGGTTTCTAATTGTTTGATGAAGTCATATTGACCTGAAGTGGAAGATTTGGCATTAGAATTTGACTTTTGATTTGAAGAAGCTATTGGTTTGGATGTTCGAGGTTCTACAAAAGACGTAGAAGGTTGGTTTGCCACAGGAACCCATATCTTCCATTGGCGTGTGATCACAACATTACTCAAAGGTGTAAATTTAATGGTCACCATTGTAAATGGTACTTCCTCAACATTATTGACAGAGGGACCTTTGTCAGCATTTTTATCGTCATCACCATGTTTGGGAAATGTGTTTGAGAACACCTTAAGATTGTCATTGGGTGTCTTATTTGGTGATGGTTCTTCAACAGTGATATCTCCACTATCAATGAGATCTTGGACAAAGTGACGTAAGTGAAAGCATCGATCAGTTGGGTGACCATCAATGTGATGAAAATCATAATAAGTATAAGCCTTGTACCAAGTAGGCTTGGGTGCTCCCTCAACCCAAGGTTTGGTGATCGGATAAGTAACCATGTTTGCATTAACAAGTTGTTGAAGGAATTTTGATAAAGGTTCTCCCAAAGGAGTGAAACGAAGTTGTTTAGAATTAGTCTTTGCTAGAAATAACAAGAGGTTGTTTACCTTTGTTTGGTCTAGTTTGAGTGTTTTGGATGTTATGGACATTGTGGTTGTCTATAATACCATCATTGACCATATTACACTTGCAGTTAACATGTTTAGATTTGTCTTGATGAGATATATTAGGATGGTTACTATGTTTCCCATTTTATTTTGAATGAGGTTTAATTACACCTTTAGTGATAAGGGCTTTTTCAATCTATGATCCTTTCTCAATAACTTCTTCAAAAGTATTACGAAAATGCATTTGCATGTGAAAGGATAGCTCACTATTGAGATTGGGTAAAAGTATTCTCATGAGCTACTTCTTAGGCATGGATCATGGGAAAAAGCTAGCAATCCCACACCATCTTTGTAGGAATTATGTGAAGGTTTCATTTATTTGTTGTTTAGTATTACACAAGTCCATCATTGTAATTTTAGACTCTATGTTGAATGATAAATGTTTGACTAAATTCTCTGTTCCATGAAAGTTTACACAAAACCCTTGGGGAGGAGTAGGAACCAGTCCAAGGCTTGTCTTCCTAGAATTTGTGGAAAGAGACACATTAAGAAGACATCACTATAGGCAACCTCTTAGCAAGCCATATAAAACTCCTTGATATGCTCTCTAGGGTTGCTCTTGCCCCTGTATTTGTCAAAATTGGATGTCTCAAAAGATTTTGGAAAAGGAACATGAAAAATTTCCTTATCAAATGGGTAAGGACACAATTCTTCAAAGATGAATTGTTTGCGTTGATATTTCATACTAGAGATGGTATCCTTCATCATTTTCCATTCTTGGGAAAATAGTGAGTTGTTCTGTAAGAAAGATAAAGAGCCATCACTTGTATAGTTATTGTTATCTTTGGTGTGCGTAGTATGATTCTTAAATGAAGCATCACTAGATTTATTTGGTGCCTCATTGTCATGGGATTCATTGGTGACTTTGGAATTTAAAATAGCAAGTTGTTTAGCCATATCATTAATTTGATTCATGAGGGCTTGAGTAGGATCAGTGGCTGAATTAGTTTATTTGCATTTGTTCCTTTTGTCATATTTTTATTTGTTTGATTCATTTCCTTTGAAGTTGTTTGAGGTGGAATTGTTTCGATCATCATTATTTGTGTGACTAAGTCCTGCCTCATCGTCATTGTTTGTCAAAATGAAAGGTTCACCCTTATTAGGTGGTGGTTTGACAAGTAATGTTTGTAAACTAGCTTCATCGAAGTCAGAGGGTAATTTTTCTCCCATCTGAAGGAGACAAAGCAAAAATTGGTCTTTATTCATACTTAAAATATTTTCAACGCTGGATTTTTCTTCGAGTGAGATGTCATTATGATCATCCTCAAAGTTTTAATAATTTTCACTATCAAAATTTCCAAAAGGATTTCGTTCTCCCCTTCCAAAAGGACTATAATATTTGTGTCATGTTTCAAATATTTTTAAAAGAGGGAGGAAACAAAAGAGATATGCGAAAGATAACTCAACCCACAACATCCAGTATTGTCTTTGTCTTAATCCTGCAAAGTGTGTTTTTGGTGTTCTCACCAAAAAACTTGTAGGATTCATCATATCTATTCGAGGTTTTGAATTTGACCTGGTGAAAGTTAAATCCATTATTGAAATGACTTCTCCATCTAATATTAAACAATTGTGTAGCCTTTAGGGAAAATTGCAGTCAATATGACGTTTTATATCACAACTTTCTGATCGTCGTCATCCTTTTCATCATCTACTCCACAAGGATGTATATTTCCATTGGGATTTTGATTGTCAAAAGGATTTTGATGAAATTAAAAAATATCTCTTATCACCACCTATGTTCACTCCACCTCAAGAGGGAGAGCCATTTTATCTATGCATATCCACTTCAGAATGTGCTCTTGAAGGCATTCTTACTCACTGTAATAATCAAGGTCGTGAACAAGCCATATACTATTAGTCATACACTCCATGAATATGAAACATGTTATACTGAAGTTGAAAAGATATGTTGTGATTTATCCTTTTCCACTTCCAAATTACATGTTATCCCATTTTAATGATCCCAGCTAAAATTAAGATAACCATAGAATTTTTTTAGAAAAATATCCTGAAATGCCCTTTTGAGGAGATTTTTAGGTTTTTGGGTTTCAACAACATGATCACATAATTTATATGTGCCTCATGTAAATTGTTTCTTGAAACCCGAAACCTGATACAAGCAAGTTTATTGGGTTTTTGGGACCTTGAAGAATCGGAACATGCCTTATCAAAAACATTCTTCGCATCACATGACTTCTGAAATTCAAAACCTGATATGTTCCTTTGTGTCTGGTTTTTGGAACCTTCGAACATCTAAACATACCATGCTTCATGTCGCATGTTTACAGAAACTTGAAACCTGAATTGGTAGGAAATCCTTTGTGTCAGGTTTTCAGACACTCCAAACATGATGACATGGCATTAATGCCAAGTTGTCAGGTAGTTGGCACATGTGTCAAGTAAGGTGTAATAAATGTGGGTTTTTTATAAATAGTTGGATTTACACATCATTTTTACGAGTCATACTTTTTTCCACGTGGATTTTATCGTGCATGCTCTTCCAACCTCCAAACCTGATTTGATTTCGTGCTCATTCACATGATTCATTTTCGATTATTTTTCAAACGTACTGAAGGTATTTTCTCCACTCTCTGCTTGTGAGGTTTGTTAGATGTGTTTTTGTGATGATATTTTTGACATTCTCCTCCCTTTCCTGCTTTTCCTTTTAGGTTTAGGGTTTTTATTGTCTTCTTCATTTTTAGGTTTCATTCTAATAAAATTGTTGATTAGAATTCACCCTTAGGGTGTTTTCCTATTTTTATACCTTGGAATATACCGTTTTGTGTTTTAAAGCAAAAGAAGAGAATGCAAAAATCCTAACTGTTGAAATGGCAGAAAGTTTGAATCTCAAAACCCCGATCCCTTCATTTCAGGTTTTGCAGGGTGTTTTACAATCTCTGGTTTCCATAGTGTTTTAGGTTGTCCTAAGTGTCAGACATCCAACATCATCTGACATCTGATTTCCAGTGCTTTGGGTTTTGTGAGGTGCTCAACACCTTCTGATTCCCGCAGTGTGTTGGGTCTTGCTGAATGCTCAACATCTTCTGGTTCTCGCAGTGTGTAGGGTCTCACCAAGTGTCCAACACCTAATATCTTCCGACACACTCAAATGATTGTCAGGACTTTTAAAGTGTCCGATAAGGTCTAATCTTTGACACTCCACAGTGCATCAGGTCTGTGCGGTTGCTTAGCAAGTTTTCAAACTAGAAGTGATCAGTGCACTCTTCCTCCAAAAATCCTCATGTCAGATCCTAGACCATCACAAGATAAGTCAGATAAGCCTAGGAAAATGAAGTACAAATTCAGGAAGGTGGAGTCCCCTTCTTACATTGATTATAATTATGACATCTGGGATATAGAGCTCGGAAATATAGACATGGAGGATTTTTCGAATAGAATCAAGGATTATTCCCAAACTCCCTAGATGAAATCAATAGTTGGTAGTGGCCTCCCTCTTGTAGCAGGATTCCCCATGTCTTCTCAGTGCCCTGAGTTCATCTTGGCATTTGCTTCGAATTATGACTCTGCTTCTCATTCAGTGAGAAATCAGGTGGGAGAAATTATAGTTAAGTTAGATGGAGGTTTCTTCGATGACCTTCTCAGATTGCCTAACTTCGAGGAGTATGTGGATGTGAATCTTAAATCAGCTCAGAAATCCTAGGAAAATGACTAGGAAGATTGTATTAAACATGTGAATAAGAAGTTCCCGATCAAGGCCAAGCCGACCATCTCTAGGTTTCTAAGATTTGTTCCTAGAAGTGATTTCATTTATGAGATCAACGATATCATCACCTTGCTGAACTGGGTTTTTGGATTTCCTGAGTCAAATGTTTTCCAAGGATGGATGTACCAATTCATGGTCATCATTAAGAAGAATCAACAGGGGATTGATTGGGGTAGTCTTATCAATGACAAGGTAGACTCCCAGATGAAAACAATCTTGTCTATGGGAAAGTTTTATATGTCCTCATATATCACCTATGCAGGAGCTGGTATGAGGAATTATCCCGGATTGGACACAAAGGGGAACAAGGTAGCTGAACACATGTATTGGTATTTTCCTTAGCTAACAAGGAAGGGGTCCGAGGATTAATTCAGAAGAGTAAATTATGCTTTCTTTTACGAGAACATTTGCAAGATGAACCCTGAACTGAGGAAAACAAGAGTCTCTGATGAGGCATGGACCGAAGTTTCAAAATGGGGTTGTGTCTTCTTGTAATTTAAGAAGTTCACATACCTTCGAGTGGTCATGTACCCGGGTGATCCTTTCCAATTTCCCAAATACCTAGGAGATAAGCTGATCCTGATGGAGTTGGTCAGACAATTGTTGGATTTCCACAAATTCCAAAAGAGTAAGCACAAGGCCACCGTATCCTTCCCAATTTCTATTGGAAGGTATACCTACTCAATGGTGGTAAAAGCTTAGAATGTAGTGCATGAGCTTCAGGATAAGTTAAAGAATCACATGAAGCATAGAGATGGGTTCAACTTTTGAGGAGTTCTTAAGTCATATAGAACCCTGTATCTACATGTGCCTAGCATAGAAGACATCTGGGTTGATCTTCGTGATGAAGTTGCTATCCGCAGAAAGGATCATAATAGGTTAACACTTGAAGAGATTCAGACACTTGAGCTCACTGACATCCCAGAGGGTATTGGTGATAATGAAAGTGTTCTTGATGCTTCATACGATGGACTGAATGAGGATCAATACATTTTCCCAGCTATTGATTGGTCTATCAGTGAAAAAACCTCTATTTCAGATAGATTAGCTCTGATTCTTGAACACACTAAGGCCTGACTCATTTCTTGGGGAATGAGTTACAAAGAAAAGAGTTTTTCAAAGTTGGTTTCTTTGGAAGCGGGGCCCTCTAGAAAGGAAAAAGACAAGAGCTCTTCTAGGAGGCCTATAAAGGTCAAATTTGTTAAGAAGGGAGGAGAACAAGAAGCCCCTTCATCTGCCACTCCAGTTGAGATAGTGAATATACCAGATTCACCAACCCCACTAGAAATAGGGGAATATCTTTGGAGATAGAAGTGAGTCAACCTCTAATTTCACCTTTTGTTGATTGCCCAACAGAAGCAAGTTTATCTCTTGCTTCTTAGGCTTTGGCTTCAGGATATGCACCTCCTCCTTTGCAACCACTTCCACCTCCTCTTTCTCCATCTTCTTCATCAACTATGGCTAGCATCTTCTCTGGTCTCTCACCTCTCTCTGCTAGAACCAAAGTGACTATAGATATGCCTCCTCCTTATGCACCTCTTTTCACTGAATCCATCACCACACTTGTGGTTGTTCCCACTCCACTAGTGAGTCTTCCTCCACCTGCAAGTGTGACCCTAACTCCTACAATAGTAGCAACTTCTTTTGGCATGCCTCAATGGTTTCTTGATCAGACTTTGAGGAAGAGGAAGGTGGTAGTTCCCCTACTAGCCTTTGATTTCAGTTCACTCAAGGCTTCTACTACTAAATCAACCAAGAAACCCAAAACAGTTTCAAGGGTTTTAGTGGATGCTTTGGGGCACAAATTTACAGATACCACCACTCCCGCAGCTGACAAGACCAGACTGGACATAATGGCCTATGACTATCATATAACCAGGGTCGATCTAGGGAAGGTGATGGTAGAAGGAGCAAAACAAGATGCATGAGATGCTATAAACGTGCTATGTAAGAAGTTAAAAGAAACAAAGGAAAGTAGGGATGAGCTTAAAGAGAAAGTGGAGCAGTTAACTGAAGTGTTACTCAATCTCTCAAAGCCTCCTGAGTCAACACCATTATCCTCTACTCCTATCTAGTTCGATGTCTCATCGGTACCCATGATTGAGAAGATTAATGAAAAGGGGAGAGCGGTCGATGAATGGAACCAAAGGCAGCTCCTGGAAGGAAAAGAAGCCATCAAAGATACTATGGAAGTCTATCAATCTTTAGAAGATATAAAGAAACATGGAGAGAAAATGGATGATGAGTTTTCAGCGGAAATCAAGAACCTAGAGTTGACTTTCGAAGCTCTTCAAACACTGAAACATATCCCATCCCGCATCTTGGTCGAGGAGGGCATCATTCCACATGGGGATTAAAATTTTCAGTTGACTAAAGCCATCAGATTCAGAATAAAGATTCTTAATGAAGCTTGCAGTAAATTGAGAGAATCAAGAGATCAATTAGTTGATGGCAAAAATGAATTAGAAGAAGAGCTAGTCAAAATCTATGCTAAGGTGTTGAGTGAAGGCTCAGGTATCTTACCTGTTGATGATCTTTACAAATAGATCCAAGAATTAATCCAACATGAACCAACTTATGGATTCAACATGGAAATCATTGATAGGTTTGTGAAGATTGAACATTCTTTGGAGACCCTGAGGAAACTCAACAAGAAATTGAAAAAGCTTCTTGGTAATGCTAGTGATACTCAGGAAACATGTGAAGTTCTGAGTGACCATTCCACCGCACTTGACGAGAATGAGATGTAGGGTATAATCCAAAAATTCCAAGAATTTTAGGACAAGCAGGATTTTTTGGAGGAAGATAAAGATGATGATATAGAATAAGAACAATGTGACATGTCTTTTTCATTTTTGTTTCATCACATAGGGAGAAAATTTTGACTTGGTCTCCTGCGTGAGAGTCAAGCAAAATAGGATTCTCTTTTAAAGGACTATTTTTTAGGATTTATGCTATTTTCTCTTAACACCATTTATTATAAATAAGGGATGCTTATGCATTCCAAAGGGTTGAGATTTTTGGAATATTGAGAACTATTGTGAAGAAGAAAATCTTTTTGCTTTCTTTTAATCATTTGAGGAATAGAAATTGATGCTATTTTTACAAACTTTGTGTTGTGAGATTCATCTCTCTTAAGATATTGTTCGTATGTTCAGGATCTTAAGCTATTCTTTGTTTATAATTCTCAATCATTTTAATCATTTCAAACATTACATTACATTTGTTATCTAGAACTCGTATGATTATTTCATGATCTATGTTTGCTCGAAAGAAAATACGTTCCCGTCATTTCCTTTCCATTGTGTATTCTTTTCTGATCCATTATATTTCAGAAAATAGCAATATCTTTACCTATCATGGATATGGACTTTGGGATTCTATCCCAATCCCAATGGTTAGATTAATGTGAATACTGTACATATTACTTTTGATGTGTTTTATATTAGTAATAAATAGATAACCTCACCTGTCTTTGAGGAGGGATTTAATCCCATGTACTGTGGTTGAACCTCATATTTTTACGTGATAAAATATGCAACCAACATTACGTCATTATCTTCTTAATCACAAAACTTATGTTATCACTAGCTTCAATCCACTTAAAACTATTCACTCTAAACCTTATCATAGATACCATATCACTTGATGGCTTATGCTTAAGACTAAATTTGACCTCGAGTTCATATCACAAAAATCTATTAAGGGCCAAGCTATTGTAGACCAGCTAGTTGATGCTCCCATTCTCGACAATCAACCCCCTCACGAATATTTTCTTGACAAATCCATTAGAAATGTCGAAAAATATGAGTTTATCCTCGTCAAAACGACCCTCTTCTTTGATGGTTCTAAATGCTAGGAAGGTGGAGGAGCCAATGTTGTTATCATACCTCCTTGGGGTATTCCCATTCCATTATCATTCAAACTCAATTTTGAATGTACTAATAACATGCCAGAATATGAAGCTCTAATCATGGGCTTTACAACCACTATTCTTCTAGGTGTTTGTTAGAAATTAGAGGATTCATAGTTATGTGTTTAATTAATTTATATGATAAATATTAACATGAACATTACATCACATACACTATATGTAAATAAATTATTACTTACTCAACACAAATAACAATAACATCGTATGTATAATATAAAACCCCAATAGGTTAAAAACCACTTGAAATAACCTGTTACTGCAAAGAACCAAAGTTACATCCAGTATTTTCCACCTCCTCCTTCAAAACCCTAATCACAAGGGTAAACTTATTTTACCGTTGATATATTTCACGAACATATCAAATGAGGACCTTAAAGTCCTATTTATACAAGGTGATCAGGTATGTCTCCCGACCCACCTTTTCAACCTAAAAGGTTGACACATACACCTAGATTAGAATATTTAATAAATAGTTCAATAAATAAATGATTTCACATTATTAAATACTAACCAGAAGTATATAACCAAGGTATAAATATTTAATAATAGAAATATATATATTTATAATTATTAAATATTAACTTATATAATAGTGATGGACCCATATTAATTTAGGGTGGCCAATCCACTTAATCAATATGTTCTAACACTCCCCCTTAATAATAAGTGGGATAACATGTGTCAATAGATTATCTACCTGCGGTACACTACAAGATTTACAATCCTTAAACCATAAAAGTTTTAAGCTAGCATATAGGGTGAAGGAATTATAACACCTTCATCATACTCAGGTTACCTTTTGGTAAAAAAGGATTTGGAATCCCAAAGATCATCCCATGATCAGTGGCTAAGTATGATTTGTGAGTTTTACATATTGTCACTAGCTCTCATAAAAGGTTATTTGTACCCAAGCATATAGGAGAATTTTTATAACCAATGACCTCCTTAACAATATGTTTGTACTGGATGTTTACCAGTAAACTCAATATTACGAAAGAGTTTATTGAAGACCACCTTTAAGGTCTTTCTACACTTCTTTCTAAAAAAGAATTCGAGGGGGTATACATGAACGAAGGTCTTTTTACACTTTCTCGAAGGTCTTTTACACTTTCCTGAAGGTCTTTTACATTTGTAATTTTATTTTACAAATACCAAGTTCCATTAGGAGGTGACATTGTCATGCATACTCCCCCTCAATGGAAATTCTGACAATCCAAATTTTTCATGAAAGTGACAAAATTTTGCAGCACTCAGGGGCTTTGTGAATATGTTAATAGCCTACTCTTCAGTCAGCACGAACTTGAGATCTATCTCACCACTTAGCACCCTCTCACGGATGAAGTGTATATGTATCTCAATGTTCTTCATCCTCTGATGTTGTACTAGATTATGTGCAAGAGCTATGGTGTTTTTTTTGTCGCAGAATAAATGAATACTACCTTGATCCTTTATCTTTATCTCGTCGAACAACCTCTTCAACCTTAGAGCCTCTTTTGCAGCTTCCATTGCATTTCTATACTTAACTTCAGTTGAAGAGATAGAAACATTTAGCTGCTTTTTATTTTTCCAAGTAATGGTTTCTACATCAAAAAACTTGAACACATATCCAGTATATTTTATATGTAACACAACATCAGCATTGTTAGAGTCACAATATGCATATAGACATCATAATAAGCATATAGATCTAAAACATTATTGAATTCTTCTTTAACCATCTATAAATCTTAATTTGATAAATTTAACAAGTTGTATAACAAATTTCATAACAATATGCTTAACAACTAACCATGTTATATTACACTATGTTAAAAAAATCAACATATTAATCGTGTAAAATATATATTAGATGCAATCAGTATTGGATGTCCCCAATAAAAATGTAAGGGCATCCCCAAGTTTCATTTGATGAGACTGATAGATAACATATTTGAAAAAAGATAATCAAATCATTCAAGAATAATCACAATATTCACTGAAAAACATGATCCAATGACTGTAGACATTTCCCAGGGATTTTTCATCAACAAATGATCATGTAAGCACCTACGATCAGTTTTTCATCCCAAAAAAGAACAAAAATTCTATTTTTGAACAAACTTCAAAAAATGAAGCAAAATTTGAAGGCATATGTAAGAAATTTTGTTTATGTTTTCAATTGTAGCTACTTCTAGCTCATTTTTACTAACCCATATGAATTAATTATAAAAGAAAAACAACTCCTTTTTCAATTCAATATAATATCATCCATTGAACATTCTTGTATACACAAAGGTAAATATTTTTTCACATAAAGTACTAGACACAAATCTAGGGAGCGGGGGTCTAGGGGCAACAGCGCCCACTAGGGTCCGGGGACAGTGCCCCAGGCACGCTCTCTGTCGTGATTATAACACACACCTTCTTTAAAATTGACAAAAAAAACACCTCTTTGTGATAAAAAAATGTGATTATTCCAACAATTTGTATGATAAACATTTCAAAAAAAAACTTACAAAAAGAATTTTCAAATAGTCCCCATGTCATTTAAGCCACGCATTCGAATTTCGATGAATTCACGTCGAAATAAAGGGAAATGTCAAACAAATCATCTATACATATGATATATTAGTTTGACAATACAATTTTAATCATCATGTCACAAAAGTCAACATTTCAAAAAAGACTCTCCTTTCTAATTGAGCTCATTATTTTTAATAATTTTTTTTCATATTTTAAAAAGGATTTAAAGAGTAATTTAATTCAATTTTAAAAACCGAGAAAAAACAATTCAAAAAATATACATATAAAGTTTTTTGGATCTATTCTCCTTGATATGTGGAATTTTTCATGAGCTCGGGATAGTTGGTGAGACCAAATTGGCGAGTTATTATTTGCAATGGTGAGTTCAATGAACAGAATGAATAGCTCGGTGAGCTATATGTTACACCGGTCAATTTTTTCACGTGGACATTCAATTCCAACACCCGTTGTGCTACCAACACGGGATAAGCCACTCACATGGCATTCAAACAATACATTGTCGACCACATTACAATTGGCGAGTCCAACCATGCCATCCCACATGGCCCATTACAATCCGGGTGCCCTGTATGGTAAATGGAGGGCTTAAGAAGTGCTTGGCGTGGACATATACACATTGACTAAAAAAATCTACGCTAATGATTATAAAGCCCCTCTCTTACCTTGTGGATTCCCATGTGGGATTAAATCCCTATAAATATATAAAGAAAAAGCAAGGCCTGCGACCAAGGGTAAAACAAAGGTGGAAAGGTGACATGAGGACGCGTGGTGGGAGAGTATAAGAGGAGGCCCGAGTGCACAGAGCTTTCCATACGATGGTCAAAGAGATAGGAAAGGTTTGATAGTATAGAGTATGGAAACAACTGCACAGTTATGTCAATAGTCGATACACACGCTGCAACCACCTGTAGGGATTTTGAGATTGTAAGAAAAATCTTCCAGTTGGCTTTGTTTTACGCCAAAAAAACATCCCTCTGATTGACCCACCATGCATGAAGCTGCCAGAGTTCTGGGATTTATTTGTGAGATTTGGTGAGGTGATTTCACAACACACTTTTTTACTGGAATGATACTGGGACAAAGTTGTGTCGGAACGATTCCTCTCTATCCTGGGGTTTTCGTTTCTCAATAGATGAGCCTATTTTGAATATTTTGCTTTCTCCAGATGAACAACATCAAGTAGTAACATGTGAGCCATGAGATTATAACCAAAATAATAATTCTTGTTCTCAGCTAGTGAAGAATCTCTTTCATCTATTTTGAAATCCTTCGACAAAATTTTGATCGACATAGTGTCATTGCAAATGCAGCCTTTACACCACCATTCTCGTGGCAGAGGATGGCTACCACTTCAATTGTCTTGCTCTTTATCTTTTATTTCGAGTAGTAGTAGTATTTAAGACATTGAAAGTGTGCTTTCCCTGCATTATTTGTATTGATGACAGTAGAGATATGCAAACATATAGAGATTTTTACATCATATATTATCTATCATGAGATGCAAAAAAAAATTATTATCATATATGAGAAGTTATGCAAACTATTAAAATATTATCATTTTATTTGACTGGATACATACGGGCCCATACATTGTGAGTGCTTAATAAGAATCATAACATGTCTTATTTTTGAGTGGAGATATGGGACTCACACATCTTGAGTGGTGGATAAAAAATGTACTATATGAGTCGGATTAGATTTTATATATTTATTGTTATCACATTTGGAGATTCACAACTTGTTATCAGTCAAGTTAAAGGAGAATATTGATGTAAAAACGAAATCTGACAAAAATACAAAGCCAACGATGACTTTCTCCTCGGTGCCTTTGATCATTACACCATTCAAACCATCCCACGATACTCTTATAAGTTTTGAGACACTATGGCCTCTTTAGGAGCCCTGATCCCATTAGAAACTATGGAATCAAAGGACAACACTCAAGTATCTGTGATCATTCAATGATTGGATTACCCCTCTTAAAATCAACTCCCTCATATTAACACTCTTGACAAAAATCTAACTGATCTATGATACTCACAAATTTACGACTACCTTTCTGAATCTAAACCCCATCCGACTTATCATGTAATGAGAAATGATCGTTCCTTTAATGTGTCACCCGCTTCATCCTCATAGGCGACATCCTTTACAAACGTAGTTTTTATGGTATCCTATTAAGATGTCTTAAATCACATGAATTAATCAAAGTAATTGAAGAAGTTCATGATGGTACTTGTGGAGGCCATTTTAGTGGAAATTTTGTCGCTAAATGTGTCATACGGCTAGGGTATTACTGTCCTACTATCACTAAATACATTTGTGTATATGTTAAGAAATGCATGAAATGTCAACTTCACTCAGATCTCATTCATGTTCCCAGTCAAGTGTTGTAACCCACTTAGGATATATGGCCTTTCTCTAAATGGGGGTTATACCTCATTGGTGCTATCAATCCTAAATCATCTCAACAACATCACTCCATTATCATAGCTGTTGAATATTTCACTAAATGGGTTAAAGCTATTCCTTTAACCTCAACTAAATTAGGACCTATTACCAATTTCATATATCAATATGTCGTTTCAGCGTTCCCCATAAAATTGTCATAGACAATGAAAAGTCTTTCAAAAATAAAGAACTTAAAAATATTTGTGAAACCTTCAACATTAAACTCAGTTTTTCATCACCCTATTATCCTCAAGCAAATGGATAGGCTGAAGCCTCTAATAAAATGCTTAATAAAATTCCTATGAAAAAAGTAGATGATGCAGGAAAGATTTGGCATCTTTAAATCCCGTTTTCCCTCTAGGATTATCAAACTAGCATCCACACACCTACAGGTGCTATGCGCTACTCACTTGTCTATGACTATGAAGATTTCCTACCACTAGAAGTTTAAATTCCATCACTTTGTGTATCTCTTAAAGATTTCATCCCAAATGAAGAATATCACCAAGACTACTTAGCACAACCTGATCTGTTAGATGAAAAATGTCTAATGACACTCAAACATCATCAAATTTATCAAGAACACATTAAACGAGCCTATAAAAACATATAAAGGAACATGCCTTTAAAATTGGTGATCTTGTGTTTAAAGAAAATCAAAATGTCACTCAATTAGAATGAAGTAAATGTGGAAAGTTTGCCCCTAGTTGGATTGGTCCATACGTTATCACTCATAAGTATTGGTCATGAGAGTTGACTTGAAAATGAACCTTTGAATGCCCTGTACTTGTGGCCCTTCTATTGTTAAATGATTGATCATCATTACAATAGTTACATTTAAGATCTTATTATTCTATCAAACCATCCATTTTATCATAGTAATGATTTGCAAGAATGTGGTTATCCGTCATTATCCTAAATATACCTTAAATATGAGAACTATGGCTCTATTCATCACATCTTTCACTTTGGAAAAGTTCCTCCTATGCAGGAACCCCTTAAATCATTATACCCATTTACCCTATATTAACTGAAAACGTGACATGGGGCATGTGTGTATATGTCATCTATGCATTTTCTCCCCTCCTTAAAATGGTCTATTAGGGTTTTTCCCTCAACTCAAAAATGAATCGATGCTTCTTATCAAGATATAAAAATATAATAGATCAATCCCTTTAAGGGAAACTATTCAAAATATAAAGTCATTATCCAAAAAAAAGGTAAAGTAGATTGATCCCTTGAAGGACAGTTACCAGTCAAAACTATAGACCGATCCCATGAAGGACAACTATCTATAAAAATCAAAGATCAAAATCAAAAAATTAAAAATGTAGACCATACCCTTGAAGGATGGCTACCCACATAAAAGGCTTCTTGCATTGATCAACCTTCTAAAAAGTCAAAAGCATCCTAAGAAAGCTTCCCGCATTGATAAAATTTCCCATCATAGCAAACTTCCCATATTAATCAGTTTGCTTTAAAATTAAAAATGTAAAGTTGGGGCATTTCTCTATGAACCCGCTAAAAAGGAGAACCTTTTTTTTACATATTGATCTAAACATACAAAGCCCTTTAGGAAGGTACATTTATTTCATCCTATATTTTACTAAGTTTGTGGGTAACTACTGATTGGTAATTTTGTTTAACATTTATTAAGGCTACAAGTTCAAATTCATTTCAAAACTTTTAAAAACCTATCGTGTATGTCTCAAATCCATAATGGGGTATTAATTCCACATTTATACTATTTTATTAATCACATTTTGATAAAAATCACATTCCAAGATCACGTTTTAAATCATGCCCTACATAATTATTTAAATATTTAAAAATATTTTACTAACACATTATGTTTCATATCGTCACATACATCCATCACATTTAAAATAAAACAAATACCATAACATTATTATAAATCATTAACACATTCTAAGACATATATCACTATATACACTAAAAACCATCAACACATGAAAGACAAATAACATAAGTCATAAACCTCATCATTATCACATATATAAATCAAGTCCATATACTTCATGATCACCATCAACATACATCATATCAATGTAATAAAAAAATGGGCTTTTATGATCCGTACATAAAAACATAATGTCATACAAAAATGGGCTTCTGTGAGCCATATATAAAATACTTCAAAGCTGTCATCAGCTAGTAGACTAATAACCTCCAAGGAAATCACTAAGAGGGGAAGTACTACCCTTTCCTCCCTGAATAACTACACCACTAATGGCTCCAATATCTCCACCATCTCCTCCCACACCATTGTCCCCTCTCTCTGGTCTCCAAGGTGGGTGACCTACACTCACTGCACTAGTACTTGGGCCATCTGCCTTAGCAGTAAAATGATCAGCATATAAAACTGCATCAGGATAATCCTTATTGATCAAATCAACATAGTACTGTAACTCAACCCACAATATCTGATAATGTGCCATAGAGACCATCCTACATACCACAGGTGCTCTCCTTGATCTACTAGCCTATAGTCTCTATCCATAAGCTTGTTCAATAGCCTTCGCTCTTTGAGACATCATCGGTAAATCCATAGTAGAAACAAAAAACCTGATAATTTCTAAGGCCTTCCTCAGGCCATCCCTCAACTAATGGTATCGATCTCTATCTGTAGTAGTTTGAGCTAGCTGTACTCTGAGTCCATCACACTGCCCTTCTCAGCTATCAGGGCATCTCAAACTCTTAAGAGGTCATCCCTCTCTCTCCTGGCCACATCTCTCTCCCCCTCTACTACAGCCTTCTCGGTTGTCACCACTGCAATAGCCACTGCTAAATCACCATCACCCTCCTCCTCATCACTATCACCATCATCGTCAGAAACCTAAATGGCCTCTTGAGCCTATGCTCCTCCCTCCACCTTAGCACATACCCGCCTCACCTATTGCGCAACACAGGTCTATCAAAATATCTCAGTGCTCAGGTCCACCATGCTGTATACTCTAGGGTCACCCCTACATCATCAATATAGGAAATATCTCCATCCTCATTATGGCTGATAACCACCTGCTACTCTCCAATGATCATGTGCCTCATAACAACAGCCCCCAGAGTCTCAGTATCTCCATCCTCTCGTATAAACTGCATGGGCACCTCAGGCACATCCTGTATCAATCCAAATTGTCTCCTAATATGATCAAAACAAAGAATTTTGTGCTCACCTACTATGCGAGCCTAAAACCATATATCCTATTGTGAGCCTATCAAGTACTCAAGCCAATCATGGAAATCCAGGTAAGGCCTACATACTACATTACCCACATGTAATCCAGATAGTAACTCTTAATAATATCTTGTCCTCCTCCTCTTCAACCCACGAACCATGTCCTACCTCCACCTCATGAAGTCAACATGCCCATCACTAATCCTCCATGGAAATCCCACTGGTCAAGAAATGACAATATGCTTGAAGGCCCAAGCCTGTAGAAGAAAAGTTACATCAATCCCAAACCTCTTACGGGCCTTCCAAGCCCATAACTCCCTGAAAGTCTGTGCAAGTAGGGTAGGACCACACTCAAAAACTATATGATGCTCCATCATCTTAGCCACAACACCAGTCATCATTCATGGGAAATGACCATGTCCAGAATCTGGAAAAACATAACAAATGATAGCCATCATTATCATAGTCATACGAGTACAACCCTCTCTCTCAACTAAATATAATCTTCCATAAGTAAAAACCCTTGACTCATATAGGACATTCTCCACATCCTCTCCATATAATCTAGCCATCACATTAGCCCTCTCTGCCTCAGTAATAATATATACACCCTCTCCGTGGATATGAAATCTCAGGATACGGTTTACATCCTCTTGAGTAATCATAATCTCCCCAGTAGGAAACCAAAAATTATAGGTGGAAAGATTCCACCGCTCTAACAATGCCAATATCAAACTATGACATATGTGTATCCATTGATAATGTCTTATAGCAATGAAACTAACAACCTCAACATGCTCCTAGTCGTCATCTGTCATATCAGCCCTCACCTCATCAAAAATCAGTGGTATACGATCATAGATAGTCAACTGAGCATCTACCTACAAACATAAAATATATAAACAAATATTAGTATCATTGCCAAAAATATCATCCAAAACAAATCAAAACCTCTTTACATTAAAACATCAACATCAAAATCAACATCATCACCCAAATAAATACCAACAACATCTAAAACATCATTAAAATTAACACCATTGTCATCACAAAATATAAATACATCAAACACCAATAACTGAATTGGAATAGAAAACACCATACAAAACTAAAAACATTTCTTAAAATCCATAAAAATACTAATTGTCCATATCACAGGTGAATTGTCGATGATTCCCTCCAATCGCTGGTAATTACATGAATCACCGACGATTCCTACGATTCCAAATTAGTACATTTTCCCACCCCCAAAATGACGTAAAAATCCTAAAACTAGCAAAAAACAACAAAAAAACAAGTCGAAACGACCTACCTCATCTAAGGTGGATTTCTAGTGTGTCTGTTAGATGAGGCCACGATGTCCAAATCTTATATTTTTCACTCACAAACACATTTTTTCACCACAAATTTCTTTGCAATTCCATTTTAGCTCGGTAGCAATGAGCCAAATAAACTTGCAATTAGATATTTATAGCCCCATTTTTTTTCCCGACGTAATCACTGATGATTGCATTAATCATTGGTGATTTCTTTGCACTTGCTAGAGATTGGCCGAATTGTTAGAAATTCCTCCCATTTTTGGCATCCATGCCCATTTTGATCAGAACATCACTTTTTTTTCACAAAAGATGTTCCTTTCAAAGGACTCTAGTCCTTGAAACATTAATCAAACAAACAAAATCGACATCAGGATCCATCATATGTCTATGGGACGTGTGCCCTTTGGCCCCCATCACTTGACCTTCCCATTCATTTAGCCTACCTTCATAAATCATACAACTATAGGAATCCAATCCTTTTGTTCTCCTATCATTTGGTCCGTCGGTAACATACCTTGTTTCGGTATCCCTTGGATTGGGGAAATGTTTTTATGAAACACATGATATAAAAACACTGGTGTTCCCTATATTGTGTTGCAGTTGGATCACCCATACAAATATAATTTTTGTTGTTTTTGTCTAATGCTTTTCCATTAAAGCCACTAGACAAAAAGAGGAAAATGTGGACATTGAAAATCTACACCCTCCTTAGTCAATCAATTAATCACATCAAAATTCCATAGATACACCTCTCCTCTTTATTCAAACACATTAATATTTCCCCTTGAAATATTAATACCTACATACATTATACCCCTCACATTTTTTCATTAAATAAATATGTCCCATACTTACACCCTTCATCATATCCCATTCTTATTTAATTAATTACTCAATTAATTAAATACTTCATCATTTGATCACATTTAATTACATTATCTATCTTAAATCTAAATACTCCATGATATTAAAAGTACCTTAATCCACCTCATCTATTTCTAACTCCCTTATCTCGACACACCTATATACACATATTATATCATTTGCACATTCATGAAAATCACCTATACATCTATCCAATCAAATTAGTATGATTTAATCTATTATATCACCCCAAAACAAACTTGAAAAGTCCCTAACTTCCCAACACATCATCTCCCTTGAAATCAAAACAAAAACCTCATTTTAGTAAGTTGTTCCAACTATTTTCCTCGCAAGGCTCAAACAAACTGAAATCACTTGCGATTATTTAAGAGAACTTTTTCAGTCTCTCTTCAGGGATCATCCACTTGCAGTTTCGAGCATCCAACTTTTTGTCTCAATTCATAGCATTTTTTTACACATGAGTATTCAAACTAATATATAACCATCCTTCCAACATTCCTTAGCTATCCTTCAGTCACCTTTGGAGCTTTTATAAAACAAAATTCCACCATCATTTGTAGGTTTTAATACAACTACTTGCATTACACCTTATCTAAATCAGATTATCAACAATACACCATATCAAGGTATTTATGTTTGGTCACTTATCTATTTCATGTACTTTCATCACTTGTAATTCATAGACATAAGATTAATCAATCAAAGGTGTTCATTTTAATCAGTCTGTTGTCAGTAGCTAGAATCGCTAACAATTACAGTAATAGCCAGCAATTACTGGAATCACCTGCGATTCCGATTCCTGTTTGTTTTGTTTTTCTAAAAATTTAATCATATTTCATTCAATAATTTATATCCTTCCTATTACATCTCTTTTTCTTCTAATAATCCATCCAACATATCTTATTTTAGATGGAAATAGGTGGTCCAAGTCACAAGATTACTAATATCAACTCATTACCCATTGTCCATCATCCATTGCATTGGGAATAATACAACATTCTACATGATATTGATGATTACTATAATTGTTAACAATTCTTGTTTGTTCTGTTTTTCTAAAAATTTAATCAGATTTCATTCAATAATTTATATCCATCCTATTACATCTCTTTTGCTTCTAACACTCTATCCAACGTAGGTTATTTTATATGGCAATAGGTGGTCCAAGTCACGGGATTACTAGTATCAACTCATTTCCCATTATCCATCATTTGTTACATTGGGAACAATACAACATCCTACATGATATTGAGTGATGTGATATTCACTCCGCCCCTTTGAATCATTTTCAGAGTATATTTGAGTCCACTCAGCGGATCCATGATGTTATAGAAGAATTTTGGAAACATATTTTGAGGTCCTGCACATCCAGACTGATCTTGCTTAGTTAGAATATTAGTATGAAGTTGAGTTGGAGGATTTAAATTTTGAGTCTGAATACGAGATCAAAACTAACTCTGAGGACTCAGATTATGAATTTGAGTACCCGTACAATACTGAAGAAGAGAATTCAAAATTATTTGAAGAAACATATCTAGAATACACCGAGGAAGAGGATTCAGATTTCTCTAAGAATTCAGATTCGGACTTAGATTCTAAAATTGAGCCATAGTTTATACCTTTCATTTCTCATTATCTATCAACTATATGTTTTTAATAAACACATTTATTATCATCATATTGTTATGATCTGATTATCATAAATCTTATATGGTTTTCATACCCACTTGATTGTGTAAAAGTAGATTAAAACCCTTATGAGGAAGTCCTTTGATTTCTAGGGATTGACCTTTTTCAAGAAATCTACCTCATATTTTACTAATCATATTTGTTTAGTGTCTATGATCTGCAGGTGTTATCGTAGGAAGAGAGCTTATATTATTTTGTATACGGTGTGCAAAATCAATTACCATTAATCACATCCATGGGTATCAATAAATCCCATCATTATGAGGTTGGTTTAATTTTATTTTCTTTCTTATTCAGTTTAAGTTGAAGAGGTAGGAGTAATTCAAAGTGATGGAGAGTGATGGAGGAACAGTGAGTGTTATGTCAGTGGTTCTAGCTGCAGAATGTCTATTTTCTCAGCCAAATCTAGCTGTGAAAGGGCTGGTTATTGACTCGAATCAGACGGTTGAAAATCCACTCACGTAGTTTGAGACAGAAAAGGTATCCACACCTATTTCTTGGAATAATATTCTCAAAGAACCTCTAGACAAGAATGTGGGTCCTCAATCACCTACAAAGGTGCAGTTCACGAGTGTGAAGGATAAGGAAGGCATGACCCACCTCAGTGTGTCATATGGATGTCTGTATCGAGCATTGGGTAAAGTGAATCTTACACTCGTAGGTAAGTTTCTGGGCTCTAGACCTAATATTGATGCTATTAGGAAATGGGCTCTGAGAAAGTGGCAACCAAAGGGAGATCTGAATATTACAACCATGTCACGGGGTTTCTTCTTGGCTAAATTCAACCAATAGATTGATTTGGAATCGGTGCTTCTGAGAGGGCCCTGGTGCATGGGTAATATGGGTATTTTTTTGAAAAGATGGTATCCAAGGTTTGACCCCAATACTGAGAATATACACACTATACTTTTTTGGTGTAGACTTCCTGGTCTACCCCTTCAATTTTGGGATGATGAGATCTTGTTAAATGTTGCTAAATCTATTGGATCTCTGATTGGGCTTGATGGACCAATAAGGAACAGATCTAGACTTACTTATGCAAGATTATGAATTTCTTCTAAAATGGAACATGAACTCCCAGAGCATATCATTTTACAATCAAAATTTGGTACATGGCAACAAAAGATTGAATATGAAACCTTTCATTTGAGGTGCAAAAAATGTCATAGAATAGGACACTTCACCAGAAAATGCCCAACCTTGGCCAAGCACAAGGATGAAGGGTTACTTCAGGAGAATATGATGGGTAAAAATGATATGGTAAATGATGGCTCTGAAGAGGCACCTGAAATAAGGAAAGAGAATGAGCCTAGGATCCCAACAGATGGTTTTGAAAGAAGGGAAAAAGAACAAATGGAAGTGATTACTCTAAACCAGCTAGATCTGAAATATAAGAAAGGAAAAAAGGGGTTTCGAACTCCAATCAAGAAACCTCTAGTTTGTAGGAAACTCTGGCACCCTAAAACTCCAGCGACAAAACCAGTAGGAGAATTCCCAAGCGTAAAAGGAGATCTAGCAGTGGAAACACCTGTGAAGGTGATTATGGAGGTTGATGAAAAGACTGCTACAGTAAGAGTTAATCTCATTTCCAAGGATACAAATTGCATGTTGAACATGAAAGATCAGATGATGGATCGAGTAAATGAGAACAAATCTGAATCAGTGATAGAAGTTGAAAAGAGGGGTAAGAATGATCCCTTATATATCATAGAGGAAGAGTTGCACGAGGAAAAAGAAAATAAGGAACCAGACCTCCTAATGGAGGAAAAATTCTCTATGACAGAAAATCTCTCGCCTGAAGGTGGGAAACTTCAATTCAGTAATAAAGCAGCAATTTCACAACCATACAAGGATCAGGAACAGGGAGAAAAGGAGGAGGGGGAAGTTACACCATTCCTGGAAAAGACACTTTCTGATGGTGATACTGATTTGATCAATGGGCTTATAGAGGTTAAATTAAAAAAAAGAATGAAAGGATTTGAGGAGATCCTAGATACACTATATAATGATAAAAAAAAAGGAAACTAGGGAGCCTCAACATCCAGAACAACTAGATCATCTACTAGAAGGATAGTAGATTTTGGAAGCAGTTCTAAAAAAGGAAGACCTTCAAAGAAGGAACTCAGAAAAAATAAAACAAAAAAAGATATTGCAGATGGAACTCAAAGTCAATTGAGCCATCTGGAAAATTCATCCCCCATATTATTTAGATGAAGATAATCTCTTGGAATATAAGAGGGTTGAATGGGAGCTCTAAACAAAGAATACTTAAAGAGTTAAGACTTTCAAGTAGACCTAATATTTTGATTTTGCAGGAAACTAAAATGAAATCAAATATCCTTGAAAATTGTAAAAAGATTTTCTGGGATAACTCAGAAATTTTTGTTGTTGATTCTCAAGGAGCTTCAGGTGGTTTGGCTATTTTTTGGGATAAAAATCTTCTTACTGGTATGGTGATTTCTGACACCAACACCCATCTTGCTGTTAAGTTTCATGCTATTGATAATAATTTTACTTGGATCCTTTCAAACATCTATGCACCTAATACTGTAAATGGAAGAAGGAAGCTTTGGAATGATTTAAATATCTTTAGAAGTCATCATAAAAATGACAATTGGCTTGTTATGGGAGACTTCAACTCCCCTTTAAATCCTGGAGAAAAGCAAGGGGGAAATTCTGGATATTCCAATGGCATGGATGAATTTTCTGATTTTGTCTCTGACTCAAATCTCATGGATGTGGAACTTCATGGTAATCAATTCACTTGGACAAATAGAAGAGTGGGAAGTGACATGATTCAGGTTAGACTTGATAGAGAATTTATCTATTCCAATTGGATCCTACATCAGGACTTTCATCTATCCTCTTTACCAAGAATTGGTTCAGATCATAATCCGATTGTTTTAAATCTTTTCAATTGGGCTAAACCAATGCGGTGCTCATTTAAATTTGAAAAGATGTGGATGGAGCATGATGACATCTCTGATCGGATTAAAGAATGGTGGAATTGGGATGGAGGAGGAACTGCTCAATACAGATTAATTCAGAAATTAAAAAATGTTAAAAAGCAAGTTAGAATCTGGAATAAAGAAGTTTTTGGAAATATATTTGAAAGGAAAAAGGAGTTAAAGCAAAAACTATAGGAACTGGAATCTCAAATAACTGCAAAGGGCATGTCATTGGAGGATCAGTTAGCGGAAAAAAATATTTTATCTGAGTTGCATACGGTCTGTAGTAGGGAAGAAACTTTTTGGAGGCTTAAGTCCAGGGCAATTTGGCTGAAAGAGGGAGATAGAAACACAAAGTTCTTTCATATGACCACTATGAAACATAGAGCTTGCAATAGGATAACGGAAGTTTCAAAAGGAAATGGTATTGTCATCAAAGATCCTAAGGATATAAAGGCTGAAGCTCTCAGATTTTATGAAAATCTGCTCAAGGAGAGTAGTGCGGATAATGAAGAGGCTACCTCTTTTCTTTTAGAGGCCATTCCGAATGACAGAATAGATGAGCAAAGATTCAAAAACCTTTCTAAAACAGTCACTTTGGAGGAGCTGCAAAAAGCTTGTTTTTGCTCTTGAAGGGGATAAGGCACCAGGCCCTGATGGTTTTTCTGCTAATTTTTTTCAGAAGTTTTGGGAAATATGCTCAGATGACTTATTAAGGGCAGTGAATGAGTTCTACAGAACAGGTGATCTACTAAAAGAGCTTAATAACACCCACATTGTGCTTGCTCCTAAAAAATGGATGCTAAAGATTTTAAGGACTTCCGCCCCATTAGTCTAGTTAATGTTATCTATAGAATCTTTACTAAGATTATTGCAACAAGACTCCAGACTATTCTTGATAATATGATCTCAAAGCAACAAAGTGGATTCATAAAAGGGAGGATTATTCAAGACGGGGTGATCATGGTGCATGAAATTATTCATTCAATGGATAATAACAAAAAAGCTAGCATGGTAATGAAACTTGATATGAACAAGGCATTTGACAAAGTCTCTTGGCATTTTCTTGACAATGTTCTGGCTAAATTTGGTTTTCACAATAAATTCAGAAAAATTATTAAGGCTTGCATTTCTACAGCTAGATTTTCTGTGGTGGTTAATGGGGAGCCGGTGGGCTTCTTTGCTAGCAGTAGGGGATTAAGACAGGGTGATCCTATATCCCCTTTACTCTTCATTCTAATGGCTGATAGTCTTAGCAGATCCATTACCAAAGTTGTTAATGAAGGGATTTTAAAAGGAATTAGGCCTACTTCTACAAACCAAACAACTTCACATCAGCAATTTGTTGATGACACAATTCTACTTTTGATGGCCTCTATCCTTGAAGCTAAGGCTATTAAATCTATTCTGAAATTTTATGAGGTTGCCTCAGGGAAAGAGATAAATTTTGATAAGAGTTCCATCTTCTTCTTTAATACTCCACTAGAAAGACAAAAAAGAATTGCTCAAATTTTGGGGTGCAAAATCAATTCTCTACCCACAACATATCTGGGTCTTCCTCTTGGAACAAAAAAAATTTCTACCACAATTTGGAATGGTTTACTTGAAAGATTTCAAAAGAAAATGGCTGGGTGGAAAGGGGCCATACTATCTAGTGCTGGAAAATGTCTTCTAATCAAAAGCACTCTACAAAATTTACCTATTTACATTATGTCTCTATACAACATTCTTGTTGTTTTTAGGGACAAAATTGAAAGGATTCAGAAGCACTTTTTATGGCAGGGAATGGAGGAAAGATTCAGATATCACTTGGTGGCATGGGATCAAGTATGTACACCTAAAAGAATAGGTGGGCTAGGCATAAAGGATATCAGAAAAATGAATATGGCCTTAATTGCAAAAATGGGTTGGAGAATGCTTACTGAGGAGCAACCTTGGATTGATTTAATTAAGGCCAAATATCTAGCTCAGCAAAAAGTAACTTCTTTCCTTTATGATGGTCAGCTACCTCAAGGTTCTATTTTTTGGAATAATTTGATACAAATCAGGGATTTCATCAATCAAGGATGTAAATGGAAAGTGGGAAATGGCAGGGATATTCAATTTTGGAGTGATAACTGGACTAGCTTCAGTTTAAATGATAAATTTGGTTCTGTCAAAGATATTTTAGAACACAAGTATGGAACTAAAGTCAAAGACTACATTGAAATGGAGGGTAACAGAAAAAGATGGAAGCAACTTAAGGTGGAGAGGAATGATCTAAATTTCATAATATCCTCACTTCAAGAGCAGTTGGATAACATACCCCTGAATCAAATTGATGTCAAGGATGAACTTGTTTGGAACAACTCATGTGATGGAGAATACACTGTCAAATCAGGATACAATTCCTATTTTGAAAACATACATTGTGATTTCAAATGGAGTAGGATTTGGATGCCTGAACTTACTCCCAAAGTAAATTTCTTTTTTTGGCTTGTTCTCAGAGGAAGAATACTCACAAATGACAACCTAATCAAGAGAGGCTTTATAATGCCAAACATGTGTTGCCTATGCAAAAAAGAGGCTGAGGACATTAAGCATCTTTTTTACATTGTGAGTTCGCTTCAAAGATTTGGAGTTATGCTTTCTCAAAGTTCAATGTTTGTTGGACAGTGCCAAAGGAATTTCTTCAAACTTGGATACAATGGGATCCTCCTTATAAGCACTGTATTGTTAGGAGATTATGGAAACTGGTTATGCCCCATATTATATGGAGGATTTGGAAAGACAGAAATGACATAATATTTAGAAACAACAGACAGACATGCAAGACAAGATGCACTAAGATTGGTAATGCAGTTAAAGATAATATTGAAAGATTTAAACCACCACAGAAAAAGAAATATCCTAAAGATGAAGAGTTTATACTTTCAAATTGGAAGATTGACATTGAAAATGTCCAGAAACGGAGAAATCCAACCATTGACAGATCTTCAATTCATTGGATCCCTCCTCCTAATTCTTGGTATAAACTCAATTTTGATGGAGCCTCTAAGGGCAACCCAGGGGCAGCTACTGGTGGAGGAATAATTAGGGATCATAAAGGCTTTTTAGTTGCTACTTATGCTGGCAGAATGGGAAATCAAACCAATCACTATGCTGAAGCTTTATCAGCTTTATGGGGTCTAAGACTTGCTAAGGATTGCAACATTCAGAACATTATTGTTGAAGGGGATTCCTTGAATGTTATAAATCATCTTAATCAGATACATCCTCCAAGTTGGACTATTAAAGATTTCATTCAGGAATCTATTAATATATGTCACACCTTCAAAAGTATTAAAATTGGCCATACATATAGAGAGGGAAACAGGGTGGCAGACACCTTAGCTAATTATGGTACCAATAATAACTTCATCACTTGGAATAATGAGAAAAACACCCCTATTGAAGTACAAAATTCTATTACCAAGGATAAATATGAGCATCTACATCTTATGTAGAATCACTAATGAGATTTCATGGGATTTAATGGAAAAGAAAGTTAGCACATGTGAGAGGAGTAATTATATTTACAGTCATCAAAATTCGCATGCTCCTTGGACTTGCAGTTGGATGATTAAAAACTGGTCTAGGAAAGATAAAAACAACTTATTTACAGGTGGTTTTAAGAAGGATAATCACAGAAATCAAAAAGGAAGGAAAATGGGGGGAGATCCGTGTCAAGTAGAGCCTAACTGTGATCCCGCTTGGAAGGATAATGTTGAGCTGTGGAATTATCTTCAAATGGGGGTGTCACCAGTTTTATCGAGAAAATCCAAGGTCACGACCAAAACATTTCGGTGCATTTTGCCACGGATTGGAAAGAAAGGAAGGTTAAGTATGGAGGAAAAAGAGTGTTGGTGAATGAGGAGCTCATTGCTAAGGTTACGGGTCTAGCTTTGGATGGAATCAGGTTTTTCAGCAAAAGGGTAGACAAAAATGTTGAAGTGAAGAAGTTTGTTGAAACATGAGAGGAGATCCTCTTTGTTACAACCAACATTAAGGTAAGTTCTATACTGGAACCCTTTATGAAATTACCAAAATGATGGTTCGATTTATCTCCTTTGAATGTTGGTACATCACTGTCTCGTAAAAACACTTGATTTTTCTTAATCATTTTAGGAGAAATTTTATTGTTTGCTTCCCGCACTATCTCCTGAATTCAATGAAGTGCTCCATTCTTGACTTTCAAAAGCATAATAGGTCCATTCCCCTCCACCAGGGGCTCATCTTTCTCATTCATAGGCATTGCCTTATTAATTTTCCTGCCATTCCCGTTACCCTTGACGCCCCACCCATTCCCATGCACAATACTCCCACTGTTAACCCAACCACCACTCCTAGTCTCAGAAATGTCAAGACTAAGAACCCTTCATTCTCTAAAATGGCCCCTTCTCCCTCTAGCCATGTCCTTAGGAGCAGTAAGGATATGAAAATAACTCATAATATTTTACACATCAGTAATGCAGGACATGATAATGATACTCAACAAGAGAGGGAAAATCTTCTCCTCAGAATGGAAATGCTGGAAAATGAGGTGGAAAGTATTAAAAAAGATCTGCATCAGTTAAATAAGCAAAAGGGGAAAAGAAAGATGAATGAGGATGTTGGTATTGGGACAGATCAGACTGATGAAATTTACAAGAAATTGAACTCCCTGGATAATAGACTTGGGAAATCTAAGGATAGACACGATCACAATATGGCCATCTTCAAAGCCATATGTGATTTTCTTGATCAGTAGGTCAGAAGCATCACTATGCTGAGTGGAGTCCATAAGGAAATTTGGGGTACAAAAAAGGAAATAAACTAGGTCATCTCATAGTTGAATGTAAATGACCCCACACATGTCACCACTCTGGCACTTTTTACCTCTCTGCAGATGATCAAATCAAGAATTGAAAGGGCTTCAAAGAAATAACACCTTCTGGGCAGGCTGGATGTGTTCAAGTTACTGTTTTGTTGCTGATAGTATGTTATTTTTATACTGTTTAGCTACAGTTTAATCCCTATCTTACTTTTTCTTAGTAGCTTCTCTTTTGACTACTATTGGACTTATTGTAATATTTGTATTCAAATCCTTTTTTTCTACTTTTTCATGTTTATCTGGTTGTTGATCCTCTTTTGTAACAAGGTATAGTACCTTCAAAACTATTTGCCATTAATAAAAAAACTTTGATGGTTCCTATTGTTGTTCCATCTATCTTAACCACACATTTAGAGACATATTCATATTTTAAGCCAAGTTGATCTGTTATCTATTTAGGCATAACTAAGTTTCTTTCACCCGAGTCAATCATGCAATCATGAATCAAATGATTTCTAATAATCCAGTATAGCTAGAAAAGTGGTGTATTTATACTCTTGTTCAGTTGATCATCCTTTCACTGAGGTACATCAGTGAGCATATCTTTTGACTACTCTTTAGATGATTCATTTGAAATGAAAAGGTCAGCCATGGTGGCTTGTAAAAGATCTCTTTATCTAGGAATAACCAAAGATTCCCACTACATTATTCTTTTTTATTTGCTCAAGAATGTTGAAGGGAGCACCAATGAATTTTTGTAATAGAGGAACGACATTATCTTTGGATGACATGATCTTTATGTTTCATAGATTAGTCTTGAGTGGTACGTTTTGTTTGTCCTACAGAAATTATTTATCATGTGGATCCACAATTTTCTACATATCTATAGTGTATCATGGATTTTCTACATTATGTGGATTACTTGATGAAGCCTGAATTATTCCTAAGTGGGTTGTCTATCTTTGGGATACAGACTTGGTGAAGTAGGAGATGGAGAGTTTACTTTTGTTTGTCTCATTTTGGGCCTAGTGTTAGTTGCTACACCTAAAAAAGAAAATTTATTCTACCCCTAACACTAATTCATTCCACATAATTCATCCATTTACGAATACACAAATGAAGCTTTCTTATGCAGCTCCAAAGTAGCCTCTTGCGATGGAGGTGCTTCTACTGATGCAGCTTGAGAGAAAGAAGCATTTTAGACCATCAAATATTGATTAATAATTCCATTTGGGCAAGTGGCTTGATTATGAGCTTGGTTGCAAGGAAAACACAATTCATATTCTTGCACTAGGTTATGTTGGACTAGAACCATTTCTTTAGATGAACTGGTTGCATTAGGATTATATGATTGAAATGGTTTCACATGGGTGATTTGGCCTTGATTTGGAGCATTTTCCTGGTATGGAGGATTATTGTGTGGATAAGGAGGTTTGTTTGGCTAATACATGGGCTAATAAGGTTTGAAGTTTTGTGCTTGTTTCCTTTTCAAGGTTCCTAACTCATTTCAAAAGTTTTACAGTTGTTTCAAAACTTCCTAGAACTATAATTAGTTAGAAGTACTTGGAGGAGTAAGAACTTGACTTGTGGGATGATTGGTCGGTATTGGAATAAGAGTTAATTTAGGTGTTTAATAAGACACAAATGATCCTACCTCTGGGAAGATGGGCATTGCATGCCTTGGTGTAATTTTCCCAGCCTGAATAAGGCCATTCTCTTAGGCATCATAGAGAGTTCTACCTCTCATGGACTAGATCATGACTGAAATGTCACCATTCAAAGCTCTTAAATAATTATTGTCGCCAAATCACTGCACCCTCCGAATGGCCAGGACGTGAATAGGATGTTCGGTGTGATTGGGACACATGGGATCACCTCTCAAGTTGTGGGACTTGGGCTCGAGGTGAACCTCCGGAGAAGGCCGGCTTCCTCTTCCTAAACTAAGTGCTGTACTACTCCTAGTGTAACAAAAATGATTATCTAATCCTACGCTAAAATTTTCATGGGGTTTTAGGGAAAGAGATTTACAGAAATGAAACTATAATAGGGATGGTGATGCACCAAATAAAGGGTGTCTTTAGAATCAGGAAGGGTTAATTTGAAGAGGGTGTGTGCACCACAGGTCAACTTCACCTATTGCAACTTAGAGAGGGTACAAGATACAACAAACTAAGAGACACACGTTCCCTTTGTTAAACTTTATCAGACTGAGAAATATACCAATTTCCCAGTGAAGAAGGATGAACTCAAGAAGGGTGAACAGATGCCACAACTCAACTACATGCAATACTTCACAACTCGATAAGTACAGAACTCCAAGAACCTGCAATATAACTTAAACTTGCACAGTGTACCTGCAAGTATGAGAAAGGCACAAAGAAACACAAAAGGATGAAAGGACAGAGATTAGTCACAAAACACACACTTTTATTGCTTCAATAACATGCACAATACATCATACATTCAGAAGAGGCAATAGTTGCCATTACAGTCTTGAAGAGGAGGCTTGAAAGTTCTCTCAACACACAAGAACAACTTGCAGAAGAGAGAGGATTCTTGAAAAGTATACACTTGCCTGAAATATCTAACTGTCCAACTTTTCTGAACTGTTGGAACCCTTTGAAATGAGCTTCCAACTTACATTTATAGAAGAATATGTGAGAAAGAAGAGGAAAGGTCATAATTACATTCCTAAATTGAAGGCCCATGATGTATTTATTACAGTTAGTTGAACCACCTGAGAAGGTTCCATCATGGGTCATTAATTGCCTGATGACCTAATCTTCTCAATTAATTAAAAGAACATTTAAATAAAATATTTAAATAATAATAATAAATATTATTATTAAAATATTTAAATAAAAATATTAATTTAATTAACATAATATTAGGACCCCCCCGTTGACCCGTTTGACTTGAAGAGGAGGGGGGTCCATGTGGGTAGAATCTACACATACCCAAACTCGATGAGCTTCGAATCCTCTAACTTGGTGTTGCACTTGATTTTTGACCCCGCGCTAACTCTTTCCTTGCCTTGGTAATCAGGCTCTTTTGCATTGAGTCCTTCAAATGGTGAGCTATCAAACTCGATTCTTATCATTTTCCTCTGTTAACTCGAGGCCATTTATGCATTCCACGTTCAAAATTCATGAAACATCACCACGAGCTCCTTGCGAAGTCACCGAGTTCTTCATCCAGCAAACGATCTTACCTTTCCTGGGCTCAAATTCACTTGAATACCGAGCTTAACCCAATATTTCTAAAAAGAATGGTTTTACCACAATGCTCACGGTTCTTCCTTATCATATAACACTTGTAGTAAGAATGTTTTGGCTTTGCCATAATAAGCACAATTTGTACCTTCCAAACGATGAGAAAATGCCATTACCAATAAAGACCTAATGCTGCCATGATGATGACCCAGGTTCATGCCCATAACATGTCGATAGACACCCTTAAGACTGATTCTTGGACAAAGAGCCCTTCGGTATTTTGGCAGTGCACTCTGCAATCTAGGCTCCAACCAACAATTATGCCACTATTGGGATCTTAGTATGGAATGGGTAGCTGTGAGCTACACAATATACTCATTTTTCCAGAAACTAAAAAGATCCTTTATGTTACAATCTATAACACATAAAATAAGCCCTTCAAAAAATACATTGAACAACTGGGGCAGCCAAGAGGACCTTGGAAAAATGTACAGGTAACAACCATATGAATTCTTCCTTAGTCGTGGATCAAAGCTAATAGAAATAAAGCTAGATAAAATTAGCTTGAAATTGCAGTATAATCGTCCATTGTAAAAAAAACACAGTTTCTCTGAATCTGGTAAAAGAATACTTTTATTGTCTGATTGAACATACATAATGGAAGGGTATAAATATTGCCTACTTCCCACAGAGTTTCTCAAAGAGACCATTTACAAGTGACAAAGATGTGGCATACAAAACGGCCGACCAGGTATTTTCAGAGTTGACCTTCACATTCAATTCGCTTCTAGGAGAAGAAGTGCTGAGCAATATGAATCGTTTCATTCTGCACTATAATAAACCTTCATCTCCTGATTCAGGGAAATTTTATGAAGCCTTGAACAGGGTGACTCCAATCCATCATACACGGTAGTGAATATTTGTTTCCTGCAGCTGCCATAGATCCGAGTTCAGAATAAGGATAAGCCAGTTGGACAACCTACTTGCCTAAAGCGCTCAAAAGAAAGGCCTCTACTGTACTGCAACATACTTGCTACCTGTGCGTGGGAGTTTCTCGTGACCACCGAATGCTCAGAGCCTGAACGGGAGTTGGGAGAAGTATGCTGAAAAAGGTGAACTGATCAGGTTGGACATCTGTTTGTTGCTTTGTGAGGAAACTTGTGTCTTCTATAAGCTGCAATTACAGTATTCCATAAGAAGGTGTTTCTTTCTTGTGAGCCTGAAACTAGATACTTTTTCAACGTCGACCCATCTTCAACCATCTCGCCATCATCCTCCCTTATCGCTTGGAGGATTACTCGCCACCCAATTTGCAACTGCCACTTTAACTCTTCTTGTGACTCGCACAACGTGCTCCGATCCTGTTTACACGGCCCGTGTGGAAGTATCATGTTGGATAGCCATCGTAAAATCTCCACGCTTGGCAGTTTGATCAGATTTCTCCCATTTTTTGGCAGTAGACTCAAACTTCTCCCACGCCTGGAATATTTTCAATGGCTTGCCATCCACAAAAACCCACTTGGCATTGTAGCTCCGAATCCCTGCATAACGGATCGGCCAAATTAATCCACGGGCCCCGGCCTTAGCTTCGCCACACAAACTTGGCAAGTTCATTCCTTATCTCCACAATTCCCACCAGCGCGTGGGATTTTCAGCTTGGCTTGCCATTTATAAAAATCCACTTGGAAATCAAGTGAAATATTTCCCATGCGCGGAAATATCATTCTCTTGCCATGACACTATAATAATTGGCTATACCCAGCAGCTACAGGGTAGAGAAGTAAACTTTATCTCAGAAAATCAATCACCTCCGGAGAGAGTTAATTGTGACAGCTGCCACAGGGTGATCCCAAGGAATTGTTGGTGTTGGTCCTGATGTTCTAATTGCATGCGACCACAGTCGTGATCAATTTTTGTAAAATCTTTCCGCTGTAGTAGAAGAACGAGATAAAGTTTTAGTTGAATCGTCTCGCCTTTTCATTTTGGAAATTCTCTTCCATGGAAGAAGCTTGACCAAATCTTGAGGCAGCTATTGTCTCCGTCGAGTCATTAAAATTGAATTCATATTCCAACAAGGAAGCATCAATCTCTCCATGTTGAATTAAACCGGGTCGAACTCATCATTTCTCTACCTCAATGAGCCAACCATTGAAACATCCTCCACTCCTATCGAGACTCTTTTATGACAAGCCAAACTCGGTTACTGAACTTACATTTCCTACTCATGAACTCGTATAAGGCTTGTGATCTGAGTTATGACCGAGTTAGGACAAGGCACGAACTCCTCTGATGACTCATCTCTTTATTCCCGATTTGACATTGTTTTAGCTCGACCGAGTGAGATAAGCTTATCAAATTCCTGGATGGCTTGCATACCAAAAAAAATGAGCGATCTCACCTGATGACTAGAAGTGGGTCCCTGGGACCAATGTCGTGATTTGATAGTAATAAGGCCCTGTTTTCCAATTTTTCCATGTGCGTAAAATTTTATAACATTTTTGGCGACCTCTGGGGGATGATTGCCTGCTAAGCATGATTCCAGTAGCCTTAAGTCATCCATTGGGCATGGAGTTTATGTGGAATCCTGAAAGTAGTATGATTTTCTTTGACACATCTCGAAATCTCCTCGAGCATTGCCGATATCCTAGACCTCCCTGGAATGCTAAGCATGAAGTATACTGAATCTATTGAATGCTTGACATCCATGGAACACTGCAAAATTTTGAATGAAGCAGATTTCGAAACTCTTATGGAAACCTTGAACCTTCTTCTCCTTGACACCTTCCAATGGTGAAACAATGTGCAAAACAACACAAAACACAACAAAAAGGAAAGCAAAACAACAACACACAATAATGTGCATAAGCACTTGGAGGAAAACACCTAATTTAACTGTACAAGGGGTGGAACGCTTCTCAAAAACAAGCTTTGAGATGTATCCCATTCACATGAATGGGTAGTTCTTCACCATTGAGCCTAGATAGACGAAATGAATTTGCCTCTTTGTAACTTGTGATGATATACGGCCCACTCCAGAGAGCGTCAAACTTGGCATGCCTGCTTGGTTTGGCCCTGTCTTCATCCCATTTGAGAACTAAATCTCCCTCTTGAAAATGCCTATCGGATGCCTTCTTATCAAAATATTTCTTAACTTGAGCTTGATGCTGCTCCAAAGTTTTCATAGCCTTGTCTCGTACTTCCTCTAACTCCACGAGTTCAGCAAACCTTACTGTCAGAGGATCACTCTCTATAACTTCAAGTTGATGAGCTAACTCCAAAGAAGGTAACTCCAATGAGAGTGGGAGTTTTTCCTCTCTTGCATATACAAGAATGAAAGGAGAATTTTTGATGGCCCTTTTAGGTGTGATCCGATCTACCCATAAGGCAGTCTTAAGCTGTGTATGCCAAGTCCTCTTGTTAGTCTCCATTGTGTGCTTAATAATCCTTATGAGGTTTTTGTTGCTAGACTCAGCCAATCCGTTTCCTTGAGGATAGTAATTGGACGAAGTTTTGAGGTATACCCCATTTTTAACAGCCCATTCACTCAATTTCATACCAAGAAAAGCCAGCGCATTGTCTGAAATGACTGTAAACGGAACACCGAACCTCATCATTATACCCTCCAAAAAATCTAGAACTGCCTTTTCATTACTCTCTTTTAATGCTACCACCTCTTTTCATCGAGTAAAATAGTCTGTTGTGGTAAGGACCCACTTATGTCCGTCACTGGATGGAGGATTAATCATTTCGATGAAGTCCAACCCCCATTGAACAAAGGGTTGATCCACTCAAATTGGATGCAATGGAAGAGCTGCCAACTTCTGCTTACCTGTGAAAAAGGCACATTCCTTGCATTTCCTTACTCAAAGATGGGCATCCTTGAATAAATCTGGCCAATAGTAGCCAGCTCGCATCATCTTGGTAGCTGTTGTTCATGCGGAATAATGTCCTCCAGATAGGCCATTATGAAATTCTTCTAGTATCTTACTTACCTATTCTGGTCCTACGCACCGAAGGAGGACACCGTTCAAATATTTTTGAAAGAGAACACTATCTACCAAAACATATGGGATAGATTGAAGATGGAAAGTTCATCTTTGGTTTTTATCCATGTTTGCCGGGTATGCTCCTGAGAAGATGAAATTCTTCATTTTGGATAACCAATCAACTTGATCAACATCCTCATCAGTATTTAGGAGTGTCACGTCCTCATTACCTTTTGATTCCATGTCTGTTGTAAGTTGCTGACATAAACCCTTACCTCTGACAAGTTTAGTGACTTTGATATGCATGTCATACTCCATTACCTTTGTGATCCATCCAGCACACTTTTCGTTCATTTCTTTGTTCAGCAAAAACTCCTTGACACCTGGATGAGACACCATTAGATGAATCTTATTGTTGGACAACATGTGCTTGAATTTCTTCAAAGCTCGAATAACCGCAAAGACTTGCTTTTCAATGAATGAGTATTTGAACTCGTAGTCTTTGAGGGATTGACTGAAGAAAGTGATTGGTTGCTCCATCAGGTTATTGTTTTGTTGGGTGAGGATCCCTGAAATGCTCTCTTGACCTACAAAAGCATAAAGGATAAAATCTTTGTCAAACCTGGGGTTCACAAGCGTGGGAGCTTGAGAAATGGCTATTTTGATGGCTTCAAAGCTTTCTCGTCCTTCCTTTTTCCATGAGAATGGGATGTTTTTCTTTAGCATGGATGTCAGTGGTATAGCCAATGTCGTGAATTGAGGGATGAATCTTCACACGAAATTTATGGTTCCTAGAAAACTCTGGAGGCCCTTCTTGTGACTTGGGAGAGATAAGGACATAATTGAATGAATCCTGGCTGGATCGATTGATAATCCTTCTACTGAAACCACATGCCCCAACAATTTTCCCTCGTGCACTGTGAAAATACATTTCTTGGGGTTAAGTGAAACCCCAAATTCCCTACACCTTTGGAAAACTTTCCTTAGATGCGTGATGTGATCTTTAGAATGCTTAGAGTATATAGTTATATCATCAAGGTAAACTAAAATAATATCGTTGATTAGTCCCTTAAATGCCATGTCCATGGGTCTTTGGAAAGTAGCCCCGACATTGGACAATCCGAATGGCATTTTATTGTAGGCATACATGCCCCACTTGGTAGTGAAAGCCGTTTTGAATTGGTCAGATTCTTGGACTAGGATTTGATTGTAACCTGAATATCCATCGAGCAAAGAAAATATTTGAGCTCCTGCCACTGATTGAAGGATCTGCTCTATCGATGGAAGAGGATAATGGTCTTTTAATGATGCACGATTCAAATCCTTGAAATCTACGCATAACCGGATCTCTCCGTTCTTCTTCCTCACGGGCACCAAATTGGCTACCCATGAGGAATGCTTGATGGGAAAAATTATACAGGCCTCGATGAGCTTGGTTAGCTCCTTTCTCATTAGTGGCTCAATTTTTGGATTAATTGGTCTCTGTTTCTGACAAATTGGCTTAGTATTAGGATCCAGTTCGATGGTATGTTGTGCTAGACCTGGATCAAAACCATGCAGATATTTATAACTCCATGCAAAGATGTCATGATACTCTTGACAAAGTTTAATGAAATCTTCTTTCTCTTCAGAAGTACACACTTTTCCGATCTTAAGAAATTTTTCATTTGATACTTCAACTTCCTCAAAATATTCTTCTCTGACCACCATGTTAGGGCTTTGTCTTGTGGCTTGGTCATCTGAATTGAAAATGGATTCCAAAGTGACTAAACCTTTTGGTAACTTGTTGCTTTTCAATTGAATAATTTGCTCACCATATGACTCCTGCAACTTATCTTGATTCTTTGTAGCAAAATCCACCTCTTCTTGTAGGAAGAGGACAATTTGTTTGTCACTATCAAACACTTGCCAACTACTCACATTATCAGGGACTGCTGGTCAAACCACCATTTTAACAAATTGCTGCCCTTCTTTCATGATATCAACTGGTATGTTGTGTTGTGAACCAATTGTAGCAAGCTTATCTGCATCTTGATTTTGATCTCTAGGGATTGCATGGATTCCAAAAGCTTCGAAATCTTCAATTAGGTCCCAGACTCAATTCTTATATGATCTTAAAAGATCATTTTTGGATGCACTACGTGTAGAAACTTGATGAACAACTAACTCACTATCTCCAAAAATAGTCAGGGCCTTGATTCCCTTCCTTTGGGCTAGCTGAATTCCTTGCACAAGAGCCTCGTATTTAGCAACATTGTTAGTGCAACTGAACTACAACCGGAAAGATGAGAAGTACTTATCTCCCTCTAGAGAAATTAACATAACACCAGCACCGGATTCATTCTTACTTCTTGAGCCATCGAAGAACAATTGCCACAGTCCTTTAGAATCACTTGGTGTTTTGACAAGTTGTGGTATGATCGTATCTTCTTCATGGATACAGTAAGTACCTAATCCTGTTTCTTCCAAAACCAGCAAACCAGCTTCTTCTTCTGCCAATACATTAGCATAGGGATCATACTGATGATCTCTACTTACTTCATCTAGCAAAGTATCAGGAACTTCTTCAACAAGGGTGGTTGGTTCATGATCGGCATCTTCCTCTTCTGGATCACCGATGGTGTAATTTCCATTTATGGGACTAGCAGTGTAGGGTTCTACATGATTATGGCAGATTGGTTCTACCCTTATAGTTACTTTGGTTCCATATCGAGTCTTGAGAATCATACGTGACCAATCGGCTGATAGGTAACCGCCCATCTTGGCAGTGAAATCCCGTGATAGGTAGATGGCAAAGAGGGGATGGAGATCAATGACCGATATGTCTTGGGTGAATGACAAACTTGGGCATGCATGAATGGTAAGTTGAAGTCCTTTGATAACCCCAACAGTCTTAATAGCTGTGCCATCTAGCTGAACAACCCCTCTTGTAACTGGCGCATATTGTATGCCTAGTACATCTGTAATTTGTTTCGGCATGACAGAGCTACTGGCACCAGAATCGAACATGTAATTATGTACCAGGTGGTCACCAATGATCAGGGAAATGTAGAATGGTAGTGGTTTGTTTGCCGTAGGAATGATTTTCCCTTCCGGTTGACACAAATTTGTAGCATTTTTCACTCCATGGCTTGGTGATCCGCTGGTTGTACTAAAACTGTTCAGAGCTTCTCGCAACAAGTTTCTTTGGGAAGGGATTGAGAGTGCGTCCAACATGGTAACGCTCAGATTGGTTTTCTTCATTTGTTCTACTATGTTTAAGGGAATTGCTCCAACTTTGATGACACTTTTTTGGGCATTGGGGTCCTCCTTTGGAAAATGTTTTTTGGGTACCGTGATGCCTGGAGAACCATCTTTCCCTGCGGTGTGGATAGCTGGTGTTTCTGGTGATTTCTTTCCCGCATTTTTATCAACTGCCATTTGTAACCCAGGTTGAGAAGTGGATGCTAGATCAGCTTCAAGAGGTTGAGGCTCCATTGCTCTTTTCTTGGAACGAGTGTTTGCTGCCACTGATGAAGAATCTATATTCAATCCGCAAAAATCTTCTACTTGCCAGTTTAGTAAAGCGGATTCTTCAGGTGCCTGCGGTTAATCTGCTGCTTCTTGTGTAGATGAATTGTTTGTTAACTCTGAAGGGGTAGATACACTTTGAACCATAAGGGCCTAGCTAAGAACCCCATTAGGACAAATATTTTGATTGTGAGGTTGAGAGCAAGGATAACACCATTCGTAGTCTTGAACCAGATTATTTTGAACAGGTACTATAGCTCTAGATGAGCCAGCTGCAAGAGGGTTCTGAAAGTTCAAGGGCCTGACATTTGCAACTTGACTTGTAGTTTGATTTCAAGGCTGATTGTTCCCTTGAAAAGGAGAACGGTTAGCTTGATACTGCTGATTTTGTAGCTGATACGGACGATTGTATTGAAATTGTTTCCTTTTGAGTGCAACGAGCTCATTTCCAAAATTTTGCAGTAGTGACTTGACTTCAAATAGGTCATTTGAAGAGGCAGGGGAATATTGAGATGGTTGCTTGGAGTCTACTGGAATAGGAGCAATGATAGGCTGATGATTCGTAAGATCTGGAGAAAAGGGCATTGGTGGTCGTGGAGCTATCTTTCCAGCCTGAATTAAAGAATTCTCTGCACTTATGGCAACTTCGTAAGCATCAGGAAGTGTAGTCCCTCCCATGGACTGGATCATAACTGCTACATCGCTATTTAAGGCTCGTAAATAGTACAAGAATGCATTATGCGCAGAAGGCTTTACGAGCGCCGGAATCCTATTCCAAGTCCTGTGGAATCGGAAGTTGAAATCACTCATGTATTCTTGGGAAGCTCTCTTTATGGTAGTAAGTTGTTCCAAAAGTGATAGGTGATCACTTTTGTCTTCAAATTGTTTACATAGATTTTCTCCCAACTCATCCCAAGTGGTTATAGTGCCAACACCTAACCCGCGAAACCATTGAAGTGCTTTTCCCTTGAAAGAGGTAGCAAGAAGTCTAATTGCAACGTTGTCTTCGGTGATATTATGTACTGCACTGATGCTGGCTACATCAAAGATATGCTCCACTGGAGTAATGTGAGTTTCCCCCGTGTAGAAGGGAAAACTTTTGAGTGCCGTAATAGGTATTGGGTCACGTTAAGCCAACATAAGAGGACTGCTTGCATTGAAAGGGGGAAAAATTTGGTTCCTTGCCATAGCAACGAAAGGTTGATTGTTCCTGGGTGGAGGAAATCTTCCGTAAGGAGGAGTTGAATGACCCCTACTAGGTAAATTTTTAACTGAGGATGTGGAAACGCCTCTTCTGCTTCTCTTTAGAGGAGACAAGGAAAGTTCGATATGCTGATACTTTCCTTTCTTTGAAGAAGCTCTTGTCTGAATTCTTCGCATAAGTTACTGCACTGAGATTTGGAATCCAGAGATATAGAGTCGCCAAGTACTTTGACTTGTGTAAGTGAGAAGAGAAGTACCAACTCTCTTTCCCGCTTGGCGTGCCAAAAACTGTTGTCACCAAATCACTGCACCCTCCGAATGGCTAGGATCTGAATAGGACGTTCAGTGTGATTGGGACACATGGGATCACCTCTCAAGCTATGGGACTTGGGCTCAAGGTGAACCTCCGGAGAAGGTCAAATTCCTCTTCCTAAACTAAGTGCTGTACTACTCCTAGTGTAACAAAAATGATTATCTAATCCTACGCTAAAATTTTCATGGGGTTTTAGGGAAAGAGATTTACAGAAATGAAACAATACTAGGGATGGTGATGCACCAAATAAAGGGTGTCTTTAGACTCAGGAAGGGTTAATTTGAAGAGGGTGTGTGCACCACAGGTCAACTTCACCTACTGCAACTTAGAGAGGGTACAAGATACAACAAACTAAGAGACACGCGTTCCCTTTGTTAAACTTTATCAGACCAAGAAATATACCAATTTCCCAGTGAAGAAGGATGAACTCAAGAAGGGTAAACAGACACCACAACTCAACTGCATGCAATACTTCACCACTTGATAAGCACAAAACTCCAAGAACCTGCAATAGAACTTAAACTTACACAGTGTACCTGTAAGTATGAGAAAGGCACAAAGAAGCACATAAGGATGAAAGGACAGAGATTAGTCAAAAAACACACACTTTTATTGCTTCAATAACATGCACAATGCATCATACATTTAGAAGAGGCAATAGTTTCCATTACAGTCTTGAAGAGGAGGCTTGAAAGTTCTCTCAACACACAAGAACAACTTGCAGAAGAGAGAGGATTCTTGAAAAGTATACACTTGCTTGAAATATCTAACTGTCCAACTTGTCTGAACTGTTAGAACCCTTTGAAATGAGCTTCCAACTTACATTTATAGAATAATATGTGAGAAAGAAGAGGAAAGGTCATAATTACATTCCTAAATTGAAGGCCCATGATGTATTTATTACAGTTAGTTGAACCACCTGAGAAGGTTCCATCATGGGTCATTAATTGCCTGATAACCTAGTCTTCTCAATTAATTAAAAGAACATTTAAATAAAATATTTAAATAATAATAATAATAAATATTATTATTAAAATATTTAAATAAAAATATTAATTTAATTAACATAATATCAGGACCCCCCCGTTGACTTGTTTGACTTGAAGAGGAGGGGGGTCCATGTGGGTAGAATCTGCACATACCCAAACTCGATGAGCTTCGAATCCTCTAACTCGGTGTTGCACTCGAATTTTGACCCCGCGCTAACTCTTTCCTTGCCTTGGTAATCGAGCTCTTTTGCATTGAGTCCTTCAAATGGTGAGCTATCAAACTCGATTCTTATCATTTTCCTCTGTTAACTCGAGGCCATTTATGCATTCCACGTTCAAACTTCATGAAAAATCACCACGAGCTCCTTGCAAAGTCACCGAGTTCTTCATCCAGAAAATGATCTTACCTTTCCTGGGCTCAAACTCACTTGAATACCGAGCTTAACCCAATATTTCTAAAAAGAATGGTTTTACCACAATGCTCACGGTTCTTCCTTATCATATAACACTTGTAGTAAGAATGTTTTGGCTTTGCCATAATAAGCACAATTTGTACCTTCCAAACGATGAGAAAATGCCATTACCAATAAAGACCTAATGCTTCCATGATGATGACCCAAGTTCATGCCCATAACATGTCGATAGAAACCCTTAAGACTAATTCTTGGACAAAGAGCCCTTCGGTATTTTGGCAGTGTACTCTGCAATCTAGGCTCCAACCAACAATTATGCCACTATTGGGATCTTAGTATGGAATGGGTAGCTGTGAGCTACACAATATACTCATTTTTCCAGAAACTAAAAAGATCCTTTATGTTACAATCTGCAACACATAAAATAAGCCCTTCAAAAAATACATTGAACAACTGGGGTAGCCAAGAGGACCTTGGAAAAATGTACAGGTAACAACCATATGAATTCTTCCTTCGTCGTGGATCAAAGCTAATAGAAATAAAGCTAGATAAAATTAGCTTGAAATTGCAGTATAATCGTCCATTGTAAAAAAAACACAGTTTCTCTAAATCTGGTAAAAGAATACTTTTATTGTCTGATTGGACGTACATAATGGAAGGGTATAAATATTGCCTACTGCCCACAGAGTTTCTTAAAGAGACCATTTACAAGTGACAAAGATGTTGCATACAAAACGGCCGACCAGGTATTTTTAGAGTTTCCCTTCACATTCAATTCACTTCTAGGAGAAGAAGTGCTAAGCAATATGAATCGTTTCATTCTGCACCGTGATAAACCTTCATCTCCTGATTCAGGGAAATTTTGTGAAGCCTTGAATAGCGTGAATCCAATCCATCGTACACGGCAGTGAATATTTTTTTCCTACAGCTGCCATAGATCCGAGTTTAGAATAAGGATAAGCCAGTTGGACAACCTGCTTGCTGAAAGAGCTCAAAAGAAAGGCCTGTACTGTACTGCAAAATGCCTGCTGCCTGTGCGTGGGAGTTTCTCGCGACCAAAAAATGCTCAGAGCCTGAACGGGAGTTGGGAGAAGTATGCTGACAAAGGTGAACTGATCAGGTCAGACATCTGTTTGTTGCTTCGTGAGGAAACCTGTGTCTTCTGTAAGCTGCAATTACAGTATTCCATGAGAAGGCGTTTCTTTCTTGTGAGCCTTAAACTAGATACTTTTTCAATGTCGACCCATCTTCAACCATCTCGCCATCATCCTCCCTTATCGCTTAGACGATTACTCGCTGCCCAATTCGCAACTGCCACTTTAACTCTCCTTGTGACTCGCACAATGTGCTTCGATCCTGTTTGCACGGCCCGTGCAGATGTATCATGTTGGATAGCCATCGTAAAATCTCCACGCTTGGTAATTTGATCGAATTTCTCCCATTTTTTGGCAGTAGACTCAAACTTCTCCCACACCCAGAATCTTTTTAATGGCTTACCATCCATGAAAACCCACTTGGCATTGTAGCTCTGAATCCCCGCATAACGGCTCGGCCAAATTAATCCACAGGCCCCGGCCTCAGCTTCGCCATGCAAACTTGGCAAGTTCATTCCTTATCTCCACAATTCCCACCAATGCCTGAGATTTTCAGCTTGGCCTGCCATTCATAAAAATCCACTTGGAAATCAAGTGAAATATTTCCCATGCGCAGAAATATCGTTCTCTTGCCATGACACTATAATAATTGGCTATACGCAGTAGCTACAGGGTAGAGAAGTAAACTTTATCTCAGAAAATCAATCACCTCCAGAGAGAGTTAATTGCGACAGTTGCCACAGGGCGATCCCAAGGAACCATTGGTGTTAGTCCTGATGTTCTAGTTGCATGCGACCACAGTCATGATCAATTGTTGTAAAATATTGCTGCTGTAGTAGAAGAACAAGATAAAGTTTTAATTGAGTTGTCTCGCCTTTTCATTTTAGAAATTCTCTTCCATGGAAGAAGCTCGACCAAATCTTGAGGCAGCTATTGTCTCCGTCGAGTCATTAAAACTGAATTCATATTCCAACAAGGAAGCATCAATCTCTCCATGTTGAATTAAACCGGGTCAAACTCATCATTTCTCTGCCTTTATGAGCCAACCATCGAAACATCCTCCACTCCTATCGAGACTCTTTTATGACAAGCCAAACTCAGTTACTGAAATTAAATTTCCTACTCATGAACTCGTCTAAGGCTTGTGATCTGAGTTATGACCGAGTTAGGACAAGGCACGAACTCCTCTGATGACTCGTCTCTTTATTCCTGATTTGACACTGTTTTAGCTCGACCGAGCAAGATAAGCTTATCGAATTCCTCGATGGCTCACATACCAAAAAAAATGAGCAATCTCACGTGATGACCAGAAGTGGGTCCTTGGGACCAATGTCGTGATTTGATTGTAATAAGGCCCTATTTTCCAATTTTTCCATGTGCGTAAAATTGGATAACAATAATATAAAATGACATATTGAGGTGTAGGACTTACTATATTTGATATTAAAATCAGATATTAGCTCATACGGTGCCATATTTTTTGTAGTCAGTTTCTATATCAAAGATAAATGGTCAGATTTATCTTCAAATTCTCTACAAAGGGCCTCTCCTAATTCATCCCAAGTGCTAATAGAATTCACTCTCAAACCTCTATACCATTTCAAAGATTTTCCTTTGAAATATGTGACCAATAAACTTATTTCTACATTTGTTTCGCTCGGAATGTTTCGACTTCTGGGAATAGAGTTGCTTCTATCCTTTCATTCCTTTTAGAAACAGATAAGGGTTAGGGCTAGGAGGAATACCTGTGGAATGTCGAGATGGTGTGCGCGTACCGTAGAGGAAGATCAGGCTGATTGCAAAGAACTCCTTTTTGTCTTGGAAGGACTACCTGCAAATAAGAACACAAGACCACAAGATTTTGATTAGACAATAAATGAGGAAACTGCCTTGGGCCCAGGAAATATAAAACTTCCTTTCGAAGGTGGTCAGTTTCCATGCTAATATGAATTAACACAAAAGACTGTAAAATATCAATCAAATTACTTCGTTTGGAACAGATAAGGGAAAGGCTGATTTCTGGTTTGTAGTTTTGGTAACCGATACCGGTTACTGGTAACCGATGTCGGTAGGGTTTAGGATCTGTAGGTTGGTTGTTTTCTGGGGCGTTTGTGTTATTTGGTAGCTGTGTTATTTGTAAGGCTGTATATGGGTGATATTAGGAAATAAGGTGATGAGAGGTAGATGAATGATAGTTAGATGTAATATGCACGTTGGGTAGTGGATTCAGGGATGGATTTATGATGACTGTGATTCAAAAGGCATAAGAAATTTTATAACAGAGGAAATACAAGATGTGACTTACTGGTTTTGACAAAGATGCAAGCTGATCTCCTTTGCTGTAAACACTTCTGGTATCTCCACTTGTCTCTGCTCGGTCAAGTGAAGATCTGGACTCTGTTCCTCGCTCCCAATGATCTCTGTTGATTCAAAAATCCTTCCACCTTTGATTTTGGTTCGGGGAGCCCATTTACAGGGAGCCGATGGCAGTTACGTAACTGACGGCGGTCGAGTAGGAACTGGCATCGGTAAAGAAAAAGTAGGCTATTTTTAGTAAAATAGCCCACATTCCCTGCTTTTCTCCCGAGAGATCATTTGCGGGCTTGGTCAAATGACTAGAAGGTCGGTTTTGGGTGTGAGAAAGGGGTCATTAGTTATGGGTGTAGGTGTGGATCAAGTTATGGGTCTTAATTAGGTTAGTTTAGGGTTAGGGCTAGGTCATGATGAAGTGGCAAAATGAGGTGGTAGGTAAGGTGATGTGGATTTATCAATTACAAGGCAATTAATAAATAATTGTGTAAGGTTTAGGTGATGAGGTTATATTGCGAGATGAGATGCGGGTCACAAGGGGTCGTAAGACACAAATTTGGTGTCTACAGCAAACTCAACAAAACAAGTTAAGAAAAACAAGTTAGATCAATATGTGTAAAAGAGGGTTAGTAACAAAAAATGAAACTTAACTACAAAAACTTGAAATTAAGTGCAAAGGAAAATGAAGTAAGTCCCACCGGGTGTGCCAAATGTGTGCATGGTTTTGTGCTTTTAGCTAAGTTAGATGAATGATAACTAACATCTAAAAAGTTCTATAACAAAGCTAATGACAAAATCTAAACACCATCAAAGATGAGAGCTAAACAAGATTAATACATAGCATAATGCATTAACTTTGAATTAAACAATGCTAAAGTATTTAAATCTCTACTTCTCTAGATTACCAACAAACAAGTAAATGGACCTAAATAAGCTCCATGGCAATCAATATTTGGTTGTCCTTGATATCTCCAAGAACCTAGGAATGAGGGCTTATCAAAGTTGGGCTACAAGACCCTTTTTGACACCTCCCATATGACCTAAGCACTTTTAGGCTAGAATATGAAGCGGTGCATTTGTTGGCTGAGGTGGCACTAGTTGAGTGGAGAAGTGAGTTGATTGGGTGGGCCTGAGTGAGTTTGGTAGGGCGAGGCAACATTGGGTCGGGGCCGGTTTGTTAGGGCGAGGCCTTGGTTGGGCCAGAGGAGGCCTTGGGTCAGGCAAAGCAAAGTTAGGGTGAGGCCATGGCACAGGCCAAATGGAGGGAGCAGGCCTTGGGCCGGACCAGCTAGGACCACCAGGGGTTGGTTAGGGTGAGGCCATGGGTCGGGCCACCATGGACGACGTGTTTGCATCATACGGGATATAGGTGTCGGTGGAAACTCAAATAGTAATTAAGTGCAAAATGTTGGGTAAAAAGGTATTAAGCTAGATTTGGGGTATCTATGACCGGTACCGGTTATGATAACCGACGCCGGTTTTTAGGGCACGATAATGACCGGTATCGGTTCCATGTGAAAAACCTGATAAAAAGAAAAATACGGGAGGTCAGGGTCACTTTTGCAATTTGGTAACCAATTAAGTTGTCTAAGGTGGCTTTTGGATAGGGTAGCATTTGTTGGCTGAGGTGGCACTAGTTGAGTGGAGAAGTGAGTTGATTGGTATGGCCTGAGAAAGTAGCAGGCAAAAAATGATAGGTAGGGGGGTCCAGCAAAGCGGGGGTTCGGCTCATGGGAAATGCAGGAGTGACCAGGATGGGTTGGTCCAGCTGGACCAGCGACCGGCCATCCCACCACGACAAAGTGTCGTCGTACGGTAGGTTCAGGGTGGTTTATTGTTTGACCGGCGTCGGTCGTGTATCGGCTGGCGTCGGTTGGAGTTTATTAAAAAAATTTTGTTTTGTTTTGGTTTTAACGGGCAAGGTTTTTGCTTTGGTTTGTGTGGGTTTGTTGGGGGTTTGTGTGGGTTTGGGTTTGGGTTGGGCTGGTATGGGTTTGGAGGTGGGTTGTATGGGTTTGGGGTTGGGTTGGTATGGGTTTGGGGTTGGGTATGGGAGGGAGATAGTGGAAAAGGTAGGTGACTAGAGGGGGGGGTTAGAGAGGCGGGGTGTGGTCGGGGGGATAAAAGGGGGTATAGAGGGTAAAGTAGATGATGTGATAAAGAGTAGGTCTAAGGTTGTGGGTTGGTTTTGCAGGCACGTCAGCAGTTGACGATGTGGGATAGGATGCCCCCGTTGTTAGTGCGGATGCGGCCACACGTATCCGCGGCACACTGGGCTATCATGCACGAGGTGGGACTCGACGGAGTCTAGCGATATAGAGCTATTAATAGAGATCACAGCCTGATGGTTGCCCTCATCGAGAGATGGTATCCGGTGACCAATGTGTTCCATCTCCCGATTGGGGAGATGACTATCACATTGGAGGATGTGTATCGCATCCTTCGACTACCGATCGAGGGAGAGGCAGTGTTCTAGGTAGATTCGGAGACGGCAATGGACAACATCCTGCAGGTTTTTGGAGATGCAGCCGCGCTACTTACCTATCACAGCGCGAGTATCGGGTATGGTGACATGTACCGTGCGCACCGACATGAGACACGACTAGCCGTGCTGATGATGATCGGGATCACCTGCTTTGCCCTCCCGGACTCAGAGGGAGGGTGCTTTCCATGGGCATTGATGGGGGTGTTGGTTGAGATGGTGGAGGAGCACACCTGTTATGCTTGGGCACCAGTATACCTGTTGCAGTTATACAGGGAGCTATGGGTCTATCACCGGATGAGGTGATTTGGGATTTGCTCTACCTTTTTACTTCACTGTTGGGCATATGAGCACATCATATGCATCAGGCTAGTAAGGTTACCCCAGCAGCCAGGGCCACAGGTCATATACAGATATGGCTTTCAGAGAGGGTTGAGGGTGGTGGGCCAGCCACGAGCAGTTCTTGCAGGTCAGGATGTGGCATATTATAGACATTTGTTAGAGGGCCTGATAGCAGTAGACATTGTATGGAGACCTTACAGAGGTCATCACCCTCGCAGAGGAGCCCGCTTACAGTTGCGCCTGATCTAGTACACATTCTGGATAGCAGGACAAAGGCCGGGAGAGTACGAGAGGATACCCCTAGAGAGGGTACGCAGGTAGATGGGGCTGCGACAGGATGAGCCACCTCCCTTCCCTCAGTATAGGAGGGATGATGTAGAGGCCCCACTGCCTGCACCATAGCCCTTGGACCCAGATTGGGTTGCTGAGAGGCCAGCAGGTGATGGTGTAGATGATGCTGGGTGTACGGGGGAATTCATGGTTTGGTGGGCTGGTCAGAGAGCAGCCAGGATAGCACCGCCGGCACAGCCAGACTTGGCTGCAGTGATAGCAGAGTGAAATCAACTCCAGGGCCAGGTGCAGCTATTACAGGGATAGTTGGCTACTGCACAGGCACAGATAGGTGTCCTACAGGGGCAGCTAGCCCAGGCACAGGTACAGGTACAGGAACAGGCACAGGCACCACCAGCTAGCAGCGGTGCAGGCACAGCCCTAGGCACAGGTACAGATACCAGCACTAGTAGCGGCACAGCCACAGGCACCACCAGCACAGGCACAGGGGGGTACTGGCAGTAGGAGTCCGGGGACCAGCCCCAGTACTGACGGTGGCACGGGATAGATACATGGAGGCGAGAGCAGAGGCCCAGTACTATCAGGATGTCCTTGATAGTACTGGAGCTGAGTATCAGCCATATGTGGCACACCGAGTGGAGACCTCACATAGTCAGAGATCGCAGGGAGGCGCAGCCACAGCCGGCGTGTCCGTTACAGGTAGGAGGCGAGAGGCACCACAGGGACCAGCAGGGAGAGGTGCTGAGGGTGGTGGGGAGAGCTGAGGGATCCCCACATAGTTTTTGTATATCGACATGGGCACCGGTCTGCGAACTGGTTGTGTTGATAGAGGCCTGCGTGCCTACATTTATTCATGTATTGATTCATTCATTCATTATATACCGGCCTGCGAGCCGAGTACGGGTTGTACAGTTGATACCGGCCTGCGAGCCGAGTATATTTTTGATATGAGGGACCAGCCTGAGCCGAGTCGAGGTGATTGATATTTATTGCGGCCTGCGTGCCAGATTTGTTGTTGTATTATGAGATCATAGAGGCCCCGATGCAGGCACATTGTACATTTGAAACTTGTATATATATAGATATATATAGATGATGTTTTGATCCATATGCAGTGTTGAAAATGGTTTTAAGTATTTCGTCAATGGTTTGTGATATAGAATGTAGGATGAGTTTAGTTGACATGTTGATATATGGATGATGTTGATGTTTTTTTTTTTGCACGTATATATGGATGACATGTTATATGATGAAATGTTGCATGTTATGGGCTGGTTTTGTGACATTGTTATATATGTATCTGATGAGTTGGATCCAAATGATGTATAGATTGATAGTTTTTTGATATCCTTAGTTGATGGTTTGTTTTTTTTTGTAAAAATAGATGATGTTAATGAAATTGTAATGATATGTGTGGTGGATGGACAAATATGGATAATGGTGTTGTGATGCAGGAAAAGAGGCGGGCACGACAAAAAATTAGGTAGAAAATGAAGAAAAGAACCATGTTTTAAAAAGCCAGGTGTGTAACCGATATCAGTTATGAAACTGATGCCGGTAGCTGATAGACCGATATCGGTTATATAACCGATACCAGTTACTTAGGTATGAGCTTTTCTAAAAATAGAAAAGCTAGGGTGGCAACTTAAGTTTTTATTTTTAGAGCCATGCAAGAGGTTAAATACGTGAATGCGACGCTTTTTGACGACTGAGACAAGTAATTGTATGAGAGATTTGAGTGATAAGAAAAGAGATTCAGAAAGTAGAAAGGTGAATTTGAAAATAGTGGTGATCATGGCAGAACGAGGAGAAGCATCTAGCAGGCAGGGCCGAGAGGGAAGACCAGTGCCACCGCAAGCTGCTGCAACCCAAGAGGTAAACGTTTTGGTTGTGATTTGATTTTTGCATGTGTTATGAATAGGAGATTAAGTGGGTAGATATGAAAAAGAAAACATGATAGCAAGGGTTATAGGTGAGGTAAGTGTTACGGGGTAGGTAATCAAGGGTTTCAGGTATGTTTGTATGTATAGAAAGGAATAAACGCTCAAATTATTGTCGTAGGTAGTGTGTTTAGGCAGGCTATATGAAGGTGACAGTGACCGATAGCAGTTAGGGACAACCGGTATCAGTTACTCAACCGGTACCGGTTGACTATAAACGATATCGGTTGCTGTAGGAATTTCCAGAATGTGAGGAAAAACCCGTGGGGATTTGATGGATTGAATGGTTGTTTGTTATTTTGATGTATGCAGGCAGAGGCAGGGTTGAGGATGAATGATAGTGTACCATCGCTGTTGTCACGAATCCGAGCGGATGTAACGCCAGCTGAATGGACATTGATAAATCGTTTGGGGTTAAGTGGAATCCGCTATTATTCACGAATTGCACGTAACCATGCTATGTTACAGGCGTTGATTGAGAGATGGAATCCTGAGAAAAATATCTCCTATTTACCAACGGGGGAGATGACAGTGACATTGGAAGATGTGTTTCATATTTTGAGACTCCCAATTATAGGAACACCAGTATATCAAGCAATGCCTAACGCAGGGCGAGTAGCAGTAACAGCAATATTTGGTCCATACGCACGAGATCTGACACAGCGAGGTTTGACATTCACATATGGGGTAATGTATGCAGCACACCATGAGGAGACAAGGTTAGTAGTGATATTAATGATAGTGGTAGGGTATTATGCGTTACCGAGGGCGGAAGGGGGAAGATTTCCAAAGGCATTGATGTGTGTTATTTGGGAGATGATAGAAAGGAACGCGACGTTTGCATGGGCATCTGCATATTTGGCGGAGCTATACAGGGATTTATGGGCTTGTAGGTGAAATCACAGAACGACACTGGATTGTTCATACTTATTACACTGTTGGGCCTATGAGCACATTTTTTGTGTGCGACCAATAGGCTGACCCATCCAGGAAGGAGAGACCGGAGTACAGAGGTTGGGATTCAGACGATGGGTCCAGACAGAACAAGAGGCAAGATCTCAGGCCGTGACGGGTGACATTGAGTATTACAGGTAGGTATGGGAGAGTGTGACGGTTGTGGATATCTGTTGGAGGCCTTACGGGAACTATATGTTAATAGAGAACATAGCTGAGGAGTTGAGCGGTGTAGAGCGATTGAGGTGGATCGCGGGGCACAGGCCAGGTGAATATGAGAGGATTCCTATAGATTGCGTGCGGCGACAATTTGGATTTGTGCAGGACATACCGCAGACTTATAGACCATATATGAGGATCAACGCAGAGGCAGCATTCTCACCTCCCCAGCCAACACCTCCAGAAGGTCCTGAAGAAGTAGCAGCCGATCGCAGGGTAATGGATGCAGGAACGACAGAGGCCTATAGATTATGGTGGGTAGCAGAGCTGCAAGGTGTACGTGATCGTCCTGACATAGCGGTGATTACAGCAGAGAGGGATCGTCTGCAGCGTTTGGTTCAGCAGCTCCAAACGCAGGTGAATGAGACAAGAGGATTGTTAGCGGTTGCGGAGTCACGGGTGGAGAGACTAGAGGCTGGAGTCCTCCATGCGAGAGGGTGTATTCATATGTTACAGGAGAGGTTGGCAGATCAGTGGGCGGTACCAATAGCCATGGTACCTTTGAGGACAGAGAGGCCTGGCGAGAGGGGTCGACGATCACGATCCTCACCTAGTTCGGGATGAGGCGTAAGGGTCTAAATAAATGTTAGCAAGGTATAAGAATTAATAAGGATGCCGACCTGCGTGTCGATGATAGAGAAGATGTATTTGTTTAACATCTAAATAAAACTGAATATGTATGTTGATTTGAGTTACGATAATAATAAGAATGTTTTCATTTTGACTTTCGGTGTTTTGAAAAAGGATAAAGAGGAATGTGATTAAATAGAAATACACAAAAATATTTATATTTACCACACATGATAGGTTATGGTAGGGGATGGTCGAGCTAACCTTGGGAGACCCCATGTCTCCGAAGTGCTGCCTACATAGCCCATTGCACAAAGCAAGGAGGGGCCTCAGACCGATGTAGTTCTCCCTTAGGACCAGGGAGAGGTGAATTCAGGCAATTTAGGTATGGTTAGGCGATTGGTTGGTTGGTAAAGGTATTGATAGTAATATTGGTAAGGCAAGGTTGATGGTGTTGGTAACGAATTGGTGAGGTTTGTAAAAGGTATAAGAGAAGCGAAAGTTAGCCTACCCAAGTGGTAGGGAACCATGTCTTGCTTAAGATCAACACACAATCCTAGATGCGAGGCAAAAAGGAAAGATTGCTCCGTAGGTGAAAAGAGCAAAACGAACCACACAACATAGAATGAACGTGAAGCCCTAGGTACCGGTGCATAGACAAGAAGCCAATAGGTGAAAAGAGTTGTATGATCACATCCTATCAGGTGTACGTCACGTCCCTTGAGTTGAAACAAATGGTGAGGTGAGGTGAATGGTATAGTTGAGGTATGGAAAACTTATTACAAAGTGAGTGTTCGGACGAAAGAGAACCTACCCTAAATAGACAAGTCCATGACTCAAAAGTTCTTTTGAATGAGGCTTTTATTTTATTGAATATAGACTGATCGATGCGGGAAGTCTACAAGGGATTTTGATTGTTTTATTCTTGAGGTCTTCACGAAGCTGATCAATGCGAGAAGCTTCTGATAAAGGCTGACTGTGTATAGCTGTCCTTCGAGGGAGCAGTCTATTTATAATAGCAGATATGATTTTAATGCATAGCTGTCCTTCGGGGGAGCAGTCTATTTATAATAGCAGCAATAGTTCGGCATATAGCTGTCCTTCGAGGGAGCAGTCTATATTTAATTTAGATGACTAGATGTTCTTTTTGCGTGAAGCATCTAGTTTAGTAGGAAGTTTGACTCAAGAAAATCCCATAAGAATACGGCTTGTTTTAATACATTGAAGTCATGGACTAGACTAAAAATGGGAAGGCATCATCAAGGGGAGGTGAGAAGTGATCTTGATTTTATTTTGAGATGTAGAAAACAAAGTGTATGTAGCGGTAAATGAGCTCAAGGGACGAGCAGTAGGTAGATAAGAAGTGATATAACACTAAATTCAACAGTAGAATGGTCGAAGATGCAAGGCATTAAGGGGCTCAGGCTCAGGTTTACCATTAAGCGAAGCTAAACGATAAGTGCCTGATCCATAAGTGTGAGTGATTATATAAGGCCCAATCCAATTGGGAGCAAATTTTCCACGTTTTCTCTTTTCTAGTTTGGTTACATGTTGATTCTCTTTGAGGACAAGATCACCAACCTTAAAGGTACGCTCATGAAGTCGCTTATCATAAGCACGCTTGATGCGTTTTTGATAGATTTGAAGGTGATCGAGAGCTGTAAGACGACGTTCGTCAAGAAGCTCCAATTGGGCTAACCGCTCTTGGCGGAAATCATCGTTGGTGAGAATATCCTGAAGGGATATTCTGAGGGAGGGTATTTGTATTTCGAGAGGTAAGACAGCCTCGGTACCATATACCAAAGAAAAAGGTGTGGCATTAGTAGAGGTACGGATGCTAGTATGATAAGCCCAAAGGGCAAAGGGGATGTTATCGTGCCAATTTCGTCCGGACTCATTGACAACTTTCATGAGGATTTTGGTTAGGGTTTTATTAGAGGATTTGGCTTGTCCATTTGCTTGTGGATAGTACGGTGATGAGAAGCTGAGTTTGATACCAAAGTTGTCACAAAGGTCTTGCAACAACTTATTTTTGAAAGATTTGCCATTATCTGTAATCAGGCGATGAGGAACACCAAAATGACAGATAATGTGGTGGTTAATGAACTCTACAATTTTTTCTTTTTTAGTTGAAATGAGTGGAATAGCCTCCACCCATTTTGTGTAATATTCGGTTGCTGTGATAATCCATCGGTGACGTTGCGAAGAGGACGGATGAATCTCACCAATAAGGTCTAAACCCCATTGTGAGAAGGGCCAAAGATCTCGAGCGACCTGGAGCGGGTGGCTAGGAGTATGTTGAAGGTTGGCATGTTGCTGACACATAACATAACGCTTAACATATTCGTAGCAGTAGTTATTGAGAGTAGGCCAATAATAACCAAGGCGAAGGATTTGTTTGGCCATGGCAAGGCCGCTAAAATGTAACCACAAATACCGTCATGGACCTGTTGGATGGTATGGGTGACCTCCACGCCGGTGAGACATCGAAGGAGGATGCCATCAAAGCCACGTTTATAAAGGAGTCCCCCCATAACTACATAATGAGAAATGCGTTTAAGAAAAGCGCGTTTACCAGTACTAGTAAGGTATGAAGGGAGAACAGAGGTTGTAAGGTAGTCATGGAATTGGTGATACCAAGTATCCTGCTAGTTAGCAGACACAATATTTATCGTACAAACAACCGGGGCTGAATAAGATGGAGCAAAGAGTTGTTGGACCAAGACGAAAATTTCAGAGTCAGTTGATGAGGCTGGAATTTGTGAGGCTAAGCAAGCCATAGTATCCGCAAATTTGTTAGTGGAGCGGGGAATGGTTTGGATAGAATAGTGAGTAAATAAGGCTAGAAGTGAATCCACGTAGTGTTTGTATTTTTGAAATTCCTCATTTTTACATTGGTAGATGCCCATACTTGATTGACTACCAATTGAGAGTCACCAAAAATATTGATAGATTTGATACCTAAGTGCAGCGCAACCTGGAGACCCAGAACAAGGGCCTCGTATTCCGCTGTATTATTAGTGTAAGGGAAATCGAGTTGGAATGAAAGAGGCATAGGCTCGGCGTCGAAAGGAATAAGAACAACACCGGCTCCTTCACCGCGTTGGCATTTGGATCCATCGAAGAAGAGGGTCATTGGATACAACTCCTCCTTGAGGGAAAGAGTAGCGATGAGTTCGTCTGGGAATGTAAAATTGGTAAATTGTTCCCCAGGTAAAGGGGCCTCTGCAAGTTGGTCTACAAGAGTTTGTCCTTTGATTGATTTCTGGTGGACGAACTCAAGGTCGAGGTCGGTGAGGAGCATGAGCCATCTGGCGATGCGTTGGTTTAGATGAGGTTTGGCATACATGTAATGGATGGGGTCCGTGTTGGTGATGACGAAAGTTTTGTGATTCAAAAGGTAGTGTCGGAGTTTGGTAGCCACGAATGATAGGGCTAGGAATAACTTTTCTACATGTGTATACCTAGTCTCATAGTCCACCAAAGTACGACTTATATAATAAACGGCTTGTTCTCAATTCTCAGAGTCACGATGTGCAAGCATGGCCCCTACAGCGTGGTCAGTGGCGGAAAGGTAAAGGTAGAAAGGGCGGTTGTCCTGAGGTGGGATAAGCACGGATGGCTGCAAGAGATAAGTTTTGAGAGCTTCAAAGGCTAGGTGGCACTCTTCGCTCCATTGAAAATCAATGTCCTTTTTAAGAAGGTGATGAAAAGGTTGACATCGATCTGAGAGTTGGGAGATGAAACGTCAGATAGATTGGAGCTTACCTTGTAAACTACGCAATTGTTTGAGATTGGTAGGTGGGGGCATTTCTAGGATAGCTTTGACTTTAGATGGGTTGACCTCAATGCCACGCAAAGAGACGATAAAGCCAAGAAGTTTTCCCGAAAGGACACCAAAGACACATTTTTTTGGTTGAAGACGGACAGAAAATTGTAACAGGTGATCAAAAATAATGGTTAAAACATCGAGATGTTCACTGCGATGTTTAGACTTGCCAAGAAGATCGTCGATGTAATCTTCAAGGATAGTGTGCATAATGTCATGAAAAATGTAGGTCATAGCCCGCTGATAGGTCGCACCAGCATTCTTAAGGCCAAATGACATTACACGGTAACAGAAGGTTCCCCAAGGAGTTATGAAGGCAGTTTTGTGTTGATCGGTAGGGGCAACCAAAATTTGGTTGTATCCTGAAAAGCCATCCATGAGAGAGAGCATCTCATGGCCTGCAGTGAGATCAACAAGTTGGTCAATACTAGGTAGGGGGAAGTCATCCTTAGGGCAAGCGAGGTTAAGATCCCGGAAATCCGTGCATATCCGAAGTCCCCCCGTCGCTTTAGTGATAGGTACAATGTTAGAAATCCATTAAGGATAGTCAATAGGCAGAATGAAGGAAACAGAAAGGAGTCGTTGGAGCTCCTCTTTGACCAAGAGGGCAATGCGCGGATGCATTTTTCTTAATTTTTGTTTAATTGGCTTGGAATCGGGTTTCAGGGTAATGTTATGGACAGCAATGTCAGGATCAATTCCTGGCATGTCAGTGTAGGACCAAGCGAAAGCTTGGTTGCGAGCACGGAGGAAAGTAGTAAAGGCGACTTGTTCTGATGCGTTAAGGGATTGTTCGATCTTCACAATGTGAGGATCCTCCTCCGTGTGGATGTTGATTTCTATAGTAGATTCGTTCAGCATGGTTTGGGTTTCAGATGGTAAGGCTCGTTGAATATAAGAGTCATCCGCGCCAAGGTAAGTGAGGATGGAGTCATCATCCTATCACTTAATAATGTTAATTGAAGGGGAGTCCTCTTCAATCATGTCTGGACATAGAAGGGGAATAGAAGAGGGGTCCTCATTATCGCGTTGATAAGTGAGAGGACCTAGGAAGATAGCATTTATGAAAAAAAAAATTTAGGAGGGATAGATTCAGGATCTATCGACTCGGTGGGAGACGAAGGCAAAATGGGTGATGATGGTTCAGTAGGGGTGACGCCATCGTCTTCTAGAAGACAACTGACACGAGGTTCCGTCGATGTAAGTGTTCCCGGAAATCCGAGACCACTACGATCATTATGTTTGCATGTGGTGATGGGGATGAGCGTATGTCGGCCTTGTTCATAAAGGCCAAAACCAAAGCCTTTCCAAGCACAGCGAGTCAAGAAGGTGAGGGCAAAGCAACGATTTGTCAGGTATTGAAAATTGGATTGGAAAGGAACCACACCAAGAGGAGGCTCAGGGGCAACGGAAAATGCGTCGACACCCCCATATGTTAGGTTAGTACGAAAGTGCGGTGGTCTGTAGGAGATTACTTCTCCCACACGACGGTCATAAGTAGGATGTGCATGTACCTGTCCGTACTCCTGTGGGGTATGGAAAGAACTAACGTTATATAGGTGATACTCCCCCAGCGTAAGGCATTGAAAAACATCTACTAAGGGATCAACGGTTGGGATGTTAGCTGCGGGAAGGGAAGTGGTTTTTGCGACGGTAGTTTCATCAGTTGAAGGCGTAGGTGTGGTTGAGGTGGGTGGTTGAGGCACAGTTGAAGAGGATGGTTGGGTTGAGTGAACGGGTGTCTTGATTGGTACAAGCACATCGTTTGGGCAGGTATAACATATTGCAGGTTTTAAAGGGGGGGGATCAGCTTTTACGGTGTAGGATTTCCCCTCGTACTCAAATTTTATGCATCTATGTAATGTTGAGGGAACGCATCCCATGGCCCGGATCCAAGGATGACCCAGCAATATATTATATTGGAACTCTCCCTCAAGGACATAGAAGAGTTCGGGTAAAGTACGTGGTCCTACCCGAATGTTGAGGATCACGGTGCCTAAGGTAGAGGTAATAGCATCATTAAATGACCGCAACATGATGGGGTTGGCACACATGTAGCTAGAAGGGATATTCATTTGTTGGAAGGATTTTGAAGAGATGATGTTTAGGCTAGCACCCCTGTCAATCATAACACGACGTACCCGAATGTCTCGGACGTAAGCGGAGATGAAAAGGGTAGGGTCAGGGTCTTATGTACCAAAGTCAACAATTTCATCTTCAGAGAAACTGATTGCAGCAGCTTGTGGTACAGAGACGGAAGTGGTTGGGGCGGTGGGTTGTTTGGTGAGAGAGGCAACGTGATTGGGTGTCAGAATGGAGTCAACGGGCAGGGTTTCATTAGGTAAGACCTCGATCCCCTGAAGAATTTCAACGAGAGCTTGTTGATGAGATTCAGAAGTCTGAATGAGATCATATAGTGTCATTTTTACGGGTGATTGGTGAAGCTGTTTGATCATGGCTCGATGGGCAGCTCCATTAGAGACGGGGTAAGCGGGTCCATGAATAACCACTTTGGGTGGTGGTGCAATCGGGATGCTGGACGGAGAAGGAGAGGACGCAGGTGTGCTTTCTTTCGCTTTCTCATTGTTTTTCTGCGTTCGAGTAGCAACACTAATCATATTAATCTCGTAAACCTGAGATGAGGAAGATGGTTGGGATAAATCATGGTTTTCAAGAGGTGGGGTTGTAATAATGATAGATCTTGGTGAGGCGGGGACAAATGGTAGAGGAGAGGGAATGAAAGCTAAAGGTCTCTCCCTTCGTAAGTTGTCTTTCTTAACCTTTCTATCTGGGAGAGGTGACTGACGAAGGATGGTTTTTAAAGCTTTGCATCCCTCCACATCATGTCCTGGTGTGCGGTGATAAGCGCAGATTTTAGACTCATCGTAACCTATAGGGTGAGGTTTAGAAGGGTCATAAGGTCTAAGTGGGGGTAGAGAAATGGTCGCATTCTCCACCAACATAGCAAGGATTTTGGCGTAAGATCCTTTGAGTGGGTCAAAATCAGAGGAGGATGAGGGCATTGGTTGTGCGGGTTTCAGTAATGTTTGGGCGTGGTTGGTTCGTACGGGTGGTGGTTTAGCCAAGGGGTGTTGACACGTGGTTTTCACCAAACGTGGTTTCTTTGGCACAGGAGCTACGTTCGGCTGGTTAGATGATGAGGCTACAGATGACGTGGTAGCGGGAAACAACCACGGAGAAAGGGGAGTGACAGAAAATAAATCCTTTGATGATGGAGTTTGTTTAGGGTTGATGGGTGGACAGGATACGTGGGGTGATAATGTTGATATACCCTTAGATCTCTGTATAGGTGCAGAAGGCGTAGGTCATTTTGAAGAAAACGCAGGAGGTATGATATATTGATGCAAGGTGGAAGGATGAGGTCCCAATATGGAAGGTAGGTGTGAAGATGATGGTTTTGATTGTGATAGAGGCACGGATTGAGCTTGTCTTCTAGGTGGCGGGGCGGCTTTATTCTTGGATAAATCTAGTCGCTTAGGCGGGTGTGTTAGACTGGGTATGGGTGAGGTCCCAAGTGTAGGGGAAGGTTTGGTTAGGTTAATAGAGGTGGATGGGATACTTGATATAGATACGGGGGGTGAGAATGAGGACATAGGCATTTTGAGTTTCTGTAAACACTTAGGATATATGGTAGAGGTGTCGGGATCGGTCATCTGCATTTGAGTAGAATAAGGGGTACTCAAACGTTCCCATAGGATTCGTCTATCTTCTGGAGAATGACAGTCTTCAGGTTTGAATTGTAAATTTGGTACGGAAGAAAGGTGGGTTGTGATTCCAGTCCACTGTGGGTGTGATACAGGGAGTAGATGAGGCACTGTATCAATAGATGTTACGAGGTCAACCGGTCGTTGAAAAGATTTAGGCAATGAAGAACTAATAGGTAAGAGGGCATGTTCGAGAGGATCCGTCATGGTTAAAGAATTTGGTGATGTCAGTGCAAGAGATTTCTCGTCTAAGGATGTCAAAAGGAGTGGCGTACCTTCCTCTTGTACAGCAAGAGCGGTAGAAGGGGAAGTCTGGGAAATAGATAGATTAGATAACATCCGTTTGCAGTCTTGTAGGGATGTGGTATAAGAAGACTCATCGATGGGAAGAGAAGTCTGGGCAGTTAACTCCTTTATGGGTAAAGGAATGATTTCGCTTTGGCTTGATGGTGGTAAAGGAGGTTCGGGCTCCTGTGTTAGTGAAGAGGCTTGATTCAAAATTTTCTCGATAGAGGCTTTTGGCTGGGTATCGAAGACTGCATGGATCTCATGAACACTCTCCTTGGCTAAGATATCCTGGTTTGTGTTACTGTTGGGAGAGTGATTCGGGAATGGTTTGTTGAAGATTTTCAAATTTCGGTTGGCAGGGGCATTAGGATTATCGAGGGTTATATCCCCTGCGTCAACCATTTCCTGCACTATGTTTTTCAACATCTTACAGTTTTCATGACTATGTCCTTTTACACGGTGAAAGTTACAGAAGTCATTTTCTTTGTACCAGGAAGGTATAGCGCGAGTGGAGTCAAACCTAGAGTGAGGTGAGGTTTAACAGGAGGCGAGGTGATAGCTCCGGCCTTGAGCAATTTTTCCAAAATGACAACATAGGTTTCTCCCAAGGGAGTGTAATTGATGGGCTCTGCTTTATACTTATAGGTGGTTTTTGGTGGGGTATTAGACGGTGTTTGAGATTTAACCATCACCGCGTGGACAGCTCCTTTTGATTTAGAAGAAGTGGACGCGTGAGGAGTGGTGGTATTTGGTTTATTGGTAGAATCAGGAGTTCGGAAATTGGGGTTTTTTTTGCGCAACCGCAATTTCTCTTCTTCTAAGGCTCGAATTTCTAGTTTCCGAGCCATGGTAAAGGCCTCATCAAATGTGCGGAAAGTTTGAATTTGAAGAGTAGGAGAAATGTGCTTAGCACATGCCCACGTGAAAAGTTCTATAAGTTCAGCCTGAGGCAAGGCATATGTAAGTTGGTTGATAAGGCTGCGCCATCGTCCGACGAAATCTGCGATAGATTCGTCTTCGAATTGTCGAATGGCATAAAGGTCGGTGATGGATACTTTCTTAGCAATGTTAATGGAGAAGTGATCCAAGAAAGATTGGGCTAGTTGGTTAAAAGAGAAGATTGAGTGCTGGGTTAAAGCACTGTACCACTCCAAGGCGGGTCCTGATAAGGACATGGGAAATGTGCGGAGTAACAAGGCATCATCATGGGCAATCAAATAACAAGCATGTCTAAATGATCGCAAGTGTTGTTGAGGATCCTCTTTACTATTAAAATGAGTAAATTTTGGCAATTCCCATTGAGGAGGATATGAGTGAAGGGGGACAGAAGGGTGAATAGGCTCCCGACAAACTTGCTCGTATGTCAAGGCACTACGACTTCCCGAAACAGAAGCCTCTAGATTTTGCATTTTGTCCATCATTTGTTTGATGAAATCTATGGTTGGATGAGATGATGGTGCGGTTGTGGTAAACGGAGGCAAATTGGGCCAAGGGCCTCCGCTGGACAATGGTGGGGTTAAGTGTTGATAAGGTATGGAGGATGAATATGTTGAGGTGACCGAATAGGGATGTCCCATATAAGATGTTGAGGTTACTGGATACGTGTATGGGAATGAAAAGGTAGGCGGAGCTTGAGAAGGAAAGCTCGTGTGGATAGGTGGCAGAGAGCAAGTCATGAATGGAGTGGTCTGCAAGAGAGATGAGGTAGGGGCAGTCGGTGGTAATGATATGTGGGGTCCAAGATTAGCCAAAGGAAAGCCAATCTGAGTCGTATGAATCTCTGAAGCTGTCGGATTGGGAGATGGGGCTAAAGGTGCAGGAAGCAAGGCGGTGTTATCAGGTGGAGTGGGTGCTAAATGAGCAGCTATACTAATAGGCATGCGAACAAGGAGCTGACCATCAGGCATATGGTCAGGGGCATGAGACAAATAGTATTGTACAACACTAGGATTAGCATCTAGAAACTTGGCAAAGTCCTTATCTCCCACAGGAATTTTAGGAACCTCGCTGGTATCCGTAGGATTCCCCACAGAATGTGAAGGGGGTGATTCAGGTAAAGAAACAGAGCAAGCATGTGAAACCATAGCGGCGGCTTGCTTTCGAGTGATAACAACCATGGACAGGTGTTCACAGTAGGGTTTCAATCTGTCAGGAACAGAAACAAACTCAGACTGGTGAAATTGGTAGGTTGCTGGTTTGTCAGGAATTGGGAAAGACAGTAACCGATATCGGTCTAGTAACCGATGTCGGTTATACTATAGCCGACGTCGGTCAGGTAACCGATGTCGGTGTAAGAAGTCTGGGCTAACAAGATATAAAAGGCTGCTAATTTGATTTTTATCAACGTTTAGTATACTTGTCCAATTATTGATCACAGAGGATAGAGTATGAGAAAGAAAACAGAACTAAAAACAAGCAAGATGTACACGCAAATCCAAAGATTAACCCTAGGGTTAATTTTAATTATTGTGGGCTTATGCCTTTAGACGTAGAATGATGTCAGAATCCTAAACAAAAGACTTAGGGGAAATGTCAAGTTTGTTTTGGCTTATAAGGTTACCTCAATCGGGCGGAGGAATACCGCGGAAAAAGGGGGGATGTTTGAGCTGTTGTGTTAATTGTGAAGTGATTCGGTATGTGTTGTGCAGTGAATGTAAGATTAATTTCTTGTCAATACCGTGGATATCACCCCCACGTGTACGACCTGTTACTTAATCTATGTTTACTAGAATTGAAAACAGCAAGCAAGGATGCCAATGCACGTGTTTTAAACCCAAATCGAAAATGATATTCGATGAAGCAAAAGAGATGACTTTCACTAATGCAAGATGCAAAAAAACAAAGCAAGTTCTTTTACCAAAATAATAAAATACCTTGTGAATATCTTTAGAAGAAGAAAACAGCAAGTATGCTCCCTATATGAAAGCAAGCAAGAAATAAAGAAACCCAAAATGGGTCCCACCGGGCATGCCAAAATGTTTCGCTCGGAATGTTTCAACTTCTGGGAATAGAGTTTCTTCTATCCTTTCATTCCTTTTAGAAACAGATAAGGGTTAGGGCTAGGAGGAATACCTGTGGAATGTCGAGATGGTGTGCGCGTACCGTAGAGGAAGATCAGGCTGACTGCGAAGAACTCCTTTTTGTCTTGGAAGGACTACCTGCAAATAAGAACACAAGACCACAAGATTTTGATTAGACAATAAATGAGGAAACTGCCTTGGGCCCAGGAAATATAAAACTTCCTTTCGAAGGTGGTCAGTTTCCCTGCTAATATGAATTAACACAAAAGACTGTAAAATATCAATCAAATTACTTCGTTTGGAACAGATAGGGGAAAGGCTGATTTCTGGTTTGTAATCTAGGTAACCGATACCGGTTACTGGTAACCGATGTCGGTAGGGTTTAGGATCTATAGGTTGGTTGTTTTGTGGGGCGTTTGTGTTATTTGGTAGCTGTGTTATTTGTAAGGCTGTATATGGGTGATATTAGGAAATAAGGTGATGAGAGGTAGATGAATGATAGTTAGATGTAATATGCACGCTGGGTAGTGGATTCAGGGATGGATTTATGAGGACTGTGATTCAAAAGGCATAAGAAATGTTATAACAGAGGACATGCAAGATGTGACTTACTGGTTTTGACGAAGATGCAAGCTGCTATGCTTTGCTGTAAACACTTCTGGTATCTCCAATCATCTCTGCTCGGTCAAGTGAAGATCTGGACTTTGTTCCTCGCTTCCAATGATCTCTGTTGATTCAAAAATCCTTCCACCTTTGATTTTGGTTCGGGGAGCCCATTTACAGGGAGCCGATGGCGGTTACGTAACCGACGGCGGTCGAGTAGGAACCGGCATCGGTAAGGAAAAAGTAGGCTATTTTTAGTAAAATAGCCCACCTTCCCTACTTTTCTCCCGAGAGATCAGTTGCGGGCTTGGTCAAATGACTAGAAGGTCGGTTTTGGGTGCGAGAAAGGGGTCATTAGTTATGGGTGTAGGTGTGGACCAAGTTATGGGTCTTAATTAGGTTAGTTTAGGGTTAGGGCTAGGTCATGATGAAGTGGCAAAATGAGGCGGTAGGTAAGGTGATGTGGATTTATCAATTACAAGGTAATTAATAAATAATTGTGTAAGGTTTAGGTGATGAGGTTATATTGCGAGATGAGATGCGGGTCACAAGGGGTAGTAAGACACAAATTTGGTGTCTACAACATTCTCTTGTGTGACATGGTATACTGAGCATATATTTGCTATATCCTGGATGTGTTCAATGGGTGTTGTGGTATTTTATCTAGTAAATAAGGGAACACTTTTCAATGCTACAACTGGTATATCATCATACTGAGCTAAAATAAGAGGACTTCCAGTATCAAAAGTGACAAAAGATTGGTTTCTTTGATGATCCATGAAGATAATGGGTCTCAAAACCCTAGAAGATGACAGGAAAGGCCTATCAAGAGGATTATAGAGGGCTCTATTTAGAGGTGATGGATATATTTGTATTGATATTCCTTTTCTTTGTCTTCGTGAAAGTTGTAGATAATCAAAGGAATCTCTAATTACTACTCTTTTCCTAGTTTGAACTCTTCTCATGTAGGGGCAAAACTGAATTGCTTAAAGTAAGAGAAACTGAGTTTTTGAGTTGCCAAGTGTGTAGAAGATTTTCTCCAAAGGATGAAACTCACTAAGATACACATCGAAGAATAGGAAAACAAAACAAAATGAGATAATCCAACTTAAATTTTCCCACAGGGAATGCTAGAACTGTTAATTCACAAAAGTAACACCTGTAGACATAGAATCACACACTTACTACTATATTACTATGTCAACAAGTATGATGTTTTATGTAATGATCTTAAGTGAAAAGCGTATTCACTAGTAATACATTCCCTCGTCCATCCTCTTTGTTTTCATGGTCTTATTTTATTGTTATTTTATATTTTTCACCTCTTTTTCTCCTGTCGCTCCCACATTACTTTCTGGTAAGGTCACAGGGATCCCTGTTTGTCAATCTTTTCACATTTGTCATCATTTTCTCCAGGACACTAACACCCGACTTGGACACTAGTTCCCAGGTGCTTGTTTCTAGATCTGGGCACTCTTGTCCTACTTATTTTTTTTATCATCTTGACATTTGTGGTTGGTATTTTCTGGTTATCCTTCCCTTATCTCAAGGTCTTAGTCGGTGTGTCGTGTTACTAGTGTCAAAATTTTAAAAAGAGATCCCATATAAACACATCATACATACCATTATTAAGGGGGGGTTGGAAACTATCAAAGGGCTATCTACATACAAAAGGGATTACATTTATTTGGGATTCTTACATCTATGCATACACTGCATAGGAGGTGTTTCCTTTATTCCATCCACACATTCTACATTCTATCTAGTCCGTAGCCTGCATTATCTTGGCATCATTGACATGAAAGGGAACTTAAGGACACTATCTGCACACACAATCACATAGAACTACACTGGGTATGAGATGTAGTGCAATGATCAGTCATAAGATCATTTGTTTGATAGCTGAGGACATTCTGAATCCTCATTTTGCATCTTTCTTTTTAGGATTTTTGCACTTTTGAGGGTTTTGCAAGTGAGATATTACATTATAAGTTACCAGTGACATCTACGGGAGTTGTGCACAACATACTAGTGGCAGGAAGAGAAGATCATCAGAGACAACCTCATGACCCTCCCAAACATCAGCATCCTAAGGTTCTGTACGCAGAACCTGGCACCTAGAGATGGATCCTAGCAACCTAGGCACCATAGTACCAGCCCAGGCACCCTAGTCCCGACACAATCCGAAACTTTTAGTAATTTTCTGTGTGGCATTGTGAAAATTTACCTAGTTTTGTGTACCTTTTTTCCAACATCTAGCCACTTCTAGGATTTTAGAAAATATCAACTAAGTCATTCTTCCTTTCCTATTGCACTTAGGGTTTCAATTCATATTTCTTATTAGCTTTTGTCATTTCATGTACTTGTAGCTACTTTATTAATCATTAGTGACTCTACACAATATCCTACTAGGGTTTAAACAAATATCTATATTTTTTAAAATCATTTGGTGAACTCGTTTATAGTAGAACCCATTGGCCTAGGATCCTCATGGCTAAGAATCAATCTTCTCCTCCTAGGCATGAAAGTGTGAATCCTATCATTGATGATGAGGTTATTTTAGCTGTGCTTGTTACTCTTTATTGCTATTCTCTCCTTGATACTGACATTCAAAGTAAATCTCTTAGATCTCCAAGCTCAAATTCCTACTAATCCTAATGAATATGGCCTTCGCATAGTTACACCTAAACATGTACAAAACTTCACGCAATGCAAACCTTGTTATGCCATAGGATCTCATGTTGCTATAGATTATTCATCTGTTGTTGACATGCATGGTAATGTTATAGATTATGTTCTTGGTGATATGTTTTCTCCTTTAGATGCAAGTAATTATATTTTTGAAAATGTAAATTCACATGTACATGATATTGTTTCTATTCATAGATTATTGTAATGCTTTATCTCATATTGTTTCTAGTGATTGCAATGATATATCTCATGTTATTTCTTCTACTTATTTATATGTCAATGATAGTTTAGAAGAAATGATTTCTTCTGAAAATTTGTTCACTAGTGACATTGATTCCATTTCTGATCATGAGCATATTAGTCAGGATGTTCCTTCTTTACATACTGCTAAGTGTGAATTTTTTACCCCACTTTCTTCTACTTTTGAGATTGCTTCCAATGTCTTATATGATGATTCTCCTCCTCTCATCACCACTCCTGAGTCTGCATCTAGTATAGTTATTGATCCTCCATGTTATTCACTACCTATTATTACTCCCCCTATCATTATTCCTCTCATAATCTCATCAGAGATTCCATCTTGCACTCCTCCTGAGTCTCCATCTTCTACACCTCTTTCTACATCACCCATTCCTCCATAGTTTCCAATGATAACTCACAATGGCAAGGTTGAACCAATCAATGTGCCTCTTCTTTGACCTATCATTCCATCACATGATATATTATCACTCATGCATGTTGTTGGCCAATTTTAATCTCAAGTCCAATATATCACTCTAGAAAGCAATGCCTATTATACGTCTATTGATAACAATTTTCTTCATGGCAATCCTATTCCTAAAAAAAACATAATTCAAATTTTCCTAAGGATTTTTCATTCCTACCTTCACTTTCTTCAATGGAACTGGCAATCCTTATTTACATCTCAAGCATTATCATTTAGCTATGGCTTCCTATTCTAACAATATCGATTACTACTCAAATCCTTTCACCATAGTCTCATCGATGATGCTCTTAAATGGTATACACATTTACCATTTGGGTCTATTATCACATATTATGGCATGACATATGTTTTTCTTAGGAGATTCATAATTAATAATGGCCCTCGAATCACTCATGATCACTTTCCTAGCTTACATCAAGGAAAAACTAAGCCTATCTTATATTATACCTTATGCTTCAATTCTTGCATGCATCAATTATTATTTCAGCCAATTGATTTAGAAAATAAATTCATATTTTTTGTGGCTTGATTCTTGCATTTAAATAACAACTGCAATATGATATATGTGAATCACTTACGCTTTCATGCTATAGAGTTATCGATCTAGAACAAGACTTGATTGTTGCACATGTATTATAGATCCTCCTTTTATTGCTTCTACTTCTACTTCTAAGGTTTTGTCTCCTCTTCTATTGGTTGAGCGTCCTCCTAGGTCTCCATATCCTCCACCATGCAAACATGTTCCATCTCATCTATTGCATCAATTTTCTCCATCTCCTCCACCACGTAGGTCTCTACAAAAAACTCCTTCAACTCCTACTCGGGAACCATTGAAATTTCCACATACTGCCAAGCCTCATGATGTACTGCGTACTTTATTCACTTTCCATATAATTAGCACCATCTTCCTCATCACTTACAGCATCAGCACAGTCATCCATATTGTAAATTTCATCACATCAATGGCCATTGTGACAATTATTGTTGTGCTCTACATGATAAATTATAACAACTCAAATAAGGGTGTCATTTCCTTTATCCCTCATTCATGTGAGAAAACTTTATCTCTTATTCTACACAAGCGTGCTTCTACTTCAATTCACTTGTCTCCACCATCTAAGGTTGTTTCCCATCTGCCGCCTAAGGTCATTCTTCACTCACATCCTCCACCTAGTTCTTCCACCGCTACACCATCTCTTTAATCACATGATGCTACACCTTCTCATTGGTTCCATAAACCATTGGTATCTCCATTGCTTGCCACCACATCTCCATTTATTGTTTCTACTTCACTAAACATCTAGTTTGGTTCTTGGATATGCTTATCCTGCTACCATTTCACATACTTCCACTATGCCTCGTCATCCTCTCCATCTATGGTAGGTCATTTCTCTAAAATCACTTTATTTCCCGAAAATGAACTCATGTTCTTAAGGTTCTTACATGACTATTTGAGGGAGATATACAATAAGAACCTCACATCACTCACTAGTTATGTGTTGTGCTTCATGTTCTATCTTTCTTGCATTCACTGTCACACCATTTCCTGATGATGCACTCTTATTCTATGGTTAATTTTTATTTTCTAGGGGTCTTATATAAATGAACCTTGTTCTTTTTTATCACACATACGTTGAGGGGGGAATTTCTCTTCTTCCCCCCTTTTCATCACATTGTAGCATGACTCCATACCACACTTAGTCATACATCATTTTACTACCATCATCCTAATATGTTTCATTCATGCTATCTCTATCACATACATATATCTATCACATGTTATATATCATCATTCATTGTTATATCATCATCTATTACGTAATAAAAATCAAAAAAACACAAATCAACATCTACAATCTCACATCACTAATCAATATAGGAATAACCATTATCATATTACACATAATGTAATATCACCAAACACATCCATCTCCATATATATTTTTCAAAATCATTGTTTCAAAAATACAACTACTGGGGGTCAAGCCCCCCATGTCTAGATACATCATCAAAAAGGTACAATCAATAAGTCATACATCAGCATCATCATTATCACTATATACAATCATGGGAGTTATAGAACTAGATGCTTTTCTACTCAATACTATGTCATTGATCATGATTCGTATATCTCTCTACATGACTCTATTCCACAAGCAAGTTCTACTATCTGTGTTGCCTACCAACACTGTAAATACAAAAAACTAGAAAATACATCATGGGTTAAAGCTCTGCCTCCTATGGCATATCCACTCATGTATTGTCTCACTCACCCAAAAACACAATACATGTGGACATTGTTACCACCACTGGCTTGAAAAAATGAGAATAATCACCCATAATCACATTCACTCTCTCTAATAGTCTGCCTCCCGGGAGCAAATCAGAAGGTACATTCTATGTCAAAGTGTGGATGGATGTATCAATAATAAACATCCAAATACGCTTCATCTACAACACCATAAACACATGTTAGTTACTACATATAATATTAACCATACAAAAATCAAACTAGTAAACAATAAATGAATTATACTCATGTTTGGCTTGTGCCACTGCCACAAGCTCTACATTGGGGGAAGGATCCTATCCTCCTCCTCCAGTTGGAGGTTCACCTACCACATCTACCATCACAAGAATCAATAACACCCACCTATGGGTCACCCATCAATCAGTGTATGCCTTAGTACAACCCGCATTGTCCATGGCTATCAGCTCAATCACTGCATCTACCTCATCTGGAACTCGATATATAAATTGTGCTCATATGGGGCCTGGTCTCACACCTAGATGCCTTAGTGCTTTAATGGTTCTAACCCACACATATGGCTCTAGGGGCACATCTTAAGCCATACCAAATTGCCTCGATACTCGCTCCGCCTGAAATAGCTTAGCTTACCCAAGAAAGTGATCCTCCAACTATATAGTATGATGAATACATCTCAACTCAACTGCATCCTTGGGCCATCCACTATAATCTCTATATGGCCTCCATATCATGACCATTGGCCCCATCTGATCTAGCATGACTCTATAAGTCATAGTGTCCATTCACCTACTATGGATGGCTACCCACCTATCAGGAAATATCTCTAGCCTCACCCACTCTACACGTGGCCCCAATATAGAAATATGCTCGTATGTCCGTACATGTAATAATGTGGTGGCTCTAAGGCTACCCCCATGCTCATCATGTGTAAACCTGTGTAAGTCCCTATAAAAAAGGGCTAATACACATCTAGCCCAAGAAAACCTTTTACTGTGTTCCTCAATATAATGAAATATATCATGCATCTTATTTAATATGCCTACACTACCACCCTCTCCTACTATTGATGATGTAATCACCACTGCAATAAACTTTTGCAATCGTGGAACACCTGATGATCCCTCTCCATTTTCTACACAATCAATCGACAATCTTGACATATCACCACAACAGTTCTTACTCTGATTTTATTCGAATAAGTGGACAATTCAATCTTCTCATCATTCAAATACATTTTTACTCTCCTAATGACCTAATTTGGTGGAAACAAAACGTGAATTTCTCATAATATTCTCCTAATCACGTCAAATCCATTCCCCCTAATGACCTAATTTGGGGGAAGTAAAGCGAAAAATCTCTCTATGAGTATCCTACTTCAATCAAATCAATCTGTTATGTGACTAAATCCCCAAAGATTTAATCATTAAAGATTTTTTGATTTATTTAAATAATAACATGTTTGAATCAAGATACTTTGTAACAAAGGTGTTTTTATAAACTATTGAAAAATAAAAATGGGTGTGAACAATCCGAGCATTTGATTAAAGAGGGTTAATTAAAGTGAAAAAAAGTGTGAACCATTGCATTAGTTCATAACTACCTGTGAAATATTATAAAAACGGATATGAAGTGCAAAGAGAGCATCATGAATTATGATTGTGATTAGAGAGAAAAAAATTACAAGGATTTTGAGCAAGACTATGTAATTGTGTCCAAGAATTAACTTGTGGAGTAATTCAAAAGTTTACCTGATTATAGACAGGCAGTGGGAAAGAGAGAGGGGCACCAGAGGTGTCCTAACTAAGGGTACAATGTACAACCTTGAATGGTTCCTGATGAGTGCAAGGAAAATATACACTGGTTGTATAACATTTCCTCTCAATAATGTGGCCATAGTCTAGTGTCTTTTTATCTGTGTGTGGCATTGGAATGTTGTATCAAATTCCTAACCATTTGTCTCAGATAAGTTATCTCTGTAAAAATATGTAATCCATGTTAAAATTTAATAAAAGGAAGTTAAATATTCTATTTATTTGGACAAAATGTGCTTGTGAATGAATTATTTTTACTGTATTATATGAACTGATGGAATATGCTATTATTTTATACAAAAATAGAGAAATACAAAATTTAGATATGTATAATAATGTTAATGGTTTATATAATGTAAATGTAGAATAAGAATTGAGGTGTATAGTTGAAATATAGTTAGTAGATTATCAAAATTTGTCATAGTTTTTATATTAGGGAAAAAGATGCATTTCATTTGGTATCAGAGCAATTATTCTCATTTGAAATGTTCTACTATTGTTTTCATCCCTCTTTCTACCATTATTTTGGAAGTAATGTTATGACATTCTCTAATTTATCATATTTCCTTCATGTATTATGTGTTTTTTTCCTAAGTGTTTGTAACTTCCTATGCCACTGCAGACATCAAATTTGTTTTAGAAATTAGTTTATTCCATGAGCTTCATTCCCAGAGCCATCTATCAAAGGTATGGCAGAATGCTACCACGTGTCACCTTCAGTCATTAGATCATTGCTAAGTGTCACCCTCTGATTGGTAATCCTGTCTTTGTCTCCCATTGACGTGTCTTTTCTCTCTGTGCACAAGGTGATGGAGATCTTATCATCATACAAGTTTGGGGAGCATTTCAGGTAAAAAATTAGAGGATGAAGCATTATAGAAATTTGGTTTGGGATTCTTTTGAGTTACTGGATGCCTTTTCAATTAATGTTGTACTAAGAGATAATAACACTAGAACAGATGGTCTAGCAGTTTCTGGGTCCTTGTTCATTCCTTATCCGGATTTTGGTCAAGACAAATTTACAGTAGAGATGATTTTAGACCCAGTGTCTTGGAAAATGTAGAGAATTGGCAGGTCTTCAATGATGACCATAATTTGATTTATTTTCATGAACTAAAAGACAATTTTATCCAATTTTACTTCAAGGGAAGTGAATTTGGCTATCAAGAATCCACTGCATCTTTTGTTCCCAAGGAAGGGGTTGAAGAGGAATCTGATTAGGATGGATGCATCAAGTTTAAAGTTAATAAGATACCTAATGGTCTTATTAGTTTGGAAAATCTATGTGATAAACATGAAAAATATATCAAAGGAAAGGTATCACAAGAGGTTGGCCAATCAACTCAGTATGAAAAGGTAAATATAGGAAGTAATAAGGAGCCCAAATTTGTTAACATTGGAAAATGTTGTTCTAGTGAGGAGAGAAGAAAAATGGTTAAATTGTTGAAAAAGTACATAGATTTTCTACCTTATTCCTAAAATGACTTGAAAAATTTTAAGCTGAGGGAGATGCAACATTAAATTCCCTTGAAGATAGGAATCCAACATTTTTGTGAGAAGCAAAGGAAATACAATCTAAAGATTATAGGCACAATTTATCAAGAGATTAAGAAATTTCTCAATGCTAGGATAATTTTCCCTATTCATCATTCAACCTAAGTTGCCAACATTATGTCAGTGAGAAAGAAGAATGGAGAGATTTAGATTTGTGTCAATTTTAGAAATTTAAATCAAGATGCTCTTAAGGACAACTACCCTCTTCCTATGATGGATCAGATCCTTTAGGTTGTGACCAGTTCAGAGATGTTGTCTATGCTCGATGGGTTTTCAGGCTATAATCAGATTGAGGTAGACGTACATGATCAACATAAAACTACCTTTACTACTACTTGGGGCACCTTTTCCTATAGAATAATTCCTTTTAGTATGATTAACACAGGTGCAACATTTAAGAGGGAAATGGACTTAGCCTTTGGTGAATTAAATAATAAATGCATCGTGATCTATCTAGAATATCTTACTGTCTTCTCCAAGAATAGAGAAGATCACTTTCATCACCTGAAATCTATTCCTCAAAGATGTAGAGACTATGACATCTTGTTGAACCGAAAGAAATCTATATTCGGTGTTACAGAGGGAAAGCTTCTTGGGAACATTGTGTATAAAGATGGAATAAAGATTGATCCAGAGTTTATCCAAGCTATCCAAAATATATCTTTTCCAACAAGTAAGAAGGGTGTTCATTATTTCTTCTAGAAAATCAATTTTCTCATAAGATTTATTCCTAATTTTACATAATTGACAAATAACATAGCTCAAATGATGAAAGAGAAATAATATTTCTACTGGATTGCTGAAGAGAAGAATTCCTTTTAGAATATCAAGAGAGATATTTCCAAGAAACCTATTCTTGCTTGTCTGGATTTTGAAAAATATATTATAATTTATTGTTATGCCTCTGAGCACACCCTAACAACAATCCTGGTGTAAAATAACTTTCATGGATGTGAAGTGCCTATTGCATTCATGAGTTATGTATTGAAAGCCCATGATATGAAGTACTCTCAATTTTATAAGCATGCCTTTTCTATGGTAAAAGTCATGAAACAATTCCACTTTTACATTCTGAATTCAAACTCCACAATGTTTGTACCTAATATAACAGTGAAGTCCATCCTCACCTAGTAGGAGGTTATCTCAAAACGAGGAAACTGGGTAGCTAAGGTGTAAGAGTATTACCTTGATATCAAGCTGAATAAGCTTGTTTGAGGTAAGGGTTTGTGTGAATTTCTCGTGAGTGGTCCGAAGAGTGAATTAATTGAAAAGGAGAATGCTGATGTTCCAACTGTACTCTTTTTAAGTTCAATTGATGAGTGGTATGCTGATATCACTCATTTCCTCACCTATGGAGAATGTCTGACACATCTGAGTGCTAAAGAGAAAAGATCCATCAAGCTCAATATTGCTCAATATGTACTTTGGGATAATTTTGTATTCAAGAGAGGATTTTATAGTCATTTTATCAGGTGTGCTAATAAGGAGCAACATGAGATGTTATTGAGGGATTTCCTTGATCAAGCCTGTGGAGGTCACTTTTCTTCGTTAGTGATAGCTCATAAAATTCTCCGTGTAGGGTATTATTGGCCAACACTATTCAAAGATTCAACAAAATGGGTTTTTAAGTGTGAATCATGTCAAAATTTTGTGGGCAGACCCAATTTGGCCTCCTTACCTCTGAAACTAGTATTTATTGAGGAGCCTTTCCAGCAATGGGGGCTATATTTCATAAGAACTCTTAATCCATGTTAAATTATAGGCCATACACATGTTCTAACAACCACTTATTATTTTATGAAGTGGGTGGAAGCAATTCCAGTTAAGAGGACTACTTCTAAGGTAGTTTGCGATTTCATCAAGGAAAATATATTGGTTAGGTGTAGGATACAAAATTTTTTTGTTATAGACAATGCCCCTAACTTTTCCTCTCATGAAATCATTGATTTTTGCTATGGGTATGGAATTTATCTTTCACATTCATTTGATTACTATCCACAAGGGAAGGGATAGGCCTAATCAACCAAAAACAACTAGGTAACCATTATCTTGAAACTCGTGGATGAATCACAAAGGAATTGGCATAAGAAGTTGTATGATGCTCTCTAGGAATACTAGATCACACCAAAGAGAGCCATTGGGATGTATCCATTTCAGTTGGTGTATGGGATGGAATCTCAATTGCCAGTCATAGTGGAGCTTCTTGCATTGTATCTTGCAAAAGCTATTAAAGATGAAGAGTTCTCAAGTGCCATGGAGAAGAGGGTTCTATATCTGCAAAAGTAGGATGAACAAAGGTTACAGGTTCTAGATAGAATCTTAGTACATCAACAAAAAGTTAAGAGATTTTTTGACAAGAAAGCCAAGTCTAGGGACTTCTAGGTTGGAGATATTGTCCCACTTTGGGAAAAAAGGCGTAAACTATGAGGAAGCCATGTTAGGTTTGATTCTCTCTGGCTTCGTCCTTTCAAAATTTGGCATTTTTCTAGTGAAAATTCTTACTATCCAAGCTCTATGAATGGAACTTCCCTTCCATTTCCATATAGCAGTCGATATATGAAATTATTCAAGTCTTGAGTGAACAATGGTCCTTTGTATATAGTTTTGTAAATAGTCTTCTTTTTTGGTCTATGTCTTTGTGTCTCTATGTTCTTTTGTATGGTATTGTTTTATGTGTATTTTCCTAGTGGATAAGCACTACTCTTGTAGCCATGAGATTCTCAAATTATTTGTTGTGTCTTGTTTCCACTATGTGTCGAGTTAGTTTAATCCATAGAAAGAGCCAACTATTGTCACTTACCTAGAAAATATGTGATTTTTGAAATTTTTTGCTGTTAAGTGACCCCTTTGCCTGAGTTTTTTTTCCTTTGCGAAGTCTTGAAGATTGGAAAAAAATAAAAACAATTATTCATTTTGACGTTTTTGGATATATTTGACCGTATTGCAGTGATTTCACGTTTGGGAGGAACATAAGGTACTCATTCCCACAAGCCTTCAATTCTACACATTCTCGTTTTACCTACATAACATTTTGTTTCACTTTGTGTGGACCTTTATATTTCTTGTGGAACTCTTCCGCGTAGTTTGTTTCTTTTTGTAAATCATTTATATTGCGGGCTTTTCGAGAGTTTTGGGAACAAATGGAAGTTGTGCTTTAGGGTCCATTTTTCTCCGCATATCCGCTTTCTTTGTACCTTTCCAATTCCTTTGTATTGCAGATATTTTGGGCATTTCAAGAATTCTTGGCCCTTGTTCCACCCGGGCCTCCGTTCCCCCCAGCTCCTTGTTCTCTGCACTTACCCCTATCCGCAAACCTTTCCTTCTTTTCATATAGTTCCCTTTAGTGTTGTGGGTATTTAAGGAGTATCCAATACTCGTTACCCTTGTTCCATCATGTTGGTACGCATACATGTTCCTCTTCTTTATTCTAACTATTCTATTCTCTAAATCCTTTTTTAGGAGAAGTACGTGATGAGAATTGATTTTGAGTTGCATTTCTCATATTTGGGTTTGTCTTTCTAAAATGGGTTGGTCAAGCATATAGTTGGTTTTATGTTTGCTATGAAGGATCTTAAATTTTTGCATACTTGAGGTATAAAACAAATTGTATTTTGGTGCAAGGTTGGGATTTCAAATGTGTTTGGATAATTGTGAGTATGATGAGTGTAATTTTTCCCCGAATCCTGAATGTTAGGTATCTCCGGAGTTGTATGGATTAACCTAAAAGTAGAATTTAAAGCTCCCTCGTAACTCTGATCTAGGTTATATCATCCATGGTAAAAATGGACGGGTGTTATCTATTTTCAGGCCCTACCAAGGAATGTTCAAAAAGCAATTTCTCCTTGGTATCCGAGAAAAGATCCTTACTTGACTTATAAAGTGAATAGCATTTAGAAGCTTGTGGTTTGATTTGATATTGTTTGGCTTTGACACAATTAAGGAGTTTTGTTTCAGACCCAGCCATCCGATTGAAGGTAGAAAGTAATAAATAAACAAAATCTTTCCCAATTTTGAGGACAAACAAGGCGCCAAAGGCACACTTCTTTCTCCCATGAATTTGCACAGTTATGTGTGATATATGAAGATAAAACCGTGAGGTAGAATGTCTATTTTATGGTGTGATGCCCGCTAAAACAACCCACTTGAGACCTAAGAAATAACCTAGGGTTAGTTAAAAAAATTATGGAATAATTTTTTTTTTGTTTAGAAGTGTCTACAACTAGGTTGCAAGACAACAATTGTCACTAATAGGTTCCAGAACAAGTCTAAATTACACTTGAACATATTGTTCTTTTATTAGCAATTATCAGAGCTCACAAGGTCCAAATTTTAGGGTTGGAAGTTTTAGTTAGGTTCAGAGGGTAACTTAACACCATACCCACTCTCTAATAGGCTTAGAGTTTCAACTTGATTTTTATCACACTTAATGATTCAAAATTTTCCTAAATCATTACCATTGGATAGGAAATTTTATCACCTTTCCAATGATATAAAGAAGTCCTAACTCCTTTTAGAACTCTAGTTATGGGCCGGTGGGCCTTGGGGTGAAAATTTTCCCAAAAGGGACATGTGTTGAGTGGGGGAGAAAATCCTTTTTTCGAGTTGGCAGGTCGCGGGGTGGTGTTTTGAAATTTTCCCCACGTGGGAGCAAGGTCCATATTTTTGCCCATGCCTCTGCTGTGCCACTAGGGACACGTGGCGCTCAACAAGCCAAAGAGGGGGAGAAGAAATTAGGGAAGGGTAGGGTGGTAGATGTTTTAGGAGAATTCACCAAGGAGGGGGAAAAGGCTAAAAAGCACGCGCAGGCTCGTGCATTTGCAGAGGGGATTTTTCCAAAGCCAGGGGCGGGTGTGTGGGGGCCGTGAGGATTTCTATTAAAATTTTCCAAAAACCAAAAATTTAAAAAATGATAAAGCCACGTGGGATCTGTCCCCCTCCGCTATCACCCCATGTTGCCACGTGGCAGTACCCGATGGATGCGGGATTGCGGGCCGGCGGAGGAAAACAACAAAATTTTCCAAAAGTTTTTAAAAAAGTTCTAAGGAAGAATTTTATGCTGCGCCTCTTCCATTGCCTCGTGAGGCCACATGGTAGCCTTTGATTGGCTACAGGGTGGTGGGGAAAATGTTAAAAATTTTCCCAAATTTTTTTATTAAGTTCTAAGGGAAAATTTTGGGACGCAGGCCCGCCAAGGAAAATTTTCCCAAAATTTTAATGTAAGTGAAGAAAAATTTAGAAGGCCATAAATTTTGATGGAAAGCTCGGTTTTGGGAAAATGAGGACTTTCTAGAAATCTCTCGATGCCCTCTTTGCACAGGAATCAGAAAGTTTAGATTTTGATAAAGTTTAAGGGGTCAATTTTAAGAACACGACCTGCAGGATTTTTAAAAGTAAACTGGTAAATTTTAACTTATAAATTTGGTTCAATTTGGTGTTCTCCTTCACTCAACATGCCAAATAGACATGGAGAACTATTCTAGGAAGGATTTAGGATGAATTTGGAAGGTGATTTTTCTCAATTGATTTCAGTTTGAATTTTTCCAACATTTAACAGAAAAAGTTTGAAAAATAACTGTGAACAGTTTGGGCCCGATTTTGCAATGTTTTAAATGATTTCCATAAGTGTTTTTTTGTCAAATTGAGTTCATTGATATCATGGAATGCTAAGTTTTAATGTTTCAATGCTCATTATTATGTGCAGATTTGAACTGTGCATTTTATATGAATTATTTGCTAGTTTTATAATTTAAAACAAGATCAATTTTCCTAAATGATCTGGATATCAATTTCATCTTCCATAAATGGAAATCTCAATTCTATTCTATTCTATTACATTTAAGTGATTTAAATAAAACTATTGTAAACCCAAAATACAATTCTGATTTCAATTTTACACATTTCCAAAAGAGGCAAAATATTGTATTTTTCTCACATACGTTTCTTCCTTTTCAACAAAGATTCCCAAAACATTTTCATGATCAGAATTAAATTTACAATACAATTTGGAAAAATCATTTCATTCATTCATTGATTTCCAAAGGCAATTTTACAACTCCTTTCTTTTATTCCTTCAAATTTCATCATATAGAATTACATAGTAGAATGTTACATTTTCTTTCTCATTCTTTTAAAGCAAAACAAAGTCTCTCTCTCTCTCTCTCTCTTTTCATTTCACTTCACAAATTTCATAACCAAATACAAACATATTTTCTTCAAAAAATATATTACAATTTCATCCACTTCAAAGTGGGAAAGGTTACAAAAAAATTTATTTCACAAGGGACAGTCAAATTTCTTTCTCCTCTGCTCTAGAACAATAACATGCAAAGTTCCCTTTTCTTCCAATTTTATCACAACAAAAGTGGGGGAAAGGAAATTCTCTCCACCCAACTAAGAAATCCAATGAAAGGAGAAGCCATCCTTCATCATTGGCCCCCGAGCCCCAACCACAATGCAATAAGAAATGTATATCAACCCATGGCAACAACAGGCTTCCAAAACACACAAAATTATTTCAACATGCACATTTTAATTCAAAAACATAGTTCAACACAATACATTAGTTTACAACTGCATTGAAAACATTAAAACAGAACTCAGGCTTTATCATGTAAGCCAAAGGAGTAAGGACTATGGGGGAAGCTGCTTATGCCTCCCAATGGGAATTGGGCATCCACCTGTAACAAAATGCCAAAATAATTCATCACACATATCCTTATGCCCCCCACAATCCCTCCTTATGCCCCCCCACATATTTCCTTAATCCCCCCACAAAGTAATAAATGTAAGCTACTTCTTTTCCATGGTGGATCCCAAACCCAAACTCCCTCCACAAGAATTATGATGCCACTGGCATTCCCTTATGTCCCCCACATGAATTCCCCATAGTCTTCTCCTACACCATTCCTAGGTAGTCTACCCAATCCATAATAATAACAAACATACCAACATTTACATATTCAAGAAAAAGAAGGAAAATAAGAGTATTTCCAAGAGCCAATCTCTTACCTCTCCATGGTAGCTTTTGTTTCCAAAAAACAAGCTTCAATGCTAAAATATAGTCCCAAAACAACAACCAACAAGCATGCAAAGTTTTCTAATATCCTTCCAAAATAAAGAGCTCCAAACATAAGAAAATTCACCCCAAGGAAGCATTCCAAAGTTTCAACAACCCAAAACAAGGCAATGAGTTTGAATTTTATAGAAGAGGGAAGAGAAGAGGATGATGTGGATCCATGTAGGATGCCACATCACACATCCTCAACTCCAACACAAAAGTCAAAATTTCATTCTCCAAAGCACAATAAAGAGGTGGGTGAAAATATGACAAATAAACTTACACACTCCAAAAAGCCCACACCCCAAAGGACTGAATTAAATAAAATGTAGGAAGAGTGAAATAAAAACATGCAACTTGATTAATAAAAATACATTAAAAATGTCTAAAATCAACCCTCCAACCATAGGTATGGTTGGTAAATAAACTTAATAGGTATGGGACAACTTGTCCCACAAGCCTCCAAAAATAGCCTCCAAGGACAAATTCGAATTTCCAAGGAGGTGGAGTGTTTCATACTCCAAAATATGACTTACACAACTCTTACACATACTTACACATCCCTTACATATTTAATACAAAGAGCCAACAACTTCCATTATTACTTTCTTATATCTAAATTTAATTAATTAACTTTTAATCATATGTTTTCTCACATTAATTCTCCACAACTTAATTAAATAAAATAAAGGGACACATCAATAATAAAATACATACAACAATAAAAAAAAAGGAACCACATTAATAAAATATACAAAAGCCCTTGGTCCCATTCAAAGGTGATCCCCCCCATGGGAATCCCTAACAAAATACAACACACAGAAAAACATGTTGCCATGGTGACCTGGTTGAATTCATCTAGAATTCCAATGTGGTTGGTCTCCAATCCTTTGATGTTTGTTGTGATGTTTAACCTGTAAAACACAAATACCTCCTTCAGCCTCGTGGCCATATTAGAACATCCAATAGGATATAAATATAATTAAAAAATCCTCTATACATATGAATCACAACAACATCAAGGAAATCAACAATATCACTTAAAAATAATATCAACCACTATATCATCATCATATAATGTCCATTTTCTAGGTCTACTCACAATATCCAAAAATCACATGCCCGAACAACATTCATAACATATCCATGTCAAATAGTATATCATCATCCACATATGAAATGTCTCTAATAATCATCATGCATCATAACTAAATCAAAATCAACAATAATCCATGGTCTAACATCTAACATCATACTAAATCAAAACCATAATAATGTCCATAATGTGATCAATAATATCAAGATCAATATAAAAAGGTGTCAAAGGGAAGTGGGCACTACACGTGGGTGTTCTTGTTGCAAGAAAAGAAGACAAAAAAATGAAAGACATGCCTAAATTATTTTAAAGAAATAATATTTGTACACATTATACATTTTAAAAATAGAAAAGTAACTCAGAGCAACAATTACAGTGAACAAAATAGGGTTCTATTTTAGAGGCCCCTGCCCTTGAAAAATGTATACACATGCATATACATGGATGAATTTATAAAATGAAAAACATAAACATCAATCCTTTTCAGCCACATCTTCATCGGGAGGCACTAGAATACGTTTTAGTAGGTCATCCCTGTGCTAAATGAAGTCATCATGAGCCACTACACTGAACACAAATTGGACATCGATCATTAAACCCCTAGACATAACCATCTCAAACAGTTCACAAGTTCCTATCCATGGCCCATTCAACAATTGGGTGAATTCCATTCTCATTTCAGATGAGTTTATCCACTCTGAACGGGAACATCCTCCTCTTATATAAGCTTTGGTTCTCGTACCTAAGGAGAGCCAAGATATGGGGAAATGAGGAATTCTGCTAGAAGAACCCTCTCTCATAGTTCTTCTCTTCTTGAGAGGAAACACTTGGGTGCCTATCATGGGCCGTACCTTAGCAAGGGAAGCTTCTAGGGCCATCAAACGCTTCTCTGTTTCCTTCTATGGTGCAATGGGGACTTGCTCTTCCCCATGTGGAGTAAGAAGAAGGATGGGAATTGTGATTTTCATGATTAGATTGAGGGGTTGGTAATAATTCCTATTCAAACACTAGTTATCACTGTTAAAAAAAGGGCAGTAGTGAATCCAATGGGATTCAAATTGTTTGATATCCACTTGGTATTCTAGGTGAATTAGGTGGAAATGAAGAACTTGAAAAATAGGAAATGAAGGGCACAATTTCGAGAGGCATTGTAAGAAAGATGATAGCATGTCCTTTAGAGAGGAAACATTAGGAGGACTGGCTCTGGTATCTAGTATGTTGAGGAGATGAATAATGAGGGAGCCCAGTCAATTAGAAATAATCACGCAAATGGGTGAGCTCCCCAGGAAAATGATTCAAGTCCAGAGGTGAAGAAGACATGGAAGCATGGTGATTGATGGAAAGCAAATGGTGCAGGATGTAGGAGGAAGTTAGGTGGTAATTTGCTAACACAATAAGCCATGATTAAATAGGCATGTATTTTAAATTGAAATATATGGGAGAAATAATTTCACCATTAATAACATATCCTCCCAAAATCGGTCTTGAGGTGAAGTTTAATTAAAAATTGATTATCCATGTAAAATGTGCCGCTAAAGAATTAATTGGCACCCGCGTGATTTAGAGATGTCTCATCAAATTTAATTATTTGGCCACGTCATATTTTCAAGCATGAGGGAAGCAATATATTTAATAAATATGGGAAAGAATTCATTGATAAAGGTGGAATAGTAATGGTGAGATGATGACAGATATGATTTAATGCTACTGTGAGGAATTATTCGACAGTGATTCCCATGGGTCTTAAGAATGTAACATGACATTGAATCGGTTAGAATTTAACTGAATATTCCCTAAAACCCTTGATGGATAAGGATATAAAGAGGGGGTTTTAGAAAGAAAAAGGGGGGGAGGTCTTAACAAGAAGGAAAAAGGGTGGGAATCTCTTGAGGAAAAAATTGGAGGGAATTTACAGACGCACTACCAACTAGGGGACGACACAATGTTCCGATGAAGGTTTTTTGTTAAGTGACTCAATTATCAGGAATCTATGTTAAGATGATTACATGTGTACAATAATTAACTTGATTTGAGAGCATGAATATATGTCTTCCTTATTTTTCCTAAGTTTAGTGGGTTTCACCTAGAAAATTTATCAGGATTTGTGATATTTCTTTGTTCTGATTGTGAAATGATATTGAGAATGAAGTGATATGTGCTTTTTGTTATGATTTTGTGTGAATTATGGTTGTAATTCAATTATGAAAGTATCCTTTTACTACTTATCTCTTGTCTATGAAGGGTGTGAGGATTTGATGTTTTCTGGGGGTACATGAAAGCATTATTTCTGAAGCCTATAAAAATCTCCTTGTGGACTGAATAGGATTTAGGGGTATGATTTGTAAATCTTGGGGGTCCCTTGATCTAGACTATTCAACATGATTTTAAAAGGGACAATATAGCCTTAGGTGTACTAATCTGGATCGTTAGGAATTTAGATCTTGGCTTTCTTGGATCCTTCCTTGGAAACCAGTCTCCTGAAAAAGGCTAATTCATTTCTCACTCACATTCATGTAAAAATGGAAACATATAATAGTTGAAATTTTATTTCTGAAATTCCCCAATTCCCTGTGAATATTTTCCCCTTTTCCCCTTTCTTTAGTTCAAGTTTATCCTATGCCCACTAAAATATGAAAAACCTTTGAAAAATATTTTAACACACTACGTGGATCTCAGACTGTTTATTCATACTTTATAGATCCTCCTGGGAGAACACATTGTAAATGTTCACACCTTACATGTTCTCACCCCGATCTGAGATCCCCATCATCAACCTGAAAAAAATTAATGCAAACCCTCATGATCAATGTGCGGGTTGGGCTAACACTTCCTTTAGCAGTCCATATCAGGTCTTTAGGTTCTTATAGTGTTTTTATTTTCTTTTTTGAGCAAGCGTTGAATTCGGTGGCTATGCTTGACCCCTATAGTCTAATTTGATGGAATTAGGATTTCATTATGATATGTAGCCATGCCTTGTGCTCCCCTGACTGTATCTTGGGTCCTCTCACCCTGACCAAGGTAGAGTCAAAAGTAGTAGGGATATCAACCACACCCTTTTTTCGGGTTCCTCCCTATCACCCCCTCGGGAAGGGTTGGTGGGTGAGGGGAGGAAGACCCCACCCTCAACTACTAAACAACATTTCAAGTGAATCTAAATCCATCACCCCATCTCCTTGCACGCTTCGTTCCTTGTTCCCCTTCCTTGGGGGTAAATCTGGGAGCCAACACCTTTTTAGCACCATTTCTAGGGACAAACGTTAGGTATTCATCTAGGTTTTATTTTGACCTTCTTTTGTTGTTTTTTTGTGACATTTAAAAAGGCATCTTGATTTGTGATTTACTCTTATGACCTCGTATGATTTATTTTTCTAGAGTTATCACTCTAGTGGCGACCCCGTTATCCTTTTGGTTGTAGTAGACCAATGAATTTTTCATTTTGATGTGTTTCAGCTAAATTTCTGTGTCTTGTTTAAACTTTGTGTTCAATGTTTACCATTATGTCATCTAGAATTTATAAGGTGAATATTAATCTGTAAAAGTAACTTCTCTGTGAAGCATTCCATGGGATATCTATGATAGTAGTGAGGATTTTGGTCCTTCTAAAGTCCCTTTTAAACCAAATTCATTCAAACCCTTTGCCTTTAGAAAATAATTTGGATACCCCCATCAGATACCTACTAGAATCAGACTCAAATTGCCCATGTTTTGAGGATATGGCAATATTTCTGTGGAACAACATCTTGCTATTTTTGAGAAAATGATGCATGAATACCACGTGAGTTATAAAGATGTTTTATGAGGTTATTTGTGTAAACACTGCAACAAAATGCTAGAGATTGGTTTAATTCTTTACCTCAGAGATCTGTATGTTCATGGATGAAAATGGTAATAATGGAAATCAATTTAGAAATGACCCTGCTTCCCTTTTCTATGGGCATGGTGGAGATGTCATGTATTTGGTTGAAGGAAGTGCTATCCATTTTCACCTCCCGAGTGGAAATGGAAAACATGGGGCTTGCACCAAGGGAATTGCAATAAGAACACATGTCATATAGGGCATGCAAACAATTCTCAATATTCAAGATCAACATTTGGATCTTTGGGAAGTTGAAGCTCACAAGAGGAATCCTTTCCCCTCTTGGGTCGTATGAAGTTTTAATTTCCACTAAAAGAGGAAGCATTGAGTAACTAGGCTTGCATGACCATCAAGCTCTATATTGTAAAAACCAAGCTAATGAAGGCTCTTGGTGAGCTATTCATAATACATATAGCTATATATTTGAAGGTTAAATAATAAACTGGTCAAGATGGGCTTGTTTTGGTGTGCACTGAGCCATTCCTCAGGTTGAGCTGACTCTAGGTCTTTAATGAGAGGCGGTTTAATTTCTATGCCAACCGAGATGACCGGCGTATTGTATAACCATCGAACTAGAGCAATGGAAAGTTGTAAAAGTCATTACGTGAGATACCGTGGCACAATACAATGAAGGATGAGCTTTGTAAAGGTTCAAGGTTGGGCCCCTAATTTCCATAATACTGAATTACATTAGTTGCATGAAAACTGATGAGTTGCATACCATGTGGCCAAGCCCAAAAAATTGTAAGCCAAGATATATAATGAAGAAACCATGGCCACTGAGTTGGTACAAGGACATTGAGCTCCTTTTGCAATGAAAACCAAGTCCCACATTGCGAGAAAAATTGAACGACAAAGTTTGAGATGGCACCAAGTTACAGAATCTTATCGGGCTATTAAGATCACCAAACTGCTACAGTGAAGAGCCAAGTAATCTGGTGGGACACTTTACATACAAGGGGTCAAGCTATGGAATGAGGAATATTTTGAGAGCCCATACAGATGGCCCAACAATCTATTTTCATGATGCATCGAGCTATTCTTATATAACCCAAGCCATATACCTGGAGTTTTTCTAGGTGACCACAATTCATGGTTATATATTGTTAATGATTTCAAGCCCATTGAACCTACATAGAAATGGGATCAAGATGACTATACCAAGTTGTACATATTAAGGGACTCAAGTTATCAAAACTCTGCATTATGCTATCTCTTAGTATAAGACTTGCAATGTGTTCTTGGGTTGCCAGCTCACAAATGGGTGAATTCCATAATGTATTGAGCTCCCCAAACTTATCGAGCCCATCCCAAAGTGGTAGTGAGTTGGATATGAGAAAATATTGAGTCTCCTTTTGAGGCTATCGAGTCAATTTAGAGAATTTCTTGGCTCTATCCATGATGATCGAGTTACTTTTGAAGGGTGAGCCAGTTTATGGGGGGTCGAGTGCTTAATTGACCGACGAGCTTCATTCTTGGAGGTTGAGGACTTAGCCAAAATGAAGGTAGGGTGAGGTAATTTTGATTGGCTCGCCGAGCTAAATTGGAAAACTGAGAGGAAAGTTTTGAGGGAGACCTATGGGAAAATTGGGAAAACATAGCTTGGGTGGCTTGAAGTGAGTTGGGACATGCAAGACGTTAAAAGCTGAAAAACCCGTAGGCAAGTTCAATGCGGGGAAATTGGAGTCAGGTAGCCCGGATGACCCAGGACACATGTGCAAGAAGGAATCTCCTTTGATGTGCTCAATGGGATGTGGGATTTGGCCCAGTCAATGGCCCATCCATGGAGTCAAGGGAATTTCAAAGAACTAATGCATGCATGAAGGGGTGTATGAGGCCCTCGAGTCGACCAAGGCGGAGTTACATGACCCAAGTGGAATGGGTTGTGAAGGGGAGGAGCTCCTTCCAAGCCAATGGGAGCTACAATACATTGTAAAGTGGACATAAATTGGTGTAGATGAAAGGATGTTTAGGTGAACCAAGGTACCTTTGAATTTGGGCCAAAAGAATCGTTTCGAGCTGAAATAGCTAATGAGCTTGGGGTTAGCGCCGAGTCGGCAAAACCATTGCAACATGAATCCCTGTCATGAAGAATATAGTGCTGAGGCACTATGTGAAGTGGGAATTAGGAGATATAAGGCATTGAGGTGTAGATATAAACTAGTCATCATTTGAATTAATATCCTGACCCATTGCAAGGGCTTGACGAAGTGGAAAGGTGTCAGCTCAGCTAAGCTGGCCCAATTAATTAATTCAAACCATTTCAAGCACCTTCCCCTCAAATGTAAAAGTGATGGAAATAAATGGTGGGCCCCATATATAAATTACCAAAGCATTAAAATGATGTGAAAAAATTAGAGAAAGGAGAAATATTTAAATGGAAATTCCAGCTATCAAAATTAATTCAGTCCTGTGGAATGTTAGCAAGCCTGTGAAAACTTAAAATAGCTGCCTCTACTTAGGAGCTCATAACTTGAGCGTTTCTCAATGGATTTTCACAAAATTGGTCTTGTTGGAATCATAGCTCTAGGATCCATGAAAAATGATTATGAAATTATGGAATTGATGAAGATTTCAAGGAGAATTTTTTAGAGAATGAAACCATTTCAAAGTGACAGTTTGATAGTGGTTGAGAGTGTAATTAAGAAGCATAGGAAATCATTCTTTCTCTGCTGGAAGTCATGGGATAGTAGGGGGATCCTTTTGAAAGTAAAATAAAATAAATTACATTCATTTAATATCACTTACACATGGATGGAAGGTGGATTTTTGGATTACATTCTCTCTCTTCTCAATTTTATAAAGTGTAACATGGGGCTTATTTTGTGAAAGAGTTAGTCAATTTTTCTCTTGTCCCCTCTCTATTTTTTCTCTGATGGGTTGAATGTGGAGTTTAAGCTTCCTCTATATTCTTTGTAATGGAATTTTATTTCCTCTTTCCCACTAATGATGTACTGTGAAAATTTAATGGAGCAATAAACTATGGTTTGTGATGCATTTTGTCCATCCTTGCATGTTTTATTATCTCTACTTGCCTCTCTTTATTGCAGGGTATATTGTGCATATTATTGATGTTTATTATAGGTTTTGAGAGATATGTTTAATGGGAAAAAAATGGTGTTATGTGTGAATTCATCTCTGGCTATGGTGAATCTTTTCTACCCTCTCCATTGCTCACCTCTCTCTATTTCAGGTAGTTGGATTGTGTCTAGCACCTCCTTTTCTTGGTGTATCACTGCTATTAGTGTAGGTTTATTTTCATGCATCTCTCTCCCTGTCTCCTTGGAATGTTAGAATAGGATTAGGTAGTTTTATTACTTGTATTAGGAGTAGCTTGTGGTAGGTAGGATTAGGAGAAAGAACCAACTTTATCTAGAGGGTTATCTAAAGCCCACAAGTCCCACAACTTGAGAGATAACCCAATGTTACAAAAATTACACTGAATGCCCTAGTACTATAAAATATCTCAATCGGGGGGGGGGGGGTGGTGTACTTTGGTGATAACAAGAAGAAGGTTCATGTGTTTTAGGAATGAATAAATTGACACTACATAATATGTGTCAAGTGTTAAGAAATTGATTGAAGAATGTGTTGAGAAGAATGATCAAATTGGTTATGCTTGTGTCTAGTCTCATAAGTGTTTTATGCCCCATACCCCCTATGTTGTGGAAAATATGCTTAATGTTGAAAAAATGAAACTAGGCACTGAAGGAAGAAATGTGCCACATGGTTCCACAAACCAAAGCAATGGGGTGTCTTCCATTGACCTTCTACGTGCCTAAAAAGCTGATGAGTTTTGGAATGTGTTCTTCAGAATATTTCAATTTTTGATAAAATGATTTGATATAGTGGTTTTAGACATAGGCTATATTTCATCTACTCATGATTTTGTTCTGTTAAAGGAGGAAATGATTGATAAGTATAGCGGAGGTGTTCCCTCGGTAGAAGATAAATGTCTTCTACTTCAAGAAATAATGGAACTAGAGAAACGTCTCAAAAAACAATGTAAGTTGTAAGATGAATCTGCAAAGTGAAAATCATGGATGAATCATGCACACTTTGCAGACCTGAATGTGGATGAGTTGATCCCCTTATATGTTCTTGAAATAGGTGTAGTGGCCTTGGATAAATACAAATATCACTTTGGTAATAATTATACCGAGAATACTATATCAATCAATGAAAGGTATAAGGATGGTGATTTTGATTTGGTCCCAGAGAGTGTTAGTACTGGATTTCCTATAAAGTAGGGGGTGGATGTTCTTAAACCCCTATTTTCTAATCAAGTGATAAAGCATTCATTATTTCCCAAACCTTTGGAGATGAAACAAGTTATTTCACCTAAGGATTATGAGTTTCAAATACAGGTTAATCCCTCTCCTTCAAAAAGTGAGATTGAGGTGTGTGTGGAGTTTGGTGTCAGTTACCCACCTATTATGAAGAATACAATGAGAACAAATGATATAATTTCAAAGGAAGGTATGGTAAATACAAGTAAAGGTGACAATGTTGAACATTGTCTTAATGCCTATGTTGAGTGTAAAAAGGATTGGATGAATGGAGATTTATCTACTTTGGAAAGAGAGAAATTTATTAAACATCTTGAGAAACATATGCAAGTCTTAATATTGTTATATCATATGGTGTGTTGTGAAAAGGGAACTGCTTATGAACAAACTATGCCTGGTGAGCAAAATGGATCTACAACTATAAATGGATACATGTTTTTACTTCTACAAAATCAAGGGGTTCTAAGTGATGGCAACCAATTGACAATTTGTGTCTCATTTGGAGTAATTGTGATCATTACCTTTGGAAGTTGGCAAGTTAACTTGTGTATCTTGATGGGACAAGTGCATGTTTTATGGGATCCTAGTGGATTCTGAAGGAGGTTTTTGGGTCCTCTGGACCCCAGTGGTTTGCTTGTATAATGTACAGTTGCGTGATTTATCCTTTTTGGTTTTTGTTGGTTTTTGGTTGTTGGTTTTTGCTCTTATGGTGATGACTTGTAGTTTTGATCATCTTTTGACTCCATTACCCAATAGAAAGGCATCTACTCTTATTCTTTCAGTATTGTTTTTGGTTTTCTTTGGATACGCACTAGGGGAGTCCATCCCTGAGCTAGAGCTGATGTTGGTATCCATACATGTCCGTCTTCATTTTTCTAACTGTTCTATTCTCTAAATCCTTTTTTAAGAGAAGTACGTGATGAGAAAAGATTTTGAGTTGTATTTCTCATATTTGGGCTAGTCTTTTTTCAATGGGGTGGTCAAAATTATAGTTTGTTTTATCACTGCTACGAAGGTTCTTAAATTTCCCCATATTTGAGGTACATAAAAGATTGTATTTTGGTGCAAGGATGGGATTTCAGACATGTTTGGCTAAGTGCGAGTATGATGAGTGCAGTTTGAATCCAAAGCTCGAAGGTTAGTTATCTTTGGAGTTGTATGACCTAACCTAAAATTAGACTCTAAAGTTCCCTTGGAACTTTGATTTGGGTTATATCTTCTATGGTAAAAATGGGCAGGTGTTATTTATTTTTGGTCCCTACCCGAGAATGTTCAAAAAGTAATTTCTCCCTAGTATCCGAGAAAAGATCCTTACCTGAGTTATAAAGTGAATAAAATTTCAGAGCCCAGGGTTTGATTTGCTATTGTTTGGCTTTGACACAATTCAAGAGTTTTGTTCTAGACTCGACCATCCAATTGAAGGAAGAAAGGAATAAAGAAACAAAATATTTCCCAATTTCTGAGGACAAACAAGGTGACAAAGGCTGACTTCATTTTCCCATGATTTTACGCAGTTATGTGTGATATGAATATGCATCCACAACATAGAATGTATATTTCAAGGGTGTTCTTGTTGTAAGAAAAGAAAACAAGAAAATGAAAGATATGCCTAAATGATTTTAAAGAAACAATATTTGCACATGTCATACATTTTAAATATAGAAAAGCAACTCAGAGCAATAATTACAGTGAACAAAATAGGTTTCTATTTGAGGGGCCCCCGCCCTTGAAAAATGTATACACATGCATATACATGCATGGATTTATAAAAGGAAAAACATAAACATCAATCATTTTTAGCAACATCTTCACCCAGAGGCACTAGAATACATTTTAGTAGGTCATCCTTGCACTGAATGAAGTCATCATGAGCCACCGCACCAAACACAAATTGGACATTGGTCACTAAACCCCTAGACATACCCATCTCCAATAGTTCACAAGTTCCTATCTATGGCCCATTCAATAATTGGGTGAATTCCATTCTCCTTTCAGATGAGTTTACCGACTCAGAAAGGGAACATCCTCCTCTTATATATGCTTTGGTTCTCATACCTAAGGAGAGCCAAGATACGGGGAAATGAGGAATTCTGCTAGAAGAACCCTCTATCATGGTTCTTCTCTTCTTTAGAGGAAACAATTGGGTGCCTATCATGGACCATACCTTAGCAAGGGTAACCTCTAGGGCTATTAGATGCTTCTCTATTTCCTTCTATGTTGTAATGAAGAGTTGCTCTTCCCCATGCTGACTAAGAAGAAGGATGAGAATTGTGATTTTCATGGTCAGATTGAGGGGTTGATAATAATTCCTATTCAAACACCAGTTATCACTGTTAACAAAAGGGAAATGGTGAATCCAATGGGATTCAAATTGTTTGGTGTCTATATGTACCCAAAATTGTAGGGTACTGTACCACCAGAATGATGTTACACATTCCCCAATGATGATACAGGTCACCTAGCAAGGTGTTCAGAATCTAGGAAAGCTCGCCAAGTGTATGTTAGCATCCCAAGCATCTTGTTTAAGATTTGTGTATTTTGCTTTATCCTCTACCTTTCATTTTTTAAAATTTTTGACCTTCAGTGACGAAACCATAGCCCTGCCAGGGTGGTGGTCCTGTAATTGCCACCCTGCTCAGGGCGGCGGTCCTTCACATGTTTTCTAGCATGCTTCTTTGATCGTGACTTGCATAATTTTTCAAATTTCACCAGCTTTTCTCAACCGCCTTGGCTTGTATTAATGTTTTATGTTCCCTAGAATAGTGTTTCTTCATTGTTTAATGGTAAAAGTGTTCTAATAGGAATTACCTTTGAGTAAATGTGAAATCTGTAAATATCTAGTTTGTTTTCAAGAAATGGCCCCTCAACTTCTCATTTCCATTGTTTAGTCTCCCAATTTCTTGTTTAGAACTCATTTTGTTTTCATGTTTGCATCCATGCTAGTTTTCCTTCACTGTTGGAAGTCATTTGATCTTCTTGCTTCAGTTTTGTTCATTGTTGTTCCTACAATTAGTTTAGAGCCGAGTAGTGTCAGTTGTAGATTGAATTCATTAGAGTTGTAGGTTGTGTTCTTCATAGAAGGTAGATTATAGAATCTCTCAATACACTTGTGTTGTATTCCCATAATAAATCCCACTAGGAATTACATACGCCAAGCTCTGTCACTTGCGTTGTCCCTTTCCTAATCGCATTATATTCGGTCTATATCCAAAGCTGCCATCGTTCAAAATACCTTTTTCTATTGATGCTAGCATATACACGATCTTCTTGATTCACGTGAACATGAAGGAACGAGGAGATAATTCTGAGGGGAAAATATCATACACTACTGGATTTACCACTATTCTGCAAATTCCAGGTTTTATCTGTCAAAGTTCTAATTAAAACATATCAAATAGAGTAGTGAAATATTTCATTTCAGTTAAATTTCATTTTCTATATTGCCAAGGAAGCTGTGGGGATTGATAGTTTCTTAGAAACTATGATTCATTTCTCACTTCTGAGGTAGGATCGAGAATCTTTCAATTAAGTCAATCATCTATCTAGTTATTTAGGATAAACTCACAACTACACAGACAAGTAGCTACATCGGGCTACCTTGCTTGTTTTAATTTTGTTATTAGATTAGTTGTCATTTTTTGAATATATTAGATTAGTTGCTCTTTTAATTCTTTTAAAAATTCTATCAAAAATACAAAAATAGAGGAATATATATATGTTGTAGATATATCTTGCATAATTAGTTTATTTCATTTCAGTTAGGTTTATATTGATCTTGTATGACAATCACGGGACCTAGGGAGCCTAGGGAATACATTTTTGAGCCAATCGTGCCTCAACCCAATCTTGTTGTAGCATTAACTAACATAGACCAAAATATTATAATTCAGGTCTTCCGAAAAACAACAGACCTACAAGATATCATCACACAACTATCATTATTAAACATAACAGCTAATCAAGCTAAAGATTTTTGGACTAAACCAGAGAATCGTCCATAAAGAACAAAAAGGTCCACTACACATTTAACCATTCCATTTTCATGACCTTGTCGGGAGATATATATGAAGCACCCATAGGTCATCTTCCACGTATTCCATAACTCATAGATCAGATCATGGAAGAGCTCGATATTGATTGGAGCCTTCGAGAAACTATCCTCACTGAATGATCTATCACACCCGTTCAGGTTAGGAGGGCCTTCTTTTCCTTAGATTCACAGATCCCATTATTACATGTTGAAGACATAAGGTTACCTAAATAGCTTACCTACACCCCGCATGTATTCCATCCCCACTGGCTGTCTCAGCATGACCTCGGGAGGTCGGGTGTGGGGAAGAGTTACTTATAGATTCTCATGCTTGCATGTCACTTTTCCATTGTATAAAATTGGTGAACCCAACGTGAAACTTCCTACCTTCTGGTTTGGAGTCTTATTTCTACTTATTCTTCTAATTAGTTTACTTTTACCACCTCATTAGCCTTCACATCAGCTTCACCAACAAAATTAGTGAACCCAACGTGAACTTCCTACCTTCTAGTTTGGAGTCTTATTTCTATTTGTTCTTCCAATTAGTTTACTTTTTGTCTTTTCCACCTCATGAGCCTTCACATCAGCTTCACCAACAAAATTGGTGAACCTGACGTGAATCAAACTAATATTCCTCTTTCTATTTTCTTTTCTTTCATCCACCTTCACTCTTTCCCATTATTCTATGAGTTTTCATATACCCCCCGAATATGTCAGGATACGATGCATATGGAAGAACTCTCCTAGGTCTTGAAGCATACTACGATCAACTAAATAGAGAACCATCACCCTCACTCTTAGCATGGGGTGACAACTATTCAACTAACCAATTTTTAACACAAACTCCACCTTAAAGTACTAGATATCATTCTTCTTTCCAAATAGAGGAGTTGGATCAGCTCACTCAAACGCAACAACCAGAGCCTTCAGGCTCAAACAATATGATGCTCATTGGAGAATTTGGTTCATCTCCTCAGGTGTTTCTTAGACCAAAAATTAGTAGACAGTCAGATCCATATCTATTTTTAGATGATGAATACTTAGCACGTTATGCTAGGAGTGAATAATGCTCTCAAAATATGTACCCACCTATAGGAGGTTTACAAACAAAACACCCCCATTCCTCCACCTATAGGAAATGCCCTCGGTGAAACTTGGTAGGGCACTGATCAATTCATAGCAGGGTACCATATGCCTATACAACCTCAAGATATACAACAAACGCCACTAAGGCAAAATACCGTTTCTTCACCAAACAAGGTCATCTCAACCTTAGTTGAAAAGGTTGAAGGGTTGGAACTTGCTCAAGAAAATCAAAATCCATAGTTCATGCAAGCAAGAACTTCCAATCCTCCACATCATCCTAGCCACGTAGACCTCCTCACAGGAATGAGAACGTTGGGTATGCCTCCTTAGTACTTACAACAAACACCAACTAGAACCATGTTTTCAAACGCCACTCCAGTTGAGAATATAATACTTCCCAGTTTAGTACAAAACAACCCATTCCTAAGCAATGCTCCTCCATACCTAAACATGTATTCAAAATCACCACAGGGAGATATGTTCTCTTCTCCCGATATGTTTTCTCAAACATAGGGATTTCCTTATGCCCCTGCAAATACATATGCTACGCCATATCAACAACCCATTCCACCTCCACCCCCTCAGCAAGCACCATCAATGGTCGAAACCTATGTGATAGGGAATTTTTCAAAATATTTGAAATAACCTTTAGACTTCACTATACGAAGTGTCATGCTTCCAAGACCTCTCCCCGATCTACCCAAGTACAAAGGAGAGGGAGACCCGAATGCACATATTAAGGCCTATGCCATAGCCATTCAAGAACTGCTCCCTTGGGATGGAGTTGTTGCTAAAATATTCCCCAAAACTTTAGAGGGTATTGCCCTCGATTGGTATTATAGAATACCTGAAGCCTCAATACATTCATTTAAACAACTCGTTTCATAGTTCATCAAGGCGTTTGACATGAAAAAATTGTTGAGAACAAGAATAAGGAAATTCTTACATATTAAACAAGAACACAATGAATATGTTGCTCATTTCATCCAAAGATGGCATACAGTCCTCTATTCTTCAGCAAGTGCTCCAAACATGGATCAGATGGAACTATGTGATTTATTCCTTCATTCTCTCAACAGAGAGATAAAGGAAGAAGTCCAGAAGTTCCCACTAAGAACTTATGATGAAGTGCTCGAGAGCACTCTCCGAATAGATCAAGCTGCAATAGATAGTGGTCACAAGACATATGGAACAAATGGGAGGTTAATCATCCCTAACCAAAACACTATGACTTATCCTACTACCAAAAATGCCAATCAAGGACCTAAAATCCTTAACAAAAACCATGGAGTGACAACAGATGGAGTTACTGACCAAACTAAAAAAGCAAACGTTGTAAATGTTCCACCAACAGTTAATAATAAATGAAACACAAATTTTACCCCAAAAATCAATGCGGTAGATTTTAATCGTCCCCAACGAAAACAACAATAACAAAAACAACAACAACGATAGATCCAAACATAGGTTCCAAGTCAAAACTCAACTGGATATCAAAACCAAAACCAAAGGCAACAAACGAAAAAATTTAATCCTAATAGTCAACAATTTAATCAGAGTTTTGGACCACAAAACGTGCCAAACCAACAACCTAGGAGTTATAATCCCAACTCGTATTGTGGTTTCCACAAAATTCGAGGCCATGACACTAGGACTTGCTGTGATTACAATAAGTTCATGCAACGTTTTCTAGAAGAACAAAGACAAATCTTCATAGATATGTTCTTAACAGATTCTGTGACACCTATGCCAAATACTTTCAGAGGGGCAGTTTCCCCTCAAAACGCACCTCTTAAGATCTTCAATGATCCAATTCCAAATCAAAATAACAATAATAAATTAAATCCAAATGGGACGAACAAAGGTGTAATGACAGTAAATAACAATCATGAAGCCTCAACTTCACTAAATCCACCTGTCACACCATAATTAGGAAATTAGCCATGAACCAAGATAGTTGGTCTAGTGGAGTTAGATACTGAGTTACATGTAGAAGCCATAACAAGAGCATGCGAATATTCTTCTCAACCAAATCTAATCTATCCACTAGAGCCAAATGACATTCAACAAACGTTGGTAAAACCCATAGGTGCTTATGATTTAATTAATGACTTAACAAAGACCTTCTCTCACATCTCCTTTTTGGACTTATTGAAAAATTCTCCTGCCCATAGGGCTGCTCTTTTAGAAGCGCTAGGTCTAGGTCATTTAATTAACATCACTCCACCTCCCAAAACACAAATAAACCATATATAGGTTGATATCCACCCTCTAGGGAAACCAGATAGGGATACTGAGTTTATATTCGACATAAACAAAATGCCAACAGATGCTGAAATTACACGTAGAGGTGATCCGACCTTACATTTATAGGTGTGGGTTTACAATAATTATGTTAAACACATAATGGTTGACGATGGGGTAGTAGTTAACATTGTTCCCTTCTCTTTCCTTCAAAATCTAGGATATGGAGAAACAAACTATTCCACAACAAGAAATATGCTAAGAGGTTATGACAACCTTAAATCTACTTCAATTGAGACTATAATACTACCAGTCACCTTAGGACCCAAGACAATCCTCACCGAGTTTTATATCATAGATTGGGAAACCAACTATAATATGATGCTCGGTTGACCATGGATACATCGCATGAAAGCAATCCCTTCTACGTTATTCCAAGAAATAATATTCTTACACCTAGGAAAGATATTCATAGCAAAAGGTAACCCAAAACCATTCGACATACACCTAGCAGACTTGAAGAAAAGACCAGGCGTTCAATCTGAGTTTGAACTCCTGAAAATTCAACTTAACAAACCAATCGAATCAAAGTTGGAAGAAAAATTAATACCTACAACAAAACTAGAAATTACGAACCTAGTCAAGGGCATCCCATCCTTCAAGGATGAAGCTAACGTTGTAGAAACAGTGTCATTAGGAACTACTACAAAAGTTGTCAAGTTACTGGAACAAGATCTACCAATTTTCCTACCATTTGATTCCGCAGGTATGGGATGTACCCTAGGAGTTGGTTCTCTTCCAGCAGAGGAACTTTGTATGGTATAAGTAACCAAAATAGAAGAAACAGATGCAAAGAATGTCCCAAAATTCATTTTTCCTAGTAAATATTGGACTCTCCACTTCGATGGAGCTAGATGTCACTATGGAGCAGGGGAAGGTGTGATCTTTACTTCTCCTGAGGGAAAGATCCTACCTTTTTCTTTTAAATTAAACTTTGAATGTACAAACAATGACACTGAGTACGAAGCCCTCCTCCTTGGCCTCCTCATAGCCAAAAGGATTGGTGTTAATGACATCAGGGTATTAGGAGACTCGCAATTAGTTGCAAAGCAAGTCTCTGAAGTATATGAGTCTAGAGTTGAGCACTTACAACTCTACAAAATAGTGGTATTAGATCTAAGCAAAGGATTCGACTTCATATCCATTGAGGCAATCCCATGAGAATATAACCTTCTCGCAGATTCAATAGCAACCTTAGCTTCACGTTTTACCCCAAGTAATGAGTTGGAAGATACAAGTTTCAAGGTATCACTTCATACTAAACCATTGGTGAAGAAAATGTCAACAAACCCTCTTCTAACAAATGCAACTGAGAATGAATCTTCTATCTTACATCATGTTGAAAATGATAAATTCACTCTCAAATATCTAAATGCCTATGTAGAGATACACCTTGCTCACCTATAGTTGATCTTTCCCTAATACTACACTCCTCTTCCTACTTTGGAAATACCACGGTAGAGTCTCCTCCACATAAGGATCTCGATATCTACGAGATAGAAAATAGAGAAAGCTTGGAACTACCTCCAACCCCACCTAAATTTGAAGAAGGTAATGCTTCTTTGATAGAAGAAACCATTGACATAAACATTGGAACAAAGGAAGAACTAAGAATTTTTAAGTTGGGATCCTCGCTAACTCTGGAAGAAATAGAAATACACACCCAAATCCTTAAAGAACATCAAAAATATTTTGCATTTAATTATAAATAAATGATAGGTATCGCACCACAAGTTGCGGTACATAATCTTGTTAGTAAACCAGATGCGAAGCCCATTAAATAGAAGTCAAGACCAATGAAGCCAAAAGTGGCTCTCATGGTAAAAGAGTAAGTAGTGAAACTTCTCCTGGTAGGATTCATCAAGCCCATTGACTATTCACAATGGGTGTCTAATATTGTTCCCGTCCTAAAAAAGAATGGGAAGATACACATTTGTATAGACTTTTAGGATGTTAACAAAGCTCGTCCCAAAGATGATTTCCCATTACCATCCATTGACATTATCGTTGATGCAACAACTGGATTTGAACTGCTGTCCCTCATGGATGGGTTCTCAGGGTACAATCAGATTAAAATATTTGAACAAGATCATGCCAAAACCACATTTATAACTCCCTACGGAACTTATTGTTATGCTGTCATGCCATTTGGTCTTAAGAATGCTGGTGCTACATATCAGCAGGCAATGACTTATATATTCCATGATCTTATCCATAAAATTGTGGAATCATATGTGGATGACTTGTTGGCTAAGGCCAACAAATGCTGTGATCATCCAGTAGTGCTCTATATCATCCTCTCATGACTAATTGAGTATGGTGTCACATCAAACCTAGAGAAGTGCGTCTTTGGTGTAACAGGAGGAAAAATTATAGGATACATTATATCTTCACGAGGGATTGATGTTGATTCGGCCAAAATACGGGCTGTTCTCAAAATTCTCCCACCTTCGGATGAGTCTGGAATGAGGTCATCTCTTGGGAAACTCGGTGCAATCCGAAGGTTCTTCCCAGATTTAAGCTATGCCATTCATCTAATCAACAATCTACTCAAGAAATATTATAGTATCGATTGGACTGAAGATTGCAACGAGGCCTTCAAAGCAGTTAAGTGTTTCTTATTGTCACCACCCACACTAATGCCTCCCAATCCAGACCACCATTTGATTCTATACTCACGAGCCACTCATGTCTTGCTGACCTACATACTGGCTCAAGAAGATGATGATAAACAAGAACGCGTGATATATTTCATCAGCCGAACGTTGCTCGATTATGAAACACGTTACACACAGGCAGAGAGAGAATGCCTTGCCATAATTTTTGCAACAAAACATTTGAGACATTACATGTTAAACCAGGAAACAAGGGTCATTGTAAAGATAGACCATTTATGAACATTTCTCACACAAGGATCTTTATCTAAAAAGGCTGGCCATTTCAAAACCGTAATGGGAGAATTTGAGTTAACATTCATAAACCAAAAATCTGTTAAAGGAAAAATCAATGCAGACTAGTTAGCTGACAATCCACTAGATGGAGGTGATCTGGTAGATCTAGACTTTCCCGATGAATGTGTATGCTTTGTTGAAACCAGACCCCCTATTTCTACATGTCGTTGGTATACTGATATCATCAATTTTATCATGGACCATACATACCCGGAAAGTGCCACGTCACAAAAAAGAAGGCGGTTACGCATTATTACCACTAAATATGTTGTTTTAGACCAAGTGCTCTATCACAGAGCCTTCAACAACATGCTTCTAAGATGTGTCAACATAGAAGAATCCAAGAGGATTCTTCATGAATCCCATAGTGGGATATGTGGGGGCCACTTTGGTGGTCATGCCACTGCTCGAAAAATACATCAGATGGGCTATTTTTGGCCCACACTTGAACATGATGCAGTGGAATTTGTACGTAAGTGCCACAAATGTCAAGAATTCTCTCACGAGATTCACATGCAAGCACAATCCCTACAACCAATAGCAACTCCATGGCCCTTCTCCACTTGGGGTCTAGACTTAATAGGGAAATTCTCTCCCTCATCAACCGATGGCCATAATTTTATAAGCACAGCCACGAAATATTTTACTAAATGGGTGGAGGCCATGCCTCTCACCATTGTACCGGGTTCGGTGATTGCCAAATTCATTTTGAACCAAATTATCTGCAGGTATGGTGTCCCACAAGTCATTATTTCAGATAATGACACGTCCTTTAAGAATGACGAGGTTCATGAGTTATGTAGCAAGTTCAAGATAAACCATCACACAACCTCTCTTTAATACCCTCAAGCCAATGGGTAGGCTAAAGTGACAAACAAAACATTGAAGGCTATTATCCTCAAAATAGTAAAGGAAAACAAATGAGATTGACATTTAAAATTATATCCAGCCTTGTGGGCCCACCGAACCTCAATAAGAACACCAATAGGAGCAACTACTTTCTCACTGGTATTCGGAGCAGAAGCAGTTCTCCCACTTGAGGCTAAAATACCCAGTCTCTGCATCTCATTATAAGGGATTCTAGATGAGGAAGCTTACAGGGAGGCACACCTCTCTCAACTAGAAATCCTTGACGAGGCCAGGTTAAATGCCAAACAATGACACGGAGCCTATGCTGACCGGATGTGCTGGCAGTATAACAAAAAAGTCTATGAGTGAGAAATATATGAAGGAGATCTAGTTCTAAGACTAGACAGCCAGATTGATAAGAAAATCAGTGAAGGAAGAAAGTTTTGGCCCAAATGGTTGGGCCCATATTGAGTCATGAAGGACTACGGAAATGGTGCATATCTCTTATGCACACTAGAAGGTGAGGAATTTGGTGAAACTGTCAATTCCTTGCACCTTAAGTGGTTTTACGCATAAAATGTCAAAGTCATTGCTAGTACATTATAGCTACCTACATTGCATTAGTCTTTTAGCTGCTTCATTTTGTCCAATTCACAAAAAATGGTAGTTCAGGAGCTTACTCTTAAAAAACTATTACAAATTTCTGAAGATATTGGCAAAAATATTCATATCACATCTCTTCAAACATCATCAAATATTTTTAAATCTTCTCATAAATTTCGATAGACAAACATTGATGGAAACCATACCAAGGCCTGCATACTTGGATTTGCTCTTTCTTTCTACTAGGTAAAGTTGTCCTTGCCTATGGTCTGTTCTAGAAGCTTCTTGGTGTCACATCTATCCCTCTTAAAATCTCTTGGAATGAAAGGATATCCCAAAGTTATAGATCAGAAATGTCAAAATCAAATGAAATCAAAAGCACCAAGCAAAAAAAATATTTTATTTTACACACTTCTTTTCCCCATCAACCTTCGGTGATAAGCCCTTATCTCTTACTAGTGATGTGAGGTTGGTAAAGGAAAGAAGTGCCCTTACTCGCTTGTATCTTGCCTTTGGTGACAAACCCATGCTTATTACTAGTGGCGTGAGGTAGGGTGTGGGGGGTCTAGTCACACAAACTAACAAATCTTGGTATGCTAAAAACACAAGTGAAATTATGTTAAGAGAAATAAAATATCCAAACATCCAAATTCCAAAGAGATAAAATCCTCAAAACTAGATTTTTTCAACCAGGTTGCCATTTATGAATCTAAGTTTAGATAAAGTGAAAAGTAAGTGGCCTTCTAAGCTTGGCAGTAGTTCTGAGTAGGGTGGGTGTGTAGGTCTAAATTTGGTTCTTGATCTTGGTTTGTCTATCTCTCATCATTCCATTCAATCAAACTCATACAACTTGTGCCCTTCCTAATTCTTGGTGTTGAGCCCTCACGGCTTACTAGTTGCGTGGATTTGGGATTGGGGCAAGTTCATCTCTTTATCACTATGCATTCATCACGTTTTGGAAATATAAGAAGGAATTACAAATGTTTCCCAAGGACTTCAAAAGTTCAATGCTACCATATGTTAGTATAATCGTATATCAGCATTGCAAAAACACATAAAGTAAAACATTCTATTTACTATCATTTTTTTTCCATTGCATACATTTTGGAAATATGAAAAGAAAATATTCTAAAAAGCATCTAAAATCACATTTAGAAAATGAGTCAAAAAATTCAAGATACCAAGAGTCTAGATCCAAAGATATATATATATACAAATCAGGTTTCATAAACAATGTCATCATGCACTAAGTATGGTCAAAAGGCTAAATGAGCCCGAAAAGTACAAAAATACTCGTATAAACAACCTAACAATGGTCACTACAAAAAGATCCAAGTGGCCTCTCAATCCCTATGGGATCCCTCCGAAGGCGCACGATCACATCTAGGACTCCAGCTACACCGGTGCTCTGAGTGCATTGAGGGCTCACGGTCCCAAACAATAGCTGTAGCCTCGCTATGAGATCAAATCCTCCTCATCAAGAACTCTGCAGCCATATACCCGGCTACCTCAGCACAGAGGGAAGTCGCCATCTTTGCCACATGACAGATGGGGGTAAAAACATTGATATGCCTACCAGGTGCCGAAGGCTCCCCTGTATCCACAGATAGCTCGGCATGAGTCTTCTCCGTGGGGAGCATCAGGGTGCCAGTATATACCCAGCGAATCAAATCTCACCATTCATCAACAATCTCTGCAAGCAAAGGAGAAAACAAATTAGAAAACAATCAAAAGGTGAAACCAAGGATGAACAAAAAGAGAGGTAGCAACTAAGGCAATTTTAGATAAAATAAACATCAAAAGAAGAGTGACAACTCACTCAGATCTCCAGGCCTCGAAGAAGGATCTCTAGGATCCACACCCACCACGGATGCCACCACTGACTGGTGTCCCCCTCCTATATCTGGGGCAACATGGCATCCTGCCACAGACTCATCCTCTCCACCTAGGTCCTGAGAAAGTAACTCCTCTGAGACTAGGGTCACCCTCTTCGCGCTCTGCTCTACCCTCTCAGCGTGTAGGATCTCCTGAGTGTCATGCCACTTGGGATTGCTATCCTCTTTCCCACCCGACTTGCTGATCTCTATGTCCTCGGTCTCCTCCTCTGTCTCTCCCCCTGTGAACTCCTCAGACTCAGAGTCTATATCAATAGGGTCATCACTTCTATGGGCAGGACCGGTGGCAATCAGAAGTAAAGGTGCATGAGGAGCACCAACTCTCTCTCTCTCTCTCTCGAGTGTGTACCACCCTCATGGCTGCAATAGGGATGCCAGGAGTAACAACAGTCCAACCCTGGCCTCTAGGACCTCCCCTAGCCTCCTGAACTGATTTGAACACTGGCACCACTGGGGGAAGCATGTCAATATAAGCAAGGCCAAACTGCTGAGGCACTCAATCAAAGGGGTGTGTCTCTACCTTCCCCGTCCTATCCACAAGATGCCCTATAGTAGAGTAGGAAATCAAAGTAAAGGTCTCCTCACCCCATAACCTCGCCATGGCCTGATAAGGTGTGGCCTCCATATCCTCATTAGTCAGGGAAACAACTAGCTAGTGGGGTTCTCTAAGCACCATCATCTCTGTCCATCTAACTACCCTCACGGCCTTGGGATCCTCCACCTCTGTGCCTCTCCCATAAGGGATAATGCGCTCATAGACCCAGCTCATAACTAAGGTCAGATGGCTCAGCAACTGTCCCTATAAATGAACCACCATGTACAAGTCGTGATAGGTTGTCCTAAGTATATCGGCTCCCCAGGCATAAATATGACCATGTGCCTCATTCTGTGTGATGATGGGGGCCCAACAGTAGAGAAAAGTATCCCCTCCCTTATCCCCGATCAATCTCGAAGCAAAGATGCCCATAATGGACTGACAGATTAGAGGGATGGGCAAACCAGGAATAGAACGGACCTTCACCCCCTTCTTCAAACCATTAGAGATAACTGCGTCTCCCATATAGGTGGCCCACTGAGTCACCTGAGCTCTGGATACTGCTGTATCAAATGAAAGTCTCCTCCCAATAATCAGGACTCCTAAAATGTGATAGACATCCTCTAGGGTGATAGTCCACTCACCCCTAACACCTGGAAATTAGAAGGTGTTCCGATCTGCATCCCAATAAGAAAATAAGTCACATAATATGTGACTAGCAGGTGCAACGTGGGGGACCCATGCAATCCTTAATATACCTGCCCTCTGGAGAGTATCCTGCTTAGCTTGAGAGAGTGCATCTAACACTACTGGAAGCCAATCACACTCCCTCTCTCGGCTCCATCTAATGTACTCTTCCTTCTTCTATAAAACACCTAAAAACATGTAAAAAGAAGCAAGTTAGTGCCAAGATTGCATTGGAAAAATCATTAAAGCAAGTAAGAATACTAAAAATACAAAAATAAACTCGAACTAGTGTTGTTTTAGCACTCTGTAGAGGACCG